>JALIGW010000038.1:2032500-2632500 GCA_023053685.1 Diadophis punctatus similis | reverse complement strand
CCATATATCAAAAACATCTCAGAAAGTAAGGTAAAGTTTCCCCGCGCACATGCATGCTAGTCGTTTCCGGCTCTACGGGTGGTGCTCATCTCAATTTCTAAGCCGAAGAGCCAGCGCTGTCCGAAGACGTCATATGGCCGGCATGACTAAACGACGAAGGCACACGGAACGCTGTTACCTTCCTACCAAAGTGGTTCCTATTTTTCTACTTGCATTTTTTATGTGCTTTCGAACTGCTACATTGGCAGAAGCTGTGACAAATAACGGGAGCTCACTCCGTTACACGGCGCTAGGGATTTGAACCGCTGAACTGCCAACCTTATGATTGACAAGCTCAGCGTCTTAGCCACTGAGCCACCGTGTCCCTTCTCAGAAAGTACCAACAGACTATTACAACCACATGGAATCAGCATAGCACACAAGCCAACTAAAGTCCTCCAAAACATTCTGAGTATCCAAAAGACCCAACAGCCCCAGAAGAAAAAACAAGTGTCACCTACAACATACAGTGTAAAGATTGCAACAGCCACTACACAGGACAAACAAACATAAGACTAGGAGAAGCATGCACGAATGCCAACTAGCTGTCAGATGAAAACTCTTTAATTTCACAACGTATGGACTTGACTTAGTTTCAACTGGAAAATTTACCATCCTAGATCAAGCCAAGTCCAAAAATAATAAAGAATTCCTGGCACTCTGAAAAAAATGGCCTTCAATAGACACATAAACAATACCTACATACTGTGCAAAAGAGACAGTCAACAAGTCAAAAAGGGAGCAAAAAGACCAAAATACTTCCCCACCAGCAATCAACCTCCAAATGATCAGAGATTAACACCAACATTAACCTCAGACCACAAATGAAGAAATAAACAATATCCTAATCAACTACTGAACAAGCTAACAGTAAACAGCTCAACCAAAGAATCTCCAAGACCACTCCCATAAATACTGATAGGGCAAGCCACTGGAATATAAATTGAGAGCAAACCACATAGCCTACTAGGACTGATGATGTTACCTGGTTTGGTTAATGAAATGTCTGCAGAAAAACAACAACCAAGCTCAGAGAGCACTCAGGACCCCTCATAATTTAGGTCGGCACGACCTAAGCATAACTCATAAAATTATCTGCTACAACATCCTTCCTGTCAATGACTACTTCAGCTTCAAACACAGCAATACACGAGCACACAACAGATACAAACTCAAAGTGAACCGCTCCAAACTTGACTGTAGAAAATACGACTTTAGCAACAGAGTGGTTAATGCCTGGAACTCACTATCTGACTCTGTGGTTTCGTCACCAAACCCCCAAAACTTTACCCTTAGACTGTCCACTGTTGACCTCACCCGATTCCTAAGAGGTCAGTAAGAGGCGTGCATAAGCGCACCAGAGTGCCTACCGTCCCTGTCCTAATGTTTCCTCTTATCAGTACCCATCTTATGTATATAAACAATGTTATATCTATGTATATTACCAATACGTACTTGACAAAATAAATAAATAAAATAAATTTAATTTTGCAATATATAGTACAGCGATGGCGAACCTTTTTTCCCTCGGGTGCTGAAAACGCGTGCGCGCTGTCACACACGTGTGAGTGCCCACACCCATAATTCAATGCCTGAGGAGGGTGAAAACGGCCTCTCCCGCCCCCGCAGATGCCCTCTGGAGGCTGGAAATGGCCCATTTCCTGACTTCCGGTGGGCCTGCTAGGCCCATTTTTCACCATCCCCAGGCTCCAAAGGCTTCCCTGGAGCCTGGGGAGGGTGAAAACACCCCCTCGGAGGCCCTCTGGAAACCTAAAATGCCCTCACAGAGCCTCCACACGAGCCAAAAATCAGCTGGCTGGCACGCACATGCATGCTGGAGTTGACCTAGGGCAACAGCTCGCGTGCCGGCAGATAGCTCCGCGTGCCACCTGTGGCACGCGTGCCATAGGTTCGCCATCACTGATATAGTATTTCTTTGCATGTGTGCACTGTGCACACTACATGCATGCAAATTTATGTAATGGATACTTGTGTTATGGTTATGGTTGTAAAACCAATTTTGTAATTATAAGATATTCACAATTTCTGATGAATTCAGGGAGCAGTAAGAATATTTTGGGACATATGTTTCATATGTCAGTCATAGTTTCATCTGGTTGAAGGTTTTGAACAGAATGGGCTTATTTTCAGCAGCTAGAGTTATTTTAGAGATATCTTGAAATATTGCAATTTATTTCTCCAATGTGATGTTTTCAACATAAAAATAAGACTTTAGTTTCTTGAAGAACTAAAACTTACTGACAGAATCTCGAGATTGGAGATTATTGTAGCCTACTACACAGCAAAAGTAAAACTCTGTTTCCACCTAGTGGAAATTACCAGAAAAGATTCACAATGTGCTTTACAAAGGAATGTGAATTTACAATCACTGATCTATGGGACATACTCTACAAAGAGTCTTTTAAAAGACAATATTAGGAAAATGTGAAATGTATGCAATATCCATGTAATCTACAAGTATTAAGAACCAAAACAGTGATATTTCACTATACCTTTTCCAATTCTATTTTAAAGTTATGTTGCCAACTGTGATAGATGTTGTTAACTGTACCAATAGTATGCACTTATTTCTACATAAGGGAATGAAAGTACTTATGTAATTAGAGCCGAGGTGGTGCAGCAGTTAGAGTGCAGTACTGCAGGCCACTTTAGCTGACTGTGATCATTTGAGTTCAGCTGTTCAAATCTCACAGGCTCAAGGTTGACTCAGCCTTCCATCCTTCCAAGGTAGGTAAAATGAGGACCCAGATTGTTGGGGGCAATATAAATATACATTACTTAATGGTGTAAACCGCTTAGAAAGTGCTTGCACTTAGAAGCGGTATATAAGTCTCACTAATAAATAAATAATATGTATAAGAATGATAACTGTGAGCTACAGGGATTTTTTTTTTAATATGAAGAATCTCATATAAAACTTTACCTTGAATGCAATAGCAGGAACTATTCTAGAATACCACATTAACATGCAACTCACCAATAATCCGTAAAATAAAATACTTTCTAAAGTTTCATAAAATGTTTCCTTAGAATATCAATGCTGAGTCTTCAGTTGACTCCCCATTGTTATATATACCGTATTTTTTAGAGTATAAGACGCACCTTTTACCCCCCAAAAGAGGGTGAAAATTTGGGTGCGTCTTATACACCGAATGTAGCCCCACACACCCACCCACCCCCACCCTTTGGCCTCTGCTTTCCAGCAATTTATCACCTTGCAGCAAGCAGGGAAGAACCTGTTAAGCCAAGTGAGTCATTATCAGCTTCCCGACCCCCAGCTGATTTGCCACGTGCAAAATTGAAACTGAAACTAGCTGCAAAGAGGCAAATAGCTGGGAGAGACACAGCAGATTTTTATTTTCTGCTGAACTGGATGCAAGGGGGTAAGTGAATAACTATAAATGTCTGTAGAATGTTCAAATTATTAGACTTATTTTAAAGACTGCTTTATTATTGTTCTAGACAACTTAACAAAATGAAGAAGCTTTTTAAAATAAATGCTTGATCTGAAGAGGCCCAGTGCTATTGCGTCTTCTTTTAAATAATAGAGAATAATGTATACTTCCAGAAATTTTAATTAATTTTAACAGCTCTGTACAAATATAGTCTAAAATGTAACAGTGTCCTGTTTAGTATTAAGATAAAGCAGCTGAGTTAAATTCTGACTTAGTCATGTTTGGAGTATATCTATTTAAATAATTAGGAGGAGTTAGTGTGATTACATTTAAGAAAACTTTCTGACATAACTGCCATAATGTACATTTCTCCAATTCTTTGCTATTTCTATGGGTCAGGCACACATGCACAGAAATACACAGCAAACAGTGTATATCATCTGTGCTGTTTGCTGTTTGGAAAATTGCTGGCAGGCAGAGGCCTTTTTTCCTTGTTTTCCTCCCCCAAAACTAAGATGCGTCTTATACTCCAAAAAATACGGTATTTATTTATTCCTTGAAAAGCTAAGCAGGATTGACTAGCAGACTTAGTCAATGTTTCAGTGGGAACAAACCAAGATATATCAAAGATCCAAACTTTGATAGAGAAGTTAAAACACTCAGGAAGAAGCTAGTGGCAATCCATTTCCATATCACTGCCAATAATTTTGCATGAAATCCTAGCAGTTCATTTTTACTCAATTGCTCTCTATCTAGAGAAAGGCAGTCATATTGTGATACTATCGGATTTGCTCCTTCTGCAGCTAGGCCAGCCTTCCCTAACCTGGATACCTTCAAAAGTGTTGAAAATGTAACTGGAGTTGCAATCTCAATTTCTGGAGGCACCCAGCTAGAAAAAAGACAGAGATTGATTGTTACTTTCTCTATTTTATCATTGGGCTTGGTGTGTGAAACAGACTCAGCCCAGAGCATTTGTTGCGTTACACCACACTGGTCTTTGTTGAAAATGAAAAAAAAAAAACAGAACTCATTAGAGCAGTGTTTTTTCCATTTCTAACCTTTTCTACCTGTCTCTCAGAGCTGTACACTAGTAAACATCTACTTGTTGAATATCTACCAACTCTCCCCTTATTCCTCCCTCCCCCTCAGTGTATCACTGAGAGAGAAAAATAGGAAGGAAATCAGCAGTTACTTTGGTATACACTTATAGCCTCTTTCCTTCCTTTTCCAGACCTCAACAGCTGCCCTTTGTGTAGAGGTTGCAGGATGCACCTCCCTTTGGTTCTTCTCCCAGCCTTTCCCTGGTTAGAGTTTCCCCATAGATTCCAGGTGTCTGTCCGCAGGCAACTACCTCTCTCTCTTCTTGACTGCCTTGAGGTTCAAGTGAAGCCTCTCTGTTGGGAGGGTTTCACTTCTCCCTCTGGGGTCAAAAACACTCTTTGTCTTGATGTTTTAAAGTAGGGGTGTCAACCTCAAGGCCCGGGCCCCGGATCCGGCCTGCGGGTTGCTTAGATCTGGCCTGCAGGGCCACCCTGGAAACAGCGAAGGACCAGCCCGCAGTGCCTCTGCCAGCAAAAACGGAGCTTGGGAACCCATTTTTGGTGGCAGAGCGCCTAGGCCACCCCAGGCGCCCCCAACAAGTGGTCGAGCTGGCCACACCCACCCTGATCCCCCCAAAGTCAAACACAACCCTGATACGGCCCTCAATGAAATCGAGTTTGACACCCCTGTTTTAAAGCATCACAGGCTCAAATGTGCTAACTGGTCTCTTCAACTGCTTCCACCTTTTTGTTTACAGCTCTAGCCACCACATTTCCTCTAGCAGCTGAGGAGACAGGCTTCCCTCCAAAGTTGTAGTTTCCATATTCGAGGTCTGGTCAATGAGCAGGCAGGCTGCCTCTGCCACCAATAGACCTGGGAAGCAATTAGGGTGGGATTGGGACAGCAGAGCCACTCTGCAAAGCCATATCGGAGTTTCCCCTCTATGCTTTCTCTCCTTTCTTTCTGCTGACTTGTGCCAGCATAGCCACAACCAGCTTGGCCACAAAGCTCATATGCCACATGCATACCGCATACCACAACAAGAGAGATAAAAATAGACAAAATTGTAATGCCTTTGAGCATTAGCAAAGGATATTAAAAGGAAAGGTGTACATAATAAAAGGGCATATGTGGTTTCATTTTTACAGAGTGGTTTCACCAAATTGCTCAACAGTATTTCTGCCAACAAAAATATTGCTTTCCTAACAACCCTCCTGACTCTGGTGATGATAATAAAACCATCTTGCACAGATTAGAAAATCGGCTGAATCAGTCTCCTGGAAGATGAAGGTCTTTTCATAGAAGGTTATGGATTATAATCCATCATGCTGGACTAATATGAGTTGGTAAATGGATTTTTTTGAGATCCCAGCAGTGGTGGGTTCCTACTGGTGCGGTCCACTCTATAGCACCGGTAGCGACCGGCTGGTGATGTCACCGATGTTGTAACTGGTCATAAATGTATATGTGTGCGTGCGTGCATACATGTGTGCATGCATAAGACTGTCAAAACTCAAAAAACAGGTCAAGTAGCTCTGAGGTCAGTCATAAATTTGAACACTTGCTAAGCAACCGGCCATTAAGCGAGGACCACTTGTATTTGATTTGCCTTAAGGGTTAAGAGCTGTATGGAATCTGGTTTCTTTTAATCCTTTGGGGGATTGTAAAAGGTCCAGATGCAGGAATCCTCGTAGGGGGAACTAGGATCGTGACCACTTAGCCACACCGCCCAGTCACATGACTATGAAGCCATGCCCGTCCAGTCACATGACCGTCAAGCCACTCCAACCTGGTCACATGACTGCCAAGCCACACCCACAAAACTAAGCCACACCCACAAAACTAAGCCACGCCTTCAGAGTGGTAGTAAAAAATTTAGGAACCCGCCCCTGGATCCTAGCCTAGGGTTGAGAGTAATGACTTACCCAAAGTTACCCATGAACTTATCTTAATCACATACTGAATAACATTTTAATAAATTTAAGCTAAATACTAAATTCTTTCAATTCCTAGCAGTGACATTTCTTGATAGATAAATCAGTTGGTATTAACAGAAGGCAGAAAGTTGCAAATGTTGTATGTTAAAGAGACCCATAATCCGAGTAGAAAGGGGAAGAAAGGATACTTTAACATGTTTCAGAAATTCATTACAGTTAAGAAAACTGAGGTGGACGTATACAACATATCTAAAAGTATTCACAAAATCTTACTTATAGAGCCAATCACAGGTAGTTAAGTTACCAAACAATATTCTAAATACTGGATTCTAAACTTCTCTAGAACTGACTATGCCTGGTTGTATCTTTATTGTAAGCATAGAATTATGCTCCTTAACACCACATAATCCCCCAAACAAGATCTATTCATGCATAGGAAGCAACTGGTAGGAGGAACAGAGAACTATCAACGCCCTTCTGTTGATTTATAAGATCAAACTTTCGGTGAGCTGTATCTTTTTCTTGGAAACCTCTATCTTTCTATTTTTCCTGGAAGCCTAGCACTCTGACAAATCGGCCCTCAATAGATATAAACAACATCTACATCTTATGCAAAAGAGGCAATAAACAAGCCAAAAAAAAAACAAAAGGACCAAATACCTTCCCACTAGCAATCAACACCGAGATGAGCAGAGATTAACACCAAGATTAACCTCAGACCAACAATCAAGAAGTAAACAATACCTCGATTAAGAAACTGCCAAACAAGATAAACAGTAAACAGTCCAAGCAAAGAATCTCCAAGATTACTTCCACCAACACTGACAGGGCCAGCCACTAGAACAGTGATGGTGAACCTATGTCACGCGTGCCACAGGTGGCACGCGGAGCCATATCTGAGGGCACGCGAGGCATTGCCCTATATCAGCTCCAGTGTGCATGTGCGCACTGGCCAGATGATTTTCGGCCTTCTTTTCGGCCGTTTTCGCTCTCCCCAGGCTTCAGGAAAGCCTCCTGAACCTTGGGGATGGCGAAAAATGGCCCAACGGGCCTACTGGAAGTCCGGAGGCTTCAGTGAGGCCTGTGTGCATGTGCAGGGGTGCAGCACGGGGAGTTGTGCACATGCGCGGGGCACAGCGTGGGGGTTGTGCACATGCATGGGGGGGAGGGCATTGCATTATGGGTGTGGGTGGGTGGGTGCATGCGCGTTAGCGCGTGCGCACCCTTTTGGCACCCAAACCAAAAAAGGTTCGCCATCACTGCACTAGAATATAAAATGAGAGCAAACCCCACTCCCTACTAGTGCTGATGTGGGTAATGAAACGTCTGCAAGAAAACAACCAAGCTCAGAGAGCACTAAGGACCCCTCTTCTATCTCATTTCTCACACACATATCTCATCAGTCATTCAATTTTTCAGAATAAAAATCTCTCCAGTTTGATTTAAGCAACTTACTAACTAGGAGTGTTCCAGAGGAATGCTAGAGGGGTGCATGGATAAGTTGCAAAACTACATTTGTGAAGTGTGAGGACCGGCTGCATGCAATGTAGTCTAATATTTTATCATTTAAAAATTACAAGTTTAATTTAAAAACTTGAAATTTTAGAATTATAGAACAATTTGGCTTTTCCTGCATGCTATATATAACTCTACTTTTCCTTATTCCTCCGCTTCCTGACATACTTTAGTTTTCCTATCCACATTTAGAGGAAACTTTATTTGTACAAATGAAATGAGAAAACAAGAAAACAAAAGCAGATTTGAGAAGAAAACAGAATATCAGCACGTTAATTGTACTTTAAGGTGACTTTCACTAATCTGGGAAAGAAATCTAACACATCATCTGACATATATAGAATCAGACTTACAATATGTCTGATGGAAGTGAGGGAACTTAAGTGTCAATTAATCTGTTTCATAAATTGTAATAGGGTGTATCTACTAATATTAACAAACTTACTAAATGCAACAAAATCCAATCAACACAATGGAGGCACACTGTTACTCAAGATAAGGTAAGTCTATTAAAAGTGCACTACCTCTGCTACCGAAAATACCAGCAATTCCCAATACCATAAAGTGTACCACAATACCACAAACACACCCTTGTCAGTAGATTATTGAGCAACCCACCCAACAGAGCTTCAATAGCAAGGTTTCAGTTTTATTTCAAGGCATCTCCACCCATTTCACCCTTCTAAAATTAAAGTTATTGTTTTTTGTGTTCCAACATTGTACACATATTTGCTGTACTCAGAGTTCCAATTCATGCTTTAAACTCATTTAAATATTCAACCAATTTACCCCTCACAAAACTCCTTTACATATTATGGAATTCTTAAATGAACAACTCTTTGTGGGAATTAGCAAGGAATTTTTTAGATTACAAAAGCATATTCTATTTTTAATTCTGCTTCAAAAATAATTATTTCATATTAAAAATTCAACTTACTGATGTGTAGTTACTAGAGTGGCAAAAGAAAGAGCTGGCTCTCTGGATAATTTAAAGTAATCCATCAAGGATTTGAATATGGTTTTCTTGACAAAAAGAAAATCATGACAACAGTCCCAGGTTAAGGACAGATCATCATGAAGAAAATCTATCTATGTAGTCAGTAAGAAATAATAATGACTTTATGTCACATAATCAATAAAGAAGGAATAGCTTAACAGTGGAATATAAATGGTCCCATAAATGGGAAAAAATGTAAAATAAATCAGTTTTAATCAAAGATGCCTGGGAGGGAGGTGTGAAAAACTCATGATGGTAACCACAATCATGCAAATGAACCCACATTTTTACTTTTTTGACTCTCCCCAATTATTCCCCTTAAAATAAATTCCTGAGTTTAGAATATTAAGGATCTTAATATTTAACAATTAAGGATCCCTCAAAAGATAAATTAAACAAATAAACAAGCATGCACTCACATGCTTTTGAAATTGATAGCATATTAGTCAATTTAAAGTCTAAGTCACAGTTTTAGTTATACATTTCTAGGCAGAAGTATGTTCCAGTGTTAAAGAAAACCTATAAACTTGAAAAAGCAGAAAAAAGAAAGATTACACAAAAACTTTATGAGGGTTGAATAACAATGCCTCCAATATTACAAACTGCCAACGAGTGATGGTACTAACATGTTAAAAGTTCTAACATGTTTAGATTTAGAATGAATGAGCTGGAAGGGATCTAGGAGGTCTTCACTGGATGTTTTTAAGAAGATTCTAGACAGTCACTTATCTGAAATAGTATAGGTTTTCCTGCCCTCTGCTCAAGCAGGAAAACCTATACTATTTCAGGTAAGTGACTGTCTAGAATCTTCTTTAAAACATCCAGTGATGGAACCCCTATGATTTCTGAAGGGAAGCTGTCCCACTGGTTAATTGTCCTCACTGTTAGGAAGTTTCTCCTTAATTCCAGGTTGCTTCTCTTTGATTAGTTTCCAACCATTGTTTCTTGTCCTGCCCTCTGGTACTTTGGAGAATAATTTGATCCCCTCTTCTTTGTGGCAGCCCCTCAAGTACTAGAATACTGCTATCATGTCACCCCTAATTTTCCTTTTCTTTAGACTAGCTAAACCCAAATCCTGCAGCCGTTCTTCATGTTTTAGTCTCCAGGCCTTTGATCATCTTAGCTGCTGTTCTCTGAACTTTTCCCAAAGTCTCAACATAGCAATAGCAATAGCAATAGCACTTAGACTTATATACCGCTTCATAGTGCTTTACAGCCCTCTCTAAGCAGTTTACAGAGTCAGCACATTGCCCCCAACAATCTGGGTGCTCATTTTACCCACCTCGGAAGGATGGAAGGCTGAGTCAACCTTGAGCCGGTGAGATTTGAACCGCCGAACTGCAGCTAGCAGTCAGCTGAAGTAGCTTGCAGTGCTGCACTCTAACCACTGCGCCACCTCGGCTATCTTTTCTGTTTGTTCTTTAGATCTGTTCTTTCACTTCAATTGGCAGGAAGTGTCTGTGAGAAAATGCTGTTTGTGGTTTGTGAAATGAAATCCTGAAATGAGTATTCATCAGGGTGTTTTAAGCAACATGTTGCGATTTAATTTTTGACTGCTGAAGGAGTCTTTCCAATAAAAGTATGCACAGCCTTATTTTCTATAGTTTAGGAGAAAAAATATATTTCTCAATTTGCATAGAAAATATTCAATATCAAAGGATTTCCAATATCTTATAGTATTCCAAGCTGTCTTCTTTTTTTAAAACAAACTGCCCATTCCCGTTCTGCCTAAATTCACTATATTCAAATGAATGGAAACCTGTTCTAGAACACAGCAAAGCAATATTTATTCAACACACGCTCTCATGTTTAGAACATTTATGTTTTGTGCCTCAGGCTAGAGGAGTTTAAAGTATGCAAATTATTAATCTCATCTATTTTGAAGTAAAGTAGGATAAACTTCTGACAATGAAAAACAAAGAGTAGGTTTCAACTAATAAAAATAAGAGGCTGATATGCTATTTACCATAAATTCAATTCAAACTCATTTTTCAATAATCTTGCTTTTTCGCTAAACAGTTAAATGGAGTTGCCATTCATTAATTATGAGAACCAGACACTTTTCTACTATATCAAATTTTCCCAGAGTGAAAACTTCAATAGCATTCTCTTTACTCTCAGAATGCATGCAAAACTAACTGCTTTATTAAAGATGTCTGTGAAAATGTATTTGAAACATATGACTTAACATTTTTGAATTCTTCACCGAGAAGGAATAATTCCATCTCTCCTTTCTCCTACACTGTACTTTAAATAAATTTTTTTAGTGCACACACATATACGTTTTATGTCCTCTGTATAAAATAAGAAAAAGATATTTTAATTTCAAGCTGCAAGGCTGGACACAGTCTTTGCAAGATACATCCTAATTGTAGCTATTTATTTGTAAGGATTCTGGTACAAATATTGACAAACTTGGAAGCATTGTATAAATTTTCTTACTCAATTTGTATCTTTTCGTAATCTTGGTTTTATAATTTGAAGCAAAATCAATGCATTCATTTTCCCCCTATGATTATCATATGACTTGAAAAGGATGGATGTCAATATTTTAATAAGTGCATTAAAATGAACTGTTATGTGACATGTATTTTCTTCTATCATCAGTCACATACAACTCCAGAAAAATTAATGAGTCTTAGCTCAGGTTTATTTTCTTAAAACAAAATTGTTCATTTAGATGACATGAATAGTAATTCTACAAAATGTAGTATTGCATAAATAAAATATTTAAAAAGTCAGATTTATATACAGATATTTGTCAAATTAGAAAGTAAAACTTGTTATGGATGCTTCTATTACAAGAGAGAGAGAAATGCACACATAATCTTGATTTCACAATACTTAAACATTCCACAGTTGTCAACCATTTTATAACAAGCTGGACCAAATAGATGGAAAAAGACATAGTAATAGGTCTGAAGATGGGAACAAAACTATGTCACAACCTTTAAAGCGGCTGTGTATTTACCATTGTGAAAAAATGTGGTCTTGGCTTATCCGATACACATTCTGTCTATTTTAGTTTCATCAAGACCTTTCATTCCCTTAAGGATCCTATTAGTTTGCTTTGCAGATAATTTTAGATGTGAAAATATAATTATGTCAGATGTATTTTAAAAATGTGTTGAAATCGTATAGATCTCTGGCAAGAAAAAGCAATTCCTCATAATCTGTCCTCCCAGTCTCTTTTAATTCCAAGCCATTTCATTAAATGTAATTAGAAGCATGCATCATCTGAAACAGATAAATAATAAAAACAGCAAGGAAGTTTTAAAAAAAGTTATGAAAATAAAAGACTGAGAAAAAATGAGGATCTTATTATGCCACTCTGTATGCTTTCAAAAGTGTGAATTCTTTCCTGTTTGTGCGTGCAGCCCAGATGAAAAGGGCAGCGGCCATGAACTGCAGAGGGGCTGACACACACGCCAGACAGAAGGACCAGCCAAATTGGCCTTGCACAGGAGGAGGAGGTAGTTTCTTATGGAGCAGCTCAATTCCAGCTACATAGCAGCCAACTGAACCCAGTGTGCACAAACCTGGTGAAAAATCATCAAACAACAGTTAGATCAGAGCAAGAAACACTTGCCTTGTATTATTAAGGCATCCATGTTTCAAGCAGACTCACCAGCTAGGAAGTGGAGAACTCCAGTGGCAATGGCAGGATAGAGACTGTGGCAAGCACAAGCACAGACTCCAATAAGTGCTCCAAAGCACATGAGTCCTAAACTGACAAAAGGCAGGAGAAACTGCAAGCGCCAGAGATCTAAAAGAAATGGACAAATGAGCATCATTAGGTTATGCTACTGTTTGATACAATACAGCGATATCAGAGGATTTTTGGCCTTCCAAGCTATCCTTCCTGCCTATTCAGCCTCACCCTAAATTTTGAATCCTGAAGCACTTACAGAGTTATTTGGAGCAGCAATACCCTTTCAGCCATCTCTTTCACAAATGACAGGGAAGCTAGACCAGCAAGCTATCTTGGCTATCCGATATACATTCTGTCCATTTTAGTTTCATCAAGACCTTTCATTCCCTTAAGGATCCTATTAGTTTGCTATTCGTATCATTGTAAGGTACTCTTTCTACTTGCTCTTATCAGAACTGCTAGTACAAAGTGTCATTTTCTAGACAAGAGTTTCAAAACTCTAGCCTTATTTTGCACTAAAATACTAAATAAAATGACATTATTTTTGAAATTCTTAACCACTAAACTACAAAACTACTATACATCACATAACACCTACAACCTCTTCAGATACCATTAAAAAGAATTATATATACATATATATATATATATATATATATATATATATATATATATATATATATATATATATATATATATATACACACATATACACACACACACACACACACACACACACACACACACATACATTTTCTGAAATGTAAAAATAAGCCTAGATCTTATAGAAAAAGATATTAAAATCTTATGGGATTTTAGACATTCTCTATCTTTAATCTATCATTCTCATGTGCCTAAAATTGTAAGTGAGATTGCTAAAAGATTATGAGATTTAGTCATCTTCCTGCATTTTGCCCATTTTAGAAAATATCAGACTATGCAATTCTACATATATTCATTGGTGGAAGCCTACTTGCCATTTACCTTTGCGAGAGAAAAACATTTAAGCTACTTGTTTCCAATAAATAGAACCAAAAATACTCACAGGTTCGGTTCAGATCAATGCCAGTATTATGATTCCCAGGATCTTTGTATTTTTCCATGAATTGATCCGAAAGAGAAAAACTGACACACTTTGTGACCATCTCACCTTTCAGAATGAAATAGATATTTTTTTATTAGGCTGTGATTTTTGTTTGATCATCTGCCCTTTATGCATCTATATTAATAAATAGATAAGGTCCTTTGTTCCTACTTTAAATGATCTTGAGTTGGCATAAGGATAAACAGATTTGTCTGAAATGGCTTTTCTGGTAGGGATGGACAATATTTTAATTTTGAGGCCTACAATCCTTCAAAAGTAATACATTCAGGACAGATGCCAATTGGTGAGCAATGCTGAAGAAAACTGGTTTGGCCAGAGCCGCTCATTCTCTGTTTTTCATATCCTCTTTTCATTCTTTGTGCATTTGATTTTTATTCTTTATTTAACATCCTTTTGTTTTCCCCCAGCCCAGGAAATTGCCAGGAGTTGATGAATCTTACGAAGGATTTGAATTGATTACTTGAAACAAGTTTTGAAATCATACCAGAAGCCACTTGAAATGAATTAAAAGTCTTACATAGTCCTAGAGTTACAAATATATTTAACTCCTGCTTTAGAGTGTGGCACGATTTTTGATTATGCTAAGCAAGGAAACAAGGAAACAAGAAAACTCTTCTGGAATTTTAAGATACAAGTGTTTACACAAGCCAGATGATTTAAAAAAATGTTTTACATTTATTTCAATTGATTGATATAAATCTGAACATCCCTTTTGCGCTCCCCAAGCCAGAAAGGATTCCTAGAACTAATCAGTGATTTAAAAATAATTTAGCTTTAGGTGTCATTGTTTTTAGAAAGAGAAAACATGTTTGTTGGCTTTCAAAATAATATCTCTTTGATTAGTTTTAATGCCATGCAAAATTTGTTTTTCTGAAAGTAGAAATAACTTTTCTTGTAAACTCCTGGGTTTTCATTTGGCATTCCAAGGTTTTGTTGGCCCTTAAAACACATTTTTATGCTTATCTATTCAGAAACTGGATTTCAAAAAAGAAAATCAAATTTTAAACACACATGATTTTTAAAATCAGAATTTAGAATTTTCCTAAAATACTTTTGAGAAAATGAACCTAGCTCCAATGTATCACAAGCAATTTTCTTAACTTCTTCATTTTATTCTAGGAATATTTATATTTTATAACAGTATGTGGAGGGGAGGCGCATAATCAGCTGGACAGGAGGTACAAATGTACATAACAGTCAGTCATCAGCTTTCTTGTTTTAAAAGTTGCAAAAGAGAAAAGAAATCAGTGAAAGAACACCAGACAGGTAAAGTAGATATGGGTAAGGAAGAAGTCTCAGGATATGAAACGCAGAAGAAATGAAACAAGAATCAGACAAATATATTTGTACTGTCCCCAAAAATACATTTATGTTAAATATACCTATCTACCATGAAGGATTAAAAGAGGGAATACTGTATATTATGGCAACAACAATATACAATTCTACTCTAGAATATTTGTCACAAGCCATGAATATGAAAGAAAAATATTTTGACAAAGAATTCAAGACTTGATTGTCTAAACAAAATAGTATCATAAGAATTTCTTCTCCTTTGAAGATACTTGCCTGAATATACAGGATCTGCAAATTAGTTAAAAGGTCATATGACTAACTTTTTCATTTCCACAACTGTTTGTCTAACATGGACACAGTTTTTAATTGGCTTTTTAACGTATCAGACACCTGAAACTGAACTTCAAAGGATGTGTCTATTTGTTTTACAGCTTTGTAATGGTGCACACTGTGAGTAATACTAAATTAACAACATAAACTTAATTAAATACATTGATCTATTTATTTTGGACGATCTATTCCCAAAATACAAGATTTTGATTCTGTCCACTTGTACCATGGAGAATATCCTACCATTAACTGGTAAGAGAGTTCTAATCACATCATGTATGTGGAAAAAAACTGCACAAAAAAGTTAAAAAGTGTTAATGTTTGGAGAATAGGCAAAATTGTGTTTACAATAAGAACCAATTAAAATAAAGCAAAAGGAAACTTTAAAAACTGTTCTGTTTATAGGCCACAAATTCTCCGTAGAATTAACAGCATTAATTTGAGTGACATGAGTGTTATTCAGAAGAGGCTGCAACCCAACAATAAAGAATGGATTTTAGGGTAATTTTAAAAAGTATAGAAAAAAATTAGAAAAGTATACCAATAATCTAGCAGTGATAGATTGAATAAAATCCACACAATCCAGTTTGTGTGTCAAGAGAAGAATGGCATATTTTCCTTTCTTAGATAAATTACACATCAGAACTGCATATACTATTTGAATACTGAGATGTAGCCGCACTACAACTGAAAAGAATTTCAAATTCAAGTAGACAGCCTTATTACAAATAATGCAACAAATGTATTTATGAAAGAAGGTAAGAAGAAAGTAGAGAAAGCTTAAAACTAAAAAGTTATGGCTATAATGCTTATTTGGTGTTGAAAGATATTTCAGTGCCCAGAAATAAAGATTAATTTTGTGAATCTCCAAAATAATTCTGCAATAATGAGAAGAAAGCAGGAGGAACCAACCTAATTATTTGTTAAGATGCCAGCTGGAACTCTATGGAATGTTTTGAACACTGTGTCAAGAATTGGCCTAATTTGAAATCATGAAGAAACAGAACGGTCATAGACCGTTAGGCCACAGGACTAAAAAGAAGGATGAATTTATGTGGACCGCCTCAAGTTTGTTTCCACTGATTTGAACAAAGTACTGAAAAATACCTGTTTTACTGCTGGTGGTGTTGAGGTTTGGAAGGAATTGACTGAAACCTTGAAAAGAAAAATGTAATTACAGAGTTAAATTATGGGCATTAAAAACAAACAAACAAGATCGGTCTTCTTGCCAATACTTTAAATTCTTCCTCCAGGATCAATCCTTAACTACTGAGAAGAGAAGTTGACTGTGATATGGATACTCTGCAATCATCTTCTGTAACAACACACTTTAATGAATTTCAGGATTAAAGGTGACCTTGATCAGGTTTTAAAGTAGGATATACTAGTGAGCTGGTAGGAGACATTTAATCATTTGGTTTCAGAGACTAATGGAGTAATAATCCAGCTTTTAATAACAGTAGCTACTTCTACAGATGCAAAGAGAATTTTTAATTCACTGATAACCGAAAAAGTAAGAGAGCTTGTCTTTCTTTTCCAGACTATGAACAAGAAGACAGATGAAGACTCAGTTACTTACTGGCCGCACCAATGAATTAAGTTTCTTACAATGATTTAGCCAAGACAAATTTTATACTAAAAATCTTTTGCATATGTAACAAAAATAACTTAATTCCCCCTTGTCAAAAAACATGAAGAAAAATTACCTCAATAAAAAGTATGCAGTATTGTACAATCTGAAAGCTGATTATTTTACGGTAGAACACCGTAGTAAGATAACTTCAAGACTCTATGATTAATTAAACAAGTTGGTTTACCTCCTATCAGTATCATCCATTTTGATAAGAAATAAAATAATCAGATCATGATTCAACGACAGCCTCTTTGGCATGGCAGTTTAAAGAGCTGGATTGGAACCCAGGAGACTTTGTGCCATGGAAACTCATTGGGTATCTTTGGGTCATTCCCTCTCTCACAACTCAACCTATTTCATAGAATGGTGGTTGTGGGGAAAAATAGAAGGAAGAAGCGCTACATACATCCTCATCATCATCCCCTCTGAATAAAAGGCAAGGTATAAAACTAACAAATAAAAAAGTGAATTTGCAATGAAGTCCCCACAATTATCAGAAAATCCCCTAATTGTCCTGAGATTATCTCATCTCTGAAATCCCGATGCTGCACAATTTTAGGCATATTCAGGAGGAAATTATTTTTTAAATAAGTTAGATATCGAAGAAAACATAGAATTACCATAATGTATATCAATCCTTATACATAATACTCTTTCCCTTTTATCCCTGCCTGCTTTGCAAACATAACTTTTTCCTCAAATGTCAATGTTATTTCTATTATGAAAGATGGAATAAGCATTGATGAAAGGCTAATTTGTATTTAAAAAATAATAAATGCAACATTATCTTATTTATATTATTCCCCTAATGTAAATATTTCTATTACACAAAGTACAGAAAAGGAGTGAAATATATTAAGTCACAAAAAGGCAAGAAAAAAGTATACAGCTAAAAATAATTTACATCAAGACTATCCATTATATCTCTGCAAATACTTGTATTGTGAAAACCAATCTTGCTTTCACAAGGTCAGTTCATTCTTAAATTGTTTTTTGTTCTTTAAACAACTGGCCTTGAGGTTGTCCTCAATTCTATCGAACCACAATTTTTTCAGTCTTTCCTTCCTCTGACTCATTCACTCTTCTAATATAAGTTTTGTGATTCAGTCCTCATTCATTCTATTAAAATCAAACCATTTCAAAATATGTCTTTCATACTTCACTCAATTTTCCACTCCCTCTATATTTATTAAACACCTATTCAATTCTTCATTCTAATTATTTTTCTCTATACATCGAAGCGTTCCATTCTCAATAATTTCAATTTATTTTTATATTTCTTCTGCTTTCACTTCCATACAACAAAGTAGGCAGTAGCATGCCCTTATCCAAAGTCATGTTTGCTTCTTTTGATGTTATTTATGAAAGACCACATATTATTCAAGGTCCTTCTACCAGCACTTGCCATCATAAAAATTCCCTTCCTGGCTCCTTCCTTCATAGTTTTATAGTTTGGAAGAGCCAACAGAATTCAGCTAATTAGCTGACTACAGATCAGACAAAGGAGCAATATAGCAATGTCCATCGTTTGAACTGGTCCAAATTCCCACCTTCAAGGAAACTGTCCTTTCAGGAAAGTAAATAGTATTTTGAATGAACTTAATAAAAAAGACATTGGTGAACATCTATTGGTAGGGATCCTATATATTCATTCTCTATCTTCCATTAACTTCTAGAGCTTTAATACCAGTTCTTGAGATCTAATTTGATCTCTCTTGAGAGAGCCAATTTGGTCTATTGGTTAAGGCACCAGGCTAGAAAGCCAGGTGGGTGACTTTGGGCCAGTCACTCTCACTCAGCCCAACCCACCTCACAAGGTTGTTGCGGGGAAAAGAGGAGGAAGATCATTTTATTATTTAGCATCAACATCTATTTTTGGAGGCCATCCGAAATCTTATTTGTTCAAGCCATGACACACTTCACTATACATGTGTTGTGAATATCCATACTTTGATACTGAATAGCCAGAATTCTATTCCTTAAATAAAGCAGGATCTCCAACACTCACACTTGATTATTATCCCACTGATTGAAACATCTGATTCTAATTTCCCTTTCAAATAAACTAATAATCCTAGAGGTTCATACTTTTGGCCCACAAAAATATGTAGCTTTAGGTCATTTTCCTCAATAAATCAGTGAATAAGAGTAAGTTTTGGACTCATTTGTTTAATTGGTTTGCCTTTTGCTGATCTCTACATTTTGTAATATGTGTTGTCTCCAAATATTCTCTTCTCCAAACTATCTATCAATTTTTATCTCTAATTAATCTCCTCAAATCTACTGGTATTCCTTTGGAATAATTTGATCTGTTTTTATGCAATTTTGTTTTTGCTATTTGCAATTCGGTCACCATTTTCTGTCTCTGTAATTTGAATTTTTTTATTTGAAGATAATGTCTGATATGCTGCGTTCTTGTCATTAGTGTTTATCCTTTGGTTTCAGCTTAGATGTTACAGCATGTTTAATATAAGCTTTCAATAAATCCAATTTAACTTTCAAATCTTTTTGTTAAATCACATTTAACAAAATATAATTTGTTTAATTATATTCTCCTATTTTTAAAATTTCAAGTCAGGTTTTTGTTGTAACTTATGCAGTTCACTTTGGCACAGATCGCTGTTTTCTAAATAATTAGAGTATTATTTAGAATTAAGAGTATTATTTAGCTCTGCATGGGACTAAATCCTTCTAACAGGCAGCTCTTTGAGGATGTACAAGGCTGCCTGCCAGAGATGTTCAGCTCCACGCAGTAGCGGCAGCGCAGGAGTCTTCCTGGCAGGCGCCAGCAGCTTGCAACCTTCCCTGCCAGCTTCCCCACTGATTTTCTGGGGGAAGTCAGCAGAAAAGGTTACAAATGGCAATCACATAATTGTGGGGTTGTAAGTATGAACAGGTTGCCAAGCACTCAGATCACAATCACATGACCTCGGAATAATGGTGCGAAGTTCTGCAATGGCTGAAAATACTTTAAAGGCTATAAAGTTATTGAGGCCATTGTAATTTAGGACCATTATTAAACGAACGGTCATAAGTTGAGGATTAACCATAATATTTTGTACATCCTAAATCTATACCCATTTTTTCTTCTTTGTTTTTTTCTGTCTTCCAAAGTTAGCCAAAAAAAAAAAAAAAAAGCAGTTGCCAGTTGTATCTATTAAACTCTTTTCCCTAAAAACTGTATATGAGATGAAAAGTTGAGCAGGAAATGAGATTGTTAAAACATTTCCTGTTCCCCATATCATACCCATTTTTTAAAAAAAGTAGTGATACATTTAGAAGAAATATCTTAATGGACAAAACACACACTGTAGCATAGACAAAGATACATTGCAGAACCTCTTTAGTGCAAGCTTACCTGGTGAATTGTACCAATGAGAGTTTTCAGACATCGTGATGCATCTCCGCCACAGCCCAATGGTGCCATTCCATCGAAAAAGGGCTTCTGTGTAAGAGTTTTCATCTGCATGTTCACCAAAAAGTTCATCCCAAGTGGCTTTACTTTCACTATTATTTTCAGGAGGTGATGGGTTACGATACTCAAACCAAAAATCTGTGCCAATTGAGGCTGCCAAATAGATGGTAGATATAAGGCTGAGCACACAGGCAATTACCAGAGCGGTGGCAAAACGGTTATCCATCATGGTATCTCAATTACTGTCAATAAAAGGGGAGGGGAGAAAAGTCTGTATCAACAAATGAACTTTAATGTGTGAGTGCTAGCAAATATATTCAGATCTTTCCAGTTACCCTGTTTTAGATGATCTTCACGGTAACTTTCACATTTTACATTACATCAGCGGTCCTCAACCTGGGGGTCGTGATCCCTTTGGGGGTCAAACAACCCTTTCACAGGGGTTGGGAGACTTCGCCCGGACGCCGCCTTTTGGATTCTTTTACCCTCTGCGCATGCGTAGAACGCTTTGCGCATGCGCAGAAGGTAAAAGAACCCAAATGGCGGCGGGGGTCGTGGCAGTGGGCGCGGGTGGGTCACGGGGTGGGTCGTGGGTCACGGCATTAGGAAGGTTGAGAACCATTGCATTACATAAAGTTATGATAGTCCAAAAAAGACAGTTATTTAAACATCAAAAGGAGAGAACTAGAGAAGAGGCAACAAGGTATAGCAGGTAGTATTCTAATAAAACAGAGCTAATATCTCCCTCCATGGAAAACAGCAAGAATTTTGCATAAGAGGAATTACACAACAGATGCTGGGAGAAGGAGTGGAATATTTATTAATTTATGTATGCATCTATCAGGGTAGATTTGATTTAAATCAAGTCAATTTAAATCATGATTTAACAAGTAAAAAGGCTTGATTTAAATCAACTCGATTTAAATCAACTCAATTTAAATCAACTCAATTTAAATCATAATTTTTAAAGAGCAACCGTCATCTCTGTCCCACACCGGCTCCTCCTGACCCACTGTTGACTCACTGACAGTCCCAATATTGCAGAATATACAGCCTCATGCTACATAACTAAGCTCCATTTCATGCTGAATAAGCTAAATTATTAATGTATCTTAAATAGAAAACTATCTTTAGACAGATTTTTACTCCAAAAGCATTTTATTAAAATAAATTTGATAAAAATAAAAAGAATCCAATTTAAATTTAAAAAATCTGATTTTTTATTTTATTTTTTAAATCAACAATTTTTATCCACCCTGGTACTATTATATTTTTATTCCACCTTTATTATTTTATAAATAACTCAAGGCAGTGAACATGTATAATATTCCTTCCTCTTCCTATTTTCCCAACAACATCCCTGTGAGATGGGTTGGGCTGAGAGAGTGACTGGTCTAGAGCAGGGGTCAGCAACCCGCAGCTCTGGAGCCGCATGTGGCTCATTTATCCCTCTGCTGCGGCTCCCTGTCGCTCAAAATATGCATCACAACTGCCAATGTGCGACACCCACCGACGCGCAATCTATTAAGCTTTTCGGCCCCTGGTAGGCCAACCATGGATAAATCCAAGAAAAGAAAAGTTTCAGAAGAAAACAGAATCTTTAATTCAATTATATATGCTAATTTTATGGCCGCTCTGGAAATAATCAGGCCCAGGAAGAGTTCTGTGGCTCCCGATGTTTTCTTTTCTGTGGGAAACGGGTCCAAATGGCTCTCTTGAGTGTTTAAGGTTGCCAACCCCTGGTCTAGAGTCACTTTTTTAAAAAAAAGGAAAGGCCAAGACAAAAAAAACCCCACTAAATAACTGAAATTGAAATTCATATATTTAATAAATAAGATGAGATGAGGAGATTGAAAATAGAAACAAAAAACAGGAAGAAGACCTGTTTAGAGTTTAAATTATAATTCAACAGGAAAGCAGCGGTAGTTGTGATGTTTGCTTTTCTCATCAATCTCAAGTCATTATCTGGGGGGCAGATGCTTCAACTACCAATTGAATAAATACAGTACTACTATGGTAATACATGATCAAGAGAGACAGTCTGGTGTAGTGATAAAGGCATCAAGTTAGAAATTGGGAGAGTGGGAGTTCTAGTTCCACCTTAGGCACAAAGCAGCTGGGTAAACCTGGGCCAGTCATTTCTCACAGCCCTAGGAAAGGCAATGACAAACAGTTTCTGAAAAATCTTGTGGAAAACTGTAAGGACTTATTTAGGCAGTCTCTAAGCCAGGGGTGGCCAAACTATGGTTCTTTGAGGACCTGTGAACTTCAACTCCCAGAATTCCTGAGCTAGCCATGCATGCATGGCTGGCTCAGGAATTTTGGGAGTTGAAGTCCACAGGTCCTCAAAGAACCATAGTTTGGCCACCCCTTCTTCTAAGCAATCTCCTCAGACCCGATTAAACAGAAGACAGAAATACATGCTCCAGAAAGCCTCCAGGTGTTAGCTAAGCAACAACAATGGAAATGAAAACTTAATTTGAGAGTGAATCCTTCTCCACCAGATTGGCAATAGATACAGCTGAAAAGCCCGAAGGGCTCCAAGCTGGTCTATTCAGGTTTGAGGGCTGGCTGAGAGTAGTCTCCAAAATACCTTCATAAATCAGAACTGACTCACATATGGCAGCAAAGAACTGTACAGAGAGCAGGCTTTAGATTTGTAGTGAAAAAAGAATGCTTTGCAAAAAAAAAATGCAGATACAAAAACAACCCCTTGAGATATCCAGATATGCATATCTGAAATATATAACCTTAGTGCTTTTTAGTCTATTCCTCAGCTGTTTGAACTGTGTTTAACTCCTGTAATTTAAGTTCAAAAAATCCCCCCCCCCAATCATTTACCATAAACTGAATCCAGTTTGTATGATGCCTTTTATTGTGGTGGTTTGAGATCTCAGAGAAAAAGGGGCTAAAACCGTCATCTGATATTTAGCAGAGCTATCAACAAATACCGTATTTTTTAGACTATATGACGCACCGGACTATAAAATGCACCTACATTTACAGGAGGAAAACAAGAAAAAAATAGTTTTTGGCCGCCGTGCATCGCGTTTTCACCCTCCAAGCCCCCCAGAAGCCCTCTGCAATGCTCTGTACGCCTCATTTTCGCCAAAAACGGGCTCGTTTTTGGGCTTCCAAGCCCTCCCAAGCCCTCCGCAATGCTCTGCATGTCCCGTTTTTGCCAAAAACATGCCATTTTTGCCAAAACACACCCATTTTTGGCCTGCAGAGTGCTTCTGGGGGCTGGGGAGGGCAAAAACATGACACGCAGAACACTGCAGAGTGCTTCTGGGAGACTGGGAGGGTGAAAACACGACGTGCAGAGGGTTCAGGAGGCCAAAAACGCCCGTATTCGGTCTATAAGACGCATCTAAATTTTCACCAACCTTGGGGGGGGAAGGTGCGTCTTATACTTAGAAAAATACGGTACATTCTCATGATGATGCCAAATCCAAACTTCCAATCAGTCCACTTTTGGTACTCATTGTGCTCCTTCCTTTCTGGGTAAGTAGCATTATGCAGAGTGAAGAAAGAAAGTAAGAAATAGTACCCAAAGAAGTTAAAGGCATAAGCTAAGAAAAAGAAAAGGGAAATAGTGCCTAAATGTATTTATACCAACATTATACTTTTCTATCTTTGCAAATTGTCCTTGCTTTCATCACATCCAGACAGTATAAACAGTGCTTCATATACTGTTTCTTTTCCCTTGACCTTCTCACCTATTGATTTTTGACAGTATCATCATCTCTATCCAACCACAACTTTCTCAGCCTTCCTCTTCTTACTGACACATTTACTATTGTTTCCTATATTTGTTCTGAAATTTAGTACTGAGTCACTCTCAATATGACCAAAAAACACACTTCTTTCATAGTAATAACTAACCTCTGCACCCATATAAATTCAGTCAGCACCCTCTTTCTTGACTTTCTGTTCTTATTTTACTACATATACATAGCATCCCATGTCCACTTCACTGAACTTAAGTTTCTCCTGACTATTCTTAAGCTGCTATTTTAACTTCTTTTGGCATTCATTCATTCATTTATTCTTCACAACAGAGAACGTACAACACAAACATTTTCTACCAGCATTTGTACATCTTAAAATCTTTCCATCCATTTCCCCATTCTTAGAAAGCAGTCTATCAAGAAATACAAAAGCATTTATTTGATCTGCCTCTTTGAATTTATATATAATTTGCAATTGTTCATTCCACTTTCCCTGTCAAATACAACTTCCTTGATATTTAATGTAGTTGCTCTCAAATGTATACTCTTTGTTGCATCACATTATTGCATCATCACATATCATCACTGCAGATACTTTGGGTTTTTAGTCAACATGATGATGTTATCTATGTAAAAAAATACATGCCCAGTCAGATCTCCAACCAATGCAATTCTAACATGAGCACAACCATATGCATTATTCATAAATGTATTAAATAACCATTTAATAACCATTCTACACCCTGTCTTACTCCATGTTTAATACTAAGCTATTTGTTAAGCATGCCATTTATTCTCATGCATGTTTTAATTCCACAGTAATAAAGGAAGAACCAGCTATTGCTTTTATTATATTCAGCAACTAATTTTCAACTCTATATTTAAAGAAGCTATTCCACAAAGCAAATTTGTTTCACTTTATTATATACTTTTTCTAAATCAACCAAAATAAATTTTCTTATTGTCAATGAGAATTTTGCCAAATACGTTTCCAAGCAATTTTAATAAACTAATTCCATCCAATTTTCTTTTTTATATTAAGAGAGAAATGAGAGAGGAATAATATTTTAACATTTCTCAGTTACATCAACAATTGTAGTTTTACTATTATGCAACATTCTAATATCAGTTTTTACTTTATTTTCAATATCCTTTCCATTATTCCTTGATTTTTTTAATTAGATTTGTATCCTGCCTTTATTACTTTATAAATACTTTCAGACAGCAAACATACCGGTACATAATACTCGTTCCTATTTTTTCATCCCAAAGCCCCAAACCATTTCATCTTTTATTTTTAATTGCATTCACTTGAGCTTTATCTCATTCTCCCCTCTCAATCTGCATTTTCTTTCCCTCTTAAATCTTAACTAAATTCCTTGCTGATATATTTCCCTATCTATACACTGTAGAATATATTTCTTTTATAATTTCTGCAACTATCATTTTCTTCTATGTATTTTTTTTCTCTTCTCATTTCTGCAGCAATCATTCTTCTCTGCATTTTTTTTCATCCATATAGTCTCTTCATCTTTCTTTTATACTTTATTTGGTGTGAATCAACACATGCTTTTGGCATTTAGTATTATTTTCACTGTGCTCCAAGCAGGTCTACAGTACCTTTCTTTATATCCACTTTCCACTTACTCAGTTGGAAGATTAATCTATTGTTTTATATAGGACACATCGTTTCTTTTCCTGCAACCTTGCTACCTTTATTTTGGTTTGTTTCATTTCCTTCCTTTTCTTTCATGCCCATTCATCTTCATTGTTAGCCTCTCTTTGTATCTTTCCTCAATCTTTCATCACAATCAAATCAAACTTGCTTTTATATTTATATTCAATCCTTGCCACAGTAAGGGTGTGTATGTAGACATAAACACTCTTAGTGGAAATACAATTAGTAAATATGTAATTTAAGTATGTAATGGGAACAATTTACAATACTTTTTTTTTCAAAACATCAATACGAAAGAACCAGATCTTTTTTTTTCTTGTTAAAGGGAAGAACACAAAGTCCATCACTTCTTTTGTTTGTTTGTTTGTTTTTCATTAAACATGCTATTTGTGGGGATTCAAAAAAAAACCCCGTATCTGAATAAGAAAAACAAATTCTCAAGTGCATTTCTATGGTATTTTTCAAGCCTTTTTTTCTTGGGAGGAGTACAGAAGAGAATGGCAACCAAAATGCACCCCTTTCTAAACCCATTTAATGTTCGGTTTTGTGCTTCCCCACAATGCAATCCCACTCCTTACATCTCTGAAGGCAATGAAGTGAAAGTTCTCAGCAAATATGTGCAGGGTGGCATTTTGAAAATATTAACTGCATAGGAAATTTAAAGACGTCTATTCAAGGGAATCTTTTAGGGGTTGAAATACATAAATTAATTGCCAGGTTGAGATGGCTAGAGAGAAACCCGCAAGATGTATCCGGCTTCCATAGAGGTATGTGACAACTCTCTAAGCAATATGGGGGTCCCGGTTTTCCTCCTATCCAGCGATAGTGATCCCTAATACAATAAAAGGTTGCAGCTCTTTCAGGGTCCCGTTTTAAGGCAACCACATCCCCTGCAATGGACCCAACCATGCTCTTCTACACTGTCCCCTAACTATTTCATTCACAAATTCTTTCCTTGGAATACCGTGGAAACAATCAGGGCTCGGTAGGGCCCAATTCTACTTACCTCCCATCGTTCTCCCGACTCCACGGCGTCGTTTCCACCCCCCACCCCAAGAGCAGCTCAGCCGGGAGAGCGGGAAGCGCCTCTCCGCAGACGCTTATCCGCCCCTGTGCCGCCAAGATCTCTGGGAAGTGTAGTTCGAATTTTGTTGGCTGCCACGTTCTGAAGGCAAAGTGACCCGCTTACGTTCGCTCCAGGACAAACAATTGGTTTTGTTAACTTATGAATGCGTGCATTCACGCATTCCGGGCTTCAGAGATTCGCTGCCAGGATGGTTAGATTCAAAAGGAAAGGGAGTTGCGGAAAGCAGGTAACGTTCTGCTGAGGAAATGAGGGCATTGTTAAGTGTAAAATTATCTGCAAACCCCTTTGATTTACAAACGTTGTAACAGTTTTTCGGGCACTGAATGCCTTGCAGTTATTGTCCACATATCCATTTGGAACTGACAGAGCCTGCACATACATTCATTCACAGGGCGGTTCCCTTATGAATTTATAAATTTGTCCTACTGTCCAAATTTACCTATACCTACTGTGCTTTTGTTTATGTTTAT
The DNA here is from genome assembly GCA_023053685.1 of Diadophis punctatus similis. NCBI lineage: Eukaryota > Metazoa > Chordata > Lepidosauria > Squamata > Dipsadidae > Diadophis > Diadophis punctatus. Next base: position 2,605,158 of record JALIGW010000038.1, on the reverse strand, counting down.
ACCATACCTGTTATCTTGTATATGTTTTGACAAATTAAATAAATAAATAAATAAATAGATGTGCTAAGCGCTATCCTTCAGTGGGCAGAAAACAATACTGGCAAGTTTGGCTCAACAAGCTAAGATCAGGTAAAGATCAGGTAAACTGAAAGATACCAACAAAGGGACATTAATCTTGCCATTAGATACTTTCATCCTGACATCTGATGCAGATATGTAACTTCTTGTTTTAGCATCATGATCATGACACAAAATTATGTCCCTAACAAAGATTACCTGTGCTGGCAGGAAATTAGTGATTCCCACTACTAATCTGTATCTGCCTGTTCCCATGCACTGCCTTCCCATAACCTTTCTCCCTAAATAATGTGTAATAGAACTTTGATTTTACACATTTCAGGCTGTCCTAGGATAATTTCAGATCAAGAGGAAAAATGTTAATTGCATCTAACTATGGCACAAATCCTGGCAACATCTTTTTATTGCTATATCCCCATGATGTTGCTTCCATTGTAATCAGCCCTGAGTGTTCACTATAGTGCTTTTAAAGCTCTCTCTTAATCTTAAATCAAAATAGTCATTAAGAAAATCTTGTTCCTGTATTGTTTTGTTTTGTTAGACAACAGAAGCAAACAAGTTCAGAGAACACCAAGAACTCCAATCCTGAGTTACATATACTATACATATTCTCTTCTATCAAATTTCTCTGAATTTGCTACTATATGTCAGTATTGTTTTCACTGTGTGAATAGCAGAATTATCTGCTGAAAATTGGACAGATAGAATTCCTATGCAAATGTCTGTGTGTTGTTATTAAGAATAATTCTGCCATAGAAAGAAGAAACAGTGCTGGGGATGAGAATTTCCATAAAACAAGTTTTTTAAAATTCTTATTTATTTATTTATTTATTTATTTATTTTGTTATTCTTATATGCCGCCCAACTCCCGAGGGACTCGGGGCGGCTTACAACAAGGAGAAATACAAGAATAAACAAAGAAATTGCATAAAATTTAAAAACAAGTACAAAAATTTAAAACAATTATTTACAACAGCAACATCCATTCAACACATACATACTTGGGGGGTAGGCTCAGGTGGAATTAAGTTGTCCCCCCCACCTGCAGGAAAAGCCATGTCTTAATGGCTTTACGGAAAGCCAGCAGAGTGGGGATAGTCCGGGTCTCTGGGGGTAGTTGGTTCCAGAGCACGGGGCCAGCCACAGAGAAGGCTCTCCCCCTGGGGCCCGCCAGCCGACATTGTTTGGCCGACGGGACCTGGAGGAGGCCAACTCTGTGGGCCCTAACCGGTCGGGGGGAAGTATGAGGCAGAATGCGGTCCCGAAGATATCCTGGTCCTAAGCCATGAAGGGCTTTAAAGATGGTGATCAATACCTTGAATTGGACCCGGAGACCGATGGGCAGCCAATGCAGCTGGCGGAGTATCGGTGTCACGTGGGTGTACCTTGGCACACCCACCACAGCACGCGCAGCCGCATTTTGCACCAACTGAAGTCTCCGGATACTCTTCAAGGGTAGCCCCATGTAGAGCGCATTGCAGTAGTCCAACCGCGAGGTGACAAGGGCATGAGTGACCGTGAGTAGCGCCTCCTTCTCCAAATATGGCCGCAACTGGTGCACCAGGCGAACCTGTGCAAAGGCCCCCCTAGCCACAGCAGAAAGATGGTGGTCCAATTTTAGCTGTGGATCTAGGAGGACCCCCAAGTTGCGGACCTGGTCTGAGGGGGTCAGTTTCGCACCCTCAAAGACCAAGGAGGGGTAATTGTCATGAACCTTAGGAGGCAATATCCACAGCCACTCAGTCTTATCGGGGTTTAGTTTAGCACTTAATTACTAAATGCAATTCTTAAAAGCCAGCAATCCTAAACATCCTTACTTGAAAGAAATCAGTTATATTACTTTAATAAAGCATACAAAAACAGCATAATAAAATAACAAGGTCATCATGAACAAGGTCATCATGAACAAAAACAGTGAAACACACCCCAGGGTGGAGTTGTTGCTTACACTAAAAAAAATTTAGGCATTTCTTTAAATTCCAGGCGTAATGGCTTTCCTAAAACACAAGAGGGTGGGTGGTAGTCTAATATGGGGTGGTAAACTGTTCTAAAGAATGGGGGCTGCAACAGAAAAGCTTGACTCCTTGTGCCCCATAGATTATAATTCCTAAGGGAAAGGAACAGAAATTTAGAACAATGGTCCTGTTGTTCTATTTACTACTTGGCTAATTGGTTAACTGGCTAACAAAGAGCTGCATTAGCAGATGGATAAATCCCTCACTTAAAAACCTCATTGACTCTATCTATCCAAAGGCTATCACAGAGTTGCATTAGTTTACATTGATCCCAAAATTCTGTCAATCTGAAGGAAATATGAGGTACTTTCTTGAGAACAAGAAGATGAAAAATAGTCACCATAGCTGCTTTTATTCATTTGCATCTGGCTTGTTTCAACCGTCTCTCTGCTTGAGAGAGGGGGAATATTTTTAGAACCTACAGTATATTCCTTTATATGCTGTGACTCACTTAAACCAGCCCTGGAGAGACTTTGAAAACAAAGTAAATAACAGTAATTTATATCATAAATATAAAAAAACCTAACATTATAGTTTCTTCTAGAAAATCTACCGTATTTTTCCGAATATAAGATGCACCTTTTTGCCCTCAAAAAGAGGGTGGAAATGTCGGTGCGTCTTATACACCAAATACAGCCAGTTTTTGGCCTCCCAAAGCCCCGCCCCCACATCCTATTTTTGCGAAAAATGGGCCGTTTTTTTTGCAAAAATGGGGGCGTTTTTGCCTCCCTCACCCCCTAGGAGTGCTCTGCAGGCTTCCCAAACCCTCTGCATGCCCTGTTTTTGCAAAAAAACCAAGCCATGTTTTGCAAAAATAGGGGTGTTTTTGCCTTCCCCCACCCCCTAGAAGTGTTCTGCAGGCTTCCCAAACCTTCTGCATGCCCTGTTTTTGCAAAAAAAACGAGCGAAAAATGAGCCATTTTTTGCAAAAACTGGAGTGCCTTCTAATTACCCCATCTAGCATGACTGGAGGAGGAATTGAAGTCCACTAGTCTTAAAGCTGTCAAGTTTGAAGACCCCTGGGTTAGGGGTTAGGGGTGCAAGGGTCTTCAAACTTGGCAAGTTTAAGACTTGTGGACTTCAACTCCCATTCCTGAGCTAGCATGACTGGAGGAGGAATTTTGGGAGTTGAAATCCCCTAGTCTTAAAGCTGTCAAGTTTGAAGTTTGTAAAAAGTATACATGGTTGTAAAAAGTGTACATGGTTGTAAAAAGTATTCTGCTACACTGGTATTTTATTAAATAATATATTACTACACCATTTGGTTCAGAATACTTTTTTCCTTGTTTTCCTCCTCTAAAATCTAGGTGCGTCTTATACTCCGGTGCGTCTTATACTCCAAAAAATACGGTATGTTAAACTGAAGTACTTTGAAAAAATAACTGCAAAAAATAACAAGTCTGTGTAAATCAAGTCAGAAGGTAAAAAAAAGTGCTACTGGTGGAACATTGTGTGGTAAATCTTCTATGGTAATTCACTTTGGAACTGAAATTAACATTAATAGCAGAGTGAAATGTAAATATATATACCTGTTTGTTTTTGTCAAAAATGGGAATATTCTGGTCAATAAAGGCTATGGAAGTGGGGAAAAAATTGAGCAAGTAAACATTACTAAAAAAAAAAGGTCCTCTGAGAAGTTCACCTGTTTTTTGCTTCTACTAAACAAGCAAAAACCACAACACTTCTTTAAATCAAAAAAGCATAAATTTGTCTAGGTTCAGGAAACCACCAGTTTTCACAATCTATTCCCCACTGAAGTGGCTGCTTAGTCATTGTTATCTGGAAGAAATTGAAGGAAAGAGCTGTTTATTGCACCAAAAATAAAGAGTTTAGCTGCTCCTTCACCAACCAGCTGCTGAATCATTTTTGAAATGGAGGAAACAACTCTCAGCTATGATTACTTCTATTCTCTGAGTTCAGATGCTCCTGAAGAAAATTGCCAAACTCTGAAGCTGCCTTATATGGAAATTTTTGTGAGTGTTCTTTATATTGTTATTTTTCTTGTGGGGACTGTAGGCAATGGTCTTCTGATAGGAGCATTAATCTTCAAACAATGTGTATGGAGGCTTACTGATACCTTCATTGTCAACTTGGCAATTTCTGATTTTAGTTTTCTTATCACATTGCCTTTCTGGATAGACAAGGAACTAGCCTCAGGACTTTGGAGATCTGGCTCTATTCTATGCAAAGGCAGTTCCTACATTATCTCAGTCAACATGTACTGCAGCATCTTTCTTCTGACGTGGATGAGTGGTGACCGGTACTTGACCATCATGTACCCATCAATGGCTAAAAGAATTAGAACAAAGCTTTATCCTATTGTTATTTGCATCAGTGTTTGGATACTATCCTGCCTGTTAGGGCTGCATACTCTACAGTCCAGAGAGTTGAGAAGATACAACAACAATACTTATTGTGTGGACAAGGAAACTATATCCAACAATTGGATTGGATCATTGATGTTGCTAACTTTGGCTTTCTTTATACCACTGTTCAGCATATTAACATTGCATTATTCCATAATTAAAAAACTCTATGTGCACTATCAGAAATTTGGGAAACATGACAAAAAACTGAGAAAATCCATCAAAATTGTCTTGTTGGTAGCAATTGTTTTTCTTTTCTCTTGGACTCCTTTCAACATTTTTAAAATCTTGGCTTTGATATCTACCATCGTGGAACTGAAGCAATCTTTCTGCCTTTACTATAAAATTGTCTATCTGGGCATGGAACTAGGTGGTCTATTCGCATTTGCCAACAGCTGCACAAACCCTTTCATCTACTTCTTCTTTGATGATTGCATCCATAGGTCCGTGATACAAAGTATTCTTCCATGCAAGAAGTACAATAAACCTGGAAGCAGTTTTTCAAGCTTGGACACTTAGATTTTCAGAGTCCATTTTTGCCTTAAAAGGTTATTCTCGGGAAGAGAAGGAAGTTGTTATCATTCTGCATAGAATCACTGTTTTGAAATATTCGTAAAAAGGGAAAAGTTGAAATGTGAGGAAATGCAAATAAAGAATTAGGAAGGAATTATGACTAAGTTAGCTATTGACTACTTATTTGAGTTACATGGAAGACAAGATATGTATCTTTAATTGGATAGTTAATGAAAAGATTAAGTCGAATATACTTATACTGTAAGAATTATATATTCCTGAATGTTAATAGGTAATTACATGAAACAGTGCTTGAAACTAATATAACTAAAATAACAGAAATTGTTAAAATCCATATCTTGGGAATTATAGAATAATTCAAGCTATTCAACAGTCAAGCTTATTTAGACCTAACTCATTATGGTTATCTATATAGATTAGTTTAGAATGCAAAGTTTTAAAATTATGCCTCTTTTTCTGTTAATTGTAAACTAAGCTTCTTCTAAAATATACTCTTTTTTCGGATATACATCTATATCTCTTACATTGTGTAAAAACTATTTCAGTTTAAATGTTGGTGCTATTGTGATTCTTCTGGAAATACTTGTTTTCTGATTTTTAAAAATAAATTTATGCATAACAAACTAATTGGGGCTCTTCCTCACAGCTACGTTCAAGTGTATTTCTCAGATTTTGGGGTTAACAGAAAATTATGCTGGCATAAATTATGCTGCACTCAAGGTTTTATGCTGCTTAACAAAGGCAATAGTTTATTATGAAAGCAATTGAGAGATATGTTGTAATGTTAAATACATAAGTTATTTGATCTATCAGTATCACTACAAATGATTTTACTGAATAATATTGATTTACTCAAATATATTTAAATAGTTGAATTTCCAACTAAGAAAAAAACATGTTACATGTTTTGTAATAAATGTGTCACAGCAAAACAACATGCTTATTAATAGCAAGAGGTTAAGATACATGTAGCTGCCCTTATTTGTTTATAAGTGATGGTTTTGTTTTTTCAATGTGGTTAAGCTGCACTATCAGAAACTGAAATCTACTAAAACAAATTCCATATATGGACTTATTTACACATGTCCATGGTGTATAGGGTTCTTTTTATCAAATCCCATAGTGATTATAGATGCTGCCATAGAATTACAAATTCAGGCCCCCAAATCCCGACAAACAATAAATGGCAACAAAGAAATATAGTGAACTGTAACTTTGATCATCTGGATTCTTGCAGCCCAGATGTACCAGTCCCAAAACCTGCATTTTGGCTTCCCGAAGAGGCAGTTTGCAGTTTAATCAGAACATACCGTATTTTTCGGAGTATAAGACGCACTTTTTTCCTCCCTAAAAGTGGCTGAAAATTTGGGTGCGTCTTATACTTCAAATGTAGCTTTTTTCCCAGCCCTAACTAGGTGCTAACAGATCTTCCCAGCTCTTACCTTGCAGGCTCTTTCATTGTTACTCTCTCTGAAGGTTTTTCCAGCCCTAAGTCTTTGCAGGGTTTTTTTCATTGCTCTACTTGCTCCGAATAAGTTTTTTTCTAGCCCTAACCAGGTGCTATCTATCTTCCCAGCTCTTACTGGCTTGTAGGCTCTTTCATTGTTACTCTCTCCGAAGAAGGTTTTTTTTAAGTCCTAACCAGGGGATAAAATAATGTGCTGAAGCTGAGGACGTTAGCCAGATGAATACCTGGCAGGCAGATTTTTCCCCCCTATTTTCCTCCCCAAAAACTAGGGTGCGTCTTATATTCCGGTGCGTCTTATACTCCGAAAAATACGGTAAGTAGCAAAGTGAAAATCTAAAATAGTTACTGGCAATTTATGAGCTAGATTTTAAACTCAGACATATCTCGGATGTTGTTTCTGCACCACTTTGCAAAATTTGTAACATAAGAAAAGTGATTGTTTCTGTGAAGTGCTTGATTGTTATGATGCCAAGTAGAGCTGGGGAAATGTTCTTTTATCCTACGATCTGAGGCCATGTTTTCCGTAGCTGTGACATGCACAAATTAGGAGGCCCTAATTGGAGGCCACCTCTTGCCAACAAAGAAAAATCAGGAGGGAGTAAAAGGCTTTGGCCCTAATTTGAGGACATGGGAATTTCAGGAAGGAAACACAAAACTTCTTATGCGATTTAATTTCTACCATGAGAAATTAAATGATCTAAACAATATTTTGCTGTGAAGTGGACTCTAAACATATTATTTACACATTTACCTTCCACCAGATCCCAGGAATTCTGGGCATTTGAAATTAAATGCTAGTTATTAAAAAAAAAAAACAAGACAATAAAAATAAAACAAAAAAAGGTAGAGATGGCAGAATAACGATTGAGTAGAAACAAAAACAAAAACAAAAAAGCAACTTAGGTCAAAAGGAGTTTCAGTCATCCTCACCAAAGACCTAGGTCAGGGATAGGCAAAGTTGGCTCTTCTATGACTCATGGACTTCAACTCCCAGAATTTCTGAGGCAATCATACTAGCTTAGGAATTCTGGGAGTTGAAGTCCACGAGTCATAGAAGAGCCAACTTTGCCTACCCCTGACCTAGGTGAAGAGCCAGGTCTTCAGGCATCTTCAAAACACCAGCAGGATAGGAGCCATTTGAATCTCATGAGGAACCTCATTCCAGAGGGCAGGCTATGTTACAGAGAAGTTGCACTTCCTGGGTCCTGATAGAAGGTATTGCTTAATTGAAGGGACCAACCCTGCCACACTGAATCCACCTGGTAGATATAGGAAATCGCTGAGGTAACCAGGCCCTCTGCCATGTAGACTATTCTTGGACCCAACACAAGTTTCAATTGGTCCAGAATGCATGGGCAGTGAAAAGCTTGCTTGGTATGCCCATATAACACATCTGCTTCATGAGCTGCACTGATTGCTCATGCGCAATTCAAGCTGTTGGTTTATCGCCAATAAAGTCCTGCATGGAGTAGGGCCAGTTATTTGAGGGACTACCTATCTTCCATGGTTTCTGCCTGGCAAGTAAGAGCCGTCAGTGTTTGTTTTGTCTCCTTGATTAAACAGTAGCAGGACCCAGGAAGTGCACCTTATGGTACCTGCCTTTCTGGAATGAGATTCCTCCAGGGATTATTACGGTTACCACCTGTCAGGCCTGGGAAACCAAGAATGACATGTAAAAACTCAAAAAGTTTCTTTATTGCACGTTCACCCATGGACAAAATCTCATGATACTAAAGCATGCTCTGCATAACTATCTTATAAATGCTAAAAGAAACTAGGGAGGATCCCTCCTGGGCCACTTCCTGCACAGCAATGGTTCAAGATTTCTCTCTATTTTCCCCTTTGGTAGCTCAGCATCAGATTCCACCACACCACCAGAGCACAAGTTCCCTATTAGAGAGGTATATGCTTCTTACTAATCCTGTCAATAAAAGCTGTTTGCCAGATGAAAATAAAAAGCCATTAAGCTCATGCATGTAAAGGTAACTATTGGTCTGCAACTGAGAAGAGGTATACTTTCACAACTGCATAGTCTTCTCAAGGAGGCCAGTTATATGTCAATTAGTAAAGTGGTTTTTGGATATAAGTTCTCAGATGTCTGGACTAGAGGTCTGCAACCTGCAGCTCCAGAGCCGCATGCGGCTCTTTGGGCCCTCTGCTGTGGCTCGCTGTTGGGTGATCCCATCACTGACTGGCCCTGCCCCTCGCCCTCCCCTCCCAGTCACTCCTTGCCTAGCATGAGAAGGTAAGGGCAATGTTGGGGGATGAAAGGGACACAGCTTCAGTGTCATGCATCACAGGGCTTCAGAGCCATGGACTCTGTAGAAAGAGAGACTGCTGACAAACTGCTACGAAATCTAGTTTTGGAGTTTTAATGAAGAAAATAGTTTCTTCAGAGCAATCTTTCTGGGCTGTTGTAATGGTTTTGCAATCCTGAAGAAGGTAACGAGAGACAGTTCCAGCTTCAGTGTCATGCATCACAGGGCTTCAGAGCCATGGACTCTGTAGAAAGAGAGACTGCAATCCTGAAGAAGGTAACGAGAGACAGTTCAGTTTAGTGATTAAGACACCAGACTGAAAACCAGAAAAGAGTTAAGTTCTAGTCTCACTTTAGGCATGAAAACCAGCTGAGTGACCTTGGACCAGTCATTCTCTCTCAGCCCAATCTACCTCACAGAATTGTTTTGAAGAAAACAGAAGAAGGATTGGGTATGTTTGCCACCCTGAGTTATTTATAAAGATAATAAAAGTGGAATAAAAATAAAATTAAAAACACAAAGAACACCTAGGCTATGCATGTAACTCTGTGAAATGGGAATGGCCTTCTTTTAGATCCCTGTAAAGTATTCCTAAGGGTGGCTCAGTGGCTAAGACTCTGAGCTTGTCGATCAGAAGGTCGGCAGTTCAGTGGTTCCCTAGCGCCGCATAATGGAGTGAGCTTTAAGTGCATTAAGTGCATTTAAGTGCATTAAGGCTGCTGTGCAGAAGAGTCTTGAATCTGCTCTTTTTCTGTGAAGCAGCTCATCACAGGATGAGTGAGTTGCTTCCAGCTCACTTATACTCTGACTCCTTGCCTGTCAGGATGCTACCTAGAAACTAGGCATGCCTATTTTTCCTTTACATTTCCTGAGGGTTAGCCATTTGCTCATTTTCCACAAAGCCAACAAAAGATTTATAATATCTTAAAGTTGACAGATTTGTTTAGCGTGACCATGACCAGGGATAAGCTTTCATGAACCACAGTCATTCAAATGTATGAAATGTTTGCCATAACTGTAAAAGCAGGGCTGGGTTGTGGATCCTTTTGCTGTCAGTTTGCTCAGGGTCGCGCCGGGTGCCCCCCCAACAATAAAAAAATAGCTTCTGCGCATGTGCAGAAGCAAAATTAGCTTATGCGCAGAAGCAAAATCCAAGATGGCAGCGCCCATGAACCAGCACCGACAGAACTGGCTCCGTGATGTCATCACCGGTTTACTAACGGTTCTAAAGAACCGGTTAGAACCGGTAGGAACCCACCTCTGTGTAAAAGATGGGCAAGCACAGCACACACACAAACAAACACAAACACAGGAATCAAGTGTTAATGAAATGAGTTAAGTGTTCTATTCTGATTATTTTCAATAGCAGAAGCAAGTAACATTGTTATGAAGAAAGCAGCTTTATAATTTATTCTTGCTGAGTGTAGCTTATTTATTTCCCAGCGTCCTTCACAAAGATTTTCCTTCGCAGTACTTATTTTTTAAAGATCTGTTGTATGCACAAAAACACAAGGATATACTTCACAGATTTGTGTAGGTGTTATCACTGTGCTGATTCTTTCAATTCTTTCCATAATCCAGATAATTTGTCTCCCAGTTGTTCAGCCAGTATACTGAGCTTAGCTGTTTCCCTTATCAGGAAGTTCCTGCCATAAAGAGATACCTATGTTAGAGAGTTTGAGAAATGTTCTAAAACTTTCCCGCCCAATAAACTTCCATTGTCTAGTGCCCTCCTGATGTGCTAATTTACATGGATCTATTTCTTCTTTGGTTGACTTTGAGCAGCACATTGGAATCTAAAAAAGGAAAGGACTCTGAAATATGGAAATGTAGCAGCAATCAGGTTAAAAGAAGATCAACAGCAATATTGAAGTCTATTATTGCTCCTAAGCATGTAATAGTAGTGGCAATCTTCCTGTTGTGGCTGCTGCTTTTCCTCCAACTTGTAGCTGTTTCTAGAACAGCACAAACCAATTTTGCAAGGGAGAGCCTGGTGATTGGGAACAGGTGGTTATGTAATTGCAGAAATAGGAGTCAATGGAAGGTGGGACATCCCATTGTCCTACTACATCCTTGCCATGGTCACTACCAAAGTGGTACCCACTGGGAAAATAACAAAGTTTGTGTTGGGAAAAGACGAAAATCATCTTTACATCAATTCGGATAAATCCAAAGTTAGGTGGCCTTGGAGGGAAATGAGATAAAGGCTGCATCATGACAATGGAAGCTTAATTAATGGTTTGTGAAGTATCTTCAAGCCACAGTTAGGGGCAATGTGTGGATATATGCTAAGAAAAGTAATGGATTAATAAGAGGGACATTGAAAACCATTTGCTGTATGAATTAACATAGCTCCACCCATAGTCCTATGTGTAGAAATCAATCAGCTGAGTTTTATTTCAATAATATTTTTTCAGTATTGAGAAAAGGACACTTATTTTACCACATCTTTGGGCTGCAGGCAAAGAAAAAAAATCAGGCTCTGTGGCAGCCATAACATGTCATCAACATCTGTCACTTACGGCTTCTCAGTGTCCACCACCTGTGACAAGGTGGTCTCTCTGCCAAATGGTTTAATTTAATTTAATTTAATTTAATTTAATTTAATTTAATTTAATTTAATTTAATTTAATTTAATTTAATTTAATTTAATTTAATTTAATTTAATTTAATTTAATTTAATGTTCTTATAGGCTGCCCCACTCCCGTGGGACACAGGGCGGCGTACAATACAGAGAAGAACAATTCATAAAAATAGTTATAAAAAACAACATAATAACAACAATTAAAAGATTATTAAAAAGATTAAAAATCATCCATCATTCATACCAGGGGGGAGACCAAAGATGTTCTAATTGGTCTCACTTTCACCCCGCCTGCCGGAAGAGCCATGTTTTTATTGCTTTACGGAAGGCCAGCAGGGTGGGGATAGTCCTGATCTCTGGGGGCAGTTGGTTCCAGAAGGACGGCGCTCCCACAGAGAAGGCTCTCCCCCTCGGCCCCGCCAACCAGCATTGCTTGGTTAATGGCCCTGGAGCTAGTTAACACCTTTACTCTCATTCTTGCCTTTCATACCAATTCATGCACCTTCACCTAGCAAGCTGTGGATGACAATCACCTGACATGACATACCTTGTTTCAAGAATAACTGGTGTTTGGACAGCATTAAACAAATACTCAGCTACTTTAGGTGACACTTCATTTACTAACGAATATATATTGAATGCAATTGTATCAGGAATAATCAGCCAATCGCGACGAACATGCCTCTTTGAGATGGCTTTGGCTTCAGTTTCTGGAAAAGACAAAAATTAAAATTAAAACTTCATCTTTACAGATTTACAGAGTTGGATGGGACCTTGCAGGTCATCTAGTCCAACCCCCTGCCCAAGCAGGAGACCCTACATCTGCCTCTACCTAGGATCAAACTCACAACCTCCTGATTGTGAGGCAAGAGCTCCACCTCTAGGCCATAGCAGCTGAATGAGGTGTACATGTAGTCCTTGACCTACGACTGCAATCACGATCGGAATCTCTGTTGCTAAGTGATGCGATTGTTAAATGAATCATGGCTGATTTTATAAATGAGTCATGATTGATTTTACAACCTTTTTAGCTATGAGGTCATTAAGCAAAATCACACGGTTGTTAAATGAATCTGGTTTCTCCCATTGACTTTGCTTGCTGGAAACCCCCTAGAAAAAATCACAAATGGCAATCACGAGATTCTGGGACGCTACAACTGATATAAATACATGCTGGTTGCACAGTGCTTAAACTTTGATCATGTGACATAAGGGCAGTCATAAATGCAAGGACTAATTTTGGATCCTGGTCTAGTCTCTTTACAGGAAGTTTCCTTTTATTTTGTAGCAGATTGGTGCCATCTTGTGGTCTGCAGAATCCTTATTTTTACTTTTATATGTCTATGGAGATTCTCAGTCATCCAAGTGATGTCTCAAAGGCGCTTTTTCAAAAGGCAACTTGACTTTGTTTTTTTTCCTTGAGGAAAACATTTCGCTTCTGACCCAAGAAGTTTCTTCAGTTCTGGCTGAATGGGTATGTGTAGGGGAATGGAAGGATTATATATTTTTTGCACTCATCTGGTCATTAGCACTCTCTCTGAGAGCCATTGAGGCCACTTGGGGGTTTATCTGTGCCCTCAAGGTCACCTGAATCAAGAGTGCAAATGGGTGTGGAATTTTCTTGGAACTGTGAAAGGACTGTGTTGTATATACCGGTAGGAGATAGGTGGTGTCATATTCCCCTTTGTTGAGAGAGGGCTATTCAGTGTTAACATACAGTAGATGGCCTCTTTTACCCCTTTGTTGCAATGTTGCAAGGATGCCAGACCATCGCATCTTAAACAGCTCCTCTATGGTGAGCTGTCTAAAAGGAAAGCGATCGCATGGGGGACAAAGGAAGTGATACAAAGACTCGTTGAAAGCCTCCTTCAAGTCCCTCTATATTGACACCTCCTGGGAAACCCTGGCACAAGATCGATCAACATGGCGCATGCTGATCCACCAAAGCTGCCAAATATCTGAGGACAGAAGAACAGCCATAGCAGAAGAGAAATGAGCACTCCGCAAAGCCAGAGCTGCAAATGCTGTGACAATGGTGCCCACACATGTCTGCCCAACATGTGGCAGAACATTTCGTGCCCGTATAGGCCTCACCAGCCACCTGCGGACACATCGTAAACAGCCCACAACCTGATAGATGTCAAGGTCCTCTTCGAACATGATGGACGAACATCACAGTAGATGGCCTCTTTTACCCCTTTTTTCAAGTCCACATTCTTTGTCCAGAATGTGGACTTTTGACTTTTATATGTTTTCTTGTTTCATTTGTTTGTAGTTGCTGAATTCCCAGATTGGATCAGCACTGTAATTGATCTTTTCCAACATCAGTTACCTGCATTGTAATGTTAACTACTATGTATTTTTCCACAATTATATTTTTCTTATTATGCTGTATTTTGTGGGATTAAATCCTTTTCAGGGTATAATGCTGAAAATGGATCAGGTTTAAAGAGGTCAATAAGAATGACCAAGGGACTACAAACTGCATCTCTATGAAGGGAAACAGAAACAATTGGTAATAGTTAGCTTAGGAAATAAAGGAATAATGAAGGCATACAATAGTATTCTTCAAATACCTGATGTTAGAAGAACGTCAAGATCTACTCTCTGTCAGGGACCTTGTAGGTTATCTAGTCCAACCCCCTGCTCAAGCAGGAGTTCCTACACCATTTGAGACGGTTGGCAGTCCAGTCTCTCCTTGAAGGTCGTGAGAGCCCCAATACTTACCACCTTCAAGGAGAGACTGGACTGCCATCTGTCTCAAATGGTGTAGGAACTCCTGCTTGAGCAGGGGGTTGTACTAGATGACCTACAAGGTCCCTTCCAATTCTAATAATAAATCTAAAATCTGTCATTCCAGAATGAAGGAAATACAGGTACTCACTGAATGGTACAGCAATTTCTGCCAGAAATAGTAATGTTTATTTGCCAGAGTCTCAGCTAGATATATGATGACTTTTCTTATCTGAGAATGTTTATGTGAAGTGGATGGTAATCTGTGGGGATTCTTTAATTTGGATTCTTGCACAGGGCAAGAATGGCCTAAGTCAGTGATGGCGAACCTTTTTTTCCTCGGGTGCCAAAAGCGTGTGTGTGCGCGCTATCACGCATGCGCGAGTGCCCACACCCATAATTCAATGCTCCCACCCACACCCCTGCTCCCCCATTTCCTGACTTCCGGTGGATCCTGTAGGCCCATTTTTTGCCCTCCCCAGGCTCCAGAGGCTTTCTTGGAGCTTAGGGAGGGCAAAAACGCCCTCCCCTGCCACCCTGGAGGCCCTCTGGAGGCCAAAAACACCCTCCCAGAGCCTCCATATGAGCCAAAAATCAGCTGGCGGGCACCCACATGCAGGCAGGACCTGAGCTAGGGCAACAGCTCGCGTGCCAGCAGATATGGCTCCGCGTGCCACCTGTGGCACCCGTGCCATAGGTTCGCCATCACGGGCCTAAGTATTGCCTTCCAACATCATGACTGGATGATACCGTAATAATATCTGGATATGTTGATTTTTAAAATATTATTTAATCATATGACTAGTCCTATTGCTAGAACAAAGTTTAAGCTATTTCTTGATCAATGCAATATACAATATTGATGCTGATCATCCTGCTTGAGCAGGGAGTTGGACTAGATAGAAGATCTCCAAGTTCCCTTCCAACTCTGTTATTTTTTAAAAAAACTTTTTCTGAAAAGTGTCTGAGCTTTATTTAGTTCATCAGTAACTAGGTATAGCAACAATAATAAATCACATACATTCCACACTTAATACCAGGACTTAACTTTAACGGAAGGCTGAGACAAGCAAGATTCAGCAAGCAAAACAACTATGAATGGAAGGTCCCCGGATCTTACCAGTCATCATATGTGCAAATAAAAGGATAAGAGCAAGAGATAAAGGCTTGAGCTGGAGCATAGTTTTCATCACTGTTTTGGTAGAGGCTGACAAATAGTTTTGCAGAGTTCTGGAAAGAAAAGAATGCTCGGCTATTTCATAAGGATAACATAATATCAAGATACAACCATAGGAAATATAGAAGTTAGTACTTTACTGAAACAAGATAGTATAATTTTGTGTTACGTCCCCGCTGTTCAAATTATATCCATTGATGGATTCTGTTTCTTCACAATGTATATTGGAACTACCGGTAGGTGTTTCTCTAGGTGCTGCTGATACATTTCATACATTGAAGGAAAATGAGCTTCCAGTTTGTTCAAAGTCTTATACATTGTTACCCAGCAAGACAATCCCATTTATGCTCTATGCTACCTAGGGTTAAGATTGTCTATAAATTCTGCTAGAGTATAGAGAATTAATGTCCTTTAAATATACACAGTATTCAGGAGGACAGATATAATGTAAATTACAGAGAAATCCACTATTTGTTGATTTGAAAAATACAGAATAACAGAATTGGAAGGAGATCTTCTAGTCCAACCTCCTGCCCAAGTTGGAGACCCATTCCAGACAAATAGCTGTCCAATCTCTTCTTAAAAACCTCCAGTGATGGAACATCCACAACTTCTGAAGGTAAGCCATTCCACTGATTAATTGTTCTCAGTCAGGAAATTTCTCCTTAATTTTAGGTTGGATCTCTCTTTGATAAGTTTCCATTGGTTACTTCTTGTCTTGCCCTCAGGTGCTTTGGAGAATAAGTTGCCCATCTCTTATTTGTGATAGCCTCTCAAATATTGGAAGACTGCTGTCATGTCACCCCTAATTCTTCTCTCCATTAGACTAGGCATCCAATTCCTGTAACTGTTCATCATGTTTTGGTCTTCAGACTCCTAACCATCTTTGTTGTTCTTCCCTGCACTCTTTCTACAGTCTCAATATCTTTTTTATGTCATGTTGATCAGAACTGGACACTCCAAATGTGTTCTTACCAGGAAAGTATATAGTGGTACTAATACTTCACATGCACTTGATATTATCCCTTTTTGGTACAGCCTAGGATTGTATTGGCTTTTTTGGCATCTGCAGCACACTGCTGGCTCATACTTAAAATGATTGTCCTTTAAAACTCCTGGATTCCTCTCACGGTTATGCTGTTGAGCCCACTACTTCTCAACTTGTATAATGATTCCCCAACTACTACATTATTTTAAGGAGTGAGAGTCCCATAATACTGACTGCAGCACTGTGAAACAATAGATATGACATAAACTCATGCTGTGATTAAATTACCTCTGTCATATATATTTTGAAATACACCAGCAAATAAAATTCTTGAAGCACTTGAAAGCCTGGCACACTTACTATGGTAAAGCGTTTAGAGTTGTTGTTTTTTAAACAAGAATCTACTTCACCAGATACATAAACTATTTTAAGAATTATGTGAAATCATAATTCTCAAAGGGCCAAATGTTTGTAGCAATAAAATTAAATGAAGTGTAAGACTCATGGATGGTAATTCATGTTTTTTGTTCAGCTAAGATTACTGTATCTATCTTATTTCTCCAAGACAGTCAAACAGCTCTATGGGCTGTTCTTCAGCTTTATCCTAATAATCCTGTAAGGTGTTTTAGAGAACAACTGTTGGCTTGAAATTGCATAACAATAACAATGTCTAGGTTTGAAAAATTATCTGAAACTACATCATCCTTGTTTTAATTTAAGTGCTACATCTTAGGATATACATCATAACTCAAATTTGAGTATTTGGGATTATTGTTACCGTTCTGTTCTCCCACTCCCACCCATTGTCAACAAAATACATTTCTTTCTTTACTCATTTGATATATTCCATTTGCTCAGAGCTAGAATTATCACCTACCTCTTCACTGGCTGCTGTTACTTCTGATTCTGAAATAACAGCTCTTTCAGTCCCAAAATAGTTGCACCCCTTGGTTTGTTTCACATCAGCTCTTTCACAATAGAGTTAGTTAAACCTTAACAAAAGTATTGTTGGACTTGATAAGATGCCAAAAAGCTCAACTTACTAAAGTTATTGGAAGTTTATCTTTGAAAAAAAAAACCTAAAGCAACTCCTAAGATGTAGTTTTCTATTTATTTATTTATTTATTTATTTATTTATTTATTTATTTATTTATTTATTTATTTATTTATTTATTTATTTATTTATTTAGTCGTTTTTATATGTCGCCCAACTCCCGTAGGATTCAGGGCGGCGTACAGCATAATAAACAACAATTTATAAAAATGATACCAAACATTAAAAATACAGAAGTTTAAAATTTAAAAAACAAATCATCAGACAAATCATTCTATGCCATTTTCCATAAAGGCATGTGCAGATTTGAAAGGACATAAATTTGAACTTATTTCAGTGATGTACAATTTGCCTTTACAAGACTGATACAGTGAATAATATCTCATTTTCCTCACGTTCAGAATTGCCGGGGGGGAGTAGACAGAAGTGGGTTCCTGCCGGAGCTGCCCAGTACATAGCTCCGGTAGGGAGTGGCTGATTGCGCAATTTGTGCGCGACCGCTCCAGAGCCCTCTCTGGCGGTCCACCGTGCACCATTTTTCCCCGGTGATTTTGGGTCAATTTTGCTTCTGCGCATGCGCGTAAGCAAAATCGCACCGAAATCTCGTGAGGGGACGCGTGCGAGAGCGAGATTTTGGCGAGATTTTGCTTCTCCGCATGCGTGGAAACAAAATCGCGCCAAAATCTTTCTCGCGCATCCCCTCATGATTTTTCAGCGCGATTTTGCTTCCACACATGCCCTGAAGCAAAATCGCACAAGGGGGCACGTGCGCAAAGCGAGCGCATGCGCAAAGCGTGGAGATGCACGTGCAGTGCACCGGCACCTGTAACAGAGCAACCCGCCGCTGGGGGTAGACTGTAGGCTTTATGGAATTATGTGAAGCTGATTCAGTAGATTACAATGACCCCCCCCCCCCAAATCTAATCCCAAATTCTGTTTTCAAGCAGCTCCTACTCACATGAAGTATGGCCACCTATTTTACAGAGTAATCCTGGGTAGGTTGGAACAACTGATAAAAACTAGATAAAAAATCATGGCCTAGGAGTCGTTGTGGTTAGAATGCAGTATTGCAGGCTAACTCTGCAAGCAGCCAGGAGTTTGATTCTGACAGGTTCAAGTTGGACTCAGTCTTCCATCCGAGGTCGGTAAAATGAGGACCAAGATTGTTGGGGGGCAATATGCTGACATTGTAAACTGCTCAGGAGTGTAGGTGAGTGAGTGCTCAGGCTGTAAAGCACTTTGAAGTGGTATATAAGTTTAAATGCTAAGTGTTATTAAAATACAACAAGCTTCTAAAGTGTCCCCTGGTAAACTCATTGTGGTATTGATGCCTTTACCTGAAGATAACTGCCAAATTGAAAGGAGCAGCAGAAGACTAGAAACTATCATCAAAATGTACTCTGCCTATAAATATTCCCAAGGTACATGGAAATTTTCAATTGTCATTCTGAGCTTAAATGGCAAGTAGCACTATCAACTTTTCTAAAATGCCAAATAGCTGCTTTTACAAATATACTCTTTATTACCAGTGAATGAAAAAAATTAATAGCTGAAATATAATTTCTGTGCAGTGGACACAAAATAAGTATATGTATACAATAGTAACTTCTATTTAAGTAACTTTAATGCGCTCTAAAACTGTTTCATATCTAGATCTGCTTTATAGCAGATAATTGTTTCAAAACCTAATCCAAACACATTTCATAAACATTATTTGAACATGATTTTGTTAGCTTTATTTTGCATTTCCTTAACACATCAGTTTGCTAGTAATGACAAAATGTGGGCTTTTTATAATATGCAATTGAAAAACAAATTGTGTAAAAGATAAAATTGTTTGTATACAGAAACATCTAAAGCAGGCAATGCTTCATTCTGATATCTGACAAGAGACAGTTTTTATAATGAAATATTTTTTCCTATATATTTGCTACAAGTAAGATTCAAAATGTCTCCTTTTTTTTTGTTCAGGGCTGCCTCATATATGTTGTTCATTATGTATATAATCTTAATATATGAGGTAACTGCACACATACACACTTTCCTAGAGGCAACTCAGGATAGTGTATTTGAGTACACTTTTTAACTACAAAACTTTATTAGCCAGAGAGATATAGTGATCGACATCATTATTCTTCTTGGACAGAACTTTCACGTCTCCTGATGCCAAATTAAATTGAACTGTTTCTAGGTTGTGTGCTAATGATCAAGTGATACGCATAGACACGTGAACCAATTTTATACAAATAGTGATGAAACTGCGGAATCTTTATTTCAGTTAAATTGAATTTGAAACCTTTTACATAACCTATTTTACATAGTTCATTTAATAATTTCTCAAGCAGGTGTTGTTTTGAATGTGTCCTGCAGTCCAGCACTATCGATTATTAAAATATGTATATGCCAAAGAAATTCAGTACATATTAACTTTGAGTGTATAGTTCATTTGCAGTATTTGTTTTATATGAAGATAAGGACTTGTATTAGACTATTAGTTGTCTTGCAGTAGAGATAATTAATGATTCACAGATTCTCTGTAGAATTGTTTCCTAGCACAAGAATTGTACATTACTCAAATTATATTGTAGATATTCAGGATTCAATGCACTCATGAAAAAATCTTAATGTGAAGATTAAGTGCTGTACTTTGTTCACTCTGAAGTGATTCATCATTAAATAGTAATGTTCTATTTATAACAGGGGTCCCCAACCCACGGTCTATGGACCAGCACCGGTTCGCGGCATATCAGAAATCGGGCTGAGCAAACAAACGAAGCCCCATCCGTGGGATGCAGGCAGCATGTGAAACCACGCCCACTCTGACCTGTGGAAAAACCACTCTCCATGGAACTGGTCCCTGTTGCCTAAAAAGCCACTTTGGGGGGCACTGATTTATAAGATAAATAGGGGCATATGAACAAGCTGGGCTAGTTTCACTTTTGAGACTTAAAACCTAGTGTCACCCCCCCCCACCCCCCACCCCCAAGTCATCTTTTGCATCCCACAACAAGGTATATACATGGGGCATGTGCCTCTTTTTTTAAAATATCTTTTTATTATTTTTTAAAAATAAAAGAATTTCCTCTTTACAACATTTGCATATCGGTATACATTCAAAAATTTTCTCCCCCCCATCATATTAGCATTTATATACATATGGTTCCTTTTGTCCTATACATATTATACATACTAATATTCATATACTATTTTACAAACATCCTATATATTTATACCATCATACTATTGATTGCTTATTTCCATCTATTAAATATTTTCCTGTTTATTATTCCTATCTTCTAACCATTCATACCACTTTTCCCATACTAAATAGTACTCCGTTTCATCTTTATTTTTTATTTCTTTCATCAATGTATCCATTTCCTCACACTCCAGGACATTTCTTATCACATTTTCATCTGTTGGTGTAGTGTTATTTTTCCAATTTTGTGTGTATATGATTTTAGCTGCGGTTATATTAAATATTGTATTTTTTTCATATTTTCTTGTGATTATGCAGAGTAAGAATAATTCTGGTTTCCAATCTATTTGGTGTTCTGTTATTTCCTCAAGCCATTGTCTTATTTTAGTCCAATATTTTTTCGCTGCTGTGCATGTCCACCATAAATGATATGTCCCTTGCGTTTGTTTGCACTTCCAGCAGATTGGTGGTGTTTGGAAACATTCTAGCCAGTCTCGCTGGTGGGAGGTGCCACCTGTAGAACATTTTGCACAAGTTCTCTTTATAAGCCGCTGACATAGTTAATTTGTAATTTGTTTTCCAAAGTTTCACCCATTTCTCTAATTCTATACTATATCCAAACTTTTTGGCCCACATTATCATTGTTTCTTTGACTTTGCATTTGCCATCATTTAGTTTCATTCTGTTATTATCTACCTGCTTTCTAGTATTACATTACCTATAGAAATCATTTTGAGTTTTCTCTTTAAGCATATTAGTAATTCCCACCTAGTTTTGTATCATTTGCAAATCTGATCATTCACAACTTCTCATGTAAATCATTAATAACAAAGTTGGAACAGCATCACTCCAACAATTACACCCAGCAGTATTTTACTGTACATCTTATTTCCCAATGACAAAAGTAGTTTGAGCGGTTCTGAATAGCTGCCTCACACTTAGAATGACTCAGTCTAAATGTGACTGGACATGCTTTAAGGCTCATTAGAGATATCCTTCTAGCCCTTTCCTTGATGTACAGGAGGTACACTGGTGTGTTATTTTTATTGCCTACTGCCCAACATTACAGCAAAATATTTTTTCACTTATAAACTTGTTGGTTTCTTTGAATGTTCAAACCTCACAAATTAGGCTACATTTTTGTAGCCTACTAATGTAGTGCAAAGACTTGTGCAAACTGTGGATACTAGATATATGCACTAGTATCTGAAAGTTTTCTCTCTCAAAATTTTCTAAAAATCTTCCTGACTCCATTTTTTAAAAAACATCCTATTACACAATATGTGTAATAAGCAAGACTGAATTCTGTAGTTCATTATCCAAGATTAAAAGTGTTCTCTTTTGGAGTAAATGAAACTACCCCACCAATTAATGAACAATTAAGGAGGCAACTGGATTACTCTTTGTACTCTTAGTAAGAGTATTAAGATCCAGGTAAGACCTCAAGATCCAGGCAAGGGAATCATCTACGTAATGTTTCAGTATTTGTTTTGTAAAATAAAAAAAAAATCTTACTGCATTTTTCAAAGTGCAAAAACGATTAAAAACTTTTAATACAAGAAAGTGCAGTCTGATGGTGATGGAGAAATAAACCTGTTACTGACTGCTGTACTTAGTGAATAATATTAAAAGCCAGAATGAAAATCTGCTGTTCAGGCAGTCACCAAAATCTCATTTTATACAGTAGTAGAGTGAAGAGGCTAAATGACGACACTCATCCCACTGCGAGAACTGCCTTTTTCCTAGAAGAGAAAAGAAAACTGCTATTAGTAAGAGGCCAGGAAAGATGACAGGTCAGCAGCCATTTATAATGCACTTCATCATTTTAGGATGATTAATTTAAAAGTACATTTTACACTTCCGTGATTTGAAGCCATCCAATCCTTAGCCTATTGGAGTGAAGGATGCTATTTAATAGTTACTGAATTTTGAGCGTGTAAAGAAGCTGACAGCACTGAAGAGCTTCTTTTTGATTTGGGTGGAACACATTATAGAGCTTTACAATATGGCAGGCATTCTCAAATGCCATCACTCTGCTTAACAACTAATTCCCACAACACTGTCAAATAATTTACTAAGACTGTATTACAATTATTCTTCTCTTCCTTACTAGTATCTATCTCTTTCCACTTATTACTATAACTATGTGCTTGTATCTTTCAATTTTTATTGTTTTTACTTGTTTCCTAGTACGATTTGATAGCTTATTAGTAACCTTGACTATCACTAAGTGTTGTATCTTTTTATTCTTGATGAATGTATTTTATTCTCCTTATGTACACTGAGAGCATACACACCAAAGACAAATTCCTTATGTGTCCAATCACACTTGGCCAATAAAGAATTCTATTCTATTCTATTCTATTCTATTCTATTCTATTCTATTCTATTCTATTCTATTCTATTCTATTCTATTCTATTCTATTCTATTATTTACTTTGTCAAGTATGTGTTAGTAATATACATAGATGTAACATTGTTTATGTACATAAGATTGGTACTGATAAGAGGGAACATTAGGACAGGGATGGTAGGCACGCTGGTGCATTTATGCATTATTCTATTCTATTCTATTCTATTCTATTCTATTCTATTCTATTCTATTCTATTCTATTCTATTCTATTCTAGTATTATTATTCTATTCTATTATTATTCTATTATTATTCTATTCTTATTCTTATTCTATTCTATTCTATTCTATTCTATTGAAGGTGCCGGTTATTACTTATAAAGCCCTACATGGCATAGGGCCAGGCTATTTGAGACTCCACCTTTCTTTCACACTTTCTGTTTGCACCACCAGATCTAGTAGAGAGGACATGCCCTGGATCCCTTCTATCAAACAACAACACCTTGTTGGACCCTGTAGTTGTGCCCTCCTGGTGGCCGCATCTCCCCTATGAAGCACCACCCTCCATCTGTATCCCATTCTCTATTTCCTGTCTCTGTTACAGACCAGCATGTATGTTTAAGGATAGAATAATTCAAGTAATCATTAAAGCCATGATATCACAATTTACCGACTGTTCTGTCGACTTTTTGAGTTTCTTGTTCTTGGCTGGGGTAATTTCAACAGAACAATAACTAGGTGGTTTTTCGTACTGCCAGTCTGGGGAACGATGCTGACGTTGAGGTCTATTGTTTTTCCGGGAATAGTCCTGTTCTCCAGAGGAACTCCATGACTCTTCGGAGGATGGTGGAGAATAGCTGCGATGCCGTCGTCGATCCTGGTGAGCAAAGTTATTGTAAGGTTGATACGTTCGTCGTTGTGTATGTTGATTTTCTCTCTCGGAGTGTTGCTGTCCAGAATAGGCTCTTCTTGTCTCAAGATGAGAATCAAAACTATTTCTGCCTCGCGAGGTGGGTACTAGATCTGTTGCAGAACTCCGGTATCGACCATGATGGCTGCCATATCTTTGTGATTCAGTTCTGTTTCTATGCCTATCCCCTAGTTCCTGATCATAGCTGGAAGGAGAATCATCACCCAAAGATGAACGACGACGCCATCTCCTCTCTTCCCTGTGGTTTTCATTTGTGCTTCTCCGAGGTCTTGGAATATGTGTAGACCTCCCTGGTCGTGATGAACTGCTAGATCTCTGAGAGGACGGGATATGCTCAATGATAGGAGGCAACTGGATTACTCTGCGTTCCACAATCTCTGAGCCCAGAGAAGAGAGAATGCTAGGATGCTGACTGCTTCCAACCTGATGTGAAGGTAGTAAAGGCTGAGACAGATTAAGGTTCCTGATCTCGGATTCAAGGTGATCCAACATCTTGTTGCTAGAGTGCCCTTGGGCAAACGGAGGCACTGATGGTTGGCTGCTTTGGAGAGATACGTCTAAAGAACATAAATGATAGAAAACATAACATTAAATGTTTAAATTAATTTCTAGCTACAGGGAGTGCCTTTGGATAGAAAAGCAAGATATAAATAACTTAATGATCAAATCATCTTTGTGCTGTTTTGATAGATGGCATGCTTCTGAATACAGCACACTAAAAGAGTTACTTTTGCACAGAGCGCAAAGGATCTCTGCAACACAAGGCACTTTTATAACACAAACTGAAAAGGGTAGCTTCTCTCAATTGATTCAGCATTGTGCTACTTAATCATGTCTAGGCCAAAGTCTCAAAGGGATCAAAGTTTCTGAAAAATTGTACATAACACTGCAGCATTGGGGTGCAAAAAGCCAATGGCAGGATATTTTCTGGTTATATTCAAGTGTAATAGTCATAAAAGTTAGAAATTTAGTTCACGAAAAAGAAAGCCAAAATTCAAGACAGTAGATACACTGTAAACTGTCCCAGATAGTTAAACTGAACATTTAATATTATCTGATCTCCATGGACAAATAGCTTCAAATGATTAAAAAAAACCATCCCTTAACCGCCCATAAATTTTCCATCACTGTACTCTTGTGCCTCTGGGAAAAAAAGCATTATAATGTCATAGAGGAAACCCTCTAAATCAAGTGAAAAACCAAATGCTTCAACAGAGGGACAGCATCCCTTGGGGCTCCTACCTCTCTGCAAAAGTGGGTTTAATTGGTATGAAGATGACTGGGAGTGGTGTGTCATCCACGGAAGAAGTTGTTGAGCTTGTTTCACAAAGTGGTGCCGTTCCAGGACTAGAGAATAGAAAAATAAAATTGATATTATGAATTTATGAATTTAAATATGCCTCACAGAACTGTCAAGTTGATTGAATAGCTTTGTATTTTGCAGAGTTACAATAATAAATCATTGCACTTCAAGGGTAATGATTATCTTTTTTTTAAAAGAATTTTTTTATATTTTCACCATCTTTACATAAACATCCATGCACATACCATAATATCAAAACATACATAATTATATATTTCTGTCCAAAATGCTATCCCTTATCCATATTTACTGTATATACGAGGGTGAGTCAAAACGTAATGCCATTTTCTTTAGGACAGATATAATTACCAACACAGGAACATGTAGCATACATCAGAAGGAAGCTGGTCCTCTGTGGATCACATCCCTACTTCTCAACATAGTCACCGTTTCTCTCAATAGCAATGTTCCACCTTTGAATGAGAGCATGTATCCCTGCCTCGTAAAATTTTGTTGACTGTTCTTTGAGCCACTTCTTCACTGCTGTTTTCACTTCGTCACTGGAATAATAATCCTCCATACTCACCAGATTTAGCGCCATCAGACTATCATCTTTTCAGCCCCACGAAAGAGGGTTTGAGAGGCAAACATTATTCCAGTGACCTACAGCTGACTGAGGCTTGCAAGCCATGTGGTAAAATGAAACTAACTACGGTGGCTGTAATGAGACAAATTGCTGGGAGATAAACTGCTGGCAATGTTAGACTGCTGAAATTGCAAGGAGGTAAGCTATATCTGCTGTGGCCTAGAGGTAGAGTTCTTGCCTCATAATCAGGAGGTTGTGAGTTCTATCCTAGGTAGAGGCAGATTCTGTTAATATGTTATTTTGTTAAATGTTTGTAGAGTGTTCAAATTATTAGACTTATTTTTTAAAGACTGCTTTATTACTGTTCTAGACAACTTAACGAAATGAAGAAGCTTTTTAAAATAAATGCTTGCTCTGAAGAGGCCCAGTGCTATTGTATCTTCTTTTAAATAGCAGAGAATATTTCCAGAAAGCCACATCAATTTTAAAGATTTGTAAAAGTCTAATCTGAAATGTCCTGTTTTAGTATTAAGTATTAGCATTAAAATAAGGCAGCTGAATTAAACCCTGACTTAGTCATGTTTGGAGTAGATCTATTTAAATAATTGGGAGGAGTTAGTGTGATTACATTTAAGAAAACTTTCTGGGATTAATATACTGCCATAATGTACATTTCTCCAATTTTTTGCTATTTCTATGGGTCAGGCACACATGCACAGAAATACACAGCAAACAGTGTATATCATCTGTACTGTTTGGCAAATTGCTGGGAGGCAGAGTCCTTTTTTCCTTGTTTTCCTCCCCCAAAACTAAGGTGCGTCTTATACTGCGGTGCGTATACTTCAGATGTACTCTGAAAAATACGGTACATCTTTACTCATCATTTAGGGTAATGATTATCAGGTTCCTTTCTCAGTTATTTTGAAGTACAGGTAGTCCTTGACTTATAGCCATTTATTTAATAACCATTTGAAATTACCATGGCACTGAAAAAAGTGACTTATAAGCGGCTTCCACACTTAAAACCATTGTACCCTCCCCATGGTCACATGATCAAAATTCAGGTGCTTGGCAACTGGCATGTTTTTATGACAGTTGCGCTGTCCTGGAGTCACATGATCACCATTTGTAACCTTTCCAGCTGGCTTACGACAAGCAAAGTTAAAGGGGGAAGCCAGATTCACTTAACAACTGCATGATTCACTTAACAACTGCAGTGATTTGCTTAGCAGCTATGGAAAAAAGGTCATAAAATGAGATGCAATTCACTTAACTGTCTTTAGATTCAGATTCAGATTCACAGAGTTGGAAGGGACCTTGCAGGTCATCTAGTCCAACCCCCTACCCAAGCAGGAGACCCTACATCAGCCTCTACCTAGGATCGAACTCACAACCTCCTGATTGTGAGGCAGGAGCTCCACCTTTAGGCCACAGCAGCTTAAAAGTCTTAAAAGTCTTGCTTAGCAATGAACCTTTTGGGCTCAACTGACTTGTGTAAGTCAAGGATTACCTGTAGATTTAAGATATATTTAAGATACATGATCAAATGTTCACTTTATCAATATGAAAGTGACAGGTCTTTCAACTTTTGCATTCCAAAGCCCCTTACATCCTTTTCACGGGAACCTATCTAATTGAAAGAACAAAGCAATTATGATTAGGCCTCAATTATATGGTAGGAACTGCAGAAAATACAGTCTGGGGTTCTATGACAAGTTGGAGGGGGTCCCATGAGAGACTATGAAACACCCCCCCCCAAAAGCATTTATCGAACTTTGTTACAGAATGCTAGTGCTCACAGTGGTGAGAATTTTTATGTATTGCAATTCAACCACTGGCGTTCCACTTTGTTGTCATTGCAAACAGTGTAAAAAATGGATTGTGTAGAAGTGAATTCTACTGTGAAGTTTTTCAGGTTTTTTTGCAACTTTCATTTGGATGTTTTCTGAGGCCTGAACATTACTTCAAGGATTCTTCCAAGGTAGAAAGGCTGGAAAAAAGCTGTTCTATATACCTAAGGATTGAAGGAAGTGTTACAGAATTTCTGAGGCCTTGGCAAACATTACTTCTGAACTCCTTAGAATGTCCACACCATATTGGAGGACATCTGCTGCATTACTTCTATGTTAATACTACAAACACTCACCACCAAACAAGTTTCTTTTTAATTAGACCATTATTTCAAAAAGCTGCCTCACAGCAGACAAAAGCTCTGATTAGATCTACAAATGGCATACATATGTAGAGAAAGGGAATGGCAAACAAAACATGGTTGTAAGGCATAGGGATCAAGGTACTAAAGTTACCTTCATGCTACTTGCCTATATTTTAAAATCTGCAAATGTCCTCCTCATATTGCTGCCTGAATTAGACTGGTGAACACAGAAATTAAAGTCTTTTATGCAGTGGCTGAACTTTAATTATATGAAATTTACTGTTATTGGCATTTTTATATGGGATACTTTTTAAAAACACATAAGTGTGTTCTAAATATTTTTTTAAATAGAAAACAACTGGACAAATGAAACAGTGAGGAACATTAAATCTGGAAAAATGTACTTTTTTGGCATGATTGTGTTGTATTTCTTTTGGTTCCGACTTCCCGAAGTCACTGAAGTACATATAGAAGCAACATACATTTCACACGCCTCTCTTATGCATTATGTTTATAAGGATTCTGGATTACCTTTTTCATTGCAGCAGCAACGAGTTGGGCAGCAGGCACAGCGCACATGGCAGCAGCAATGCTGTGGGCAGCACTGACACCAGCATATTCCAATTAGCATGAAGAGGAGGAGGGCACCAAGGATGATGAAGAGTACTGTAAGCCAATCTGCATCAAGTAAAAGCCCCCCCCCCACAAATTATTATTCAGCATTCATTGCTTTCTCCATACCTAGGTACCTCATCTCACCGTCTGAGAGAAAATGTTCCCAATTTTTCCTGATGTTATCTTTCATATCAAGTCCTACTGTCCTATTGTCCTCTTTTATCGTTACTTTTTACTTATGTTTATACAAATTACTACTATACATGTTTGACAAATAAATAAATAAAATAAAAATAAATAAATAAATAAGTGCTTACATTCAGACAGAATGATTCAAATCTCAGTTCATCCACATCTTTCTGTTTGGTTGCCAAGGAAAATAATGAAATCGATTCCTTTCTTCTTCAATTGTACAGAGTTTAGTACTATTAAAATTAGCTAATTTGATAAACCAAATTTGAAGGTGTTCACCTAAGGTTCCATGAAAATATCCGGAACCATTATTTATTATGATAATTTACTGCAACTAATATGATTTTAAAACATTTCCTTCCAGGATTAATTAATTTCAGCCCTGTCATTATATTTTCTATTGTAATGCCTTGTTATAAGTAATGCTCATAGAAGAGCCAGATGATATTGTTCCGAAATATCCAAACAGCAATATACATTTGTATTAATCCACTAAAACAAATGTTGAAATCATGGACAGATGTAGAGAATCACATAGATGATCCTGAAAGAATGCAGTAGCAGTTAATACCACAAGAGCTAAGCCCAGCCAAGTAAAACAACATTAGAAACTTAATGTAACCACAGACCCTGAACATCCAGGAATACATCAGTAAGACAGCACCCAAAGGTAAGCTGCTGAGAAAATGCCTGAAATAGTAGCAGACATGAGAGGAAGATCAAGCAGAGGAAGTGCCATGGCATGGGATCACTGATAGATAGCTGAGATGATTGACATTAGGAAATCCTACCAATGGCTGGATTAAAAGATGGCACTGATCATAGCAGTTCAAAACAGGCACTAAATCTCAGATTCTGTAGAAGCTAGGGTCTTCCACACTAGATAGGACCTAAGATGCAAAAACATATCCAAAGACAGTCCAACACACACTGCCAGGGTGTAAGATGCAGGCCGGAACAGCATACACTGAATAGCACAACCAAGTAGTTGGTATTATATGTAGGAACATCTGTACATTTATGGGCTAGAATATTCCAACTCCAGATATGAGATTCCACAGAAAGTTGTGGGTTAAGATTCTGTGGAGTATTGGTCCACAGGATCCTGTGGAGTATTGGTCGGTACCAAACTTGGTACCAACCAGGGGTGGGTTCCTAATTTTTTTACTACCACTCTGTGGGCGTGCCTTATTTTGTGGGTGTGGCTTGCCAGCCATGTGACCGGGTGGGTGTGGGCCTCGGGAGCTTGGCAGCGGCCGGAGAAGCAGGGGGGCACTGCCCATCTGCAACACAGCCCCCCGCAGCGGGAGCAGCAAGACCAAGGCAGCAGTTCTTCTAGGAGGCTCCGTCCAGTCTGAATGCTTCTCCCCATTCGATTATCCTAGGCTCCTGCCGCCCGTTCTCCCTCCCCTCAGCAGCTTGAGAAGCCTCGAACGTGCGAAAATGCCTGGGATCATCACCGCGCATTCGTGGCTTCTCGGACTGCTGAAGGGAGGGGAACTGAGATAGGTCCTGCTGCCCATTCCCCCTCCCCTCAGCAGCTTGAGAAGCCTCAAACTTGCAAAAATGCCTAGGATCATTACCGCGCGTTCGTGGCTTCTCGGACTGTTGAAGGGAGGGGAATGGAGATAGCTCCTGCTGCCCGTTGTTTCAGGGTCTCACACGCTCCCTCAGCTATCCTCCCCTGCTTGGACTCACTGTGGGGTAGGAAGGCAGCGCATGCGCAGTGCCGGAAGCTTGGCTTCTGGGCATGCGCAGTAGAAATTTTTTTAAAAAAATTGATTTTTTTTAAAAAAAATGGCGGCACCCAGGCACCAGCAACTGATGGCACTGGTACTGTGACGTCACCAGCGGGCTGCTACCGGTGCTATAGAGTGGACCGCACCGGTAGGAACCCACCACTGGTACCAACCAATTAACCAGACACTGTGATAGCAAACAAGGACCAGAGGACAGCGGTGGTGATATATGTAGCAGTGCCAAATGACAACTTCATCAGGAAGGAGTATGAGAACCTGGAGAAGTACAAGACCTGAAGGAGCAAATAGAGAGGATGTGGAACGTAAATGCCAAAGTGATCTCAGTGGTGCAAGGAATACTTGGAGCTGTGACTCCTAGGTTGGGAGAATGGCTTAAACAGATTCCAGAAACAACACAGAGCTGTTTGTCCAGAAGAGTGGAGTGCTATGGTAGGAACAACTAAGAACCCTCAAATTCCCAGGCCTCTGGTAGAGAACCTAACAATGAAGAAGACACATACCTCTCAGGGGTGGTAATCACTTACCTTCCCTACCGGTTCATAAATATGAGCGTGGACAGAGCCTTCTGCGCATGCGCACATCCTCAAAAATGTGGATAAATGGGACAGTCAGCACTACCAGTTCACCTGAACCGGATAGAACCGGCTGAATACCACCACTGATACCACCCATAGGGATGAGATGTGATTTTTAACAAACATATCCATAGTTAATCCACACACCCACAGTTAACCGAATGCTGCAATCCAGCTGTATTCATCAGGAATTTCTAGCTGAACTTAATAGCATGCATCTTGATGATCATGTACAATTCTTGTGTTATTTCCGTTATTTACTCAAAAACACCATGGTTGGCACCGAAAAAGAGAAAATTATCCTAAAATGATGCTACATACTCAAAACAATGAGCTTGACTTCTTTGTCTGGATCACCAGTTGTGTCTCCTGGAGCTTCAACGGTACAATAATAGACTCCATGGTCCCACCACATCACCTCATTAATTACAAGATCTGCTCCTATAAAATGGAAAACAACATAATGAAGCCCCACCAATGTTGGTTTCAGACGATGACCTAAATTTTTGAATAACAAAATAATTATTTTCAGCAATAAAAAGTCAGCAACTGTAATCCTGAGCAGTGCTCAGGCATGGCAAGACTCAGTGCAACTGGAGGCTTATATTACACTGTGCTAATCTGCATTAGTGCAGACAAAGAAAAGAATCCTAAGGAAAATTTATTGTATAATGGACATAAAATAGTGCTTAAGAATTCTAAGCTATATAAATACTGATCTGGTAAATTCTTATTGGCAACAATCATTTAAACATCTTATTTTAATTTGGTGTCCTTCAAACTAGAAATTCAAATGCTGCTACCGTATATATCATGGTATGATGACAGAATTAAATGAGGATTGCATAAAGCATTAGAAAGAAGGAGTGTCAAAAACATACTGTACTACATAATAATACATAATTTGTTAGACTATATTGGAAGAGATTTTTGAGGCTGCTAACATATCCAAAGATCACTTACTATTCTGAATTGTGATCTTTCGCTGCCTGTAATCAACACCCAACACTGGTTCATTCTGACCTCTTTTCTGAGCAACAATGCGCACTTCCCGTTGGTTGTCATTGCAGTCATTGGAAGGATCCTGGCCAAGATCTATACTTGCCTGATAGGCTGTAAATAAAATGTCAAATTATTTATACTATTTGGGAACCAATTTCCCCCTCTCCTTGCACTTTTGTATAATTTTCTTTTAATAGTAGAAGCAGCAGAAAAAAATAGGATTATATTAAGTAACAAAACTTATTGAAGAAGTTCTTTATGTTCTTTAGGGATTCTTTAGTTTTGATTTTTAGGTTTGATTGCAGCAAGTTCTAATATTTCTAAATATCTAATATTTAGAAAGACAACAAACTACCACTTCTGCCTTTTCTGACCACACTAGCATTAAAATCTCACTTCCAAAACATTTTTGCTCATTGCCGAATTAAGCAGCTGGCACAATATCCTTGTTGCTGTTTTTAAAGAAAACAGATAACCAATGATTGGCAATCCTAACCATATCCCATTGGTGCAAAAAAGGCAGAAGACAACTGAAATAAGCAGATGTAAACAACGGTGTGCCAAACTCATTGGTAGGCAAAATGGAACAAGAGCTGGCAAACCTGAAACAGAGTAAGTCTCTTATGTCATATAAGCCATACATTTGAAGCATGTCTTACTAAACAAACAATTGATGGGTTCACAGAGCATATCAAACAAGCACATACACTATAGAACAGTATGTTATGTCAACCACACCAATAACTGAATAAAGGCCAAGCTCTTGGGATCTGTCAATAAATGGAAATGGGAAATGATGGACCTAGTAGGCTTTTTAAACAATGACCATTACAATTCTAAGTAATAATAAACAATGAGTTTCATTTTAATTTAATTCATTACTCGTATAGGTCTCCTAACTCTGACTTGGAAATTTGGGGTAGAGATGGGATCCTTTATCTTGCATGCAAGTTGGCAGAATTTGGAGGGGAGTGATTTGTTGGGGGTGGGGAGTAGCATTCTGGATATGGTAAGCAGACCCAGATACACTGGGATACAAGGAGGAGGGGTGCATAGACTGCTCAGAAGGAAGGCACTCTTGGTGTCTTGTATGCTTCTATCTTTTACCCCTCTATTCTCAACTCCAAGGAACAGTCATTAGATTCTTGGCAGCCGTGGCTTTAGGCCGCTGCTGCTTAATGTCAGGTTGGCTTATAATAAAGCTTTCCTCATTCAAAATCTCATTCTGGAGACAAGCAATCTGGCCTATATTATCAAAACCTGGCTAGACACAAATCCTGGCTGGACTTCTGAACCACAATCCAGGGAAGTGGCTATTTTTTTTAACAGCTAAAACTTTATTTAGCAACAATACAGCATATACAAATATATATTCATTTCCCATTTTAAAACGTGCATCAACAGTACTCTGTGCTTATTATTTAATTTAAAATAAATAATTTTTAAAAAATAATCTATGAATAAAGAGATAATTACTGAAGTTATACAACTGCTCAATTAATAAAAAATACAAGCGGGGTGTATTACATTATTTTTATGATACAAAAAATAGTATAAATTTTTGTGCTCAATGCAAATTTTTTCATTGTGTTGTATATAAATGTTAAAAAAGAGAATAAACCATCCTTAAAGTAATATAGGTAAATAGTTAATTTCTGACCTTCCCCTTTGTATTTCAGCTGATTTACAGTAACTCTTGGTATTAGAAACCATTCTTGCTTAAATTTAGTTAAACTTTTGTTATGTATATTTAATGTTAATTTCATCATTGTTGCATATTCCCCAAAATTAAGTCCCCAATCGTACTGTTTTTCTTCCAGTGTTGTCCAATATTTATCCTTACAGCTGTAAGCAATGTATCTTAATAAATCAGTTACCGTATTTTTCAGACTATAAGACGCACCTTTTTCCTCCCTAAAAGTGGCTGAAAATTTGGGTGCGTCTTATACTTCGAATGTAGCTTTTTTTCCCAGCCCTAACTAGGTGCTAACAGATCTTCCCAGCGCTTACCTTGCAGGCTTTTTCATTGTTACTCTCACCAAAGAATGTTTTTCCAGCCCTAAGTCTTTGCAGAATTTTTTTTCATTGCTCTACTTGCTCCAAATAAGTTTTTTTCTAGCCCTAACTAGGTGCTAACGATCTTCCCAGCTCTTACTGGCTTGCATGCTCTTTCATTGTTACTCTCTCAGAAGAAGGTTTTTTTAAGTCCTAACCAGGGGATAAAATAATGTGCTGAAGCTGACCAGACTAAGGATGCTAGCCAGATGAATACCTGGTAGGCAGATTGTTTTCCCCTACTTTCCTCCCCAAAAACGACGGTGGTCTTATACTCCGGTGCGTCTTATACTCCAAAAAATACGGTATTTTTATTGACGTTTTCTGTGATTATGCTTAATAAAAATGTAGTTTTATTTTGATCCCTAAAATTCTCTGAATAAGAGAATTTTTTTCCAATAAAGGTAGTCCTCAACTTACGGCAACTGAGTGCAAAATTTCTGTTGTTAAGAGACATTTGTTAAGTGAGTTTTGTCCCATTTTACAACCTTTCTTGCCACAATTGTTAAGTGAATCACTGCAGTTGTTAATAATACAGTTAAGTGAATCTGACTTCCCTGTTGATTTTGCTTGTCAGAAGATAGCAAAAATTGATCACATGACCTTGGGATACAGCAATGGTCATAAATATGAACCAGTTGCCAAGCAACTGAATTTTGATCACATGATCATGAGGATGCTACAAAGGTCGTAACTGTGAAAAACCGTCATAAGTCACTTTTTTCAGTGCCGTTGTAACTTCGAACAGTCACTAAATGAACTTTGTAAGTCAAGGACTACATGTACTTAGGGGATTTTCTACATATAGTAGACTATTTCTTCTGTTTCATAGCATTTTCAACATTTATTATTATGTTCTCTATTTTGTCAATTATTGACGAAGTTGAATACTACCTGTAAAATTTTTATACTAGTTCTCTCTCAAACAATAGCTTGGAGTACATTTTATAGATGTGTTCTACCATTCTTCCCACCGCCAAATTGGGGCTATTTCTCTGAAATGTTGCATTTAATTTGTCATGCGTGTTTTATCATATCATAACCAACTAAGCAGCCTAGTAAATGGTTGATTCTATATAGGCATTTCAAATTCTGTCATTTCTTTTTAATGTCCCGTCCTCATTTTTGAGTTCAGATCTTTTTCTTTCAGCAGTTTGTTGATGCGTCAGCCATGGTATATTCCAGGGGATTTTATGCATGAATTTATGCATAATTGGGGATTTTATGCATGAAAACAAAATCTATTTCCTTCCTTATATCATGCTAGATGGTAATCCTTGGCTGACCCTTAGCAGAAGTACTCACCAATAGTATAGTAATCAAGAATGGGATCCTTGCAAAAAGATTTATAGCGCCAAGTAACAACTACATCCTGCAGTGGTGCTGAAGTACTATAGTCACATCGGAGGGTCACAGACGCAAATAAAGTTGTATATCTCTCAGTATCTGGCACTGTCACGAGAACAGAGAAACAACCTATACAGGTACAAACACAAACATCACATTGTACTCTGGGATATTAATTGAATATTATAGTTGCAGACTAGGAAAGAGATGTGAAGAAGAGAAAGTGGAAGTGAAGTCAGTTTTAGTGTCTGCAAAAAAAGAAACGTCAAGTGTTTTGTCTCCAAATATTTGTCAGGTTCAAGAAATCAGGAACCAGCATACAAATTTATTTCACTCTACCTATACACAAGAATCTGATCTACTAATGGTGAAGGCAAATTGGCGCTATGTAAGAGTCAAAGGGCTTCAAGCTGGGTTGGACATAGATCTCTTTCACTTCAGACTGATGATGCATTTGACTCCACCCTCAGGCTCAGCCTGGTCATCTCCTACAACATTACCCACAAAAAAAATTAACAGCAACATGGAATAGCTGTTGCATCTTTGAAATCACCATTTGATCTCCCCCTATAGATTTTTTGCTATACTGCAAATGCATAAAGGAGTCATTGCAAAATCTCCCTGGTTCCTGAAAGACCCCCCCTCAAGCCTGATAACATAGCCAGGTCTTGAGACTTGTAGAACGTTAAAAGGGAAGGAGCTAAGCTTATTTGGGGAGGGGGAGATACCATAAGGTGGGCACAGCAGCAGAGAAGGCCTGCCTCCTGGGATCACCAAATGTGATTTGCTAGCAGAAGGGACTTGCAACATGCTTTTTCTGCCAGACCTGATGGAGCAAGCAAATGTGATCAGGCAGAGGCAGTCCCTCAAATAACCTATGCCATGAAGATCAAAACTAGCACCTTTAAAGGTCAAATTTAGCAGCTTGAATTGGATCCCAACGCAAACTCATAACCAATGCATGCAGAACAGGTGTGCAATATGTATCATTCTAGAGCCGTGATGGTGAACCTATGGCACGCGTATCAGAGGTGGCACGCAAAGCCCTCTCTGTGGGCACGTGCGCCGTCGCCCCAGCTCAGCCAGCTGGTCGTCGGGTTTCCAAGGCGCGCATGCGCACCGACCTGCTGGTCATCGTGTTTGCGGCACTCTGATGCACGCATGCATGCATGCACATGCACCTTCCAGTTTGGGCACTCTGTGCCAAAAAGGTTCGCCATCACTGTTCTAGAGGCATACTGAAAAGGGAATGCTTTAAACTTGCAATGTCTTAAAAGATATTAAAAGTATTGATCCACACTGCCCAAAGTCTTAAAGTATGAATTGGGTGATTTTATAATGTTTTCAAGTAAAATAAATTATTAATACTTAGTGTTATATTAGATATACCTATCTTAGCTATAATCCCGTGAACTCTCTATCACATAGGTATACGAGATAACATAAAATAAATATTCCAGTATGAAAGCTATCACAGTACTTGTGATAACGTAACATAAATATATATTGCCTTTTGTGGAATAACTCAAATAGTACTAACTACAGAAAGTAGAAGAGCATTTCATTTTATTTCAGCAGTTTTGTTCCTTTGAATTCCAAACAGAATTTAAAATAATTCTATATGAGAGATAATTAAAGCAGTTTCTGTGTTATGTAGAATGCTTCCTCTATGCCAGAGTCTGTGGGCTACATTGCCCTTTTCCAATGGAGTGGCTATTACAGCTGTTGAACTGGAACATCTGCATACCTCAATAGCCTAGTCCCGTGATGGCGAACCTATGGCACTGGTGCCACAAATGGCACGCGGAGCCATATCGGTGGGCACGCGAGCTCAGGTCTGGCGTGCATGTGCGCACCGGCCGGCTGATTTTTGGGCCTTCTGGGCCCACTGGGAGTCAGGAAACAGGCTATTTCCAGCCTCCAGAGGGGGTGGGGAAAGCAGTTTTCGCCCTTCCCAGGCTCCTACAAAGGCTCTGGAGCCTGGAGAGAGCAAAAAATGGGCGTGCCATTGCATGCTGGGAGTGGGGGGGTCATGCACGCATGCGCGGGGGTGCATGGAATTATGGGTGTGGGCACGCACACATGTGATCCCCCGCATCCCCCCCCTTTTTGGCACGCGAACCAAAAAAGGTTCGCCATCACTGGCCTAGTCTTTGCACATTATTGAATCTATTACATTTGGAGAGCAAATAATCTAAGTATTATACCTCCAGGGAAGTTTTAATGCATTGGGGAAAAATATTTTTCAAGGTGGGGCTTAAAAAAAATAACCATTATGAAGAGAGCTCTGTATATTATTATTGTAGACTGGAACATGATTTGAAAAACAGTACCGAAATAGAATATGTCCCTTTTCTAGACACTGTTGATCTACCTGCATTCTTCTCTATTGAAACTACAACTATTGGAAGACATAATTGTATAACATCTGAAGGACCTCAGGCCTCCATATATGATCCAAGAAGTCAATTCCATAAAGAATATCCTTGAAAGAATAGAATATAGTGGCACTCTCTTTAGGCTGAGATGGAAGTCCATCCATAGACTAATTTTATTTAGTGATTTATAGAACTTACTGTATCATTTAATATTGCTATGGTAACCAATTTATCAACAAACATAGATTTTATATCACAATAGCTCGGGCTTGGGGATATTATAAGACACTATTGAGGAAATCAGACCTCAAAAAAATCTCTGTAGCAACTCTGAAAAAAATTGTAGTTGTTAGTCCTCTGCGGTCAGTACTCTAACAAGATAATGGTCAGAAAGAAGTCATTTTTCAAAGCTCTTCCATTCTCTTGATATTCCTCTCAGTATGAAAGAAAGTACATAATCTTTGGAACTAACATATTTTGTTTTCCTACCACTTGGCAAAGCACAATACCTTGAAACATATTCTAATTGCATTAGCCACCACCAAACTTTTAAACTACCGTATGTTTTATACAAACTCCTTTGCATGCTGTATTTGCAATTATGATGTGTAAGCAAGTATTTGTGAGAAACAGGAAATATAAAAGTGATGCATGTACATTAGGAGGGTATGTAACTTTAGTTATTTCACTATTGGGGGAAGCCCAGAGTTTATCTTAAACAAATTACTGTATTGTCGTCAAGAGAAAAGTTTCACCCAGGAGCAATAATAGTTGAAACAAAATAAACTGCACATATACTGTATTTCTGTGAATCCAAAGTTATGCATTCAGTTAACTCACAATTTTCATCTAAAGAAAAATTACTATATATGAACTTCTAACAATTTTCACTTAGACAACACTTCTATACGTATGTACTATATACAAATCTCTACATACAGGCAAGTTTACAACTGAAATATAGGGAGGTGACATTAACCAGATATCTAGTTCCTAGCCAAACCTCCTCCAGCCTCCAAACTTGCGATTTTACATCAGCAAACATTTCCTTCTTTCAAGTGAAGTTTAAATAATTTAAAACAGTTGAGAAATATCTGAATATGGTTGATCAATTGCTCAGCCTCCAGGCTGTCTTCTAATGAGGAAATTGGTTTAAAAAAAAAAGACAAGCGGGGAAGAACCAGGTAAGGAGGCACAAAAGTAGGGGGAGTCAATTTACTAGCTAAAAGCAAGAGAAAAGATCGAGGTTACTCCGTTCTGTTTAGCTACCAGTTTCTCTCCCCTCTTGTCGACTCACCTGTCGAGGTGAGGCCGATAAAAAGCGCTTGAAATTGCCACTGCCAGATCCAGGCCATGGCGTCTCCTCCCACTGCCCGGAGCCTCTAGGTAAACCTCAGCCCGCCCTTCCCTAACTCCTAATTCCACGAATTTTCTTGTTTTTCCGCAGCCGAGGAAGGGAACCTCGAACCTTTCTCCCGGGGGAGGAGCGGCCCAGCGCAAGCAAGCACCCACTTCCTCCGTTCAGGCTTCTCCGGCACCTGTTGCTGAGGCACTTTCCCATTCCCTGTAGGTGCACTCCTAGGCGAATACCTGCAGGTGCCGCGCTCGCCCTAAGGGTCCCTCCTTCCTTGAAGCTTGCTGGGAAAGCGTGAGCACAGAGACCTCTGCTGGATCACACCAAAGGGCGCCGTCCATTATTCTGTTCCAACTACGGCTAGCCCGATGCCGAAGAGAAGGTAGCGAGGAAGATTGGAATGTAATAGCACCGTCCTCGCTTGCTGCTTCTGCCTATATTGGAATTTATGCCGGCGGTGTTCTCACGACGTATAAAGGAACTGGACCGCGCTTATTAAATTAAACACGGTCGTCTCGGTTAGCGCGACCCCATAAGCCATACGCTAATTACACTAGTTGGAGTCACAGAACGCGATGAGTCGCGAACTGTATATCTAGTGCTAATTAATATGTCAGTTCTGATTCCTTATTTTCTCCCCTTTCCATCTTTCTAATATCGCCTTACACAAGCAGAAATTTGACGGAATTGGATGGTACGTGCACACAAGGTTGCACCCTTAAGTGTTGAATAAACTGGTGTAGCTCCTTTGAAAATGTATTCCGAATACTGGCATTTAAACCAAAGAGGTATGTGTGTGTGGGTAGACACACCATCAACATGCACATTTTTTTCTCTTACTGCGCCCAAGGGGACGATTTATTGACTTAGGCATGCATTCCGCAAGAGATTGTGGCCCGATCCCATCTATTGGATGTTTTCAATCCAGAAACACAGATCTTTTTGAAAACTTGATAATTATCCCTGAGAGAAAACTGGAGTGTTTGGGATTTTGCTGCGGCGAATATATTATTTTCTTAACTGCCACAAAGCGTTACACTTGCCATTAACCTAGTAAAATTAAAAATGCAATTGCCAGCGCAAAGTTGCAGCAGCCACGCCTTTGGCAACTGTAGAAGAAATGAGTTCATTTTGCTTGATCCTCCCGCCCCGCTTTTAAGTTTCCAGCATGTTTTAACTGAGTGAAGAAATCAACAGGTGCAGCCTTTCTCCCATTACTGCATTTGCATTGCTGAGTATTATACAGCTCTTGAAAGTTTACGAGCCTGTCGGCTGGAAAATGGCGGCAACCCCCGTGGGAGATGGGCATTTATAAACGAGCCGTTCCTTTTTTAGGAATGTGTTGAGATTTTTTTTTATCCCGTTCAGCAACTGTTAAAACTGGGAGACTTCGGTAGTCGGTGGTATATCGCAAAAGTAACAAACTGAAAAAGCCCCCTCTTTTTAACGCGCTGTTAAAGAGGAAACTTCTTGAACACGGAGGCATTTTCGGATTAATCAAATAACAGCCTCCGCGCTTCCGTAAATCTCAGTGAATGGGAGTAGCGGCCGGGGATTATGGGAGTTGCAGTCCAGCAAAAGTAGAAAGTAAGCAAGAAGGACCTCAATCCACAAACTGATTATTTGCTTTTTAGTCCTCAATCTTCAATTTATTGCCACCATTGTCTATGGAGATTCTCAGTCATCCATGTCATGGTTGTCCCAAAGGTGGTCCAGTTGCCTCTTGAAAAAGCACCTTTGGGACTACCGCCACCATTCCAAACCTGCTTATGTTTCCTCCGTCTCCTTCCTGTACAAAATGACTTCCTACGTCCACCAGTTAATGCAGAAGCAAAGTTTACATGAACCGAATCGCTACGGGAAAATACCCACTAAAGCTGCCGCTAGGATCCGATTACTCCACGCAGGCGCCTTAAGCACGCGCAATTTTGAAACTCCATTTCCCAGATATCTTCGGGTGCCTATCTTTGGTTGCTCAGCAACCAGTGTCAACCTACAATGGAGCCGAGTGGGGAACCGGAGGGCGACGATGCAAAAGGTAACTTTCCCGCTTTCTCCACGCAAGACGTTAAAC
Source organism: Diadophis punctatus similis (assembly GCA_023053685.1). Classification (NCBI taxonomy): domain Eukaryota; kingdom Metazoa; phylum Chordata; class Lepidosauria; order Squamata; family Dipsadidae; genus Diadophis; species Diadophis punctatus. Next base: position 2,564,025 of record JALIGW010000038.1, on the reverse strand, counting down.
TTGGAACTGACTTCCCTTGACCTTGAAATACCCCACCCCCGAAACTCTCCCTTTCTCATAGCAAAGAGCTGCTTATTAGTAGAGTAGAGTAAAAGCAGGCAAATGCATTTATTGAAATAATAAATAGGTTCAGAGTCATTGGAGTACTTTGTGGAAATCACGTCTTCAAATTGAAAAGAGGGAGAATGTTAAAACATGATCGAGTAACCTCCATTGGCGACTCTTTCCTCCCATTGGGGAAGGGGACGCTGAATCCAGAAATAAGCGTATTTCTCAGATTTGCTATAAAAACGCAACATAGCTTTAACTTAACAATTCTTGCTGTTGCTTTTTGACTTTTGCGAAATGCAACATTTGGTACTTTCGAACTTTAGCGGATATATGAGTGGCATTCCTAGGAAGTGTGGTCACTGTCCAGAGGTGTACCAAGCACTAGCTTTTAAATTTTTAATTTTAATTGCTATAATGTGCAAGAGAGGAAGGAAAAAGACAAAATATACAACATAATACAAAACAAGTATAAAGTATAAAAAAGGAAATAAAAACAATATGTAAAGTAGCTTAGTTTTTAAATTATAAGTTAATCGTTGTCCACACATAATTCATATTGATCAATTTTTCCATTTGTCTATGGACAGCTAATTCAGTGGTGGAGTATGAATACTTTTCTTCAATATAGGATTGTAATTTCATAATGATAATTTTCTGTCTGTGCAGAATTATCTTTATTTTGGTATATTCCAAGCAGACAAAATATCCACACACATCTTCATAAATTTTGGATATGTAATTCAATATCATCACCCTACATCCTGAAACCTCACTTTGGTTTCCCAAATCTTTTTTAACAATAGGATGAATACTAAACCAAAATGAGACATTAAGGTCTTGTATATCAGAGTGCCTTCAAATATATCTCTAGCATAAAAACACTGATATTGAAGCACAGAACAATGTACCATAGAACAAATTGGACAGTTAAATGTTGAATTTGTGGATTAGATGATTAAAATGTGCCCTATTAAAGGCATATTTAAATATTTGTGATATTACAGATAAAAGTGAAAAATCAGAAGAGGCACCAACAGTAGCAGAACAGCAGGAAGAGATCAAAGAAGCATCAGCTGGTGAGTATTGCTAACCAATTATTACAGGAAGTGTCATTTCAAGTGACACGTCTACTAAAATAAAGAAATACCACAGATAGAAATATGCAATAATTACTGTACTTTAGGAATCATTTGTAAATAGATGATGATAGAGAGCTGCTAGTTTAAATATGCTTTATCTTGTAAGTTTATTTAGTCTTAGCAAAATTCAAAAAAACTAAATTATATATTGCTATCATTTTTGTTGTGTTGGTGTAAGTGATGGAATTAATGCATGTACTAATTCAGTAATGAATCAGTAGACTTTTTTGCTCCACAGTTAGTCCTCAGAGTAAGATCATTCACTCAGTGACCATTCAAAGTTCAATGGCACTGAATGAATGGTGGACCTTGGAGATCTGGCTGTCCTAGCATCCTCAAGTCACTTGATCATGATTTGGGTGCTTGGCAACCAGCTTGCACTTACAACTAGTTGCAGCAACTCACAATCACATAATTGCCATTTGCAACCTTTCAGTAACTCCAGAAAGTCAATGGGGAAACTGGCAGGGAAGGTCACAAGTTGCGTGGTAAGTCTCCCTCACCTGCAAACCTTTTCCTACGCCATTCACATTTGTGCACCTCCGTGAGCCTCACTGTGCCTCCTTTGCACTCTTGCACACCCCCTTGAACTCTGTCTGAACCACGCTGTACTCCCTCGCATCCTTCCATACCCCCGTGCACTTCATGTACTCTCATCTTCACACCCTCATGCACCTCCTTGTACCACCATGCACTCTCGCTGACACATGGACTTCCTGCATACCCCTCAAACTTTGCCATTCCTCCTTCCACCTTCACACACCTCCTCACCCTTGTGCATCCTTCTCAAGCCTTGCTGTGATTCTCTCGCATCCTCATGCATCCCCTCGCGCCCTCCCCGACATAATAGCAGCTATTTACCTGCCTGCTAGCCTGATTACAAGCTGCCTGAGACTTAACAACTTCCAGCCAGCTTCCTCACAGACACGGACATGGGAAGCCAGCAGGAAGTTGTCTCATCTAATGATACCAACAGAGGGATTCAGTTAGTTACAACAATCAGAATTGCAGCGATTGCCATCACTTAGCAATATGTCACACTTTGCAACCACGGTGCTTAGCAATGGAAATTCTAGTCCCAATTACTGTCATAAATCAAGAACTATCTGCAGTTCTTGTCAATATGTTTTGTGATAGGTTTGAGAAGATTGAAGGCCACCAGCTTCTCAAATTATTGTTCAGTTTATAAAAACATAGTTGCAACATAGTTGTTTACTTTAGTTAGTCTATATTTGGAATGTAGTAACAATTGCCGCAGATTTTCTTTGGATGGAAAAGCTTAGGCTCAAATAATTTTTAAACACAAATTAAGCCAAATTTTTATTTTTCAACTCAGTATATATCCTAGACAACCTATACTAGGATCATGATGTGCTTTGTTTTTTATATCTGTCTTGCTCTCAGATGTGCATTGACTAGGTCAATTAGGCATAGATTTCCACCCCCTCAAGTGAAACAGAGAAAACATTTTAACATGGCTATTCCTATGACCCACTGCCAAGGGAAGTTGTATTACTCTAAGTCTGTGACAGAACTTTTTCTGCGATGGCACTTTGGTTGGCAGAATAGTTTTTCTAAAGAAAGCAAACCAGTACTTACTGATGACTCATTGAATGACTTTAAGTACCCTGAGCCTTTTCTATGTTGTAAAAAATATTTGTCACTCATGCTTTTCTGCATGTGAAAATTGTTTTAATCTTTTGCATTGTTTAATGTTTTCCAGTATAAGGCACTAAAAGGACGCCCTTTGGGTTGAAAGGTGACTGAAAAATCTCTGTGTGAATGCATGTGTGTGTTTGTGTGTGTTAATACATGCTGTACATATACTTATTTTTATATTTATTTATTTATTTATTTATTTATTTATTTATCAACACATGTACAAGATAACAGGCATGATATAAACATAAACAAAAGCAAAGTATGTATAGGTAAATTTGGACAATATACATACGGTAATTTTCTTATTTGTAGAAACTAAACCACCTCCAGAAGGAGAAGAAGGAGAAAAGCTAGCTGAAGATGATTATGAGGATGTGGGAAGCGCGGGAAGTGAAGGTGCGTGTTGTTAGCAATCTGTGGACTTGAAAAGTGTATTTTTATACTGTTCTCTGCTTATCAATTAATTCTTAATATTATGTGATCGCCTTTTATCATTTATTTATTTCTTTTGAAATCTTATGAACATTAGACATTGTCTCTTGTAGGCCAAACTGATATTTCAATGAAATTCCAATCCATTGTTGTTGAGACTGCAAAGTTATCTCAGGGTTTCCCTTTCTTCCAGTGACCAGTCTGAAGGCGCTAAATCTGGTGAGTATGGAGGATGCGGTAAAGTTGTCCATTTGGCAAGAAATCAACCAGAATGACACCTTGAGCATCCCAAAAGACAGTTGCCATGATTTTTCCAGCTGTCATTCTGGTTGATTTCTTGCCAAGAGGAGAAACAATAAACTCTGAGGCCTACATTGAGACCCTGAAGAAGCTCAGAGCAAGAATCCGACGAGTGAGACCCAACATTCCAATCGACAAAGTCCTCCTTCTGCACGACAATGCTCGACCACACACAAGCATCAGGACAAGGGGGACAATCGCCTCATTCAGATGGACAACTTTACCGCATCCTCCATATTCACCAGATTTAGCGCCTTCAGACTATCATCTCTTTGGCCCCATGAAAGAGGGTTTGAGAGGCAAACATTATTCCAGTGACGAGGAAGTGAAAACTGCAGTGAAGAAGTGGTTCAAAGAACAGTCAACAAAATTTTATGAGGCAGGGATACATGCTCTCATTCGAAGGTGGAACATTGCTATTGAGAGAAACGGTGACTATGTTGAGAAGTAGGGATGTGATCCAGAGGACCAGCTTCATTTTGATGTATGCTACATATTCCTGTGTTGGTAATTATACCTGTCCTAAAGAAAATGGCATTACTTTTTGACTCACCCTCATAACTCAGAGTTGAACGGTGGAGTCCTTGGTCTGTCTGAGCTTGGTTTTTTTGCTTGCAGACTTTTAATTGCCCAGCTAAGGTAACATCAGTGCTACTGAGTGTGGGGTTTGTTCCTTGTTTATATACAGTAGTTTCCCCTGCCAACGTTGATGGTGGTGTGGCTTTCTCTTTGGTAGTTTCTTGATTAGGGCATTGATTGTCTGGTGTTAATCCCTGTCTAGCCAGCAGTTCTGGCTTCTGGATCCTCTCCAGAAAATACTCAGTAACAGTGATGGTGTTACCTAGTTGGTAATGAAACATCTGTAAGCAAACAACCAAGCACAGATTTGAGAAGTCCGCCAGAATTGTTTTTAAAATGAATGTTTCTTTATTAGCAATATATATTGTTTTTATGATGGTATTTTTGAAATCCAGAAGAAGAAGAACCACCACCAGAACCAGAAAAACCTCCAGAACCAGTGAAGAAGAAGAAAAAAGTAGTAGTAGAGAAGAAGATCTCTGAAAATTTCTATTATAACTATGAAGAACTGTGCTCAAATCCATTTATAACTCCAGATTCTGGCATCCCGGTGAACATGCTCTCTCTTATGTATCCATTTTTGCCAGGGATCCATGTATTTAGGATTTGAGTTTCCTATCATAAACCAAAGTAAGAAACAAATGTATTTGCTTTTAAAAACAGCATTGGAAATAATACATTCAGTATATTAATGGTGGAATGAGTTACAGATTTAGTAAATAAGGTATTGGTTTTGTTTTGAAAAAACAGGGTTATATCAGGTTAAGGCTGACAAAGCAGTATAGAGTGGAACGAATTGCTTACGCTTGCTTCAGCACTTTGTACAATTCTGAGTACAGCACTTTCAGATAAAGTGAACAGATTCAGCCAAAGGCAATAAGAGTTATTGGAGATCTAGAATCTAAACCCTATAGAGGAAGAGAAGTAATTGGGAATATTTAGCTTTGAGAAAATATTACTGAGGGAGCATGTTATACTATTGTTCAAATATGTACACAATGCGCTTTAGATATCTGAATCAGCAAAACCTATTTCCTGCGGTTTGAAAGTACTTAAAGATAAGAATGAAAGATTTCAACTATATGTAAGAAAAAACTAGCAGCATTTCAGTGATGGAACAATTGCCAAGAGAAGCATTGCAGTCCTCTTCATTGGATGAATTTAGGTGGAGACTTAAGTAATTTTTTGGAAGATTATTTACTTTGGATTCCTGCAGTGAGTCACTGGATTAGACTCAATGGTCCACTCAAACGCTATGCCTCTAGGACATAGGATTCTTTTACTCCACTTTTCCCAACTACAACAACCCTATACTGCAGGCTGAGCTAAAATGAGTGACTAACTGAAACTCACCAAGTGATTTTTCCAGATTACAATGAGCTACATCTTGGTATTTCCCTCTCCTAATCTAGTCCATTAACCAGCACATCATGCTGTCTTTTTTCATTATGCATAATATATTACTGTTTTTCATTAATGGTACATTTATTATTCAAATGCAATAAACCTAGGTCCCATCATCATTTATTTCCTTAGTGTGCATTCCTCAGACATTCTTTTGGATATGACTGCACTAGACGAGCAAACCTCCAGATCCTGGATAGTCAGATTCTCCTCTACATAGCTGGCAGTCAGTTAGTTCTCCTGGATATGAAATTGAACTACCAGAGATACCTTCGAAGCACAGGTGGTGGAGGGATTGGTGTAATCACGGTATGACATATATCTTAAATAATTTTTGTTTTAATTCTTTTTGGCAGAAAAATATGCAGAATTTTTAATGGGGTTTGCTCCCCTTTATATTTTTTGTTTTTGTTTAACAGAACAAACAGAAAAAAAGGAAAAGCATATAGTAGTGTTTCATGCATGTTTATATAGGCAGAGTTTTACTCAATGGTTTCAATAAAGAACTATCATATTTCAATATAATCTTCCATACGTAGTTTACATCTGTAAACATCTCATTCAAAAGTCACATCAGTTCTCAACTCCATTGGTTATTTATTTTTCTGTTGGAGAAGTCCTTAGGAGTATAAAGGAGCCTGGGGAGGGTGAAAACAGCCTCCCCCCCAAGGCCCTCTGGAGGCCGGAAATGGCCCATTTGCCAACCTCCAGAAGTTGGGGAACGGGCCATTTCTGGCCTACAGAGGGCCTCCGGGAGCTGGGGAAGGCCGTTTTCGCGCTCCCCAGGCTTCTAGAAAGGTTCTGAAGCCTGGGGAGAGTGAAAAATGGAAGTGCCATCGCATGCAGGAAGCGAGGGGGGGTTGTCACATGTGTATGCGCGGGGGGTACCCTGCATGAAATTATGGGTGTGGGCAGCCGCGTGCGCGACCCCCCTTTTTGGCACGCGAACCAAAAAAGATTCGCCATCACTGCTCTAGGGACTGCTTAATTGTGTCGCTGTTTGCTATTGTCATTAGCATTCATTGGCATGATCATGAGACCCCTCCACCAAGTTTGTGAAGAGACACATAGTGTAGAGATGGTCTAATGTGTGCACAGATAATATAACCCTATCCCTTAAAACATCTACTTAATACTTGTACAAAATCTGTATGCTATTTTGTATGTGCATTAAATAACAAAAATAAGGCCAAAACCATGGATGTTTTTTTGAAGTGTATAATGATGTTTGATTTCTAAATACCAATCATGGATATGCAATACTGTAGATAATGAGGACCATCTCTATTTCTAAATACTGCTGATATCTAGAATCCATTTCATAATTTAGAACCCATTTTAGAATGAGGAACAGTAGAAGGCCAAATTTTTCTTTGTCCTTCGGTCTGCAATTCCTGAAGGGAAAAGGTTTGTGCTTAATGGTAGTTCAGGATTATATTGGTTACTGAAAGAATAAAGGAACAATTTGATTTTGCTGATTTTATTGTTTTATGTAAGCCAAATATGGGACCCTTTCAGATTGCAAGAAAATTATGATTAAATGAAAAATATCTTCAATTAGGCACACCCAGACAGAACTCATTTTGCAGTAGGAGAAAAAGGTTCGAAGCCCAACATGGTTATCTATGAGTATCCTTCTTTAAAACCATACAGAATATTACGAGGTAGGTTAAAATGTAACAACTTTCACAGTTTGAAACAATAGAAGAATAAACTGTCTTAGAACTGAAAGCAATATTATATTTTAATTTCTTGTGTAAATATATGCTCTTTTGCAAAGAGCAGCCATCTTTTGTTTAAAGGCAAAGAGCATAATTTCAATTTAAAAATCATTTGCCACAACTCTTGTTCTTTCTTCGTTCAAAAGAAAAAGAAATGGAGATTGGATAAAAAAGTAAATATTGAAAGAATAGTAGTAAATTAAAAGGGTGTCTCCTGCTTTCAAAGTATATTTTTGTTACTTGAGTTGTTATTTAACCAAAAACAGAAAGAAACAATGTGTGTATTTTACTTCATTTCACTTCATTTTTCTAGCTTTTTTTAATTTAAAATTTAAAAATATACAAATGGTACATCTGACTTTTTGCAGCTGACACATCATGTTTTGTAGCATCTTCTAGAAGTTATTGCATTTATTTTTATTTGTTTAAATCAATGTATTTTACAATTATATTGCTATATAGAACTGAACATAAAATATATCATGTCACATAATTTATATTCAGTTTTATGTGAATAATAGTGAACTCATTTTCAAAGTGCTGAACTTTTTGTAATAAAAATGGCAATACCTCTGGGCAGGAATCAAAGTTTCCTAGACCTACAGAGAAAGCTCAGAAAGTAAATCCTAATGGGGTACCCCCCACAACACCCAAAATTCAGTAAAGACTGAGCATTCTCCATTGCGAGAAAAAACTGATTGGGGAGATGGGTGTAGGGGGGGGGAAGAGGATTGCAATTAACTATATTATTTGGGGAAAATCATGGCTAGCTGACAAGAACTCCAAACAAGCCAACAGTTAATTGAAGGTTTTTCTCATAACTTTTCATTTAAAATAGAATTCTGTTGGATATTCTTTGAATGCTAATTCTGGAAAAAAAGTGTAGAAACTAGGACATGCCAAGCCTTCAAGCTACGATATATTTGTTTTATATCAAGGGTATTTTTTCCCATTAGCATTATCTCATCAGATCATTTGCACATCCCTATTAAAAATAGGTACTTTTAATTCACAACACCCACTCACCCACACCCCATACCCACATATATGCTTTGAAATCAGGTGATTATTTTCCATATTTTGGTTTATTTGTATTTTTAAAATTCTTATTTCAAGATTGTATGTGCCATTTATAAAACCTAATAGCTGATAGAACTGGTAAATGGGGATGTTTTCTTGGTCACACACTCTATGGTGAGAAACTGATTATTTTGCTTTATTTCCAGGTGGAACAGAACAGGCATATGCATTTGCTGACTTTAACCGTTCTGGCACCCTGATAGCCACTGTAGGGAGTAGCCCTGACTATACATTGACAGTCTGGGACTGGAAACAGGAAAAGATTATATTAAGATCAAAAGCATTTTCACAAGATGTTTATAAAGTCACTTTTTCTCCTGAAAATGAAGAACAGCTTACTACATCTGGTTCAGGCCACATCAAGTAAGCCAACTACCCATTTTTAAAAACAGATGACCAAAAAGGTATCCATAGAGGAAATGATATGAATCTGATTCAGCAGCGGTAGGTTTTGTCCCCGCCCCCAATGATACTAATACTTCGTGCACTGCTACTGTTACCCCAAGCTATCCCACCAACCACCTATTTCTAGCAGCATCTAGTAGTTCTTTCACCAAGCCAATCAGCAAAAGCCAAAACAGAATCTCACTCTAGTCCTTGCTTTTTTCTTATTGTGTTAGTTTTTTTGCAGGGGATGGAGGTGGGGGAAAAGTCAGGGAACTGGAAGAACCTCTCTCCTGTTCATTGACAAGGGGAAAAATAAAGTACTGCAAGGAAGTGAAAACGCAATATGATTATCTTCAGGAAGTGGAAAACCCAGAAATAACACAAAGCAGGAATGCTTGCTAACTGGGAGCCTTAGTCCACCCAACCAAGAAAACTTTGCACAATTATTGTTGTGGTGCTTTCTCTGTAGCAGGAGCCTAGCTAATTAACGGTGTAAGTTAATCAGCCGAGCTTTTTAAGATAACTGAAAACCCATTTGGTTTTGTGCAGATACTCAAGGGCAGCGTCAGCATGGGATCAAATTATCTTTTGTGCATAGAATACAGTGGGCTGTTTCCTGATTTTTTTTAAAGAAATAGCTTTGCCTATTTGGTACATATCACAGAAAATCGTTGTGTAGATATGCAAATAGCAGCATTGTGTATATAAAACATCCTGAATCACAGAAAGATGATAAACTATAATTTAAAGAAATATAAAGTATTAAAATCCATAAAGACATTGCAATAAGCTGCCCAGAGTCATCTCTAGCCGAGATGTGTGGCATACAACACAAATAAAAAATTGATCCATTTTGAAAACATCTCCGCTTGTCTGTGTTTCTCTGACATAGGTCCTATTGACAGCTTCCTTGTTGCTTACTTTTAGTTGGTAACCAAGAATGCAAAATGCCACATTGCTCAGCTTTTTTGTTTTTAATTTTCTTAGAACTTGTAAGTTATGAAAATTGGCAGTTGAAGAGATTTTTGTTGCTGTATTGTTTGCAATAACTGGGATAGACAGTAGTTTTTACTCTTTGTTCTTAGCATAACCAGTACTTACATATAAGACATAAATGAAAATGCTCTTAATTCCCATTGATCAATGACAAACATATGCAATGGATTATATTCATATATTTTTTTGCTTACAGTGGTAAAAGTCCAGAATGGACTTTTGTGTTCTTAAGTTTTTCCCCCCCACTCGTTTGTTTTAGTATTTAATTAACTTTTTGTTAGTCTGATCCTAGGTATACTATCTTTAACAATAATTTGGAAAAATAAAGCTATTCTAGTTGTTTAAAACTTTGGATTGTTTTCCCAAATCAGATTTTGAGGAAATCATATTTAGCTGTAAGTGCATTTATTGATTTGGCTGAAATGGTACAGTGGTTGACTAAAATTAATTTTTTTTATCATTCCTCACAACTCTATAGAAGTATGTAGAAGAGTTAGGGTTGTTTTGTAAACAATGATCTATCTTTACAATTATTTTGGTGCCTACAAAAAGGCTGACATGATTCTACTGGAAAAACTAATCCGAACTTAATTTTCATGGTTGTGTATCCAGGTTTTGGAGAATGGCTCTCACTTTTACTGGCTTGAAATTACAAGGGGCATTGGGTAGGTTTGGAAAGACATCACTGACAGATATTGAAGGATATGTGGAGCTGCCAGATGGTAAGGTGAGAAGCATTTTCTTCCTTAAACTTTTCCATGTGATGAATCCCTTAGCTTAGAATCCAGATTTAAGTGAAGAAAGATATAAGATTTTTGTTTTTGGTATTGCTAAAAATTAGACTTAAACAATGTAATTTTTAATTAATTTTGTAAAGTAACATTTGGGTGAGGAGTCATTTTTATTTATTTTGAAAATTTACCACCTAAATCTTAGTGGATTTCAGTCAGAAATTATGTTGCCTGCAGATGACACACTCATGTTGCAATATTTTATTGTTAACTTCCTCCCATTTACTACTGCTTTCCAAAGCAAGGGCTGAACTATATTCAATATCACAGAAATGGCTGCAGTAAGTAAGGAGGCTTGACTCCACACTGCATGATGTACAGTACCTTGCATGACTGAATGCACTTTCTGATGTGGTAATGCATTGTTGGATATAGCCCTATATTTCTGCAGTATGCTGGCTTCCAGTACATCAGCCATAATAGAGTAACTTTCCTTGAAATGAAAACTAGATTGCCTAATAAGGCTACCTAGCTGAAAGAATTCTTTCTAGGACTCTAAAATAGAAAAGCTTCTTGCCACATTCATCAGCACCTGTTCCATCTCTGAAGGTAGAAACATCTGGAGAAGAAACTCAGATAAAAATCTCAGGCCATTAGGGTGGAGATTAGTATTACTGCAGGTATTCTTTCTCCTATATAACATAAAATTGCTGAGCAGATACAGGTTACCTCCTGTCCATGAACCAAATTTACTCCTTTGGGTTTCCCATAAATCCCTCTTTAGAACAATGTATTTGACAAATCATATTACAAAATTCTAATAGTTGTGCAGTAGGATGCTCTTATGTTTATATTTCCAGCTTTATTTCCCTTCTAACCTTCAAATCTGAGAGGAAGAATGCTATTGACAATACTTTTGAGGAAATGTAGCAACTGAAACCCAATAAATATATACTAAAATGTGGAGAAATTTCCAAAGCAGGTTGTCTTATGATATGGAGTGTGCAAATCATGGGGGGAAATTGAAAATATTCCACTGGGAATATCTAAGGTCTTTGATACATATGGCAGCTGTTTGCATCATGGCTGATGTCAACTATTAATGCCATTGAACAGAACATGTCTGTGGTGCTTTGCCAGCTACACTCTTCATCAGTATAAAGTTTTCTTCTTAGAATTTTTCTAGCACACAAAGACAGAAGTCCTTTTTATAGGAAAATTATAAAAAAAATACTTGCTTCAGTAATAGCAAGTATTACGTTGTTTACAATGTGCCTACTGGAAAGCACATCTGGATTTATGATACTAATTAATATTGTTTCATTTGTACTCAAGGTACTTTCAGGTTCAGAATGGGGTAATTTGCTTCTGTGGGAAGGGGGACTCATAAAAGTGGAACTCTGCCGACCTGGCCATAAAAATTGTCATAATGGTCCTATTAATCAGCTAATTCTGGATGAAGGAGAAGTGATCACTGTTGGAACAGATGGATACATCAGGGTAAGGTGTTTTTTCCCCCCAAAATAATGCTGCAAAAATACCTTGTACTCAAGCTTATTTATAATTTAAAAGCAGGAATCATCAGGCAGCTATATAAATTTAATAAATTTACTACTCTACATTTATATTCTATAAATACCAATCTCAATTCTTTTGCCAGTATCCTGACAAAATATGAGGCACCATGGGCCGGTCCTTTGCTGTTTCCAGGGCAGCCCCGCGGGCCAGATCTAAGCACCCCGTGGGCCAGATCCGGCCCTCAGGCCTTGAGTTTGACACCCCTGATCTAGAGGGATTTATTTGTCAGACAGTACCATGAGAAAAGCTGAATTTCAAGGCTGCTCAGATTTTTTAAGGGTTGCTATTTAAAAGGTTATGTTGTTTATCTGAAGGCAAATAATATTGCTGTTTTATATCAGTGGACTCATGGATCTTTTCTCCTCCTCCTCCTCCTCCTCCTCCTCCTCCTCCTCCTCCTCCTCCTCCTCCTCCTCCTCCTCCTCCTCCTTCTTCTCCCCCTTCTTCTCCCCCTTCCTCTCCTCCTCCTCCTCCTCCTCCTCCTCCCTCCTCCTCCTCCTCCTCCTAATGCAAAGTTCTGGCTCCTGCTCTTCTGGTGGCCTCAACCATTGTTAATTGGAACATATGAATAACATCTATTTATTAGTCTGATTGCTTGTTTGTTTTATTTCTGCACAGTTTTTCATACCCAAAAAGTCCTTTTGAATTATGACTTTTCTGAGATTGTTCTGTCATGATGCTTTAGCATTTTAAAACAATAACAACCTCCTTTTTCCTCAAACTCTTTTGTGAAGGTTTGGGATTTTGAAACAATAGACACAGCTGATGTTGTGGATGACACTGGACTTGTAGAGATGGAACACATAAATGAACTTTTAGTAGGCAAAAATGTCAGTCTGAATTTTATGATGAAAATTCATGAACGGGGAGAACCGTATTGGTATGCTCAGGTGAGAGGTTTTCTAATAATTAGTGAATAGACAATTCAGTACTGATGATGTCAAGAATGCCAAAGGGAAGAATTTTTTTTAGTATCAATTGAAATATCACTAGCTTTTTACTCCCATTGGCTTTGTTCACACAACCATAAATCAGGTTCTACAAACTCCACTGACTTGCACTGTCAGACTGATGCATATTAAAACCAATACTTCATTTGATATTAAAATTTACAGTTTTACCATGGCATCAGTATGAGAAATGTCAGGTGGTTCTATATTCCGTATCTTATATTTCTTTTAATAAAGAAGTACTTAATTGGAACGAAGAGGTAAAATTGTATAAGACAAGATTTTTTACCCTCACTTTTATAACTTTAAAAAAGCTTTTAAATTATGGGTGTCCAACCTTTTGGCTTACCTAGGCCTCATTGAGTGAAGAGATATTGCCTTGGACAACATTTAACATATATAATATAGTTAATGTATACAAATAACAAACTTGCAGTTATTTTTTTCAAAATCAGATTTATGCTTTTAAGACAGAAAAAATGGAATAATAACCAAGTATTATTATAATTATGCTTCTTTAGGATTTCAATGGAGCTATATGGAAGCTTGATTTAAGTTTCTCGAATGTTGTAAGTTTTACTTCATATTCCCTTTCTCTGCTATATCCTTCCATTATATGATATATGTGATGATTAAATAAAATTACTTTTACAGTATCACTAGTAACTAGTGTTATTTTAAAACGTATTTAAAACCACTAGTAATTTTAAGTGACACGATTAGTATTTTATATTTATAATATAAAAATGGAAAATGGAAAAAAGTAATAGAAGTTAGAAGTATCAAATTTAAAGCTATGCCCTATCAAGCCATTACATTACAACCAGAGGTGGGTTCCTACTGGTTCTAACCGGTTCTTTAGAACCGTTAGTAAACCCGTGGTGACGTCACGGAGCCGGTTCAGTCGGTGCCGGTCCGTGGGCGCCGCCATCTTGGATTTTGCTTCTGCGCATGTGCAGAAGCTAATTTTTGCTTTGTGCATGCGTGGAAGATGCACTTCTGTCGTGATGCGAACTGGTGGGGAAGATAAGTAGAACCCACCCCTGATTACAACCTGTAATGGAAAGGACAAAAAGAAAAGAAAACCAGGGTTCTTTGTGAAGTAACTATATTATAACATGAATATAAATTCTTAGGGTCCTGTGGGTAGAAAGGTAAGATGCAAATAATAACAGATGAGATATTTTACAATTGATGGATATTTTTCTTTAAAAGTTTAGAAGAAATATCAATCCTGCCAAAGCTTCAGTTGCAATAATTATATGCAATGTGGAATTTAATAACAATAATAATGTATGAGGTATTAAACGACAGAAAGAGATTTTTAAATATACAGATCTATTTAATAGAACATGTTTCTGGGTATATGAAGAAATTAATCAAGCCTACAGTTAGAGTTAAGGTAAAATGAGTAATGTATTTATTTTTTGTTTGTTTGTTTTATATCCTTTGTTATTTTTTAGAAATAACTGTAGGCAGTGAACATATCTAATACTCCTTCCTCCTACTGTTTTCCCCAAAACAACAACCCTGTGAGGTGGGTTGTGCTGAGAGAGTGACAGGCCCAAGAGAAATAGTATACGTTTTAAAAGACTGTATAACTTTAAATACATGCATGTCCACATGTGCACAATATATGTGATATCCTATTTTTTATACAACAACACTAACAGGTGAGTTGGGCTGAGAGAAATGACTCACCCAAAGTCAGCCAACTGGCTTCCATGCTTAAGGGAGGACTAGAACTTAGGGTTTCCTGGTTTCTAGCTTAGCATTTTGTCTACTACATGAAAACAAGTTAAGATTCTACATTACAATAGATTCAGGATATGGGAAATATATAATTCTTGAGAAAATCTCATCCTAATTCTTGCAGTGTTTGGCAGTGTTTGTATGTAATGAAACTTTGAGGGGAATTACATCCAGACAGTAAACAAACAAACTTTTATACTAATTACTAAAAATAAGGGTTAAGTTTAGAATAACAGATGTGTTAGAAGACAAAAATGATTGAAAGAGAATACATGTACCTTGTTAAATTGTTTTATCAATAGCCCTTTAAAGGCCTTTTTAATTATTTCCATTATAGACACGTGATCCAGAATGCCTGTTTACTTTTCATTCTGGAAAGATAGAAGCCGTAAGTGTATCTCCAGTTACATATATCATGGCAACTACTGCTCTTGACCGTAAGTATACCTTCTTCCTTCTAATTTTGCTTTTAGAATATAGAGTAATATGGAAGGGACCTTGGGGGGTCTTCTAGTACAACCCCCCTGCCCAAGCAGGAGACCCTATACCATTTTGGACAAATCTCTTCTTGAAAACCTCCAGTGATGAAACACCTACTACTTCTGGAGGCACTGATTAGTTGTTCTCACTGTCAGGAAATTTCTCCTTAATTCTAGGTTGGATCTCTCTTTAACAATCTTCCACCCATTACTCATTATCCTGCCCTGAGATGCCTTGAAGAATAGGTTGATCCCCTCTTCTCTGTGACAGCCCCTCAAATATAGGAAGATTGCTATCATGTCACCTCAGTCCTTCTCTTTGTTAGACTAGACATAGCTAGTTCCCATAACTGTACATTGTATGACTTAGCCTCTAGACTGCTTACCATCTTTGTTGCTCTTTTCTGCACTCTTTCTGGAATCAACATCTTTTTTATATTATGATGATCAGAACTGGACACAGTATTCTAATTCTGGTCTTAACCAAAACTGTATACACTGGCATCAACACTTAATGTGATCTTGATTCTATCCCTGTTGATTTAGCCTAGGACTGCATAGATTTTTTTGGCAGCTGCAGCACAAAACTTCAGTGGTTGTCAGCTGCAGCTCATACTTCAGTGGTTGTCCACTAGGACAGCTGGATCCCTCTCACAGTCATAATTGTTGAGCCAGGTATCACCTATTCTATACCTGTGCATTTGTTTTTTCTTGCCTCCGTATAATCTTACTTTTCTCACCACTGAATTGCATTTTGATGAATAAAGCCCAGTGTTCAAGTCTGTCAAGATCCTTCCATATCGAGTCTATCTTCTAAAGTGTTGGCTATTTTCTCCAGTCTGGTTTTGTCTGCAAATTTGATGAGTTCTCCTTCTGTCCCCTCATCCAAATCATTTACAAAGATGTCGAAGAATATTGGGCTTAAGACAGAACTTTGAGGTACCCCATTGGATGCTTCCCTCCAATTAGATGTAGAGTTCCACATTGTTACCAAGAAGTTGGCTCTGATCTACTTCGTCAAATCCCTTACTGAAGTCTAATTAAACTATGTCCATAGTGTTTCCTTGATAAAACCAATTTAGTCACTTGTCAATTTAGTCTCTTTTAATTCCTCTTCTTACAGATTTAAAAGTAAATATTAATTACATTAATTAGTTGTGGTGAAGAGGATCATTCACTGATGGTATAATTAATGTGGTATAGATTCCACCTATGCCAATTTTTCCACTTCCTGAATATATAGGATTACAGTTTTCATTATTTCAAATGCAAAAAGTTGAACAGTCTTTGAATTTTACAATTCCTATGACACAGATTTTTGTAGCTTTCTTTTTGTTCAGGGGAAAATTCTCTGAGTGGATTTGAACCAAAGATTCCTTTCTGTGAATGGCAAGAACCTACCACCCCTCACCCACCACCACCACCTACCCCGCTGTCCCAAGAAGCAATAAGATAGCAATTGTGTCTTCTGGAAGGAAATAGGAAAATTCAAATTTACTCAGGTTTTTTGGAACGGCCTCCTTGAGTAAATTGTCTTGACTTTCTAAGTCAAGCTATCTCTTGAAATTATTCTGAACAGTTTTAAAAGTGTGAAATTAGGGTATTATAAGAATATTGATGGAGAAAAAACAGGAAAGAAAATTAATGTATGGCTGTGTATTACTGGTTCCCCCCCCCCCCCATTCCATCATGTCTGATTGTTGGAGACTGCTTGGACAGGTCCCTACAGTTTTGTTAGCAAGAGTTTTCTGCCATTGCCCCCTTTCTAGGGCCAAAGATAGAGACTGGCCCAAATCACTCAGTTAGTTTTGTCCCTAAGGTAGGATTGGAAATCACAACCTCCCATTTCTAGTCTGATGTATTAATTACTACACCAAACTGCTTCTCATTACTAACTATGTATAAGTACTGCACTTAGTATGTATTGCTATTATATTTTATTATTCTATTATTGTTTTACTCCTAATATATAAACCAACTAGAATTATTTTGGTAGCCGAGGACAGCATATACTATCTATCTATCTATCTATCTATCTATCTATCTATCTATCTATCTATCTATCTATCTATCTATCTATCTATCTATCTATCTATCTATCTATCTATCTATCTATCTATCTATCTATCTATCTATCTAGTATTCAGATTTCATTGTGATCTTTCCTTTCTCTTTTATTGATCTGTCAACTATCTAACACAGGTTCATTGCGTATTTATGATTACATTGGCAAGGTTCAGTTGGCTGATATGAAATTTAAACAGGGAGGAACAGCACTTACCTGGGCTCCAACAGTGGTAAGTACACACAGGAAAAAAGAATACATGAATTAAATCTGGTTGTTCTAAATTGTCAAATATCAATTATTTATAACAATGGAGCTGAATAAAATTAGGAAGGGATTGCTTGTTTTTTCTCCAAATCATGTTCTAATTATCTGGATCTAGGAACTATTGGTATCTTGATTTTGGAGAAATGTATAGACTTTCAGAAGATGTCAGAAGAAAGGAAATGATATAATCTTAAAGAGAAATGTTTATATGACAAATTTACTTGTTAACTGCTGTAAAGAAAGTTGGAAATTCTCCCGCATGGTGGAGGAATGGACCTCAAATCTGACAAAAACATTGGCGAATGCCATCCTTGTGTGCCTTTCAGAATGCTGGTCTTCATTAGCCTTTGTTAGCCATGTATCCATCCCTCAGGAGGGGAAAATGCTAGTGAATGCCAGCATTCTGAGCCTTCCAGAAGACTGGCTTTTGCTAGTATTCGGAGTCTTTCAGAATGCTAGCATTTTCTAGTGTTTTAGCAAATGCCATGTTTCCACCCCTCCAGAAGGGAAAATGCTACCGAATTACAGCAATCTTGAGTCTTTCCAAATGCTAATGTTCTGGCAAAGACCATCATTTCCATTCCTCCATAGAGAGAAATGCTAGCAAATGCCAGCATTCTGAGCCTTCTAGGACAATTTGGTTTGTTAGTGTTTTTGCCACAATTGAAATCTATTCCTCCAGCATGCAAGTTCTTACAATTGTTCTCTGGTGTTGGGAGAAGAGGGCCTAGCCTCCTGTGTGTGGTTGGAGCCCATGCCCTTTCCTCACCCCACCATCCTGAAGGCCAGGATCCTCTCTCTGACACTCCGCTACCTGCACAGTTACTTGACAAAGAGATGGGATTTCAGTCATTGAGGAAAGTGGTCACTTGGCGGCTTGCTGAATGACTACTTCACTCAACGACCAAGATTCCAGGTCCAATTATAATCAGAAGTGCAGGTCTACCTGTATACAAAGACTTGAAAGTAGGGGTGAAATGCCCGAACCGGTAGTAAAAATGCTACTGGTTCGCCTGAACTGGTAGTAAAAAATGCTTTAAAAAGTTAAAAAAAGTTCCGACGATCGCGCGGCACAACTGATGTCGCACAGCTGATCATCGAAACTTTTAAAAAACTTTTTCAAGCATTTTTTTACTACACGTTTGGGCGAATAGATAGCAAAAAATACTAATAAAAAGTTAAAAAAAGGTTCCGATGATCAGCTGTGCCCCGCGATCATCGGAACCTTTTTTTTACTTCCTGCTCGCTCGCAGCTTCCAGCCGCTCGGCCCGCCCCCACCCACCCCCACCCTATATAAGTTCCCTTCACCACACAACCCAGCTACTCGCTTCACCAGCTCAGCGCCTTGCCTAGCCGACGCCTGCTCAAAAGTAAGCATTCCTGCTTGTTGCAGATGCCATTTTGTGTGAAGTCCAGCTGCTTTTGCATTGTGTGTGAGTCAGTTGTGTAGCTTTTGTGTTATTTTTGTGTGAAGTGTGATAGTTGATTTTTGAGCTCTGTGACTCTGTGAAGTTCCTGCTTGTTGCAGGGGCCATTTTGTGTGAAGTCCAGCTGCTTTTGCATTGTGTGTGAGTCAGTTGTGTAGCTTTTGTGTTATTTTTGTGTAAAATAAAACACCCACCCAGTCACATGACCACCGAGCCATGCCCACCTGGTCACACGCCCACCAAGCCACGCCAACAGAACCGGTAGGGAAAAGTTTTGAATTTCACCACTGCTTGAAAGAGAATATATTTTTGAAAAGAAAAAAGGATAGTGTTTGAAGAAGCAAAAATGAAGACCAACATAGAAGCATCACGGCTGTGACATGCAGTACTGTTGTATGTTTGTATAGCAACCTGAGTAAAAACCTTCATATCTTTGCAATGAATAGTACTCATAGCAGTGCTTGAAGGAAAAAAGTTGAAGAAAAACAGAAACAGGAAAACGTTTAAACAAACTTAAATAGTTGAAATGAGACTACAAGTAGGAAAAAATGACAGTAAGAGCAATTTGATAATAGAACCAATTATCCAGAGAAGGAGTAGATCTCCTCTCAATGTATTTCAAACAGAGGTTAGACAGCCATTTGAGTGGTTTGAGTAGTTTGATCTGTATTTCTGCAGAGTACAGCTTGTATTCCACATTATCTTTCAATATAATACTGCCTTTTGGAAATAAAATGTCAATCACAATCATGCGAAATTGTTCTTTATTCATATCAACTACTTTATGTATCATAAATTTTCACAGATTTAGCAGATGTTTTCTCAAAGTACCTTATATTAATGCAAACATATTTTTTTGTCTAAGGTGAATCCCAAAGGAGGTATAATTGCTGTAGGCTTCCAGGATGGCATTGTTCGCATAGTTGAACTTTATAATCCCAAAGGACTGCCTATCATTGCTGGACGGGAAAATGTAGGAGATGCGGCCTTGCGTCTGAAACAGGCTTTTAAACCTCATGTGTCTGTAGTTACAGCTTTGGCCTATGAACGTAATGGGGAAATGCTAGCCACAGGGGTATGTATTGACTTTTCTGTGAATACTTGTTAATAAGCCGCATGAGAAAACATGCAGGGAAAAGCAGGACTTGGTATTTTTGCTTTATGATCAAGTTCTAAAGTAGGATCTGTAGCCTTAGACCCAATCTATGTTGATTTTGTAGTGGACTTCAGGTGATTACAAAGTTTGGCCTGGAATGAATTTAAGGGAAGCAATGAGTTCATATGTATTACTTTGCAGTTTGCTAAGATAATGGAGACACATTTCTGATGACCCTCTATTGCAAAGAAAATTGACTAATGATTGGTCTTGGACATATGCAAAATATGCAATGCATGATTTTACTAACAATCAATTTTTTTCTATTTCAGAGCAAAGATAAAACTGTTTTTTTCTTTACTGTTGAAGACAAATATGATCCTATTGGATTCATTAGTGTTCCAGGACCAGTACAGGCATTGCAATGGTCACCCCATTCTCATGTGAGTAGCTAATTTACTTTTGTTGTATATGAACCTCGTGTTTGTTAATTTTGCTATGTACAATGATCTAGTGTTATAACAGTTAAGTTATATTATTTAAATAAATATACATTTAAATATTGATCTAAATATATTCTAAGTGATTTGATGAACATTTTAATGATAGTAAAGATTATAAATTTTGGACCAATGTGCATTTATTTTCATGTGTTTTTATATTTCATCTGCCTTTTTCCAATTTACTTAACTGGAAGAGGTTTGTTTTGTTTTTAGTTTCACTATCATAGTAATACTAAAAAAGATTACATCTGGAAATTGCATCTCTGAAGATACTGAAACAGAGATAATTAAAAGTTGTTATTTCAGATCCAAGAAATAGGAAAACATGAATTTGAAGTATCTATATGTTAGATAATATTTTTTCTGGAGTCATATACCAAAAGTATATCAGTGTATAAACATTTTCCACAAAAATTGGTTTTGAGAGGCAGCAGGGTGTAGCAATCAAGATGCTAGACTAGAAGTTGGGAAATCCAGGTTCTTTCTTAGGCACAGTAGCCAGCTGGGTGACCTTAAGCCTGTCACTCTTCTCATCCCAAATCAGCATCAGGCTTTGCAGCAAGCCTACTAAAAAGCAAACTATTGTTGTATTATGCATTTGTAGCTTTGCTCCAAAAACTAGGTAAACACAGTACAAAAACAAGTGGAACCTTGTTAGCGCAGTGGTTAAAAGCAGCATTGCGACCTTCAGCTGATTACTAGTTCAGCAGTTCAGCTGTTCAAATCTCACTAGGCTCAAGGTTGACTCAGCCTTCCATCCTTCCGAGGTGGGTAAAATGAGGACCCAGATTGTTGGGGGCAATATGCTGAACTCTGTAAACCGCTTAGAGAGGGCTGTAAAGCACTATGAAGCGGTATATAAGTAAAGTGCTATTGCTATTGCTATAACCTGCAGTCATGCAGGACAAAAGCAACATAATGGCATGTTTTCTTTGTTATAATAAAGCCTATTTTCCGCCCTGAGTCCTTCGGGAGTTGGGCGGCATATAAGAATACCAAAATAAATAAATAAATAAATAAATAAATAAATAAATAAATAAATAAATAAATAAATAAATAAATAAATAAATAAATAAATAAATAAATAAATAAATAAATAAATAAATAAATAAATAAATAAATATTTTTTGTCCTATTTTTCAAAATCAACTATTCTCTATATTATGCCTGCTAGTTTTGTTTCATGTTCTGATCTACAGCCAGAGAGCAAGCTCCTTATCCTCTGTCAGAATGGCATCGTTGTTCAGGTTCCTGCCCCAAATCCTATGGCCTACGATGCAGTAGCTACCTATAGGATCAAAGATCTACCTGCAGAATATTTTCGTTTCTGGAGCATCAAATCTCGGATATTGGTAAAATATTGTATTAACACAGTGGAAAATCTTCCATGATAGAGTAATCTGCTTGGGAAACATTCTGTTTGCCTTCCAGACAAAGCAGCTCAAGGGTTTATGTCGCCCCAGGTCGTAGGGGTACGTTATATCCCACCAATGCAAAGATTTGCATTTTAGAATGATTCAGAGTGAGGGATGCATTGGCACCCAATCAGCTTTGGCACCCTCTAGGGCAGCGTCTACTTGGCCGCAGCCTAAAGCCAGCCTTGCTTCCAGAACATCCTGTCCTACTCTCTCTATATATATTTATATCAAAACAGGCTAATTAAACATTCTGGAGGTGATTTATGTAGTAAAAATGTAGTGTCAAGACATAACGTTTTCAGTTTTGTCTAATAGATTGTGAACTTATTTTTAGAAATTTTAACAAATTAACAGTAAGACTAGGAGTTAATCATTCTAAATACTTGTTTTCTGTCGTACATGTAATTTAAGATCCAAATATTGTATTTTACATGAAAATAGGATCACTCAGAGGAAAAATGTTTTATATTTTTTAATGAAATAGACAAAAAGGTTTGAACAGCATCTTCTGTTAGTGAAGTTCTCTGTTGTGTCTTGTTATGTCTTAATATGTGGAACCATATTAAGTATTATGTTTTTCATTCCTTCAAGAGCCTAATCTTACACTGAATTTCATTGGTTCTATAAAGAGAGAAGAGGAAATTAAACGCAGAGAAAAAATTAAAGAACAGAAAGAGAAACAAAAGCAGCAATGGATCACACAACAGCTGGAACAGGGGAAAACACTAGAAGAAATAGAAATGCCCGAAGAAGTGCCTGTTGAAGAGGAACCACTTCCAGAAATCTACATCCCAGAAACCCCAAGTCCCATCCTTTGTGGGTTTTACTCCGATCCAGGGAGATTCTGGTTATCATTGGTAAATGTTATTCATTTACATTATTAAATTTAAATTATAGTTATTAAATGTATTTTTATTTCTCCTGTGGAAGGGCATAAATTAAATAATGTCAAATCCTGGAACTCAAGTATTTTTCTTAAGTAAACCCAAATGTCCCCAAATAGCACATTAAGGTTTTAAATTCTTCAGACCTCTTCAACAGGCTTAGATGTAAATTTGGAAAGCGTGAAAGTTTTGGTGAAAAGGTGGCTTGATGCCGAAATCAGCAACTTTGTGGGATAAGACACTTACGTTACTCTAGATTAAGTGCTACGATCTGGTATGAGCTAGCTCGCACCCTGTGGTGTACCTTGGAAAGTGCAAAAGCATGAACCCAACGGGCTAGCAGTCTTAGGAAGCCAAACTACTACTCTGTCTTAACATTATAATCTCCTGGCTACTGTAGCATCGCCATATGCTAAAATAAATAAATAAGGTGCTATGATTGCTTCAGGCTGTGCTCAGAACTAAGCTTAAGATTGCAGGGATGAAGAAACAATGCTTCGAGATAGATGCCCTGCTCAGCAATTATCAAACTATAAAAAGCAACTGTTGCCTAAATCTGTCTCTAGCCTTAAACAAAGTACAAATTCCTAGGTGCAGGAAAAAAAGAGTTTCCCCCTCTACTTTATAAGCTCCTTAAGTAGCTTTGGGAAACTCATTTAACTCCATTTCATTCCAGATTTATTGGCAGTTTTTAATGTAGGGAAAGGATTAAATCATTTTTATTTTTTATTTATTTATTAATTTTGTCAACACATGTTCAAGATAACAGGTATGATATAAACATAAACAAAAGCAAAGTATGTATAGGTAAAAATTAGACAATAGGACAGAAGGACAGGGACGGTAGGCACGATGGTGCGCTTATGCACGCCCCTTACAGTCCTCTTAGGAATGGGGTGAGGTCGACTGTAGACAGTCTAAGGTTAATCTTGAGTTTCTTAGCAATATCATTCCCATTACTGATTTGACATTGCACAGTTCCACACATCCCCCAATACAGGATTAATATTTAAATGGAAAGATGCAAAAGGAAAAAACCATTAAGTGTGAACATATGTTTCAGATATATATGAGTTGCCCATATCTTTCCATGCTGCTGAGCCAGCTTACTTTTGGTATTAACAGAGCTGAAAAGTTTGTTTACAAAAAACAGAAAAGAAAAGAAAAAGAAAAGCACAACCTTCTCTGCACCTCCAAAGGAAGAGTATTTGTGTATTAATTAGATGGTATGAAATATTGCCTTTAATGGAGCCCTTTTGTGAAAAAGCCGAGGACTGGACTTAACTGTAGTAGGTTTATTCACAACTGGATGTAGAATGAATGCATGAATATGAAACAATTATAATACTTTCACAAAACTGTTCCAGTAACTTCTTACAACATTGTCTTTTTTCCCCAGGGAGAATATGACACAGGATTTTTGTATCACTGTGCATTTTCCTCTGAGCAGCAAAAAGATCCTGAGACTCGGAAGGATGAACCCTTTGATGTTATTTCTGTTGAAGATGCAGATGACAATCCCATTCACCGCATCACGTTTTGGTAACAAAGCTTTTTCCGCCTGTAAAACTATTAAAGTTTGTTGCAAAAATCAAAACCAGAAGCACACACAGATAACTGATTCAGCTGGATTCATTAACTTCTTTATAAACATAGTAACAGATGAATTTACAATACCATTAGCAGAGTTCTTCAATGTAGTTACAGGTAAACACAAGCAGGAGAGTTAGTTTCATTTCAGCAGCAGACAAGCACAGAGTGGACAAGAAAGCAGAGTGGACTGAGCCACGCCCAGCTTTAAGCTTAAGTTCCAGTTTTGATTCTCTGCACAGACTCAGAATGTGGTTAGCTGCCATTGGCTGACTCAGTTGCTATGCCTATTCATTGGCTAACCTTGTTAACATGGTTAACAAGGTTAACTCTCCTAGTCATGAATATTCTAACAAAAACAAGAAAGAATTTTATGGCCGATGTTAAAAAAATTTTTTTGCTTATTTTCAGCATGTATATATTCATTAAAATGTACTGCTAAATAATGTAAAAATACAATGGAAGATACATTATGATAAAACCCAAAAAACCACTTGATTTTGGTGTGGATATTATGGAAGTTTTTGATACTGTGTTTGATTGGGTAGTATTCTTTTTCCTTACTCTCACATTTATTTAACCTGAGCAAAAGATGAGTTATTTTGAAATCACAAATTATTTTCCCAGTTCTGCTTCTTTGAGCAAGCATATAGAAGGGCAAAATATACATTCCCCCAAATCCAAGCCTCTTGGTCATGATTCAAATTCATTTTATCTATTAAAACCAGATATGAAAAATATGAAAACTGGCTTCTAGTTTTTCGAAAAGGTAAGGCAAATTTAGGTCCTATACCCCAGTGAATCTCCTCTCACTCTCACGATGCTGTACTAACATGGAGGTGGTCTCATATCTCATCCAGGGGCGGGTTCCTAATTTTTTTACTACCACTCTGTGGGCGTGGCTTATTTTGTGGGTGTGGCTTGCCAGCCATGTGACCGGGTGGGCGTGGCTTCTCGGACTGCTGAAGGGAGGGGAACTGAGATAGGTCCTGCTGCCCATTCCCCCTCCCCTCAGCAGCTCGAGAAGCCTCAAACATGCGAAAATGGCTAGGATCATCATCGCGCGTTTGTGGCTTCTCGGACTGCTGAAGGGAGGGGAATGGAGATAGCTCCTGCCACCCGTTCTTTCAGCGTCTCACGCGCTCCCTCAGCCATCCTCCCCTGCTTGGACTCACTGGGATAGGAAGGCAGCGCATGCGCAGTGCCGGAAGCTTGGCTTCTGGGCATGCGCAGAAGAATTTTTTTTAAAAAATGTAAACAATTTTTTTTTAAAAAAATGGTGGCGCCCAGGCACCGGCAACCGACCACACCGGTACTTGACATCACCAGCGGGCCACTACTGGTGCTATAGAGTGGACCGCACTGGTAGGAACCCACCACTGATCTCATCCCCCACCCCAAGATATAATTTTTCTGCATATAGAGGTCTGACTGTGGGATACAAAGAACATGCAGTGAAGTTCAGAATGGTCCTTTAATTCGTGAGAGGGCTTGAGGGGAAGGTGTCTTTTTGTATACACATAGACATAAGAGAGGTAAAGTGAATGAGTCCTCAAAGGAAAGCAGTAATGAGGCAGTAGAAACCATATTGTTTTTTGCAAGCAGTGGACTACTTGCAGGGTCCCAGATTTTAAGTCTCTTTTTGGCCCACTATTGGTACCAGGAGAGAGAAAAGTAGTGAATATAATAGTGACTTTGTATACTTGATATCAAATTGAATATGGAATTTAAGAATTTTGAAGATGCAGAAACTTCCTACCTGCTCATAAATCATTTAAGTGACATCCCCAAATGTGCAAGGAGTAGGATATGGCAATCTGCTGCTTGGCAGAGAAATAATATTGTTATAGTTTCTGTCTCTTATCAAGAGCTGCAATGAAGTTCTCTGCCAGTTTTATCATCATAGGGTACAGTGATACCTCGGTTCACGAACTTAATTCGTGAACTGACTCTGGTCGCGAACCGAATTGGTCGTGAACCGAGGCACATTTTCCCATAGGGTTCAATGTAAATCCGGTTAATCCGTGCTAACCTTTTTTGGGGGGTTCAGATCTGCCTTCTGCCTCTGCCTCCCTCGCTCACCTGCCAGCCTGCGCCCGCTCGTTCGGATCTGCCTTCCGCCGCTGCCTCCCTCGCTCATCCGCCAGCCTGCGCCCGCCCGTTTGGATCTGCCTTCTGCCTCCCTCGCTCATCTGCCAGCCTGCGCCCGCCCGTTCGGATCTGTCTTCTGCCTTTGCCTCCCTCGCTCATCCGCCAGCCTGCGCCCTGTGAGCGAGGGAGGTGGCGGCAGAAGGCAAATCCAAACGGGCGGGCGCAGGCTGGCAGGTTAGCGAGGGAGGCAGAGGCAGAAGGCAGATCCCAACTGGCGGGCGCAGGCTGGCAGGTGAGCGAGGGAGGCAGAGGCAGAAGGCAGATCCCAACTGGCGGGCGCAGGCTGGCAGGTGAGCGAGGGAGGCAGAGGCAGAAGGCAGATCCGAACGGGCGGGCGCAGGCTGGCGGATGAGCGAGGGAGGAAGAGGCAGAAGGCAGATCCGAACGGGCGGGCGCAGGCTGGCGGATGAGCGAGGGAAGCAGAGGCAGAAGGCAGATCCGAACGGGTGGGCGCAGGCTGGCAGGTGAGCGAGGGAGGCAGAGGCAGAAGGCAGATCCGAACGAGGAGGAAGATCAGAGTCCGCACCCTCGCCCAGCACCGCCGCAATCAGTGCCTTGGCACTCGGACTGGCAAGAGCCTCTCCTCTTCCCCCCCACCCGCCCTGAAAAGTTGCAAGGGAGGGGAGATGGGGAAGGACGAGGTCCCCCTCCTCCTCCCTTCCTTCGGGCTGACAATGGGGGGGGCAGCCCGAACTCCTGCTGCTGCGCTTGTTTGCCTTGGCAAATGGGAACAGAGGTTGGATCTGGGCGCCCAGAAATGAAGAAGCGGAGCGGAGAAGAAGGCAACAGCCCCGCTTTGGATTCGGAGCCAGTAGGTTTAGATGTCAGAAGGGGGGGGGAGGTTTAGCAAAAGGACCGTGCAGGAAAAGGGGGACCATGTGTCACGACCATGTGACAGCCTGGAAATAGTATTAAAATGGCCGCGGCTCCTGTTCATGAACCGAGGCGGAGTTCATGAACCGGAGCATATTTTTATGCACTTTTCTGTTCGTGAACCGAATTGTTCGTGAACAGAAGCGTTCGTGAACCGAGGTATCACTGTATTTCTTTTCTCATCTGCTGTGGCTAATACGGAATATTGTCTTGATGGAAATACGCGAGAATTGTTACCTAGGCAAAGGTGGGTTAAATATTTTTTTAAGCCCTGAGAAACATTTGGAGGTGGCTTAGCTGGACACTTTTCTGATTCACTAAGTATCACAAGGTGGCGTAGAGTGGGTAGGAGGCACAGCTCAGTTAGACAAGTAGTTTTAGAACTCCTATGGGGTTTTTTTCTGGTCTAGTCTCCCTAGTTGGACTGACTCATGCCTTCTATTTTATCCCCAGCATAAACAAATTTAGATATCAGCAGAGTATATGAAGAAAAGCCATCATGTTCATGTGTTAATTATTTTTTCAGCTCCACAGGTTTACTAATGTTTTGTGGGATGCAGAATGGAGTAGTAAGGATTTATCCCCTCCACAGCAAAGAACTCGGTGTGGACAACATAGCTGGATATTGGTCATTTGGTTTGCATGATAATGACTATGGGCAAATTCAAGGGATATACTCAAGTTTTGATGATCGATTTCTAGTAACTTGTGGAGCAGATGGCAATATTTTTGCATATAACATTCTTTCTGCTGAGGAAGTTAAGAAAGTCCTGAAGACTAAAGTGCCCTCTCCAAGAGTAAGTAACAATCAGGAATGCATTACTCTGTATGTTTTCCCCTATCATTGAAGTACTTGTTGATTGGGAAATATTCACAGTTTTCTCCATAACCTAGATAGATAGAGGGTGGGGATGGAGGGAAGGTTTTGCTTTGAAAGTGGGAACAGAAGAGTATTAGAAAAAAATGCTATGATTTATAAAACATTTTGAGAACTTATCTGGAATTCCATTTACACTTTAGTTGAATCCATGCCACTTATAGAAAGAGCACTGATTATTTAATTTTATTCTTCTGCAGAGTGGATTAGACAAAGAGAAAGCGGCAGATGATATTGAGGATATTTATGCCTACAGGTAAGGTTGCTAAAAGTGAGACATTAAGCTTTGTTATTGGATACCTACCGTATTTTTCGGAGTATAAGGCGCACCGGAGTATATGACACACCTTAGTTTTGGGGGAGGAAAATAGGGGGGAAAAATCTACCAACTAGGTATTCATCTAGCTAGTGTCATTAGTCTAGTCAGCTTCAGCACATTATTTTATCCCCTGGTTAGGGCTGAAAAAAATATTCGGAGGGAGTAGCAATGAAAACAAGCCTGCAAAGACTTAGGGCTGGAAAAAAACTTCTTTGGAGAGAGCAGCAATGAAAAAGCCTGCAAGCTGGGAAGAGCTGAGAAGATCGTTAGCATCTCTTTAGGGCTGGAAAAAAAAAGCTTTGAAAAAGCTACATTCAGAGTATAAGACACAGAGTATAAGACACATTCAGCCTCTTTTAGGGGGGAAAAAGGTGCGTCTTATACTCCAAAAAATACAGTAGCTTTTTTTATGATTATTTTATTTTTAATCAATCCCTTGGAAACAAATATATTTCCAAAACAACTCTGACTTTAATAAAGTAAGTTTAGTGGCACTTGCGACTCCTATCTGGAGTTTCTACGTTTCTCTGAAGCATTACACTTTGCAATTTTCTCTGAAGATAACATCTAGTGATATCAGTAGCTCTGTATCTATAATTTTGAATATTTGCATTTTAATATTAATGCGATTTTGCTTCCGCACATGCACAGGAAGCAAAAAATCACCGAAATCTTGTGAGTGGACGCGCGCGTGCTCGTGATTTTGGTGATTTTTTGCTCTCACGTGTGCAAGTGTCCCCTCGCGAGATTTTGCTTCCACGCATGCACAGGAAGCAAAAAAAGGCCAAAAATTCAGAAAAAAAGATGATGCCGTGCTATGGACTGGCGAAGACGGCACCGGAGCCATTGTGCACAAATTGTGCAATTGGCGGGTCCCTACCGGAAAGGCGCACTGAACCGCACTGGTAGGAACCCACCACTGGTTTGTAGGCTAGTTGTAGGTCGATGTGTCTGTTGATGAAATTGCTTATGGAGTGCCAGGTTTCGATAAACTTGTGTGTGTGTGTGGTGGGTGGTAGTGTGGCCAATGATTCTTGTATTGCTCCAATCAAATTGGTGCTGTTCAGTGTCAGTGTGGGTAGAGATTAGGGATTTGGGATAATAGCAATTGACTGCCAGCTGATGTTCATGGATTCTTGTTTTCAGTTGACGGGATGTTTGTCCCACCTCCACCCTCATCCTCCACCTGAGCTACAGATATTCGCCACTATTGCAACCATTTAATTATGTTAACTAAGTTCATGTGTTAATGCCCAGACTAATCAATACTATATAAAAACATTTTTTGTTTCCACAATATATTAAATAAATAAATTTCTGTCTAAAAGATTCCACTCAATATAATTGTAGACTCGCTTCCATCTAATGAAACATGTTGCTTTTCTTTAGTCAAGCTTCATAATTTCACTGTATATTGGTTCCTGGAAAGATTAATTGTTCAGTCTCCTTTTCATGTTTTTCTCACATTTCTAGTATTGAGAATGCCAAGCAAAAAAAAGAACATGATCAGATAATGAGAAATGCAGAATATAAGAAATATTTGAAGAGACAAGAACTGATTTTATTGAGGCAGGAGTTTCAGGAATTGCTCCGGATCAATAGTGAATTGCCCAAACACATGCAGCTCCTTAGAGAAGTATGTATGTTGATTTCTTTTCCTCATGGGGAATAGGGGTTAATGTGGGTTATATGATGAGTTGGTGTTTATTTTTTATTGTTGGGTTCCACTCTATATTGTAACTGCTTAAATTGTTTTTTAGCATACATAAAACAACCAACTTTAACATTGTTGGACAAAGTTGTTCAGTTTTGTTCCATACCCAGATACAGTATAACAGATATACAGCTTGGGTATTTTAGACTTAGCCCTTGCTCAAAGGCAACTGTGGCGACAAGGACCTTTGCACAAATTTTTATTGGACACCAGTTGGATCCATTTCTAGATCAGAAGTCCTGCTCATTGGTCACTTCCCATCTGGATTATTACAATGTGTTCAGCATGGGGTAGCCCTTAAAGACACTCAGAAACTGCAACTGATCTAGAATGTTGTGGCATGGATACCTTAGTGCACTATGTAACATTATTAATGGGAGAATTTCATTGACTTCCAGTAGATATCCAGAATGCTGGTTATCATATACAAAGCCCTTCATAGCAAAGGGCAGTCTTTTCTCTAACTGCTTATCTCATGGGATCTGGCAGGGTGAGCATACTATGGGTTCCTTTAATTAAAGAATGCTATAAGATGGGATCTAGGAAAGTATGTTTTCTTTGTTACTATACCTCTCTTGCGGAACAGAATTCCTGAAAGTCAGATGGCTCCAACCCTGCAGGTCTTTCCAAAGGTGTTAAAAATATGGATTTTCTTCCAGGACACTAGGCCAGGAAGTTAAGGGAACCTGTTTATTTGTGGCTTTGATATGGATATGTGTGTGGTCCCAGACATGATTTGCTTTGCTGTTCAATTTGTTGTTCACTATCCAGAATCTTCTTAGATGAAAAAGACTTTCTGTTCATGACTGCACTGTGCAATTTTGTCAGAATTTGACAGATGTATAAGCTACATATGAATTGCTTTATCATATGACATATAAAATATCAAATATTGGATGCTTAAGCATTTAATGAAAGCAGGCAAAAGAATAGCTCTTTGGGACAAATAAATAAATATGCAATTGATAGTGTGCAGTTCATTATCTTAGCAGCCTGATGTAATTCAAGTCACTTGTATGATGACAGTGACTTGGTTCCCCTGTGATGCCCTTGGTCTCTTAACCGTACTTGCAAAGTAAAATGTACATTATGACTTTTGAAAGATAACAATAGGAAAATAATGGGAGATACTAGGCTAGCGTGGAAATGCGAGCATTTAGTGAGATACTTGTAAAGAAAATTTAGTAGGTATAGTTTGATTAAAGCAAGAGATGAAATATGGCAGCCAATGAATAAGAATCTTTGCCAAATAAACCTAAACCCTATAATAGAACATCTAGAACTTCTCAAGACTCCAGAAAATTCAAAGAACACAGCAATATGTTTGAAAGACTGCTATTCACTTACTATGTATTAATGAACCATTTGTGTGAGCCTTTGAATTACCAATCAGTCTTCCCTAGCATGGGTCTTTCAATGCTGTGGATCACAACACCCATCTTCCATTACTATTGACCTTGCTAGTTGACAAGAAAACCATATAAATACCAAACGGGGGAAGATATAGCTAAAGCAAAGCCTGACAAATATATATTAATACATTTAAGGATTTAATATGGAAAAGAGTCTAATTTTTAACTTAAGATCTATAAAAAAAATTAAAAATGTAAAAGGATGACATACTTGATAGACCCAGCTGAAGAAAAAGGGGACTGGAACACAGTGGTTGAATGTGGTATAGAATATAAATGGAAGTTTGAAATGTAGAAGCATCTTCACAGACTGTGAAGTCCATATCCAGGGATAGAGGATTTCTTTCTCTGATATTGCAATATATAAAGTAGCCTAAACCTTGTATTCTGGGTATGTATGCACAATAAAGCAAAAAAAAAAAGTTTCCAGATGCATTTATTTATTTACATTTCTTATACTTGCCTACTCTTGTAACTCAGGTTAGCTTACAAAATCCAAAGACAATTAAAATAGTGCCTGCTTTCCACCAAGATAAAATAGAACGTGGCAGACAAATACGATTTTATCTTTTACAATATATAGCAATTTGAAATGGACCGGAGAATTCGTGCAGAAATGGATAGAAAGACTGCAAAAACTATTAGGCAAGTAATGCGAGAACTGGCCTGGGAACAGGAAAAACATCACATTGGGTTGCGAAAAGTACAGGAACGGTAAGGACCATTTTCTTTTCTTTCTTTTTTTTAAAGATGTTTTTATTTCCTAAGATTTTTTCTGCTAAGGAAAAAGAAGGGAGCACCATGTATAGTGCTTTGTACAAAATATGGGAAATAAACCTGAATAATAACAACTTTAAATAAATAAATAAAGTCCACTTTTTTCCAGTTTTGAAAGGCGTTGGAGGATACGCCTCCAACGCTCCAAACAGTATAAGATGCTTTTATTTTATTATTTGCTTTCTGTTATTCTGCAATTTGTAATTTGTATTGATACTTAAGCTGTATTAGCAGCCAAGAGTTGCTGTTGCTAGATGAGCAGCCACATAAATAAAATAAGTAATAAATGAAATCCTAATAAAAATTAAATTAAATGTATGTTTATTTAAAATTAAATATAGTCAATATGATTACCGTTTAATAATTGTGACTTTTATCACATCAATACTGTAATAATTTGGTAACAATACCAGAATTAGAGATTTCTGGATATTGCAACTTGAGCTTTTGGAAAACACATAACTCTGGATCCTGTAGGTATGTATCTTTGTTACTTAGTCTATTGTTAAATTGATACAACTAAGACTGCTTAAATATGTAAGGAGCACAAAACAAGATTGCTATCTTTGCTGTGGTCCTACAGATACCGGGGCAATTTGGAGTATGACACCATTTTGGTCTGTGCCATGAGAAGTAGTCACCGAATCTCCACATACAAACTACTGGCAATCTCAGAGAGTTTATACAGAGCCAGAAAACAAATTCACCCAGGGAAAAAGAGAATAAGCAAATATGATCGGAAAGGAAAAGAAGGAGAGCAAAGAAAAGAGAGCCAAAGAGATATTAGTAAGGATTTATAAGAGTGTGGCAGAAATACTGCAATCATAATGAACGCAATATCTTGCATTCTTTTTGATGGTCCTGTATCAGCAGACGTTTTGTCAGATGGTATCTTTGCTCTGTCGTGCAACTTTGATCTAACATTGCTTAGAATGTAATTTTCCAGTATTTATTCAAACCTTGATTAATGTGAGTTACTTCCTGCAAGTATGTACTGAGATAACAAGTTGTGGCTCCTATTTACATTTTTCCTACTGACATGATTATTAATACTTTTTTTATTTTTATTATTACGATGAACTTTTAAAGGGTTTGTTGCATTATATGTTATTTCAGTATTTCCCTGCATAAGATGAATTACGCCTAAGGTGCTTTAATCCATCATGGAACAGGTAGTAATAAATTACTTCACGCATCCCCTCTATATAAAAGAAAGATAGATGGACGGAGGGAGATAGAGGCAGAGACAGAGATAGATGGGGCTAGGGAGGGAAAATAATTTTGATAATGTAAAGGCATAGTATTTTTAAGCAATAAATGGAAATATGGGGTAATTTGAGGGGGAAATTGTTATTTTTGAAGCTTGGTTCGGTCTCGCTGTTGGAAAGAAATTTGCTTTGAAATAATTTTTTGTTAAAATAGTATATTTGAATTCAGGATAAACACAGGAGGAACTTCTTGCCAAATCACACCTATGGTTGAATTTGTCTAAACATTGTGGAATTGTACATTGCAAACAGATTGTTAATTATTGTTGTAGCAACTGTGTAACTTTCATTATCCAGGAAATGGCTTGTTTGGGAATGTTAATGGCAGCTAAAGACTAAGTAATATTTTTAGATTTATACTAAGTATCTAAACTGGAGAGGGCATATGTTTACAAAAGAGTAGAAGCTTTAGGTGTGGGACATGCGAAAGTTCAAAGGATTTGAGATGTCTTGGGCATGTCTCCAAAGTAGTACTTTTGGGTAATAGATCTGCTACCTGGGAAGAAAGCCTACACTGTTAGCTTTCATTAAATTATATCCATACATATTAAAATTCTTGTTATTATAATTTTTAACTGGACAAAACAGTGGATCATAGGGCAACAATTTTTGAATCAATGGACCTCAAATGGACTAAATTACAGAATGTGTCCAAAATCTGGAATCTATGACTCTGAAGGGATGACGTTTTGGAAAGTTGTTATTGCTTCAGTGCTGTTAGCTGCTGCTGCACTGCTGGGCAGCTGCTGCAGTGTTGTGATCTTGATTTTCAATGTTTAGTGACAGTTTTCCCAGCCAGTTTTGCAATCCCTAGCTCCTCCTCTCCCCCACAGCAGCAGTCACCTCCCTTCCTGCTAGAAAGGAAAGGGGGAAGGATGGGTGGATGGATGGATGAATGGATAGAAGAAAGGGAGGATGGGAAGAACAGGAAAGAGGAATGGAGGAACAGGGAGGAAGAACTGTGCTCTCCCTTCCTGGCTCATGCCACCCGCACATGCTTCCCTGACCTGTGCCACCCTCACATGACTTGTCCAATGCACACTGCACTCCAGCATGTCTTCCCTGATCATTACAGTATCTCCTGCACTCCCCCATACATCCTCCCTGACCCACTGCACCTCCCTACCAGTGTGCCTTCCCTGATCTGCGTAGCACCTTTTGTGCAACACCCCTTATAAGGGAGGGGAAGGAGAGAGGAAGGAAGGAAGGAAGATTGGTTTCTGGTGTTCCCTATAGCTTTCCACAAGGAAACTCAGTGGAAACTCAAAACTTCCAGGGAAATCTGAAGTCGCTCCCACATTTTTTTTTAACCAACCGTGGGCATCCTGTTTAGGTAAGGAAATATCTCCGAAACAATGACCCAACAAAGCGTGGGTTATCTAGTATGTATTATACAAATCCACAAATTATCCAGAGCTCTCTTCTGTAAAGAAACAAGACTCAGATAGTACTATCTCTGAAATAGGGAAAGCAGTAATGGAAACCTAGTTACAATATGACCTTAGCTTTGTAGAATCAGTAAGCTTTTCATTGATTTATTTTTAAGATGAATTCAAAGAAAATCCCCTTACCGTTTAAAATAATGCTAAAATGGTATCTTGTTTGGGGGATGCCTACAAAAGCACCTTATATTCTGTTTAAAATATATTTGTACAGGATCAATAATTACAGCTCAGCCTGCCATTGTTGAAGAACCAGAAACTGAGAGAATAAGGAGAAAATCCCAACCTCATACAGCAGCAAGCCGTATTGTTGAAAATCGAATGGAAAAACTTAGGAAAATTATTGAAAAAGCAGACAAAGCCAAAGCTAAAATCCAAAAAAGAAAGATGGAGTGGAATGAATTGTGAGTCAAGCATAATCTTCTTTTTGAGGCATGATTAGAAACATGTTTCTTAAAGTAGAAATAGTTTATGAATTATTTATTGTATATAATAATATCGAAATACAGTTGTTCCCAAGCTGGCAATTTGATCTGAAGGGATTTGATTTGAAGCACTTAAAGATTGAAAGCATTCTGTTTCAACACAGAGCTCTAAATATAGCTAATCTCTGGTATTTAGATTTTATTTATTTATTAGATTTGTATATGTTACCCTGGGGTGGCTCATAATTAAAAACAACAGCAATAAGACAGAATAAATTATAAGTAAATGCCAAAGTGTATAACATGCTAAAACCACCACTGAAAATTCGCTTAAGCAAGAAACAATCAAAGTCTTTAACCAAGTTTGAAAAATTCTTTATGGTTATTTCTATCACTCAAATGAAGAATGGCAAACATTTTGGGTTAACATAAATTAAAAGTGAGCATGGGAAATCATAGAGAAGTCTTTGACTCTGGTTAAAAACCTATATTGGGCTGGATGTTGCAGCTAAGCATCCTATGTGGTGTATCACATCAGGCTGTATATTTTGGATGATAATAGATTTTGGGTGAGAACAGATAGTTCCAATAAAACAGAATTTGACAAACTGAAAGGTTTGGCCGTACAGGCTTCATTGGAATTTCTCTGTCATTTCCATGGTGCTGACAGAAGATTTCTACCATACTTATGGCAGTAGATTCTACAAATACTTGAATACCTTTAACTACTTTCTGCTTTGAGCATCAATATAGAATAGAATAGAATAGAATAGAATAGAATAGAATAGAATAGAATAGAATAGAATAGAATAGAATAGAATAGAATAGAATAGAATAGAATTCTTTATTGGCCAAGTGTGATTGGACATACAAGGAATTTGTCTTGGTGCATATGCTCTCAATGTACATAAAAGAAAGGATACATTCATCAAGAATGTATAAGGTACAACACTTAATGATAGTCATAGGGTACAAATAAGCAATCAAATCACATTAGGAAACAGTCAATATAAACTGTAAGGATACAAGCAACAAAGTTACAGTCATGCAGTCATAAGTGGGAGGAGATGAGTGATAGGAATGATGAGAAGATTAATAGTAGTGCAGACTTTGTAAATAGTTTGACAGAGTTGAGGAAATTATTTGTTTAGCAGAGTGATGGCGTTCGGGGGAAAACTGTTCTTGTGTCTAGTTGTTCTGGTATGCAGTGCTCTATAGCAGTGATGGCAAACCTTTTTTGGCTCAGGTGCCAAAAGGGTGCGCATGTGTGTGATAGCGTGCACACGAGTGCTCACACCCATAATGCAATGCCCTCCCCCACGCATGCGCACAACCCCCGCGCTCCCCCGCGCGCATGCGCACAGGCCTCACTGAAGCTGTGGAGCTGCCCTACTACTTAACTTCAGTGGAGCTGCCCTACTACTTAGATAGTTGCCTCGCACACCTCGGCCCATTTCTTCTGCATCCTGCAAGGCTTTCCTGAAAGCCTCTGTAGCTGATAACAGAGCTCCGGATCAATCCAGAGCTCTGTTATCAGCCGCAGAGGCCTTTCCTAAAGGCCTTTCCTGAAGGCCTCTCTAGCCGATAACAGAGCTCCAGATCGATCTGGAGCTCTGTTATCGGCTGCAGAGGCCTTCAGAAAAGCCTTGCCGGCTGCAGAAGAAATGGGCCAAGGTGTGGGAGGCCAGGCTGCAACTATCCAAAGCCGAAGAAGTTCCTGAAATCTCTGACAGGGAAAAGGAGGCTGGGGATGAGCACACAAGTGAACTTCCGGTTGGGCTGTTTTTCGCCGTCCCCAGGGTTCAGGAGGCTTTCCTGATGCCTGGGGACGGTTGGGTCCGTTTTTTGCCATCCACATGCTCTAGAGGCTTTCTTGAAGCCTGGGGATGGCGAAAATGATTTTCAGCCGAAAGGCTGAAAATCAGCTGGTCAGCATGCACATGCGAGCTGGAACTGACATAGGGCAAAGCCTCGCGTGCCCTCAGATATGGCTCCGCGTGCCACCTGTGGCACATGTGCCATAGGTTCGCCATCACGGCCTTATAGTGTCTTGAGGGAAGAAGTTGAAACAGTTTATGTCCAGGATGCAAGGGGTCTGTAGATATTTTCACAGCCCTCTTTTTGATTGTAACTTGGCAGATTCAAGAGCAAACCAAGTGATAACTATGAGGATCCTCAAGATGTAGCAAATATCAAAGACGCTCAAGAGAACATGGGGGACTTTAAATTAAAAACTGCCACTAACTACAAAATTCCTGAGCATATGAGAATGAATGCCGATAAAAAATCAAGCCAACTGCAAGCTTTAGAAGCAGCTGTAAGTAGAAGATTTGATCTGAATCATATGATTTCTCTTCTTCTCCCAGGAAAGCATTTACTGTGGT
The DNA here is from genome assembly GCA_023053685.1 of Diadophis punctatus similis. NCBI lineage: Eukaryota > Metazoa > Chordata > Lepidosauria > Squamata > Dipsadidae > Diadophis > Diadophis punctatus. The sequence continues at coordinate 2,525,891 of JALIGW010000038.1, read as the reverse complement.
GAAATTAAACTGTACCACATGTATGTTTATTGATCGTTTTTTCATATTTTTTAAAATTGCTCTTAATATAGTAACAGGAAAAGAAAAAAACACAGAGGAATGAAAAACAAAGATATGGTACATTATTTTAAAAAATCAATGAAAAATACAAGAGAAAAAAATAATACATTTAAATATACTGTATATATTTTATTGCAAAAGTGAACAGTTACAATTTTATATATAATTACCTAATGCAAACATTTTGCAACTGTTTGTGTGTGTGTATTTCCAATATAGTAATATACCGGTAATCATGCTTATTAAATTACAATGGCCTTGGAAAAAGTGACTCATGACCTGTACTTGCACTTATGACTGTCATATCCTTGCTGTCACATGATTGCAATTTAGGAGTTTAACAACCGGCTCTGTTTATGACCCCTTGCAGCATCCTGCAGTCATGTGATCAAGGTTTGAGAGCTTTTTGCCAATTTCCAGCAAAAAAATGGCAAACCGCCCCTTAGTAGGGAAGCTGGATTTACGGTACTTAACTGTGTGATTCATTTAACAACAGCATTGATTCACTTTAATGACTGCCATAAAACTTGTCTAATCTTGTAACCAATTTACCACCACAATAATTTATGATGGAAATTCCTGTCCCAATTGTGGTTGCAAGTTGAGTATTTCATTATACTTATTGATACAAGGTCTATATCTGTAGGCAATCGGCTAAGAAGTAGTAAGTGTAATCAGCTCTTCAATCATTGAGTAAATGGGATCTCACCTTTCCAGTGTTGCAACATCAATCTTTTAGCTGTAGTAAGGGCAGGGAGAATCCATTTATGAACTACTAGACCATGCAGTGACCAGGAGTTAAAAACTGAGTTGAAGGCACACAAAAATAAAAATAAAAAATCCCATTAAATATAGCACCTATGTACATTGACTTTCTATGATATCCAATAAAAGATAACAGAGAGCAGCACTGGTTTCATTTGCATAGTGTTTTAATTATTTAGGTTTTAATTATTGCATTTTGGGGGAAAAAATAACTACCTAATAAAGCATTTGCTACCTAATAAAGTGACTTGTTCTCTTCTTTGCAGATACATGAGAAAAAGCTAACGATGAACAAATGGATTGTGTCTCTCCGAGATCTTAAAGTTGCTATTATAGAAGAGATTCAGTGTGTAGTACAAGAATTGAAAGCTATACAGTCATCTCTGGATCCATCCAAACATCTGCCAATACCTTCGGTTCCTCAACTACTTCCAGAAGAGACACCAGAAAAAAATTTCCAGTATGACCATGACATTCTTTTGAAGTTCAAACAAGAAACAGAAGACCGAGAGAAGTTAAAAAAAATAACGTCATCGATTCCTTCTATAGAGTCTGGAACTTTAGGAGGATTTGGTGGAAGATTTCTTCATAGTCCTTCAATCAAGGACATAGAGAGTGGTTGGACTGCAACTTTAAGGCCAGGGAGACTACCTTCTGGAATTTCTGAGGCACCACCTAAAATATTTGAGATTCAGCAGGCAGAACCAACAGATCTTGAATTGGAAATCAGAGAGAGGGAGGAGATAAGAAATGTACATCTGCAGGAAACTTTGATCAAGAGGGTGAGAAGTTGCTTTGAAGAAATTATACGTGCAAAATTATTTCCTGTTTCTATATTTTTGTTTCTGCTAATTAAAATATTACAATAGCAATACTTATTGTATATATTTTGAAGCAGACTTGTTTAAAACAATATTCTAAAATGAAGAAATCTTATAAGATATGTCAGCAACCGGTCCATTTCTAGTATGATTTTGAAATCAAGGTTCATATAGTATCACATTCATGTTTTGTCTTTGTATGCAATATTCACATTTATGCAACTCAGAAAATACGATGAATAGAATAGAATAGAATAGAATAGAATAGAATAGAATAGAATAGAATAGAATAGAATAGAATAGAATAGAATCACAGAGTTGGAAGGGACCTTGGAGGTCTTCTAGTCCAACCCCCTGCTTAGGCAGGAAACCTTACACCATTTCAGACAAATGGTTATCCAACATCATCTTAAAAACTTCCAGTGTTGGAGCATTCACAACTTCTGGAGGCAAGCTGTTCCATGGATTAATTGTTCTAACTGTCAGGAAATTTCTCCTTAGTTCTAAGTTGCTTCTCTCCTTGATTAGTTTCCACCCATTGCTTCTTGTTCTACCCTCAGGTGCTTTGGAGAATAGTTTGACTCCCTCTTCTTTGTGGTAACCCCTGAGATATTGGAACACTGCTATGATGTCCCCCCTAGTCCTTCTTTTCATTAAACTAGACACCTAGTTCCTGCAACCGTTCTTCATATGTTTTAGCCTCCAGTCCCCTAATCATCTTTGTTGCTCTTCTCTGTACTCTTTCTAGAGTATCAACATCCTTTTTGCATCGTGGCGACCAAAACTGAATGCAGTATTCCAAGTGTGGCCTTACCAAGGCATTATAAAGTGGTATTAACACTTCACGTGATCTTGATTCTATCCCTCTGTTAATGCAGCCTAGAACTGTGTTGGCTTTTTTGGCAGCTGCTGCACACTGCTGGCTCATATTTAAATGGTTGTCCATTAGGACTCCAAGGTCCCTCTCACAGTTACTACTGTTGAGCAAGGTACCACATATACTATACCTGTGCATTTTGTTTTTCATCAACAACACTAAATAGTTCCTACATTTGGTCTTAACACCAGGCTTCCCTAAGATGTATACAGTTGGAGCACCCATAATCATTATTAGAAAGGCATGCTGGCAAGGATTACAATAGCTGAAATTGTACAGATCTGGCTTGAACATACTGGAAAAGGCTGCCCTATACCAATTTTGTGACTAGACCTGACAGAATTTGTAATATTGCATCAAACACCAATTAGATAGTGTTTTAGAATACTGTAACTGAAACTTTTATATTATTTTTCCTTGAGAACAGCCAAGTTGGAATAAAATGTCTGCAGACAAATTAAACAACTTTTACCTTTTTTAAACAACTTTTTATCCCCATTTTTAGTTTAAGCTGTATTTTTATAGTATTTTATTCTTACTGTATACATATTTTATATTGTTTTATTCTTTTGATCACTGTAAGCCGCCCAGTGTCACCACGTGGTGAGATGGGTGGAAAATAAATTTACTAAATAAATAATAAATAAATAATAAAATTAAAGATATTATACTTTGATAATAAATACAAGTAATAAACATAATTCAAATTAATAAATACAAATAATAAATACAATATAAATACCATTTATTTATTTTAAAACATTTATATAGCTGCCCATCTTTCAACCAACTCTGGGTGGCTTCCAATTAAATTCAAATAATACTATCTGAAATTATTGCCTTCATAGAATAGAGTTTTTAGATTGTGTGTTGTCTAATTTATACTATTGTTTTTGTCCCATGATTTCTTTCTTTACTTGCTTTACAGATAGATGAGCTGATGATCACTTTTGATGCTGAGCTTTGCCTTCTCCGTCACCAAAAGATGAAACTTGACATATTGATGAAAACAGCTGATCTGCGCCACATCACTTGGTTCGAAGAACTGCTTCTTCTGAAGAATTTTGAAAAACATGAGGACATTCTCCAAGAACGTGTCAACAACCTTGTCAGTGAAGAAGAGGAAATGCAAGTATGTAATATATACATCAATATAGGCCTTCTTATTAGCCTATTGTTAAGATAGGTAATACTTACAAAAATGTATTTTGTTGAGAGAATATTGTTGGAACTCTTGTCAGAAAAAATAAATAAAACTAAATAGAATACAATCAGAATGGAATACTTGAGATACTTACCAAATACTTGTTTAGTAAACAAGAAGAGATAGAGTCCTAGGATGGGTGGGTGTAGAATGAATGCAGAGTGAACACGAAAGTGAATTATCAGTGTGGAAGAAATATTAATTTAAAGAGGATTGATTGGTTGGTTGGTTTGATTTGATTTGATTTGATTTTGGTGTCAGACCAAGTCTGGGTAGCTGAATAAGGATTGCATTGCAAAACATATGTAAAGGAATAGTGAAAAGGTGGACAGAAAGATTGGGTGGAGTTGATATGTTTCTCAAAAAAGAATTAGGTGAGAAGTTTAAAGAACAAAACGTGATTTATAATTTGGTATATGGACATACTGAAAGCAAGAATGGTTTGGAAAGATAGAAAAGGAGAGTTATAGCAAATGGCATCGTATAAAGTAGATTGAGGTGTTTTTCTTTTCTCTTTTGTTTAATTTCTTTTGCTTCCTACTTTTTATGAGGTTTGTCTAGCATTGCTTACTCCAAAAGATAATTGTGTGATTGTGTGATTGTGTGAATCTGTGTAGCTGATGCGTCATGGTTTACATTCTGGAGATTCAATGTACATAGGCTGTTCTTATATAACAGTGATGGCAAACCTTTTTCTGGTTGCGTGCCAAAAGTGTGTGTATGTGCGCCCGTGATATCAATGCAATGCGCTCCCCACCTGTGCATGCGCGCATGACTGTCCCCTGCACATGCGCGCTTTCACACACACATCCATTTTGGTCCTGGAAAGCCTACTGCACCAAACTTTGCCAGCGTGAACGGTCTACCGCCACCGTTCCTCATCCTCCTGCCAGCCTCGCAATCCGGGCAGCGTCCAGCATGGCTGTTCGCGCCGGCAAATGTTGGTACCTTAGACTTCTTCTAAGGGAGCATTCTCGGTCAGCGCGCCTCTTACCACTTACTGCAGCCGCTGGGGAAGTGGCAGTGTGAGAACTGCCGCCACCAGGCGCGAAGGGGTGGGGACGGCAGGAACAGCAGGCTGGGGTTTCCCTCCCCTCCCCACCAGAGGTTTTTTTCCTTTCCAGACCAGCTCCAAGCAAGTGGTGCACAAAGTTCAGCACCGCCGCCTGCACCGCTTGCTTGGAGCTGGTCTGGAAAGGAAAAAAACGCAGCCGAATTAGGCGGGACTCACCCCACCCAAGTTCCTCCAAACAGGTCTCCCTACGTAGCCTCCACGCTGAATTATGCGATCTGACATTGATCGCCCACCCAAAAGGAGCCCGCCCTCCGAGCTCTTCCAAGCGCCCGCTTTCTCCAGTAGGAGGGAGCCTAAAAACTGAGTCGCTAGTCAGGCTCCCTCCTGAGGTGGGGAGACACGCCGCCAAAGCCCACCATGGCCACTAAGGTGAGGAGACCACCCTGGCTGGCCTCCCCACTCACCCGCCCCAGGTTTTGGGAGTGCTGGCTTGGCCACCCCACCCCCTTGTGTTTTGGTTTGTGTTTTAAAATGAGTCAGGCACGTGTGCTCGTGGAAGCAGCAGCAGCGACAAAGGTGGATAAGAAGAAGATGGGGCGCGCAAGGGAATCCTGGGAGGAGGTCGAGATGCGCATAAGCTGGCTGGTAGCTCTTGCCCTTCCCCCTGCAGCTGACGGTGCTTTTCTGGGGTGGCGGGGCTGCGGACAAGGAATGCTGGGAGTCAGCTCAGGTGCACGGGGCAGCATTTGCTGGCTGGACGGCCGCCTGCCCCACCCTCTGCTCCTTCCCGGCTCAGCTCTTTGCACCTCCACCATTTTTATTGAGCTCCCCCCCAAAAAAACCCAGACCCCAACGAACACCCATTCTTTCAGCCAAAATAGAGTTTGCCTGTCACTCCCTCGCAGAGCGACTCCAGACCCCAGCCCCTTAACATTGGCGTGCCTTCATAGCTGCTCTGCTGGGCCCTTTTGCCTCTTGCGCCAGCAAACGGCTGACATTGCCTCGCTTCATCCCTTTGGCGGGGCAGTCCGGCTCTGGCACTCCACCGCTCGGCACACGCAAGCAGCCTTTGAAGGAGGCTTTCCTGAAGCCTGGGGAGGGCAAAAATGGCCTCCCCCCTCCGGAAGGCCAAAAATCAGCTGGCCAGCGTGTGCATGCGCGCTGGAGCTGATATAGGGCAACGTGTCACATGCCCTCAGATATGGCTCCAGGTGCCACTTGTGGCACGCGTGCCATAGGTTCGCCATCACGATTATATAGGCTGGAAAGATGGAGATAGTGTATAGATGGAAGTGTTGAGCAAGCACTGTCTGGATTTATTTCCTTAATGCATTCTGACTAGAATTCTCACAGTATAATTCAAAGATGGAGGAATTTTTTTCAGTTCTCCATTCCTTGTGTTAATATTTTTGGGCAGAGAATAGTAGTGACATTTTCACTTTAAGAATTTAAATCAAGTTCTGTGTATATCATATTGTTAATACTAACATCAATATTAATTAGCTTTGTTGTTTTCAATTTTTTTTTAAATAAAAGAACAAGTTAAATGATTGGCTTGCACTAATAGAGAATAAAAAAACAGAAATTGCAAAGCTCCAAGAAAAAGAAAAAATCCTCTATGCCACTTTTCAAGCATCCTTGGGAGAAAATAACAAGTTTGCTGCATTCCTTACTAAAGTTCTCAAGAAGAAGATCAAACGTGTTAAGAAGAAAGAAGTGGAAGGTGAAGGAGGTAAGCATTGTTTCTTGGTTATCTTTTTACTTTTTAGAAAGTTCCACATTACAGAGCAGATGAAAGTAAACACTGCATGTTCCACCTAGTAATTCTTCTGTGTGTCTCAGTTATTAAGAAAGAGCATCTGTACTGTTTTCTACAGAGAAAAGTTAGATAAATTACAGTGATTATTATTTTAACATTACTTTTTATTATTATTTTCTCTTACACAAACCCACTTACATGTACCACTAGTGGAAATATAATCCAGGATATACCATGTTGTGTATGTGCATCTTGATATATGTTTTGCTTCCAATTCTCTATGTAAAGTGAAAGTGGCATGTAAAGAGAAAGCAAATGATAAACTCTAAATTTTGCAAGAATTTCTTAACTCTTGTTTTTTTATTTTGTTTTCCCATTCTTAATAATATCTGCCATGTTTTTGAACTTTTCTTAGCTAAAAAGTTAGTCAAACTATAATCAATAAATTAGATTCTGTTGATTTTCTGTTCCATGATCACATTGTTTAATTCCAGATGAAGATGAAGAAAGTGAGGAAGAGAGTGAAGAGGAGTCTAGTTTAGAGAGTGGTGAAGAGGAATCCGGATCTGAGGATGAAGTCTTTGACGATTCTGTTTGTCCAAAAAGTAAATAGCGTAATCTCTTCTGCAAATACAACATTTGGAAACAAGAAAATACTTTTTTTTTCAAAAGCAGAAACTTCAAATTTTGATAGTATATATGGCAGCTTCATCTATATTGTCAGAATGTGCTTGTGTATCAGGAAAACATAACAGTCCCAAAACTTAGCTTCATTTATCCTTTGCAACACAGATTATATCTCTGCTTGCTTAGTGTACATATGTTGTGCTGATGGCTTTTCCTAAGAGTACAGAAAAGCCCCTGGGAAAAATTCCATATTGTTATGGATTTCATTCTAAATTCTAAACCCCCTTTGAGGTCAAAATTCAGACTAAGCCTTTTGCTGCCATCTTGTGAGTTTAATCCATAACTTCCTATTAACAGAAATCTCCATAATGTGAACTAAGGATAGCCAGAGCCTGAGCCATATTTATATTGCAAAACCACGTTCTGTAGAATAATTTTATATATAAACCACAGAGAAAACCGTGAGTTCTCAAAATTCTTCTCTGTGACATTCTACGGTGATTTGCATTTGCAATTTTCAGCTTATAGTCGTGTTTTTGTAGACATAGAGGTATCTACCCATAGTAAAAGACTGTATTATAATCTTGAGAATTCTCACTGTTGTTTTGGTCCCAGAAGAAGTTCAGTAGGTTCATTCTTACTATAAACCAGCATATTTAAACTTGGCAACCCTGAAGATGTGTGGACTTCAACTCCCAGAATTCCCAGTGTATCGAATTTTTCAATATGATTTCTCCCTCTCTTTCCCTCTTTCTCTCCATCTATCTTTCATTGTTTTTGTTCTGTTATACAATAATAGCAATAAAGTTGGTGACGATTATTATTACTGATGGGATTTGCAGAATAGATTAGTAGCTGAAACAAGAATAGATCGGTGAAGAAAATAATCTCCGTCCTTTATTTACTTTTTTATATATTACTCAATGTGGATGTATTTATTGTAATTATTTATTTGCAGTATTTTTATGCTCTGAGCAGTGTACAACCGAGCATGAAAAATTAAAATAATCAAAACAGAATAAGACATACACACCAAGGCAGAATGTGCATGGTTAGCTAGAATTAACAGTGTAATGGAATAAGAATTTTTCATTGCCTTGTAGTACATTAGGAGAAAGGGCATTATTAGTAATTCTACTACTCTATAAGTACAGTGTTCCAGGGCATGTGGCCACTATAGAGAAAGTTTATTGCCTGACTCAAGTTCCATGTACTTTCTGGGGAGGAGGGATTTTAGCAGCCTAAGATATTCAGACTTGGCAAAATCAACATTGGCAAGGCAGTGCACAATGTAACTCAGTGCTTTGCCAAATAGGGCTTGAATTGGGCCCAGGAGATTATTGCTAGCCATTAACTGATCTCAAAATTAGTATTATCTTGCAGCGGATGGATTGTTTTGCAGCAATTTGACCACTGCATTCTAGCTCAAGTGAACCTTCGAAATCACCTCCAAAGGCTGCTCTACATATAGTGAGTTGTGTTAAACTTGCAGTGTGTGATGATCAAGACATTAGTTATCATTACCATCACATTTGTGGTCCAGGTAGGAGTGCAACTAAAGATCAGCCAGAGGCAGCTATATCTTTTAGCAGGAGCTATGAGTCAGGAGTCCTCTCCCCCTTCACGTTGTGAATCAACACCTTATTGAGGACTGTGGGGTCCTTGGTGCTCTCTGACCTTGGATATTTTCTTGCAGAAGTTTCATTACCAAACTAGGTAATCACTGATGATCTTACCTAGTTTGGAAATGAAACGTCTGCAAGAAAACAACCAAGGTGAGAGAGCACCAAGGACCCCCTAGTTCAAAACCCTGAGCTGCAAACATTCTCTCCTTTTGATATTGAGGATTTGACTTTACACTTTTGGGGGGCACAGTTCTCTGAACAGAAGAGCACAGAAAGAGATGAAGGCTGAGCCAGTATTGGGTCTTCTCAATTCCTTCAGTATCTCCCCACAATTAGTATATTATACTTCCTTCTTCTTTGTATAGAATAGAATAGAATAGAATAGAATAGAATAGAATAGAATAGAATAGAATAGAATAGAATAGAATAGAATAGAATAGAATAGAATAGAATAGAATAGAATTCTTTATTGGCCAAGTGTGATTGGACACACAAGGAATTTGTCTTTGGTGCATATGCTCTCAGTGTACATAAAAGAAAAGATACATTTGTCAAGAATCAGGAGGTACAACACTTAATGATTGTCATAGGGTACAAATAAGCAATCAGGAAACAATCAATATTGATATAAATCGTAAGGATACAAGCAACAAGTTATAAGTGGGAGGAGATGGGTGATAGGAACAATGAGAAGACTAATAGTAATAGTAATGCAGCCTTAGTGAATAGTTTGACAGTGGTGAGGGAATTATTTGTTTAGCAGAGTGATGGCGTTCGGGGGAAAAACTGTTCTTGTGTCTAGTTGTCTTGGTGTGCAGTGCTCTATAGCGTTGTTTTGAGGGTAGGAGTTGAAACAATTTATGTCCAGGATGTGAGGGGTCATATTACTTCCATTCCCAAACCATCACAATCAGCAATCAGCTTTGATAGTTGCTGTTTTCTGCTTCCATTCTACCATCATCCCCACATTATCACTTTCTCTCCCCTCCCTAATCTTAACAAATTGCTATTTCACAAAGAATCACCAATGCAATTTACCAGCTAAGATTTCAGGTATTTCCAAATCCACTCTTCTTGGGTGACGGAATTTCATCGTTTCATTGCCTTATCGCTTCTCTTGATACTTTTATTTCAGAGCAGGAATTCTAAAACTCATGATTAAAGTAATATTGATGGCTGGCATTTGTGCAGTTCAAAAATATGCGTATTTATTTAGAAGCGTATTACAGAAGCTATGGAAATATTTGTAGTAGCACAGTTCTAAATAACTATACACAATTTACATGTTTAAGCTGTCTAGTTTTTAGATTGCTGTTTTAAAATAACCAAACTTCAGACTAAGTTAAAATTGTAGCAGTTATTTAACTTGAATTATTTCTTATGTCAGATTGTGATGAGTCACTCTTTGAGAATACGCTGCAGCTTCGAGAGAAACGACTAGATATTGAGGAGGCTTTAGTTGAGGAGAAAAAAGCTATTGAAAATGCCAGGAAAGAATATGAAGCATTGACAAAGAAGGTACAATGGCTTTTTCAAGCTAGGCTTGTCCCCTAGCTAGTAATACATTCCTGAAAGCCCACATTTGCTGTTTACTTAGATATGGGTTAGAATATTAGGGCTGGAATATTATGGAAGCAACAATTCTATAAAACAAATTTTGGATGCTATTCATTCTACTCATTGAAGTTTGGAATCATAATTTGAAATTTATTTATTTATTTATTTGTGAGATTTATATACTGTCTCACAGTGCAAGCACTCTCTAAGCGGTTTACACCAGTAAGCAATGTATATTTATATTACCCCCAACAATCTGGGTCCTCATTTTACCTACCTCGGAAGGATGGAAGGCTGAGTCAACCTTGAGCTGGTGAGATTTGAACCGCTGACCTGCGGATCACAGTCAGCTCAAGTGGCCTGCAGTATTGCCTCTAACCGCTGCACCACCTCGGCTCATTAATAACAGATGAGACGTCCTGTGGTGACTTAAAGTTATCATTGATATGTTTATTGCCTAAATTAACTTTTCTTAATATGGACTATATTAGAAATATAGTAAACATCTATTTTGGCTACGTGACAACATGCTTGTTTCTAGTCAGGAAATTACTCTGAAAACAAATAGCAATAGCAATAGCACTTAGACTAATATACCGCTTCAGAGTGCTTTACAGCCCTTCTTAAGCAGTTTACAGAGTCAGCATATTTCCCCCAACAATTTGGGTCCTCATTTTACCCACCTTGGAAGGATGGAAGGCTGAGTCAACCGTGAGCCGGTGAGATTTGAACTGCCAAATTGCAGTCAGCCGGCAGTCAGCAGAAGTAGCCTGCAGTACTGCACTCTAACCACTGCTACAAAAGTAGCAATGAAAAGGCTTGTTTTGGAGTACTGCTATTAGCAGGGAGAGAAAGGTCCTTTAATTGTGTCTTGGGAGCAGGGGACGTGTTGCTTGATAATATTCTTTGCTTTGCTGATACTATTACTTCCTTATTCCCTCAGCTAAAAAAACTGACAAAAAAGAAAAAAAATAGTTTTCCCATAGCAGAAAAATAACGGACCACTTCCTCCTGCGTTACATTAATCTAATAAATCATTTTGTGGTGGTCAGTGCCTACATTATAAGATCTTTCTTTTGTAATATGGCTATTTCTTAACAGGTGAAAGTAGTAGCAGCCAGCCTAGATGCTGCAGAATGGGAACTTGAGGCCTTTCAGAGAGAGAAGCAGCAGAGGCTGAATGAGCTGCATGTCGTAGTGCCTCTAAAACTTCACCAGGTGATGACTCAGACGGATTTTACTGCTGCTGATTGGACTTTTGATAAATCCTTGTTTTTGTATATGATGGCTTGTAATTTTTTTTTCTTTATTGCTACTGGTATTACAATTGAAGCCTTTTTCAATCCATCTTCATAACCGATCTATTTGAAATATTGCACAGAATTATGCCAACGGTGCTTTTTCAAAAGGCACCTTTTGGGAAAACTTTGTTTTTCCTTGAAGACGTTTTGCTTTTCATCCAAGAAGCTGCTTCAATAATTGAACATAATTATTTTGTTTCTCTAGACCAGGGGTGTCAAACTCAAGGCCCGGGGGCCAGATCCGGCCCACGGGGTGCTTATATCTGGCCTGCGGGGCTGACCTGGAAACAGCAAAGGTCCAGCCCGTGGTGCCTCTGCCAGCAAAAACGGAGGTTGGGAGTTCTGTTTTCGCTGGCAGAGGTTTGCAGGAGGCTGTCGCAGCTGAAAATGGAGCTTGGGAGCCCATTTTCACTGGCAGAGTGCTCAGGCCACCACAAGTGCCCCCGACATGAGTGAATCGAGCTGGCCATGCCCACCTTGGCCACGCCCACCCCGGCCCCTGAGATCAAACATAACCCTGATACGGCCATCAATGAAATCGAGTTTGACACCCCTGCTCTAGACTCACTATGCAGCTATAAGTATATGAGCAACTCTTGGACTCTTGTAGAAAATCAGTGAGAATTAGCAAAATAATACAGAGCTCTCCAGATTTATGTACATTCTACTTTTATTTGCAGGTGGAATATATATCAAATGGAGAAATTCCCTCTGACCTCTCACAGTCTTTGGTATTTACCAATCTAAATTTAGTGAACTTGCAGCAAAGAATTACGACTTTGCATAAGGAGAAATTAGAACAGAGGTCCCTTTATAAGAAGGCTCGGGAACAGCATAAACAACTAATTCGAGACAGAAGAGAAATAGCACATACGATTGAGCGTGAGTTGCTGATTTCAAGTTAATTAGTATGTAAAGACTTTTCATTTTGGTCCAGAGCAAATAGATGATGAACTACTATTTCCTGCTATACTCTGTTTTCTAGAAATGTAGGTGTTGACACAGAAAGGTGAAAATGTCTTACAGCATTGCTTCTACAGATCAATACAGCCCTAGATATTGAACCACTAAGGCAGACTTACCATTAGGAAAGTGAGATAGCAAATACCAGCAATATTTACTTAGCGATTCAAAGACTACATTGGTGCACAGTGCTATGTATCCTCTGGACTGCCTTGAGCTTTCTAATCAAGCATGTCAATTTCAGTTATCACAATTATTTTGTTTTTTTAAAAAGGAATCACTTAAGTCTAATATGAGCTTAGCTGGTCTTGCACTGTCTACTGCTCTCTAAAGGAATAAAAGATGTTGTGTGATTTTGTTTCCCCTCAAATTCTTAACTTAACTCTCTCATCAAACTTGCTGAACTCACTTTTTCAAAGAAAGATAAAGCTGTTTGTCTGGTTCAATTTCTATATGAGGCTCAGGAAAAGATGCCATCTTGTACTTCGCCTCAGACAGTAAAATGATATAGCTGCGACAGGGGTGGCCAAACTATGGTTCTTTGAGGACCTGTGGACTTCAACTCCCAGAATTCCTGAGCCAGCCATGCATGCACATAGCATGCTATAGCACATAGTAAGCTGTAAGCATTCTTTCCTACTTTTACAATGAGAACTGAAGATTGTTTTAGGTATGATATGTTAGTGTGCATGCTTGCTGTATTTATTGAAAATGTAACATTGGGCTTCAGTATTTCAAGACAATTATCATTTATCAATTATAAATGTACAAATGGCTTCAATCTAAACTAAGCTTCCATCTTTTAGAACTGGAAGAGAAATGCAACCAGCTGATGATGATGAAATTTGGCCGGATTGTAGACTTGGAAGCCCTTCAGACTCTTTCTGTTAACACAAACCTGGAAGAACTCAGGATGAAAGTAATGGAGAAAGAGCGAGTTCAAGCCACAGAATTAAAAAAATGGGAGGTATGACTTGATACTGAAGCAACACTATGAATCAGCCTTTAAAAGTATCAGATGGATTGGCGTTGGGAGAAGCTTGGGGCATGGTTAAAAAAATGGAGTCAAAAAAGACTTCATTCTGCATTAAACCACATACTGCATTTCATTTTCTATTTTCTTATTTTGTAGAAATTATGTGCAAGGTTGGAAACAGTGTTAGCAAAAAAAATTAATGGTGAACTATTGGCTCAGAGAAGTTGTTAGAACTGATGATAGGAAAGTGAGGGACAAAAATATATATCTCAGGAATAGAAACTTTTGAGAAATTTTTGTTTTTTGTTGATATTGCCTTTTGAAAAAATGGAGCGAAACTTAAATAATCTTAATTATATTTTATTTTAGTCACTCCATGCTTTATTTTTATTTCTAGTTTTCTAAAAAGAAAACAGTTTGGTGTACTGGGTAAAGCAGACTTGGGTATTTTACAGCCCCTGGGCTACATTCGGCCCTTTTGCCTGTCCTTGTCTGGCCTGCGTGAGGTCAGTCAGAAATTAGAACTCAAGTGTGCTGCAGTGGGCTGGAGAGGAAGCCAAGTCGGGTCCAGCTCTGCACCAATAGCAGGAATTCTCCCTAGTCATATATATGATACTCAATATAATACTTAAGTCTTTCCATGTTTCTCCTGATTTATTTGACTGTGTATCTGTAATGGTTTATTACAGTTTATTTAAAAAGATAAATTTCTTAAAATATCAGGAAAGTCAAAGGCTCTGAGCTTTGCCCTCTTGCCAAAATCACACGAATGCTTAACTCAGAAGTCAACTTCATTGTAATTTACAAATATTGACACTGCTTTTGAGAGGGTGGTACATCTTCAGATCCCTATCTAACCAGTAATGCACAGTGATTGAGTTCTCAGTCAGTACTAAATTGGCTGTTATGATAAGTGAGGGGAAATCTTGAGCTCACAAGTGGAAATATATGAGATATGGATGCAGTTATTAATACACTCATTAATATGCTGGCTCTCTTCCAGGATAAAATCCTTGAGATGCGTCAGCAGCTGATGATGGTGACAAAAGAAAATACTAGTAAACTAAAGCAAATGAATGAATTTTGTGTAGAAAAGATGAAACTTGAAGCTAAATTGGATGCACTGCAGAGCAACTTGGTATGTGTTACTTTGTTTAGAAATTCATGAGTAGTAAGCCCAAAAGCATTTTCTTTTATCTTTTAAGATTTCTATAGTGGTTGTAACAAGAGGTTGACCATTATTTGTTGTTCTGTACATGTGGCTACTATTCAAGATTCTCAAATTGATCTATGACCTTTATTTTATATAAGACCATTTACTATATAAGACCATTGTATATATAAGGTCATTGTATATATGGCCATTTAATCACCATAATTAAGATATTTAATCTAGTTACACATTGCACTTTTTATCTAGGTTGCAAGCAAACAAAAACATAATTTTCATCAAGCCAAAAAGGGGATAGCATACTTGCATTGTTTTGTTGTGAAGAATGTACATTTAACAATGTGAAATTATAGCTGGTAGTTCTTTAACTGCTGTTGGCCTTCATTTGCACTGAGTTCTTCCAAAGAACCTAGCATATTATACTGTATTGGCATAGTATATGTGTGGATCCAATACCTTTTTTTAATTGACAGATGGAAATTTTGTCAATGTTCATATTTTCTAAGTGTTCTTCCAATTCTACTTCTGTGAATATTTATTTTGTATTATACATATATAGTAAAAGAATATTGATTTGCTAGCTTGTATTCTTTGTTTTTAATTCTGGATGTGATTCTTTCCAGAACTGTGCAGATTTTTTTTCCAGATATCGCCTTCTCATTGGACTTTATTTGTATTCGCAGTATTAGTATTTCTGTTTTTAGACTTTGTATACTTATACTTATGACCACTAAACAACTTTTCTTCCAGTAGTTCTGCAGCTTCTGGCACTGGCTGCTCAGCCAACAATCCTGTGTCCCATAGCCCACTTGTCACCAGACATTCAGGAACTCAACACCTAGCGCAATCCTTGTTGTCCTGGACAACAACCAATCCGAATTATTATTACTGAGATTTAGAAGAGTTTCTGGATTTTGTTTTACAGGGAGCAGAATTTCAAGGACCTCGCAGAGCAGATATTGAGGAAAGGGAAAAATTAATTGCACTGGTTCAGCTGCAAGCCCAAGAAGCTGAAGTCTTGAAAGAAGAAATAACTCTCCTGAGTCGAAAGGATGGTCGTATCTTCCCAGCCTCTCAAAGTCTTTTCCAGAGAGATGAGATTATAGATTAAACAGTATCCTAGTCTTGGGTTGTTGTTGTTGTTTTTTAATAAATATCAGTCTCATTTCATGTATATAGCCAGCAAAGTGCTCTTGAGAGTTTACCCTTCTTTATTTTAATTCTGGAAGAAATGCTCTGCCTTGAACTATAGTTTAGGTTGAACTTTTAAGATTATAACTTCCCTGGAGATGCGGTGATTGAGAAAACTTGTACCATTTGAATGGCAGTTATTAAAGATATAGAACCATTCTTGATAAAATAGACTGTATCTCTCATTCTTCTAATCAGTTGGGTTTCCTGTGGATATATGAAGGGTCTCAAAAATCTACAAATAGTTCTATTTCCTAACCCAACATACATATTTGTACATGTCAAACAAGCAATAGTCTGCAGACCGGAATTTGTTCTCCCAGTTTGCTGGTAAAACTGCATACGAAACAATAATGTATTACTACCCAGTGGCATGCTGCACATGAGAAACTTTGGACTAAACCAGACCCAAAGTAAGCCACCAATAACGTGGAAAATGGGGGCAAGCCTTGGCATTCTGTCAAGATGCAGTTGACTGAGAAAAAAATTAGCAGCAGAGAGTTCTCATGTCATCACTACTCCTTCTACAGTATCTTAAACTGTTACAGAGTTTGAAATTGGCAGTGTTACTTGCTGGCTGCTCAGCTATGTGAACTGCTTATAATTTTCATAGTTAACATATGGAAATATTTTAATTTAACTTTTATATTATGTAATAAAGCATATGGGAGTAGTTAAATTTTAAACACACTATTGAGCCTGAGTCTCACCATATTTCTTCTTTATAGTAATCTGACTTTTAAGCTGTTGACTCTTGGGTGTCTTATTTCTCAGTCCCATTTTTTTTAAAAAAATTAATAATTTTGGTAGATTATTTCTTTCCTTTTCTGAGCATGTTTGGTTCCATGTTGGTCTAGAACAGGAGTGTCAAACTCACGGCCCATGGGCCAGATGTGTCCCACACTGGCCACGCCCACGCCCGGTTTAGCGAAGGGGGGTAAAGTCACGATATATCAGGTGACGACATGACGCCGCAAGTTTGACACCCCTGGTCTAGAATATTTTTCAGAAAAAGAGGAAAGATGGAAGCCAGAGCTCTGTTTTTTCAAGTTCCTTGAAAGGAAGGGAACGGAAGGAGAGAGGAGAGTAGTTGATGTTGGGGGACACTTGGAAAGGAAAGCAAGTAACTTAGAGAACCGAAATGGCACAGAGGGATAGAGATAGTATAGATCTAGCAAGCCAAGTAAGTATTGGGGGGCAGAAAAAGGCAGCAACTTTAGCATGGTGGGAGATCAGAGAACTAACCCCAAAATAAATCTCTTAGATTGAACTCCCTAAGTGAGAGAGCCTTGGGTGCCAATCCCTCCCCCCCCCACCCCGCCCCAGTTGCCGTTTTTCAGGACAGGTAGCATGACCATTTGTTCCCCACTACTGGTACAACAGCAAATTGAGCTCTATAAGAGCTCTATACCGCTCTATAACGACTGGTTTCTAGTTTGATAAAAACTCAGGAGATAAGCTGTGTTCTTCTGTGATCAGAAAAGACTTCCTCACCCTTAAAAAATGAAGAAGTCTCCACTGAATGTTTTGGAAATAAATTGGTTCTAAATAGCTTAGGTGTTGAATTCATGTAACTGCATCTCTATACGTCTTGCTAAAGAACACTCCGAAAATTTTGCTTGGGAATAATTTACACTCAATTTGTGACCGTTGCCAAAGAGCCTTGACATGTGCTCTGGAGGAGAAGCAGGAGAGGAGAAAAAACACCCAGTAATGAGGATGGAGAACTCTTCTGGTCTGGTCCTTCCTTTCCCCATTTCTGGGCTATGCATTGTAACAGCAGTTGCCTCCTGGTCTTCACACAACTGTATACAATTGCAGAAGGGGCTTCTGAATTTATTATTTGACTGGATTGGATCCATGAATTTAGAGTAATCCAGAGGAAGAAGAATTCATGTTTTGCGGAAATATACTAAGGAAGAAGCCTTGAATTTTAGCACTGTGGGATAGTAATTTTAAAAGAGGTTATTTAAATATAATATGGAGAAATTTGCTTGTCTTTCCACTGAAAGCTTATTGAGGAATAAAAAACTCTGGAATTGGCAAGAATGTATTCTAGTCAGTGCATTGATATACAGGTATATACTTATAAAATGTGGCTTCCTTTTATTGAATGACACTATCTCTTGTTGATTCCTAACTGAAATAGTACAGTGAACTTTTTAAATTAAAAGAACTGTAGGGATCATTTTACAGTTGTCAAGATTTAAAAAGCAAACAAACTTACAAAAACAAGTTCAATAAAAAAGGAGAAATGCTTTATTTCTGAAGCATGGTGTTTTTTCATTACTGGCACACAGTATATATATATATATATATATTGTTTTTAATGCAGGTAAATGGTGCGTTAACTTTTGTATTTGGCATTCTGCAGTGAAAATCTTCCAACACGATTATAGAAAAAGATTTTCCCATAGTTTCATCATTAGAAATACAATTCTAGCAATTGGAAAACGAAGACAGCTCCAATGCCCTTTTAAGACATAAAGCAGTAATCTGTCTTTTCAAGTCCATGATCTAATAAAAATATATATGGTTGACTTAGTCTTGGTTTATTCCCTGCTGTAATTTTCACATGATATAATTCCTCTCTGTAATTATAAAAGGACATGTACATCTATTTACAAGTGCATAAATATATAAATAAAAATTAATATAAAAATAAATAAACTTTTCTCTGTTTAGAATAATCTTTGTAAGGCAGCTTGTTCCTTATCTGATGCTGGAACAAGTATCTGAGGAATTATGCAGCGGCAGGCTATTCAAATATTTCTCTGAGCTTTCTCCTGAAGAAACATCCTCTGGATGTGTAGGCCACACGTGTCTTCTCTTTTGGCATAAATCTGTTCCCGCTGTGTGTTCGACAGGTACTAGACCAAGACAGCAAGTGGAATCTGAAAATGCGAAGAATAAGAATCAAACTGCATTCTTTATCAGACTCTTCTATTCAAAATATTTTGAAGGGAAACCAAATTGTAAAAAACTGAGATCCTGCATAATTTTTGGGAGGAAACAAGATAAGAATATATACTGATAATTATACATGAGAAGACATGAGCTAATAATGTTAAGAATTGCTGGTAAAAGAAGATAAATTTCAATAATTTTCACTGGTATTTGATTAATAAAGAAATCTACCGGTAATCTACTTTTCTACAGCTTACTAAGATACATATTAGTAAAAGCTTCCTGACAATCACTGTTGACATTTCAGTTATTTCAGACCCACACCAATCTATTCACATTTTGGGTGGCCCTAACAGATGATGTAAGAATTGAATCATTTAACATTTTCTAGATACAATTTAACAATACAGATTATACAGATTTTAGCTAGCAATATAAATAATACAAGAAATATAAATGTGCTATCCCTAATGAGCAAGTCTGATTATTAATAGATTATCTCTTGCAAATGCTTAATTTTTAATACATATATAACCCAGAATTCTGTGTGAATAGAAACATCTTGTGTGCACTGATCTTCCCTTATTCTGCTCTTCATTACTTCTTCAAATGAATACTTTTTCTTCTGATTTTAAAAAATATCTCAGATCTCTCTGGTACTGACCTGTATGGAAGACAGGATTCCTCATGTCTTCCATAGTAGAAGTTCCCATTTTTCTTTCCGGTGTCGAGTGACACAGACTAAGGAGTTGTTCATGATGGTGGTATTGGTGTTGGCAGTTGTCATGTTGCTGTAACAGTTGATTTATGGAGTCATCTGGCAAACCACAGAGAAAAGAATTGTGTTCTAGTCCAGGGCTAGTAAGCCTAAATATAAGAGACAGAAGCATGTGAGGACATCAATGATCCAATTACTGAATTTCTTATTTATTTATTTATTTATTTATTTATTTATTTATTTATTTATTTATTTATTTATTTATTTATTTATTTATTTATTTATTAATTATTTGTGAGGCTTATATACCGCCTCAAAGTGCAAGCACTCTCTAAGTGGTTTACACCAGTAAGCAATGTATATTTATATTGCCCCCAACAATCTGGGTCCTCATTTTACCTACCTCGGAAGGATGGAAGGCTGAGTCAACCTTGAGCCGATGAGATTTGAACCGCTGAACTGCTGATCACAATCAGCTAAAGTAACCTGCAGTACTACACTCTAACTGCTGCGCCACCTCGGCTCTTATGTATACAGATAGTAAAAGTAAGACAGAAATTGTCAAGTGCTTAATTTTCTTTCACATTTGATATTCCAAATGAAAAGCACTCTTACAAATTAATATACCGTGTTTCCACGAAAATAAGATCCTGTCTTATATTTTTTTGAACCCTGAAATGAGCGCTTGGCCTTATTGCCATGCACTCAAAAGCCCGATTGGGCTTATTATCAGGGATGTCTTATTTGGGGGAAAACAGGGTAGAGATATTCATTGTGTGTTAAAATGCTAATTATTTCTTAGATTTCTATGCATTGTAAAACACATGATTTGAATAGTATAAGTGAATGTTCTATAGATAACTAAAGTAAATATACTCTAAATACTCAAATGCCAGGATGTGTCTATTCTATAATAATACCAGAATCATGCAGATACTCCATGAAAGCAAATGTAGAAGAACTGAATAGAAACGGTATTGGTGTTTATGAATGTGTTTATAAGAAGATCCCTGAAAATATGATTAGCCAAGAAAACAAAGTTCAACCCATAGTTCTCACTTCAGGCACAAATGATCAGATTCAAATTATCATACTTTGGACATATGTGAAGATGTAGCTTTCTAGAGAAGGCTATAATTCTGGGAAAGGTGGAAGGAAAAAGAATTGGATGACCAGCAGTAAGGTAGATGAACTTAATTAAGGCAAAAATGGGTGTACCATTGGAATAGCTAAAGAAGTAGACTGGGGACAGATCATCGTGGAGAAAACCTGTAGTGGTCAACAATTCACACCAAACTGATTCCCATAATCAAATGTGTTCTAATTATATCAATCTACTTTTTTGCTTTGATATTAAAAAAATTTTTTTTGATAATCAAAAACCATGACTGTAGATTGGCCATACTTGAGTAAGAAGAATCAAATGATGGTTTCAATATATTTAATTTTTCAATCTACATTTTAAAAAAGACTTTAGAGAAAAAGATTGCCCAATAAAATATCCCATTCTCCATCAAACCAAAGAGGAAAATATCCCACAGAAATAAACCATACTTTTGGGGTTCAGGTAGATTGTTTCCATTTTGTAGTGCCCTCCCTTGCAGAAAAGCATTGGTTTCATTTTGCTGAGAACAGAAAGAAAAATAAGCACATTAAAAAAATAAACATCAGAGAAAGATTTAAGGATTAGATGTCAAGTCAGTTTAAGTCAACCAAGTTAAGAAGTGATGCAGCAGGCACTCAATTTTAAGAATTTAGCAATAAGATTGGATCCAGCATTACAAAAATTAAGCTGATTTGTAAAACTGGAAATATCCACTGAAACTTTATGTTGGTGTCTTTCAGAATGCAAATAGATATTCTATTATTTATATGCAGAGTGAATTTGGGGCTTGTTTCTCCAGCTATAAATTCAAAGGTTCTACTTTAATCAACTATTCAGTATTTTTAAGTACAGTACAAAACTTATTTGCTTATTATCACTGAATCCTCCTTTAATTTAAGTAGGAAAATAATATTTCTGGCAAACATTTTCCTTTATCTTGTAAGGTAAGCCAGTTGTAGAAATATCCAACATTGAATGCTAGCCAAAATTTTATGAGAGGCATGAGAAGTAGGTTACCTAACAGTTTCCAAAGATGGATGAACAATTTACCTGTTGAGCTTCATCTGAGTTGCAATCATATGACTTCGCATAGGAATATCCAACTGTAGCAGAAGGAAAATGACCATTTCCACCATTTGCATAATGTAGCTCATTAACTTGAGGAGTAGAAACACCTCGCAAAGGCACCATGGTATACTGGCAAGATGGTACTAGAAGTCCTGCTCCTGGAAAGCCCAAATCTATAGCCTGCTCTGAAACAAAGAAATATACAGATTAGATTGGGAATATAGATCAACAAGCACAACTGTAAACAAAAGATTTGGACTGGACCTAGATGTTAGTGTTTGTACCCACAATTAGATTCTCCTCTTTCCTCCTCACAGCATGCCCTTTAACTCTTATAGTATGAAATTGAGAATTCTGGGACTATGTTGCAGAGAATACAAAGAATTTCCAACAGGTAAATCCTACCTTCCTGCTCCTACCCCATTTTACCCCATTCATTGGATTATATCTTCAAGCAATCCTTGCTTAATTGCTCTGTTTAGCGATCTTCATTAAAGGATCTTCATTTCACCTAGGAAGGTGCTGAAACTTTATGAGGGTCCTTCCACTTACAATTATTGTAATGACTCTGTGGTTACATAATCAACATTTGGATGCATTACAACTAGTGGCTGTTTATACCAGTTGTGCATAGCTGGCTTCCGACAAGCAGAGTCAATAGAGAAGCCAGCAATAAAATTGCAAGTCATGGTTATGCGATGCTTCACTTAACAACTGTGTTATTTAGGGATGGAGTTCCCAGTCCCAACTGTAGTTGTTAAGTGAAGACTACCTATATTGCCATACAAGAATTCTGTGTTAGACTTTGATTATTTATATCATCTATCTATCTATCTATCTATCTATCTATCTATCTATCTATCTATCTATCTATCTATCTATCTA
This sequence comes from Diadophis punctatus similis, assembly GCA_023053685.1. Lineage (NCBI taxonomy): Eukaryota > Metazoa > Chordata > Lepidosauria > Squamata > Dipsadidae > Diadophis > Diadophis punctatus. The sequence continues at coordinate 2,503,296 of JALIGW010000038.1, read as the reverse complement.
TCTATCTATCTATCTATCTATCTATCTATCTATCATCTCATCCATCATCTATATACCGGTACCATCTAGCTATCTGTGCAATTATGCAGATAGCAATAGCACTAGCAACAGCACTTAGACTTATATATCACTTCACAGTGCTTTACAGTTTTCTCTAAGCAGTTTACAGAGTCAGCATATTTCCCCCAACAATTTGGGTCATCATTTTACCAACCTCGGAAGGATGGAAGCTGAGTCAACCTTGAGCCAGTGAGAGTCAAACTGCTGAACTGCTGACAGTCGGCAGTCAGCAGAATTAGCCTGCAATATTGCATTCTAACCACTAATCAGTTACATTGCTTGGCAACTGTGAAAAATAATATGAAACCCCCTTTTTGCAAATTAATGGAGGGCACCTTGGTGTCAGGGTATTTTGGATTATTATTAGCATAAACTGCAAGTAATTAAATTTGGGGGGATTTATACAGCTTAAAATATTTCAACCAGCTACCTTTTCCTGTTAAGAGACTAAATTTCAAATCAAACATGTACATTCTGTACATGCAGAAAAAAAATATCTCTGGAAAAATTTATAGTTTGATTCTTCAAGGTACTTACTTTGCTTAGACCAAGCTCTCCAAAGGCAAAATGGAATAAAAACCACAATAATGAGGACGATGGAGCACAACACCACACCTACAATCAAATATGATAAGTCACTGGATCGGGCCACCATGGCTCCTGCCCCCAAGATAGTATGGCCACTATTGAGTGGTGGGTGCTGTATTGTAGATACTGTAGATGGTGGAAGACGACCGGGCAGTCCTGATGATTTTCGAGCTTCAGGGAGGGGGGAAAAGAAGCACCGTTAGAGTCGCATGTTACATAAGGCCTTCTCCATTTTTTAATTTCTTTCTGCCAAAACCTTTTTCTCATCCTTTTTTTCCCTATTCATGTAATTTATTGCTTTATATTTTAATGACAAAAATGTTCATTTCCTCCTAGCACAAATACTGATGATTGGAATGATGGGAGATATAGTAAACTTCCCATAATGCTATATTATTATCATGTGCAATTCTTTCCAAGTGAGAAAGGATGAGTTGCCCTGGTAGGTTCTGGATGATGCCATGGTCTCAAAATTAAAAGGATTTTTTTTCCCCTGTGGATGAAAATCAGGTTCAGTGATATGCAAACATCAAAACTGGCTGGTGGAAGGGGCTGCAAGTTTCAAAGGAAAGACAGCAAACACAGCTTGAAAAACGTACTGGAATCTTAAAAGCCCAGAAAATGGGTTTCCCCGCCTCCTTTCCTCTCTAAAACAGAAGCAAATCTTGCCATGATAGCAAGGAGGGAGGGAGAGAAACGGATAAGAAATTGTATAGAGTTCCATTTGAAATTGTGTAGAACTATATTATGTATAGTTTGCTAAGCTAAAGTTACTGTATATATTAATAACACAGTAAATCAAGAAGAATTGCATATGTATGTCTGGAAATTCCTTTCCCCTTTTCTCACTCTGACACCAAACTTCTAGTCAAGTCCACACTGTCATCCTTTTTGATGCTCCTTTTCATTGTATGCCCAGATCATGAATACTTTCTTGTTTTGAGTATTCAGGCCACAATGCTCAAAGAGGTTGGTAGTCTGCTATTTTAACCATTTCTGCTATTCATTACTAGGATCAACAACCAGAAATCGTATCTCAAACTTAATAAATTACTGTCTAAGAGTTTACATCTGCATCACAGATTCAATCTTCTCATTCTGTAGGCCAATCTGCTAATATTTAGTGCTGATCACTTAGTAGTTATGTTCTACTTCAATGATATTAAACTGTAAGTCTGTTTACTGAACAAGTGGGAATCTGTGTCCTGCCACAGAATGGTGAAATCTATGCCCAAAAACTCTAGCCAGCATGGCCAATGCTATGGCTGCTGATAACTACTTCCAGACAGATTAGGAAAGCCACACATCTTACAAACCATATTTATTCAATGGAGCTTCTGTGAGGCCACCAGAGGGGAAAAAATCATATTTGTTATTTGTTTCAAGTTACTGAATCATATTTTGCTAACCCGTCTTTTTGATATTTAATATGTAAATATTTTAAAAAGTCATTTTTGGGTTTTACACTGCCATTTTTTCCCATCAACTAGGCTGAAATGTCTAGATATTTCCTGCCTTGCTTGTAGATTTTTCTGTCATCTAATACCAGTAGGGACTTATTCCTGAACCTCAAATTGTGCACATAATGCATCTGTAATTGAACTTTTGTCTTCGTTGGTTTTATACTGTTTGCTCAGCAACTCTGTGTATTTTGAGACTTTTCTGTTCAAAAATTATTGCAGATTAATTAGTGATTAAGATTCTCTGGAGATGATTTAGCACTAATTACCTTTAGTTTCACACATCATCACATTACTAAATTCACTCTCTCCACCTTCATTGAAACACTGCATTTTAATGTCATATGAAGTCTCTGGCTGTAGGTGGCTAATAGAATGCCAGTATCGATCACCTGAACCAAAACAATACACAATGGTTACTTTCTTATTTCCTCATCATTCCATCTTAAATATTTACAGTAAATGGATATTTATGATATCAAGGCTAATATGAACATTGTAATCAGTGAAAACCATGAAAATTTTCTTCTCCCTTATTTGAAAATACATACCCAGCACACTATTCCCTTTCAGGCTAAGCAATTTTACTCAGATTGCAAGAAAGGAGTAATAAATTACTCCTAAATCTAAGACAAAGAAATAAAGCTCGAGATAAGAAAAACTAAATAACAGTAATTTATATCAATGTTATTCACTACACCTCTGTATACTTTCTATCCCTATAAATATCCTTGCTTCCACCATATCCACCACACATTGTTACACATCTACAAATTGTCATATATTGTATTTAACACTGATATGAAAACTGTTTTCTTAATATCAGCTGCATTAGTTTATACTACTTTGTATTTTATTATATAAACAGCTCTGAAAATGAGTAAATAAAGGCATTTTATAGAAGTTCTCAATGAAATCTAATCCAGTAATCATTTCTTACCTTCCACCACATCTTTCTTGTAATCACTGTCATTATCGCTATCAGTTGGTCGATAATAAATGTAAAATCCATGAATTGGTGTATTGTTATTGCTGGCTGGGATATACTGTAAAAACAACAACAGCAAAATAAAAAATGAAATAAACCAAACCAAACTCAGAGGTAGTTCTCAAAACCACTCTTGTAATAGAATAACTATAAGGAAACTGTTTATTCAGGGGAAGGAAGAGGAAATATTTTCTTGCTTTTCTAGAACTTGCTGATGAAATGGTTGATGCAGAATAGCTATGAAGATGGATCTAGAAAGAAAGTGGAGGTTTTGTTGTGGATCTAATTGGCATCCATAAGCAAAATCTTGAGGTAAGACTACCTCAGGGGTGAGTTCTGACTTACCGACCTGCCGATTCGCTTCCTCCCGCGCTGCACATGTGCAGTGCTGAAAACTCGGCTTCCGCGCATGCATAGAAGTGAAAAACAAGATAGCGGCGCCAGGGCATGGCCAGCCGGCCATCGCTGCCGGTTCGGCGAGCGGGGGGAAATTCCGCTACCGGTTCTATAGAACCGGTCTGAACCGGCAGGAACCCACCTCTGGACTACCTCCATATGTAAGTGCAAATTTCACACTTATTAATTTACTTACTAGCTAACTTGCACAAAGTTCTGATAAAAGACAATCAATTAATAGGTGTGAAAGGCTGAAGGATCATTATTAGTACAGAAGATTATTTGTCTTTATATATTCAGATTTAATTTATTTTCATATTCAATTTGCTTAAATTTATATTTTTCCTGCCAATTAGCATGAAAGCTAATCAAGCTCCCACATGTCTAAAAGCACTAACATTGCCATGTTATATACAACAATAGAGAAATTTAAGGTGCTAAATTTGCATTATTCAATGCATGATTTGCATTAGCAATAAAAATAACATCATAGGGACTGTCTTCTGAGAAATATTGTACAATTTTAATTAGATAGTCTATTGCAGTTTTAAAAAATACCCCCATCTTTGCACGCCAGTTATACGTTTTCTGTCTCACGCTTACCATCCACTTTAGCATGATGGTTGTCTCATTAATGGCATCAGTGAAAGTGATATATGGACCTGTAACAGGACGCTCATATGCACGATTGCTGTAACCTGATACTACATAAGGTTTAGATGCAGCACTAGGTTCACTCTCTCCCAGTATGTTCAATGCTCGTACCCGGAATTTGTAAGATGTGCCTAAAGGATTGGACGAAAAGCAGTTGAGAAAAATGTTAGCTAGATAATTGATAGCTGACCATTGTATTATGTTTGTTAATTTCTTCCTGAAAACTGGGCATTATATTCTATTGGCATTTCCTTAATCCACTGATGTAAACAACATAGCAAAAAAAAAAAACCTATTTTCATTTTATTCCTTCAGGTAATGAAGTCTGTCCTAATAGTCAGATAATAATAGTTAATATTTTCTATTGAATGAAAAAGACCATATGAAAAATGAAATGAAATGAAAAAGACCATATCTTACATGCCAGTGAAGTTTCAAAGGTACTTAATGACTATCTACCTTTTTCTAAGTCTTTAATTTCCACAGAGAGACGAGAAGGGGGAATATCACTCCTGGCTAACATCCAGTCGCCAAGTTTCTTCAGTTTCTTATACTCCACTCTGAATGCCTGAATAGGAAACCCACCATTCCCGCGTGGGATCCAAGTCACATAGGCAGATGTCTCAGATGCTACTGAGATAGTAGGACGATCTGGAGCCTCAGGAGCTGTAAAGAATAAGGAAGTTATATAACAGGTAGGAAATTAATCTCAGCTTCAGATTGGAAGAGTAAAGCTGAAACCGCTGTGGTTAGCTCCTAGTGTTTAAAATGTCAAATTCAGCATTTGTGAATGGAAAATCAATGATTTCCTCATAAAAATCAGAAAATCTTATAACTGTTTCACCAAGTGAGTTTTTTATTTTACTTTTTTTAAAAAAATCATTGTTTCCTTCTATTACCACCCATAAAAAGAAGAGGGCTGTACTACAATAAGTGAATAAAGGAAGCAATTTAGCAAGTTTGGTAAAGCAGTTTAGCAAGTTTGGTGCTCTCTGACCTTTGTTATTTTCTTTCATTATCCAAATCATTAATGCACCTATGATGTTAGCTAGTTTGGGTAATGAAACGTCTGCAAGAAAACAAACAAGCTCAGAGAGTACCAAGAACTCCTCATTTCCACCCTGAGTTGCAAATATTCTCCTTTATTAGTTTGGTAAAGTTCATGAAGTTCATAAAGTTAGTTTGGTAGAGCTCATGTGTTCTTTACCTACTCAAGAAATGCTTGTTGGCTAAATCGAACCCAATCTGAGGGGATAGAACATTTTATATTGATTGAAAAATAAACAAGAAACTGTTGAAGAGGAGCAAATCTAACAAATGCAGAGGAGCTGAAAATGTCCTTTAAGTTAGCCATTGCTTGCGAAGGGACATTTGGCTGGTAAATTCTAACTTTTTTAATAGGTTGTAAAAATAGCATTTCTCAATTTTGAGGGAGTCCCTGTCCATTGTTCAGTTTCTCTTATCTGTACTCTATCCCAGCGGTGAAATCTACTTACCTTTCCTACCGGTTCGGAAGTGCATGCTTCGCGCACAGGTGGGCTTTTTCACCTCCGCTCCGCACACTTGTGCGCTTTTTCACCCTCTGCGCATGTGCAGAATGTTTTGCGCTTAGGGTTAAAAAAAAGAAAATGGTGGCATCCGGGTGGGTGGGCAGAGTCTCACGCTGCCGCCGCTTCCAGTTCTCCGAACCACTGGCGCCCACCGCTACCGGTATGCCTGAACCGGGCCGAACCAGTAGCATTTCACCCCTACTCTATCCTGGCTTTTAGTAATGGTGTTTGTTTTTGAAGATTGTGTTGGAAAGAGGGAAGGGAATATGTTTCTCTGAGAGATAAGAGAATGGTTGGCATACATAGGAGAATCTAATAATTGTATACATATAGATGCAACTGATTATCTTTAATCAATAGTTATTAATAAATCTCTCTTTTTGACTTTGCTCTCCTTTGAAGCATGATGCCTATCAAGGATTTAGATAATCAAATATGCCTTCTTGCACGGATACAAACACAGATCTTTATTTGGGGAACAGTAAGAGAATCACAAGGTTTGGTTTTAGCTGGAATTTACAAACTTTGATTGACAAGAGGGGAAATCAGACACTGCATAGGATATATTTATATATATATTTCTGTTTATATTTTGGGGGCAATATTGTCTTAAATATAGAGTTCTCTTCCTTTGGAAGAAATATAGAATATTAGTAACAAGAGATGGTTAGGGTCAGGAATGTGTAAGGTATGAATAAGAATTGTTTTTAGTTTCTACTTATAACCAATATCTGCCCTAGATTCATCAAATGCTCAACCAGCCTATGTAAACAGATCTGGTATATCACAGAACAGCTAGAAATCCCAATTGTTTATTTTATTTTACAATATCTTTTTAGTTAAAAACATTTTTTTAAATATAAAAATGTTGTTCCCTAATAATATGTGAAATACTTCATGCCGAAAAAAACCTCTGTCTCTGGAGAGAGATATGACCTAATAAGGGCTGGAGACAAGTGAGAGAATAAATACTCTCTCTTTTGTTATTTGTATAGTCTTGTTTCTGACTTTTCTTCAATATTGCTGTCTGGTCTTTTCCAATTCTTTTCTTCAAATAAACTAGCTTCTAGATCCCAAAAAGATTATTACTACAATTCTGAGATGACTCACGGGATAGGCGATTATTATCTGACTGGTTGCTACTTCGAGCGCCAATGCCTGGATCATCCTTCGGGAACTGCTGTTCTTTATTGGCAATAATATCTGGTTTTGGTCGTCGTCCTAAGCAGGACAAAAATAATTAACCAAGGAGAATTATATTAAGTGGCTACTGATGTTACATAAACTTCACCAAACTTCCAAGGAATTACATCGCTTTAGTTAACATGAATATGGCAAGCTGAATGCTTTCTTTGTGAGAAAATGTTTTCACAGTTAACTTCTCCATTTTTAGTTTTCTTAAAAATATGACTGCATGGATGATTTTCTTTCTAGGCAGAGTCTTTGCATATGAAATGGGCATGACATTAGAAGAAGTAAGATCATATTAGGGATTGAAGCCACCCAGAATTTGGTGTCATAACATGTATACTCTAAAACACATCATTAAATGTCTATCAAAACTGATAGCTGGAAAAGCAAGTATTTATAGAAAGAAAGCATAGATAACTACATGCTAAAAGCAATTTAACACAGTTTTTTCCAGTATGGAGTCCCAACCAACTTTATTGCTGAGTCCATCACATCAAGAGTACATCAGTCTGTAAAAGATCTCCTTAGTATCAGGACAAATCAATCACTTTATAACAGCTGCATTCTAAAAGACAGTTATTCTTTACCAGTTCTGAAGGTCACCATGGCTGTCTGGCCCTCTCCAGCACAATTATAAGCAGCCATCTCCACTTCATATAAACTTCCTGGGTCCAATTTTGTTAGGCTCAAATGATACTGCCTGGCAGGGACATCTCGGATTATCCAGTTATCTGAAAAATTCATTACCTGTTTAAAAAAAAAGATGAGCAAAATAATCAGTAGATATGACAAGCTTTATGGCAGGTAAAGGGCTATAAAAAGAGTGTGCCTAAGATGGATTTGTTTGTTTATTTATTAAATTAAATTGCATAGCCACATATCTCACAAACAAGCAACTCTGGGGGTGCACAACAGAATATATAGCACCTTTTTCAATATTTGACTATCAAGCAATTATGGGCTTTACATATGTGGAGGGCACCAAGTTGGGTAACACCAAACTAATATTAAGAAAGCTTAAACTGATGTCTGAAAAGTTGAAGAAGCATAACTTAATATAGACAAATCTCAATATTTGCAAGTCCAAGTACATAAAAAATAAACTATCAGTAGAGAAATAGATCTATCAGTAGAGAAATAGATCAGGAGAAGCAGAAACTAATGGTAGTTGATATTAGCAACATTATTAAAATATTATCACAATATACAATATACATTAATATTGTTAATAGTAATGTTGGTAGTCAATGTTATTTGTATTCAAGGCATAAGGCCATGGTTAAAAACTGAACTTTTATATACATTTTAGTACAGATAGTCTTCATTTAGCGACTGCCTTGGACAGTGACCATTCACAGCTACAACAGTGATGAAAAAGTAACTTTGTGACCAATGCCTCTATTTATGCGCTTTACAATGTCTCTCTCTCAGTCACATTTGCCAGTAGTCAGTTAGCACTTATTATTCTGACCTTTTTTTTTCTCCTCACAAGTGCAGAGATTGCCTAAATAAGTCATGTATTCCTGAGGTATTTTTCTTCTCCGCATAGCACATCCCTAAAATGCGCACAAGGGACATTAACAAGCTCAGCTCTGGGACCTTAATTAGTTGATTAGAACCTGCCAGCTGACTTGCATCTGTTGCCTGACAATGACAAGATCCGAATCAATTTCACACTGAAGGTTTTTTTTTTTTTTGCTTCCTAAGCAGGAGCGCACTAGGCAAACAGCTAGCACTAGCACATTCCTTTCTACGTGTATGTCCCATTGTGTGTCTGCTGACTGTCTTGTAACTCCTTCCTCCTTAAAAACAAACATTATCTTAGCACTGGGGTGAGCATTTCCCAAAGGCAGGAGAGTGGGTGAAAGGGGCTGAAAGATTTGCTCTTTTAACCAGTTTCCTCATGAATTGAGCTCCAGAAACCTTGTGTTGTTTGGGCTCACCTGGTTGCTTGGGGCATATTTGTAATGGAAATCATGAATAACCTTGAGGAAAGAAGAGAGGAGATACTCATGAATAACCTTGAGGAAAGAAGAGAGGAGATACTACCTAGGGAACCGTTAGACAAGAGAGACACTTTCCAACACTTCAGATTTCTTCTCTGCTGATTTTCATCTTCATTTACATTACTGTAAACCAGGCTTAATGTTGCCAAGGTTGGAGACCCCTGCTGTAAACTATCTACATGGTGTTTCTTTATGTTAATACTCACAATGAACACCCTCCTGTCCACAACCTTTAGCACCAGTGCACAGGATAAGACTTCTGTCCATTATAAAAGGAAGAAAAGGCTGATGCTACATAAGCAGGCCAAAAAAAAAAAAGATATATGGAGCTTTCCATGGAAACTGTAAATTAATATTGCTGTTAATTCAGATGTCATATAAAAAATTAATTAGAATATGCTAACCTTGCGATACTTTACAATATAGTAGAGGATAGGTGTTTTGTTATCATGCCGTGGTCGCCACAACAATTCATATCCATCAGTTTTGGTAGTTCGAGGAGAGCTAAGTATGACTGGGGCCTCAGCTGGAGAAACCAGTTCTTTTGAGGTACACTGGACAGATGCTGCTGATGCTGTAGGTTTTGATTTCAAAAGAACAGCTTTTCCTTTTGGCATTTTTTCACTATTGGTAAACCTAGTAGATGAGGTGGCAGATTGTGCTGAATCTCCAACAGGTCCCTGCAGTGATATCTGACGTATTTCTGGAATATAAGAGGGAAGACAATGGCCATGTTTAGCACTTGCAAAAACATACATTTTGGCAAATCCAGCCAATTTTTTTACAATGGACATCTCATCAGTCTCAATAATCAAGAACGAAACTTTAATGTCACATGAATTTTCAGCAGGCATTAGAATATTTCCCCTTAATTTGATATTAATCAAAATCAGGAATGGAAACAGCAAGGAGCTTAACACTGAAAAAACAAAGAATCCAAGGACTGGAAGGGACACTGGAGTTTTCACAGGTGGTCAAATCTTTGTTTGAAAAATTCCTGTGATGGAGCACCCACAACTCCAAGATATAGGCTGTTTTACTCTCTAACAGCTCTCACGGTCTTTCTATTTTGAGTTTGGAACTCTCTCTGGAAAACTTCTACCCACTGGAAAACCTCTACCCACTGGAAAACTTCTACCCACTGGAAAACCTCTACCACTGGCTTTTGTCCTTCCCTTTTATTCTTCCCTAAGCCACACAGTCTTCCCTATGACAGACCAAGTATTGGAAAACTGTTTTGTCTCCCCTTAGTCTTACAAGGAGAGACAGATTTCAAAGATGATTATTTTGTTACCTTAACTCAGTGCTTCTCAATTATTTTCTGTTACGCCCCCCCCCCAGGAAGAAGTAAACATTTCGTGCCCCCCCTCAACTCTCCGATCTGGGCCCCAATGGAATTTTAGTGTTAATATTTATTATTTTACTTATTATAAGCTGCAAGCAAACTATTGGCTGGGGAAGGCTGCTCTACCCACTTACCTGGGAATAAGTCACACTGAACTCAGTGGAGCCTGTTTTCGGTTAGGCAGGCATAGGTTACCGTGCTTAGGGCCCTCTTGACACAGGGCCAGGCCAGCTTAATCAAGCCGATGTTTAGGGGTCGCCAGCCTGGCCCATAAGCCCTGCCTCTACCGGGCACTCACAGCGAATGGTGTGGAAGGAGGCTTTAGGGTGCCGTTTGAAGCTTTCGCCCAGCTGCAGAGGATGCTCCTCCTTGTCCAGCAGCAGGTTCACCACGCCGTTCATGGCTACTGCGGCGCCCGCCAAGAACAACAAGAACCCACAGCCACCCCGCCTGGCCGCCTTCTCTTCCGGGCTCGGAGCAGCATGCAACTGGGAAAACACTCCCTGTCCAGGGGAATCGATCGAGAGGGACCACGCATGTTCCCTGGGGTCATACGTGCCCCCCATGGCATCGCTACACCCCCCCCAGGGGGGCCCGCCCCACTATTTGAGAAACACTGCCTTAACTTCGTTAGAGACTTACCTGGTTGGGAAACTCTCAACTGTATCATAGCTTGTGCACTCCCAACTTCATTTTCTGCCATGCACTGGTATATTCCTTCATCCTCAGGTCCTACACTGGAAAGATGAAGAGCCTTACGAGAGAGTTGCATCCGATGGCTGGAAAAGAGGGGAACTGCATTGCGCAACCACACCACTGAAGGCTGCGGATTCCCTCGAACTCTGCAGGTAAACTTTGCACTTTGTCCCCAAGTGATGATCTCCTGGGCTAGTTCCATACTAACCTCTGGGGGTTCTGAAAAGGAGATACAATTATACTGCCAGTCATTTCGAGAATGATGAAATAATGGCTATCTCTGAAATAGAGATCTCTGTGAAGTATGGTCCTGACAAAATTGTACACAAAGATAAGTAGTTTTACTTTTACTTATAGACTTATGGCACTATTTGTCTGCCATGATTGCTTAAACTGTATTAGATTACTCAGTAATAAAAAGTGATTTCAGACAATAGCCCCCATAGTTAAGCCTATACTTGCACACAATATTTGTGCATTTTACAAGTTAGTGCCTCTCAAGAGACAGGAATGGCTTTATATTATGAAATCAAGGGAATGAATGAGAGGTACCAGAGAAACACTTCCTTTCCACTTTAATCCCCTCCAGCCAACAAAATGAGAAATTAGAAATGCTCTGAAAATTATAGTGAAGTCGAATTCTGCATATTCAAGGCCAGAATTTCAGATTTTGGACAGGATGTTTATATCCAATGCTCTGCTCTGTACAGAAATCCAAATTAATGCATTATAAATGAAGATATTTTGTCTGAAATATATAAATATACAATCCATACAACCATTAACAGAACAAAAATAGAAAAGAAGTTACAACTTTCCGCACCAAATACTTGAACATTGTAGAGAATGACACTTGCTGCCGCTTTCCTGACTCCGTTGTCAGCCATACAGCTGTAAGTCCCTGAGTCTTCCTCACTGATTGCATCTATCAGAAGATTGCTGAGAAGGAACCTAGTTTTATTGTAGCCAGAGACACTGGAGCCATCTTTAGTCCAAATAACGCGTGGAGTTGGAATCCCACTAGCCACACATTCAAGAATGAGGCTTTGGCCCTTAGTGATTATGATGGTCTGGGCCTCTGTGGGATAAATTATGCGAGCAGCCTCAGCTGTTGAGCCTAATGCAAAATCAGATAAAGCAAAGTAATTATAAAACAGGACTGGCCAAAATAAATGGTTGTCTCTTAAAAACATACTAAACAAAATTGTAAAGTTTCAGCATCTTTGTCTTTAAAACTTTATCACTAAAGATCTAAAACTTTATTTATTTATTTATTTATTTATTTTAAATAAATAAATAAATAAAGATCTAAAACTTGGACCTTTTTTTGCAAGTTACCAAGAAGAATCATTTGTAACATCATCAGCTTTTGTAACTTGTGTTGCAGAAAGGTGCCACATAATATTTCATGGACTCTTCAGAAAATTAGGATATCAATCTAGCACATACTGTATTACTTTAATCATACTTTTTTAATACTTGAAATGTTTACAAATTTCATTCTATTTTACTTCACAAAAATGATGTAAGGAAGATCAGGTAATGTTTTTAAATAGTCAGCCAGATTTATTGTTACTAGTATGTATGTGGATCTAATTTACAATCTAGTGATCAACACGCTTGGCATTCTATCCCTTATGGCACACATCTTTCTAACCATTCATGCTTTTGTTTTCAGTGAATTGTGCGTAATAGAAAACAAGAAACATATTACTATCAGAAGGGTGGAATAGGGAGTTAAGTGGTAAATTATCTACTACTTTCAAAGATCTCTAGGTTCACTCCAGCCAGAGTAGATGCTGATGGCTTTTGCTGACATTTCTGTGATTTTTAAATATATATATTTACTACCTTAAGAGTTTGTGAACTTTTGAATGTCCAATATTTCTGCATAAATATGATTTAAAACCTGAACTCTACATAAATTCTAAATAAAGAGAATTCAATTAAACAAAGCAGTCAAAAACATTATACTTGTTCATTGATTAATTGAGGAAAATTATCCAAAGTTATATCTTTCTGTCTGGTAGAAATAAGTGAACCATTGCTTCCAGTAATTGATATGTTTTACTACGCAGCAATAACAGCAACTAAACATTTCTGATAACTGTTGATCGATCTTGCACATCAGCTTGGAGGAATTTGAGTCCATTACTCTTCACAGAACAGTTTTGACTCAAGGATGTGTGATGGGCTTCCTCACATGAATGTCCTGCTCTGTGTCCTTCTACAACATTTCTATTAAATTAAGGTCAGGACTTCCACTTGGCGATCTCAATATTAACTTTCTTGTGCTTTAACAATTATTTGGCTATGCAACTTGAGTTTTAGTTCAGGAACCTCTAACCTGACATTTTCCTTTAGAATTGACAGGTACAATTCAGAATTCATAGTTCTGTCATTGATGGCAAGCCGTCCTGGTCCAGAGGCAGCAAAGCAGGCTCAAATATGATACTGCTGCCACCATGCTTCACAGATGGAGTGCAGCGTTTGTCTTTTGCCAAACAATGCTTTTGATTCAAGACAAAAAATTCTATTTTGTCTCATCTATCCACTATTTGTCCAATAGTGTTCTGGGTTTTCCACATAGTCTTTTGCAAACTATAGACAGACAACCATGTTCTTTTTGGAGAGTAATGGTTTTCTCCTTGCAGCCCTGGCATGTATACCATTCTTATTCAGTGTTTTCCTAATGAGGGAGACCAAACACATGAATGCAAGAAAGATCTTTAGCTCTTTAGACATTACCCTGGTGATTTGAAATCTAGCACCTTGCCTAGATGAAACCAAGTGCCTTGCTCTTGGTGTGGTTGGTGTGGTGTGGTTGGTGAACTCCTGGGAGGGTGTTCTGTGGTTGGTGTGGTGTGGTGTGGTTGGTGAACTCCTGGAAGGGTAACAATTGTACTGAATTGCCTCCATTTGTACACAATATGCCTAATAATGGACTGGTAGAGTTCAAATAATTTTATAAACTTTTCCAGCATAGCGAGCATCAACAACTGTTTATCATATGTTCTCAGAAATCTCCTTTGCTGAAGTCACACCACACTTCCAGCACACCTGTGTTGTGAAGATCAGATCTTGATAGAGAATATTCAGAATTCTGTGATTTAAATAAGGCAGGAACTCCCACATTCGTACCGGATTATCATCCCATTGTTTGAAACATCTGACTCTAATTTTACCTTCAAATGAGCTGATAGTCCTAGAGCAGGGGTGTCAAACTCATGTCGTCCCAGTGGCATCACGTGACGTATTGGGACTTTCCGTTTGCTAAAATGGGAATGGGCGTGGCCAGCAGGTGACGCATCCAGCCCGTGAACCGGGAGTTTGACAGCCCTGTCCTAGAGATTCACATACTTTTGCCACACACAAAGATATAGTTTGGGTTTGGGATCATTTTCCTCAAAGTGAACAAGTATGTTTTGACTCATTTGTTTAACTGGGTTTTCTTTATCTAGTTTTACCTCTGCAGCGAAAAGATGTAGAAGCTATGACAGTTTCTGCTAGTTACTTTTTCTGGGAACAACTAGTCTAGGAATATTTGCTAAAAATCGCAGAAGCATCTTTATAATTTCTTTTTTCCTAAGAGCAGGTGACTGTATTTTGACAATCCAGGAATGCACAGTAAAATATAAGACATGATGTGATAATACAAGGAGCAACAGGAGGGGAGAGAAATGGCTGTAATTCACAGAAATACTTACAAAAATAAAGTGCAATCTTCAGAAACAGTCATGCTAAATATAATAGACTTGCACAAAAAAAACCCATATGTGAATATGAGATCAAAAAAGAAGGGGAACAAAGGAAGACAACCTATGCTGAATGCTACTGCAACCTTTACAGATTAGGGATGCCACCATTCAACAGTTTTGAACCAAGGAACCCAAATACTCAGAAATAATGCCTTACGTCTCACACGGAGTCTTTCACTAGACACAGATGTCTTTACTTCTTGGGTCACAGGGTTGTAGGCTGCACATTTGTAAGTTCCTTCATCATCCTGGCTGGCATTGACTATCTGAAGATTCCCAGATGGCATGATCAAGTAGTTGTCTATTAAGATAAAGAAATAATTCAGAACTATTTTCTGAAAAAAGAAGCATTTCTACTTCACAGGTTCTACCATGATATGGATAGAAAATGAAATCTTTTGGCTAGGTTTGCTGTAATTTGCAGCAAGAATTAAGTTATTTGAATTACCTATTAACTTGAAAATCTCAGACAGCAAATGGAGAAATATGGCTTAGAACTGGAACAAAGCAGTCTATCTCATATTAAAATATGCTTATTTTAAAATGGACCATAGTGGAACAGTTCTCATACTATTGTGGCAATGTGTAACTTTTGCCTCAAAGTCAACTAAAAGGAAAAGACGATGGGGAAAAATGCATAAAAACTCCCTAAAGCCTTGAACTCCATAAAATACGAAGTTTCAGAAGGTTTATCTAATGTACATGTCAACCACTTGCAAATTTAAAATACTTTGTGACCTTTTTTTGAAAAACAGGGTATCTAAATATATTTTAATTGGAATTATATTGATCTTTCTACCAGCCCCTGCATCTGGCTCTGTGTGTGTAGTTGTGCAGTTCAGCCAAGAAGCGATTGGAACAGCTGTCAAATTCCCAACTTCAATATTTTCATACACTTATTTCCAACTAAAATATTCCCTCCTGTTACCTGATATATCTGTTGTGGATTGGTGGAATGGAACAAAGCTTGGCTTAAAAATGACTCAATAATCAGTATCTAACATCTCTAAGATTCCTTATACCTTCCCTTGACATCAGACATACAAGTAAGTATGGTATGATCCACTCATTCCTAAAGTTTTCTGGCAGTCAAGTGTACTTTTTACAGGCTATGTTTAACATCATGTTAATGTGATAAAGATAATAAAGTTATGAAATTGCTACTGGATAATAGACAGAAGTGTGTGTAGCCATGGCGTCTTATAGCAATAGCACTTTTCTTATATACCGCTTCATAGTGCTTTACAGCCCTCTCTAAGCAGTTTACAGAGTTCAGCATATTGCCCCCAACAATCTGGGTCCTCATTTTACCGACCTCGGAAGGATGGAAGGCTGAGTCAACCTTGAGCCTAGTGAGATTTGAACAGCTGAACTGTTGAACTAGCAGTCAGCCTGCAATGGCTGCATTTAACCACTGCACCACTTCAGCTCTTCAGTCTTGTGTGTAATACCTAGAGTATCTTGTTAAAGTTCAGCACAACTGCACAGATAAACAAGAAAACATAGGGGAATGTTGAAATTGATTAGAAGAACCAGAAACATCTTCCCTAATTTGGATGTCTTCAAATGCATTGACTTCCATAGCCAGCATGTCAACTGCTTAGAATTTTGAAAACTGAAATTCACTTATTTGCAGATTGTCTGGGCAGAAGTAGGATAAAATAAGCATGATTAATTCAGTTGCTTCTCTTTCCACCATCAATCATAGCTCACCTCTAGAGGCCTCCAACCATTCTTGCTTCACACTGTAGCGAACCTGGGCTTTTGGATGGCTTTCAGGAAGGTCACATGCAATCACAGCTGTATTTCCCTCATCAACTTCTATTACATGCTGGCCATCATATTTAAAGTCTTTGAGATCTATGAAAATTACAGTAAAATTTTAGAAGAAACAAGGAGTTCTAAAAGTAAAACAAATGATTACCGTATTTTTCGGAGTATAAGATGCACCGGAGTATAAGACGCACCTTAGTTTTGGGGGAGGAAAATAGGGGAAAAAATCTACCTACCAGGTATTCATCTGGCTAGCGTCCTTAGTCTGTTCAGCTTCAGCACATTATTTTATCCCCAGGTTAGGGCTGAAAAAAATATTCTTCGGAGGGAGTAGGAATGAAAACAAGCCTGCAAAGACTTAGGGCTGGAAAAAACTACTTCGGAGGGAATAGGAATAAAAAAATGCTGCAAGCCGGTAAGATCGTTAACACCTCATTAAGGCTGAAAAAACCTTTTTCAGAGGGAGTAGGAATGAAAACAAGCCTGCAAAGACTTAGGGCTGGCAAAAACTTCTTCGGATGGAGTAGGAAGCCGGGAAGATCGTTAGCACCGTGTTAGGGATGGGAAAAAAAGCTTTGAAAAAACTACATTCTGAGTATAAGACCCACCCAAATTTTCAGCCTCTTTTAGGGAGGAAAAAGGTGCGTCTTATACTCCGAAAAATACGGTGTGTGTGTATATATATATATTCAAAGCACTGTAACTATAATTATTGAATAAACATTTCCAAAAATATATTTAATTTAGTCCAGGAAATTCAAAGTCATTGTCTATGCATATTTTTCCAATAAAACAGATACATTTTTGTAGACAGCAAAATGTAGTGATATATATTAAGTAGTTATTATGCCTTAATGACCTTGACTGGTGCATTTTGTTTAATTAGAAAACTTTAGTAGAATACATTCTTCTCCTAAAGATTATAAAATAGAATATGCAAATATTCTGAAATGCTTCAAGCATATAATTTGGTGAAATGATTTTTGTATGTGTGCAGCATAGGATATTTGATATAATTTAAAGCATTTTGAGCTAAAGCTTGAAATGTTGAAAATAGCCGGTTTTGCACCTAGATGTTTCTTTTATTTTATGTTTCATAAAATCTGGCACTCGAAATCTTGAAGATAAAGGTAAACCTTTACTATAATCATGACTGCAGTGACTGTATGCTCCAATGCAGTAGGTCAGCAGGATCTTAAACATCTCACTAGCCCACATTGCTTTTGTCTGGTAACAACACTTAACTGAATATTAATAAAACCAAGAGCTCAAAAAGAAATACTATTCCTATGTGAGGGCCAAATATTTCCTGTAGGGCCTTCTGAAGTCTGTTTGGAATTTTTAGGTTCTATATAACTTCCCAGAACTTTGCCTGCAGCTGTAGGGTTTATGCATACTGAACATTAATCTGAAGATTAAATGATAATTCTTTGGTTGAAAGTTGCCATATGCTAGTTATATATTTAGAACAGGAGAATGTAAGTTCAAAAAAGTTTGAGCAACATGCTATAAACAGAACTTCGTGCAAAATGAGTGTTTCTCCAATGTTCCAAATTGAAATAATAGGATTACCAGCTTCAAAGCACTTTATATTTTAATATTAGCTACACTGAAAAGAAACACTGGATCAGTTGTTTCCTTACTTTATCACTGTGAAAAATAAAACTCAATATTATTTAAGTTACCATTTCTAAATCACAACTTCTTATTTCCATTATGTATTCTGAAAACAAAGAATTCCTTCCAAAAATTAATCAATTTTTAAATCACTAGTTTTTCCTTGCTTTTATAGCTGGAGAACCTGGCCCATTTGCCTGGAAATTTTATAACACCGAGTTAGACTCCCCTTCATATGCCTTGGAAAAATAATAAGGTGTTACTATCACAAGTTGGACTAGCTCAGGGCAAGTATTTAGGGAGTTTGGACAGCAGAAACCAGAAGAGACTGCAAGTCTCTATTGGCAGAATGGGAGAGTGGAAAATTTTGTTTTCATTCTCTGGGATTTATATCAGCTTTCCAACAGTAAAAGACAGATCTGGCTCCAAGGTTCTCCCCACCCACGCTCATGGAAAAGTGACATAAAATTTCTCAAACAGGCTAATTAAAGCAAGATTGCTTCAAAAACATTTTAAAATAAAAAACAGCTCCCTTGGCAGTATAGCAAAAAGCCTTCCAAAATGCAAAACGTATTAGCTGTCAAGAGACTATTTCAGTGCTAGTGCCTGGATTCATGGAAAGAGGGAGGGGAAAGGCTTAACAAAGACATAAAAATGATTTGCAGCAAACATGTTTAATACTTTAAGAATGTCTTGGCATTGTAACAACTGAAAATAATTAATAAATGCAAAACAAAAGAAGACGTTACAGGTAAACTTCAGTTAAAATAATTAATCCTTTAAAGTCAAATTTAGGAGGGAGAGCTGTTTCCATGGGATACTGCAGATAGATTAAAGTTAATTCTTCTCTGCAAAAGTTTCCATTCTTCCTAATGTGAAAATGGTTGTTTGGGAAGAGACTGGGTGCTGGAATTATTCTCTCATTTCCCTTTTTTCATGCCACAAAGTTTTAAAGAAGGATAAGAGTGGAGAGTAAAAAAGTAAAGATAGAGCTTGGCTGCTTACAGCACACATTTCTCCGATCAATAACATGTGAGCTGGAATTTTTTTTAAAATGTCCAGCCTGGTGGTCCAAATTCATCACAGCGATAGTTGAACCCTACAACTATTGTGAAGGCTTCAGAATTACTGGCAAAAAAATAAGGAAAAAAACAACAATTTGTTTTCTTTTTAAGTATTTGAATCCATGCGAAAAGAGAACAGTTCCAAAGTTTTGCAATACAATTTGAAAACTTTCTTTGCAAAAGAAAATTTACATTTTTGCAATTAGAAGACATTTGTGGGTGTAGAAAGAGAAAACAATAGCTTCACAATAATAAAATAATCTTAAAAGTATAAAATAAACTCCTAGAATGTAATGATGTGTTGTAAGGAATATCCTTCTGGGTTCAGTTCCAAGTGGGGAAAAAGACTGGATTCATGGAAGTTGCTTGGAGCACATGGCATGGATTGGATCCACATGACTGGATTCATGGAAGGTTTAATGGAGCCCATGGCATGAGTTCAGAAAAGGTGGATCACATGCTTCCAGATGTTGGGTGAAGAGGAAAAAAAAGTTGCTGAGAGTCCCTGAGTTTTTATAACCTCTGTTGGGCCCCACCTCAGAGTTTCCTGTTCCTGTATAAGAAATGCACTCTGATTGGTGGTCAGACTCCCAGGGGCCATGCAGGGGCAACTCTGTAGGCTGTGTTTTTGAGTTCAAGTTTGGCTGACCCTTGCTGGGTGATGGTTTAATGAAAGGGCTTTGGGCAATTCCTAATATTACTCTGTCTGAAGGAGGTAGAGCTTTGTTATGTAGAATGGACTGGTCCAGGCTATTAACAAAGGTGGGGGGGATGAGTGATATGGGTCATTCCCTGATGGCACATTGACAAAGGTGGGGGCTACTAAGAGTGAGTATTTTTCTGTCTAAAAGCATGATTCCAGGGATATTCTATATAATATTCTGCCTTTTTAATATTTCCTAGGATATTTTATTTTTCTAGGAGAGGGGTGGATGCTAACTTCCTACAGATGTCTTCTGTTCTCCTTTCCCCCCTCCAAATAGCTTGTTAGTACAATAGAGATTTTTTGGAGATGGTGCGGGCCCATAGGAAAGTATCTATCTAACCACTACTAAGCATACAAAAAGATCCTAGAGGAGATTAAGGGAATTTTAGCATAATTCTTATCCTAAAAGAAACCATCTGGAGACCATCACAGATTATAATTTTAAAGGTAAACTTCTTTTCAAGAAAAAACAACGCATGAAGAAGTCTTTAAATTACCGAATTGGAAAGAACCAATTAGGTCACTGAGTCCAATCACTTGCCCCGTCCAAGAATCAAAATTAAAACATACACAACTGATAGCTGTGTAGCCTTCACCTGCACACATTCAGTAAAATCAAAGTTATATGGGTAATTGGTTCTAAAATTAGATGCTGTTCATTATTTGGAAATGTTTCTCATCACTTAATTGGAATCAGCCTTCCTATAACTGAAATTCATTATTCTATGACCTGACTTCTGGGATCAGAGAAAATATAGATCATATCATTTCAGGTATGTGTTACCCTATCCCTCTCCATAGTAACATCTGTAGCAAAGACATGAAATATTCTTTGCCAGAAAAAGGTGAAGCATCTATTCACAAGTGAAAACTGTGATTACGTATTTTAATCATAACCTCATCACAGATATATTGTTATTTCTTCCCTTTGGTATCTTGTGGCCACCCTGGCTTTCAGTCTTCTCTTCTCAGAACAACTTTTTCTGTTTCTTTGATATTTTCTTATACGATTTACCGTAGCTTACAACCCACTGATTATCCTCACTGCCCTTCTCTAATCCTGTTCCAGTTAACAAGTGGTGTCCAAAACTTGATACAATCCTAGATATGCAGCCTGACCTACCTGTTCTGCTAACTTCCAGCTATATCTTTGAAAGTAAAAAGTAAACTCATGCTGAAGTAGAAAAAACATTTTTAACAGAACCCAGTTTTCTACCACGCATGTGAAACTTGAAAGGCAGGTGATGCATCTGCCTGCAATTTGTACTATCTGTTGATAAGAAATGTCACTTGTCAATGGATGCTTCACCTTTTTCTGGCAAAGAATATTTGGAATGACCCAATGAAATGGTACAAGATTACACAGAGCCCAAACAGGAATCCACAATATAGTATGCATTAATGCCCTCAATTTTAGTCTTTGTTTATTCTAAAAAGTCTTTTTAATTAAAAAAGAAATATGCAGTGCTGCAAAGTAAGTATCAGCCTCTAAGATAATGTTTAGTTAAAGGAATGCTTTTGTGCTTTAACAAAGCTCAACTGTCACTTTTAAAAATACAAATAATGATGAATACATCCCAATTATTTGCTCAGAAGTGTTTCCAGCAGCTTGGATAATAGAGATCATTCTGAGGAGAAAAACTGGGTGACAGCTAGCAATCATGTCCACTTTTCTTCTGATATATTTTGTGACTATATCTACCATGGTTGCTTTTTGAGAATAGGAAATTCCACCATAACCTCCATCTAAACAGTATTTCCAGGGGTGGTCAAACTATGGTTCTTTGAGGACCTGTGGACTTCAACTCCCAGAATTCCAGAGCTAGCCATGCATGCATAGCTGGCTCAGGAATTCTGGGAGTTGAAGTCCACAGGTCCTCAAAGAACCATAGTTTGGCCACCCCTGAAACAGTATAAGGGGACTTTCTGCATGTCCTCCTATAAAGTTTCCATTAAACTTTAAACATTGTCAAGAGTTATTCAATACTGATATGGGCAGCATATAAATTTAATAAATAAAGAAATAAAAATAATTTGTCTTAGTTTTTGATGGTATTCACATATAAATCTCTGGTTGAAATGGCCTTCAGCATAGAATATATATATATATATATATATATATATATATATATATATATATATATATATATATATATATATATATATATATATATATATATATATATATATATATATATATATATATATATATATATATATATATATATATATATTCTGTATTTGTAAGAAATCATGATACTATTGAAAGAGGAAGCTTGAAGCTTCCTATTACATCTTTCTAAACATTCCCCTGCTCTTATACAACAGAGTTCTTGTACAACACTACTGTATTGATTCTATAACTTTTGTAGACTAATTGAAGTGATACAAAGACCAGTCTCTGAATATAAGAACTATAGGTGACCATTATCTTGATATACCATAAAAATACTACGACTAAAGCCAATCCAGATATTTGCAAGTCGTATCAAAACTGAATTTTATCAGAGTACATAATTTTTCTTGTATTCACACTTACACACCAAGTTAAAAAAGTTATATAATCACAATTATTTCATACATTTTTTTTTCATCCTGCATATATGCACCTCTTCATTCTACACTGGAAATTCTTGATTTATCAAAGCATCTACTTGATCAGAATAACATACCTTTGTTTTAATTTTCATCTGTCACTATAATTATATTTAGAACAGTTTTAGGGATGAAAATGGCTTTTCAATATGGAGCCAAAACCTGCATCAAGGGACTGATTAGATTAGAGGCCCTGGCAGAAGCAAAATGAAGAATGAGGCATTTTGTTGTCATTGAAAAGACAGCTGCAAATACACATAGGTCCCCAAAGATATCTTGAGTAGGGGTCATTGCCCATTGGTATTTTGTGAAAGAAAATAAAATGAGTTGAATATTGTTTTGAGGGGATTCTTTCAAATCTGAGCATCAGAATGTAGAACTGCACTATCCTATTATAACTGTGCACAGAATTAATAACAAGAGATTATAGGTAATTACAACTGTAATATTTTAGCATAGCATTAAAGACAGCTGCCAATGTTTTTAAACCATACCAATGCAGTGGAATGTTCCCTTGGTATGAATCGAAATGGAATATTATCTTCAGAATCAGCTCTTCTTACACTGGCCTGTTTTAAGGGCATTGATAAATATGTCAATTATATATGTATTGAATTCATTGAAGCTTTCCCATACATGTCTTGCCTGAACTTGTATTAATTTCAGGAAATTTTGAGATGCAATAGCTTTCAAATTTCAAGTATTTAAAATAGAATTTATACTAGTTACCCAAAATTCTATATAGTTAGAACTACAAAGTTTCAACTAGTCTTATGCTAGTTTGTCAAAGATAATAAAATTCATCTTGGGAAAAAGGGATATTACTGAAGAAACATCACATATTTTTATTTCAACAAATATTTATCATATTTTGAATATATCAAATATCAGAACTTGAGCAATTATGAAACTATTCATAGAATGTCAATAGTTTAATAGAAACTATTAAATTAAGCTATCAAAGAATAGTTTAATAGAAATTCAAGTATTATTCTCTCTCTCTCTCTCTCTCTCTCTCTCTCTCTCTCTCTCACACACACACACACACACACACACACACACACACACACACACACACACACACACACACAAACTACAGGGTGGTAAATAGGGAGTTTTATATCAAACTTCTTAACCCATTATTTCCCTCATATAAATGTCACCATTTCAGTATAAAGCAGGCACTTAAAATTCCAAACTCTAACTTATTTCAAAAATTTGGAATGAAAATGAAGATTACAACAGTAAGTAGCATGGGTGACCTTGTTTGAGGGACCTTAGCAAGGACCCCTTGAGAAAGATCTCCAAAAATCAATGAAGGATTCAAATAAATTCACAGCTGTAGTCTGTAAAGTTTGAAAGCTTTCTTTCATTTCATTTTGGCCAAAGACTGAAAAATATTGAGACTTAACTCTGAATACTTCCATGGATTACACTCTGTGCCACACTGAAAGCAACTCTACGTCTCTGTGCAACTGGTTCCTGTTTAGAGTTTAACTAGCCACGGTCCTAAATATTAGGCAATGAGAGGAATACAATAGAAAGAAAGTAGTCTAGAGATAGTGAAGGAATGCAAAAGCTATTAGCATTGAAAAGAGATAGGAAACAAAATCTCACCCTTAGGAAAAAAACTACATGTGAGAAAGATTAAAAAGAAATCTTAATTCAGTGTGGTCTAAGAGGAGAGAAGGGGAAATTCTAGCAGCTTTCTGTCTATGGAGATTCTCGATCATCCATAGACAGATCATCATGGTTGTCCCAAAGGTGCTCTTTTCAAAAGGCAACTGGCTTCCTCAGTTCTAACTAACTGGTGGGGAATAGAAGGATTTATAATCTTTGATAGAATATAATTTCTCAGGATCAATTTCTCAGTATGAATTATCTGTAGCAAATCAGCTAGCAGAATTTTTTAAAGATTGCTCCAGGATGTCTTGTTCTGAGAAGGGGCAGGCAAATGTGCTGCTCAGTTAGTGATCAGTTGGTTATTAGATTATTATTATAATTTCATGCAAATATTTAAAACTGGATTTGGGGATATAATTAGGAGAGCAATGGCAAACTGAGAAATTTGAAATTTGAAACAAGGAGCCAAAGAAATTTGTCAGTACATACTAGATTTTCAATTGTATGCCAGAGATGTGGGGTGGAATGATCTTGCTCTGACTGACCAGTTGTGAGCCTTTGCTGATGAACCGAGAGATAAATGAACGAAATACTAGATTTCTACTAGAATATTTCATACTAGAAAATTTGGAAGAACTTTTCCAGTGTTGTATATCGATCAGTGGACAATTGAAAATATTAAGGCCACCCCTGCCACCCACAAGGCCTCCTGAGATGACTACATCGGAGAACCCAAGAAATAGGACCAGAATAAGATTCTTGTCAACATCAGAGAAGAGAACTAAGTTCATTTTCTACTGTAGAGCCACAGGACACCTAGCCAAGACTTGCACCACTAAAGTTCAGACCTCTGAGTCAGCTACAAATTGCAATATTTGTGGAGCTGCAGGCTACATAATAAGCAAGTGCCCAAATAACTTCAAAGCCTTGTCTTTGGAAAACTTCACAGCTCCCACAGGTCCTAAATAAGACCGCAGCAGGAGTGTGCTCAGACAATTAACTGACATCAGGCAGGTGTATTTCATTATGCTTGTTATTCTTCATTCAATTTCTGGTTTTCTCAGCTCTTGTAGATTTGGGTGCATAAGCCAATTTCATAGAAAAAGACAGTGCAATTGTTTGAACTGCCTACACAGTAATTAGAAAAACCAATGCTTGTGGAAACTATTTTCAGGCAAGTGCCCCAAGCTGGTCTTATTTTGAAACACACAACACTTCTGAAACTGACAATAAATGATCATGCAAAATTCTTGCTGCTCTATATTACAGTTTCTTTAGATCAGAGGTCTTCAAACTTGGCAACTTTAAGACTTGTGGACTTCAACTCTCAGAATTCTCCAGCCAGCTATGCTGGCTGGAGAATTCTGGAAGTTGAAGTCCACAAGTCTTAAAGTTGCCAAGTTTGGGGACCCCTGCTTTAGATGGTCCCATTGTGCTGGGCATTGACTGGCTGCAAGCCCATGATTTACATGTATAGGGAGATAAAGGAAGAATTTCTTTTCATTTCAAAGATGCCAACAGCACCATCTACAGCTTTCCTCATTATCACCCTTCTCCCTCTCCTGCTCAGTTATCTGAACCCTCTTTCTTGCCAGAAAAGTATACAGAATTTGCTGTTGTTTCCAGGGAAAAGGGAACAAGTACATTGCCTCCTTATCACATGTGTGACTATACCCCTTGGGGCTGGAATCCCAGAGTCTAGGTAAGAGGCAATATCTTACATAACTTAATGGTTACCATGAATGGTTACACTTTGGTGGTAATGTTACACTTTAGAAGTCCTGAAAGAATTAACCTGAGGAGGCTGATTCTTTTAAGGTTTCTAAACAATGTAACTTTTAGGAAATCGTTAATAATTATGCCTTTTACTTCAGACCTACAGGAGCACATTCAAAAGACAGGCAGGGAGAGGTGCACACAATAGAATGAATGAGTGCCATTAACTTAACTGTCTTTGAGACCAGATGTGGCGAAGTTTAATGCTCAAGTGATGCCTTTTGAATGGGTTAATTGCAGCATGTCTACTCCAGATTCACGAATGAAATACTTTTCAATATTTGGGATAAATATGACTTTTTTTTTAGAAGAACCACTTTTGCACAAAACTCCTCTTACAAGAATCTGAGAGGAACTCCGCAAACAGAAGTGGAAAAAAGCCATAGGCAGGTAGGCTAATCAATTACTATTTTTCCAGATTTTAAAAAAATGACCACTAGGGAGGCCCATAAGCAAAATAAGTGCGTTAAGAGGCAGAGCAAGCAGCACTTTCTACATTTCTCTTAAATGGAGACCATGTTCTTCGAAACTTAATCTAGCTGCAGAGCTCAGTCCAAATCCCCCAAAGGCTTCAGTCCAATAGTAGGCCTCTCCCACAGAGCTTTAGAGTTGCTCTTTCGTTCTTATTGTGCTTCTCCCTTTTTATCCCAGCCCAGCCTAAACATTTCATTTCTGATTAATATTTTGATAGCAAGCCAATATTTTTTTGGCATTGCAACAAAACCAGGCCCCATTTTACAAACATATCTCCTTCAAACTTTTAAAAACAAATTTTCTTTCTTTCTCCCACCCCCCTCTGTTTCCCGAAAGAGCTCCTCTTATTTCTGAAACAGACTACATGAAGAGTTTGTCAACTCATTAATGCAGGTAATAGCATTTACCCTGCAGGTCTGTTCTTCAGATCTCTTGACTCTTGAACAATGTCCATAACCCAATTTGATTGTGCATAATTTACTAAATAGGAGGCATATCCTAATTTGGAAGTGTTGATATGAGCTAAATTCTGTGATGCCTTCTTCATCACAGTTAAGTGTTTTTATCAAATCCTAAAATTGGAAGAGGCCATTTAGATCAGAGGTCCCCAACCTCCGGTCCATGGTCACAAGCATGGTGCTGTGGCATGCCAGAAACTGGGCCATGCAAACAAGTGAAGTCCCATCTTTGGGATGCAGGCAGCATGAAAAACCCCATCCCCTCCAGTCCACGGATAAACCTCTCCCCACAGAACCGGTCCCTGGTGCCCAAAAGGTTGGGGGGCCGCTGATTTAGACTATCAAATCCAATACCATGCTCAGTACAGGAGCTGCCCATGTCAGGAATTTCCCCCCTCCCCTAATATTCAACTTGAATCTGTCCTCCTACAGATTGAGATTATCATTGTTATATTGCTGTTTACACACATTTCCTCTGGCCAATCTGAAAAGCATCTTTGACAAAGGCCATGTTCTGACATGGACATCAGTATCCAACTGAAGGACAGAATTTAAATTCTTCCTCTATGTACAAGAGATGCCTGTTTCATCTAACTTTGAGCAATGTAACTATGTTCCCTTGCTGAGGCAAAGTGATAGATTTTGAAAAAATTTCAAAGCTACTTACTGGCTAATGTTACCGTGGCAGGAACACTGGCAACAACACCTTCAGACATGCGGGCTATGCACTGGTATCGACCCACTGTGTGATTGTTTAAGGCAGCAATGGTGAGCAATCTTTGATCAATATGGATTCCTAGAACATCATCTGATTGAAGCAGCTCCTTTCCATTCAGTCTCCAAGTAACGTTTATTCCCAAAGGCTCAACCACACATCCCAGAGTCACCAAGCCACCATGCTTCTGGACAATAGAATCAGGTTGGACAGAGACATGAAGAGAATCACCTGCAAAGGAAGACAGGTAAAGTCCTCATAAAGTAGATCAGCTACTTCCACTTTAAATTACTTAACTATTTGACTTCCCCTGCACAAGAAATTACAAGTTTAAGGCTTTATGGCATTCAAGAGCTAGTCATTTCTTGGCAAGAAAATGTGAAAGTATCTACTGAAATACTAAACTTTCAGATATATATGATCCTAATCTAAATAAGACTGTAATGCTGAATGTCTCTGCAAGTAAATACTGGCATGTTCAGCTATCTCCTGCTCCATTGTTTTGTGTCTCGCCTGTCCTTAAGCAATCAACTTTGCACGTGAGTCCACTCTAAATCTTTGGGAGGCGGAGAACATGTTGCTCCACAATAATCACATTTGCTTCCATGTCAACGTAAACAAACTTGGAGTAACAGGGGTTATAAAAGTAAATATGTATTATACCCAAAACTTGGTCCAGTATCTTATTTTTAAACAATGTTATTAATATGCCCCAGAACCAGTGGTGGGTTCCTACCGGTGCGGTCCACTCTATCACACCGGTAGCGGCGGGCTGGTGACGTCATCAAGAGGCTACCGACCCGGTGCAATCGGTTGCCAGTGCCTAGAAGCCACCATCTTTTTTCACGAATTTTTCGGTGATTTTTTGCTTCTGCACATGCGCGGAAGCAAAATCGTGCCAAAATCTTGCAAGGAGACGCGCGCGAGAGAGAGGTTTCAGCAAGATTTCGCTTCTGTGCATGCGCGGAAGCAAAAAATAGCTGAAATCGCATGCATGTCCCCTCACAAGATTTTGGTGCAATTTTGTTTCCATGCATGCGGGGAAGCAAAATCACGTGAGAGGGCGCAAATGCGTAGTGAGCGTGCATGCGCATGAAAAGTTATGTGCATGCAGCGTACCAGTAGCAAAGTAAGTGAGCAACCCGCCCCTGCCCAGAACAGTTACAAGCCAACAATAATCTCTTGTCATTTTGTCATCCCCACTGGACAATGAGATTAATAGTACTTTTGAATTAGATAAATGTGTTTGGTTGCTCACCCAGGAGCTCATTCAGTAATTACTGAATGTAAACAAATTAATCATATGTAGCCAGAATAGTCAGTTTACTGGAAGTTGATAAGAATTATGACTAAGGAATAGGCAGTGTATGCAGCGGTAGAAACTCATAAATATCAAAACATAAAACCATAGTTCTTTAAAAATTGCAAACAAAAATTGCAAATAAAATCAAGGACCTGAAAATGCATCAGCTACATAGATTAAAAAAAATAGGAGAAACAATCACTCACCCAAATTTGTAATGCAATTAGCAGATGTCAAAAGCAAACACGCAATAGCAATGATTAGTCTTTCCCCCTCTGGTATCATTGTCATCCCACGCAGAGGAATATGGACCAAAAAATACCAACCGGAGTTCCCATAAGCTATCACAGAGCACTTAATAATAGAAATTCAACTTCATGGATCAACCTGAATAGGAAAGGAAGAGATAAAATAAAACAATATATTAAATAAAATGTAGGAGAACTGTATTGCTGACCACAGCTTGTGTGTGGTCTTCCAGCGTCTTTCCAAATGCACTGCCAATTTGAAATATGATTTGGAATACAATGAAAGGAAACAGTAGTTAATAATGTAAGAATTAATAATCAACTATATTTAATCCAATCATTATATATAGAATGTGTATGTGTGTGTGTGTGTGTGTGTGTGTGTGTGTGTGTGTGTGTGTGTGTGTGCTTTAACCCCCTCCAAAACATATTTTCCATTTCAGTACAAACAGCTGCATAGCTCTGGTTGAAATCATTGATTAAAAATTTAAAAAGAATTGGTCCCAACCAGGATAGCATGAAGTTGACAAAATGCATCATATCATAAATAAACTCCAGTGCTTACATACTTGTATAAAATGTTATGACATACATTTTGTCATTTGCCTCTTGTCCCTCCTACAGATACTCATGGTTCAATACAGATTCTTCAGAAGCTCTACTTGTTTCTTTTCACTAAGGAAATGGATCTTTTTATTCCTATTTTTTATTTATTTTTAAATGTCTCTTTTTAAACTAGTTACCAATCCATTAAAAAATTAGGTCCCGTTATCCCATAGTTGCCAAACATACTTAATGGGCGGCCAAATAGCTGCCAAACATACTTAATATTTAATATTTGTATTAGTTGCATACAAATGCAACTAATAATAACATCCTTTAATGAAAAAATCTGTCAATTGTTTTTTGAAAATTCAAGCACGTAGTGCAAATAGGTCACCTCTATTTAGGTACCTGTTGAACTCTGAAAAAAACTAATACATTGTGAAGCAATATTTATCTTTCCAGAATCCATACCGATTTTCCTTCAGCAAGGCTTATTCTTCTACATGGCTAGTTCAAACCTTTAGATGGCCAAGCTGACTGGCGTATAATTTTTTTAAATCTCACCCTGGAATCTTTTTTAAAGTTATTGTTGTTGCATTGGCTATCTTCCAAGTCTCCAACACTGAACATGATTTGAGGGTTAGATAATTTTTGCTAAAAGATCAACAATTTCATATCTGAATTCTTTAATATCTGTTGAGTGGATGCCAACAGGGCTTGGTGCTTTCTAACTATGTAGTATTTCAAGTTGTTCTATAATATCTGCTCTTATAAACTTAATTTGCTTTAACTGTTTTGATTCTCCATCTTGGGGTGGAATCAGCCTTCAGAGAGGGTTGTCCTGGACCAATCGTCTCGAGGGTCGAGTCAATCAAATTTGCATTCAGCACGGATCCGCCTCTTCCTGCCCAGATCTGACTCGACCCTTCGAGAGGGAAGGTGTGTTAGGACTCCCCTCCTGAACGCTTTTCTATTCTTTCTATCCTCTATCCTTAAAAAAAAAGATTAAGATAATTAGATACATATAGATTAGGTCAAGAGCAGAGAAAGATCAATACAGGCCAGATATCTTCTCTAGTAAGGGCAAAAACAAATAGTTTATTCAATTTCTCTGAAATCACCTTATCCTGCTTGAATGCTTCTCTCACTTCTTTGTTGTCTAATTATTTCCCTGTCTGATTTGGGGATATGTCAAAAGAAACACAGAATTGAATTTAGTGGGATTGCATGTGATACAACAAGATGGACATTATTTAGAATAAATAATACTGAGTAAAATGTGAGGAACTGGTATAAAAGAGATACAATGAGGTAGTTTCATCACACAGGAAAAAATGTATAAACATCTAATTGCAAAAGGAAATATATGAAGGAAAATAAAGACAGAAGCCAGGAAAGTTGTGATTAACTTCAAAGTTTAAAGAATAAAATGAAGATCTGAAGTGGTGTATCAATACAATGGAAGTAAAGATGGCTTACAGAATACAAAAGTATGGAAAAGCATAATGAATGTACAGTATTGGTGTTGTATCTAGTTAAATTCTTTTCTCTTCCTCTATCTCCTAGCTTTAATTTCTTTTGCACAATGTTGTTTATCCTGAAAAAGAATAGCATAAAATTCAAAATTTGAAAAAGAATAGCATAATGATTTTGATTTATAAGTATGTATGCAATAAACATTTGTTGAATTAACAAAATACTATAGGTAGTCCTGTAGAGCCTGCCCATCATGGCAGTAATTCAGGATATTGTAAAACAGATCAGTTATGTGACTGACCTATTTTTACAACCTGTTTGAAATGGTCATTAAGCAAATCATCATGGTTGTTAAGTGAATTGTGGTTGTCAAGTGAACTAATAGTTCATTATGGATGTAAACCAGAAGTAAATGTCTGTTTTCTGCAAAACTGTCATAAGATGCATTTATATGACCATGGGATGCTACAGGCATCCGTAAATGCTACATGGTTATGGAGCACCTGAGATGCAGTAATGTGATGATGGGAATGACCATTAGAACTTTGAATCTGGGTCCTAAGTACCACCCAGGTAGATCCAGTAAAACAGGTGTTACATGACCGGTCATAAATCAAGGACTATCTGTACAATAACTATTTCCAGATATTTAAGAATTTTACAATAGTACAAGATATTTAGTATATATTTTTTGAGCATCCTTTTTGGTGACTTTTTTGTTTTGAGCATTCTAAGTCAATAGCTCAGTTTTGACCACTAACAGTAAATACCTGTTTCAGTAAATATTTCTGAATTCTGCTCATTTATTGTTTAATTGATTTTATCCAATATGCCCTGCTAAACATCCTGCTTTTAGCAATTTTCCAAAAATCAGCCCAGTGCTATATATATAAAAAGTCAGATTTCCTCACATGATTTCATAACGGGTGTATGAATAGTAGATATGAACCATGTATTTATTGCTTATATAAATCTATGTATCACAAATCAAATACATCCCACCGATCGAATATATTAATATTTTCAGCTATAAATAAAAACATGTCTAATCAAGCAGAATGTAACTGTTTGCCAAGTTTTGTTACCTTTTAATTTGGCTGTGGTTATAAACAATATTTTGATTTAAACAGAAATACAAATGAAAATATTTCCTCAGCTCTTTGGTTCTTTTTTTTGTACAGAGAGGAGGAGAAAAAAAGAAAAACAATAGAATATCAGAGAGAAATGTACTTGAAAAGAAAGGGGCCAAAACAATTGACCTAGAGATAGCCTTCTTCACCAGAAGCACTCTTGGTGACAGTCAATAGTAAACCTGATCAGGCAATGTCCCATCCCTTTTAAGTTCTTACATTGCATGTATGTACAAAAATTGTGGACTGGGGTCACCCAGGTATGCCCAGAATTTTGAAGTCAGTGACTATTCCCGCAGATGCCTTTGTTTCTCCAACAGGTGTTCTACAGGTATATTGAACTACTATTCTCTAAATCCTAGGAAGCTCCTGAAATAGGTCACTTTAAACCAGGGGTCCCCAAACTTGGCAACTTTAAGACTTGTAGACTTCAACTCCCAGAATTCTCCACCCAGCTGGGTGGAGAATTCTGGGAATTGAAGTCCACAAGTCTTAAAGTTGCCAAGTTTGAAGACCTCTGCTTTAAACAGACAATTATAGTTTGTTTGTTTGTTTGTTTATCAATGTATATGCCAAACTAAAATCTGATTGATACATGCTAAATTTAACTAAGTTAATAAAATATATACCTAATTAAAGTCATTTGGACAAGTTAGTTGCAATTTAAATCCCACTTGTATCAATAAATATACAACACAAATTAATTGCATATTTACTCTGATGTAAGTTGAACTCTGTTGACCGGAGCTAATTCCTAGTACATATCCAAAGGCTGGTAATCTTAGCTTCAATCCAATTGTTTTTTCTAGGCATCTCACTGTATTTATTACCATATAACATAAACCTGCCATATTCTGTCCTAAGATTTTAACTTTTCCACCTCTTTTTACATGACGGCTGAGATATCTGGATGTTGCTATTTTTCCAGATGAAGAATTTGCACCTGGAGTGATGGTTAAGTTGCCATCCTAACCAGGATTTTGAATGGGCCAGAACAAAAGATCCCTCTTCTTAGAACTAAATACGTAACTCCAGTTTTCCCTTTTAAGCAAAACTATCAGGTCAACTGGTTTAGACCAGGGGTCTTATCAACTTTAAGACTTACGGACTTCAACTCCCAGAATTCCTCAGCCAGCTTTGAGGAGTTGAAGACCATAAGTCCATGAAGTCCATAAGTCTGGGAGTTGAAGTCCATAAGCTGGCTGAGGAATTCTGGGAGTTGAAGTCCATAAGTCTTAAAGTTGCCAAGATTGGAGACCCCTGGTTTAGACTACGTGGACTGAAGTAAACCTTGAAATAAAAAAAAACAATACAGGTAGTCCTCGACTGTAATTGAGCCCAAAATTATAGTAATATGTTATGGTCATTTAGCAGGTCACTTCATGACCGGATCTAATTTTACATTTTTTGCATTAATCGTTACGCTGCAGCCATAAAGTGAATCCATTTTACCCAATTGGCGGTTTTTTTGTCAGAAACCAGATGTAAATACCACAAATCAGCCAAAAGTATTAAAAATCATGGTCATGTGACCAAACGACGCAATAAATAGTCGTAAAGGTGAACCAGTGGCCAAGTGCCCAAAATGTGATCACATGACCATGGGATGGAGGGGTTTACACCTGTCATAACTTTGAAATCAGGTGATAAGTAGCTTTTGTGAGGTGCATTGTAACTTCAAATGGTCATAAGTTGAGGACTACCTTTATAAGGATCTTCATGTCTAACAAATCCAGCACATTAAGTACTCAGGGAATACAATAGCTGCATCACCGATTCTGAACTCAGAATGAGGTCCCAACATCAAACTGATATACTAAAAATGCCAATGGATAGACAGTAACTAATCCAAAGAAGATCAAACAAAGATTGAAGGGGTATATCCAAAGACTGTAAAGCTGTCAACATTTAAGATACATTAGTAGATATTTCCTAATGAGATTTAACAGACTGTATAAAGTACCATATAATATCCTTTATTTCACATGTTAGCAAAATGGATTTTCTAAAGCAGATTAGAGTCCTGAAAGGAAAAGGAGATGAAGCTGGCTTTATAAAAGGACCAGGAGCTCAAGAGATTTGTGTATGCTAGAAATTTAAAAATCCAAAAAATATGGAAAAGTCAGTATGAGCTTCATTAATTATAGAAAGAGCAAAGGAACATGTTTAACATGTTCTAAAATTTCCACTCAAATCAATAGACTTTTAAAATATTTAAGTGGTTGGATTTTTTCCTTAACAATTCCTTAATTATTATTAGTAAAAATCTGAAACTAAGCCTTAACGTGATACCCGTTTGATTTAACACCAAGTGTAATTTAATCTATTATGAATTAAGATTATCTGCAAATCTGATTATATTTTATTCAAAATATCATGGTTTTAAAAAATCAGTGCAGTGATATTGTAGACATAGATTGAGAGCATTTCATCAAATATTGACGAAACTGTATAAAGACAGATAAAATAATAATAATAATAATAATAATAATAATAATAATAATAATAATAATAATAATAATAATAATAATAATAATAATAATAATAATAATAATAATAATAATAATAATAATAATAATAATAATAACAACAACAACAGAGTTGGAAGGGACCTTGGAGGTCTTCTAGTCCAACCCCCTGCTTATACAGGAAACCCTACACTACTTCAGACAGATGGTTATCCAACATCTTCTTAAAAATGTCTAGTGTTGGAGCATTCACAACTTCTGGAGGTAAGCTGTTCCACTGATTAATTGTTCTAACTGTCAGGAAATTTCTCCTTAGTTCTCAGTTGCTTCTCTCCTTGTTTAGTTTGCACCCATTGCTTCTTGTTCTACTCCCAGGTGCCTTGGAGAATAGTTTGACTCCCTCTTCTTTGTGGCAACCCCTGAGATATTGGAACACTGCTATCATGTCACCCCTGGTCCTTCTTTTCATTAAACTAGACATACCCAGTTCCTGCAACCGTTCTTCATATGTTTTAGCCTCCAGTCCCCTAATCATTTTTGTTGCTCTTCTCTGCACTCTTTCTAGAGTCTCGACATCCTTTTTACATCGTGGCGACCAAAACTGAATGCAGTATTCCAAGTGTGGCCTTACCAAGGCATTATAAAGTGGTATTAACACTTCACGTGATCTTGATTCTATTCCTCTGTTAATGCAGCCTAAAACTGTGTTGGCTTTTTTGGCAGCTGCTGCACACTGCTGGCTCATATTTAAATGGTTGTCCACTAGGACTCCAAGATCCCTCTCACAGTTACTACTGTTGAGCAAGGTACCACATATACTGTACCTGTGCATTTTGTTTTTCTTGCCTAAATGTAGAACCTTACTTTTTCACCACTGAATTTTATTTTGTTTGAACATTGCGCCCAATGTTCAAGTCTGTCAAGATCCTTCTGTATCTTGAGCCTATCTTCTGGAGAGTTGGCTATTCTTGCCAGTTTGGTGTCATCTGCAAATTTGATGAGTTCCCC
The DNA here is from genome assembly GCA_023053685.1 of Diadophis punctatus similis. Classification (NCBI taxonomy): domain Eukaryota; kingdom Metazoa; phylum Chordata; class Lepidosauria; order Squamata; family Dipsadidae; genus Diadophis; species Diadophis punctatus. Next base: position 2,467,624 of record JALIGW010000038.1, on the reverse strand, counting down.
ATCTATCTCCTCGTCCAAGTCATTGATGAAGATGTTGAAGAGTACTGGGCCTAAAACAGAGCCTTGGGGTACTCCACTGCATACTTCCCTCCATGTAGATGCAGTTCCATTGAGCACTACACGTTGAGTGCGGTTGGTTAGCCAGTTTCGAATCCATTTGGTGGTGATGCTGTCTAACCCACATTTTTCTACTTTATCTAGTAGTAGGTTATGGTCTACTTTGTCAAATGCCTTACTGAAGTCCAAGTAAACCACATCGACAGCATTCCTCTGGTCCACTAATTTTGTCACTTTATCAAAGAATGCAATAAGATTAGTCTGGCATGATCTGTTTTTGACAAACCTATGTTGGCTTTTGGTTATTACTTTGTTTGCTTCTAGGTGTTCGTTGATTCATTGCTTGATTATCTTTTCCAAAATCTTCCCTGGTATTGAGGTCAGGCTGATAGGTCTGTAGTTTCCTGGATCTGTTTTTTCCCTTTTTTGAAGGTGGGAACTACATCAGCTCTTTTCCAGTCCTCTGGCAGTTCCCTGGTGCTGCCAGGATCTTTGAAAGATATAGTTCAGTGGTTCTGAGATCTCGTCTGCCAATTCCTTCAGAACCTTGGGGTGTAATCCATCTGATCCTGGTGATTTGAATTCATCTAGGGTACACAGGTGTTCACTTACAATTTTCTTCCCTATTTTAACTTGTGTTCCTAATATGTTTTTTGTGATGCTGTTTTTGATAGGTTGGACTGTTTTCTCAGTCCAACTGAGTCCAACTAAATGAAGAATAAATGAAAAGTGTACATACTTATGGTCAAATAGTATGTTTCAATGAATTCCAATATGAATGGAATCTGACACAATGTCTACATGTAACAAAGTTAAACAACTATTTATGTGCAAATTGTTTATAGATTCAGAATTATATAGCAGTAAAATAAGTAGTGCAAACATTTGTACAGCTTTCAGTCACTACTTTCAACACATTTCACACAAGTAACATTTCCATTTGTAGATTTCCTTGCATGCACAGCATGTTTGAGATCCTCCCATAGATTTTCAATAATAATTTGGGAACTGTGAAGCCATTCCAAAACCTTTATCTTTCTTTCTTGCCTTGATATTATGGCAGATTTTAGAAGTTCAAGAAGAGGTTTCAGATTGCTGTTTTGCTATTCAACTCTTGTCAACTTCAGTTCTTCACTGTCAGCAAAGGAAGAGTGGGGGGAAAAAATCCCGAAAGTAAAAATAGATTCTTGTGAATCATATAAATAAAATGTTAAAGAGCAAAGTTGCACAATCTCGTTGAGAACAAATGTCTGCAGGAAAACAAGTTAAATGAATAAAACAATGGAAGATGGGAGGAATCCTGTTGCCCCTAAAAAGTATCCAGAAGCTTCAGTTGGTCGAAATGCAGTGGCCTATATGGTTTTGTGCCAATCATGATTTGCATACATGTCACCTCTCTTACAGGAGCTGCATTGGTTGCCGATTTGCTTCCGGGTCCAATTCAAGTTGCTGATCGTCACTTGTAAAGCCCATCTTTCACCAGTTACATGTACCCAACTCACCAACGTGGGGAGCAGGGAATATTACAAGTCCCCTCTATTAAGGACGTCCATCTAGTGCCGTGATGGCGAACCTATGGCACGCGTGCCACAGGTGGCACGCGGAGCCATAGCGGAGGGCACGCAAGCGTTGCCCACCGGCAAACCGGAAGTGCGGAAAAACGCACTTCCGGTTTGCCGATGAGCTGTTTTTTGCACTCCGGAGGGTTCAGGGAAGCTCCCTGAAGCCCTGGAATGCAAAAAACTACAAAACGGACAAACCGGAAGTGCGTTTCCGCACTTCCGGTTTGCCGGTGGGAATGGGTGTGGGCACGCGAGAGCGTGAGAGCGTGCGCACCCCCCCCTTTTTGGCACGCGAACCTAAAAAGGTTCGCCATCACTGATCTAGTGGAACCAAGAAGAAGGGCCTTCTCGTTGGTGGCTCCCTGCCTGTGGAACATCATATCCCTATGAAGATAAGATTACCCTCCCCCGACACCTTGAAACTTGTTCAAAAGGTGCAGAAGGCATGGTTTTGCCAGCCGACTTGAGGACCCCAAGGTGAAACAAAGCCCATAAAGTGGTTTCTTTAACTGTTGTCCCCAGGGAGATGGGATTTATTGAATTTTGCCTTTAGAGTTTTGTTTTGTAAGCTTCCCAGAATCACAGTGAATTGGGCAACCAAATAAATTTTCTTAATAAATACATGAAAAGGGAAGCGCTCTGCCCATAAAGCTAAGCCTAAAATAATTTAAATATATTATCATTAGTTTGTGGGAACAAAGCCAATGTCTCACTACAGCTATTTATTTATAGGAATTATATGGACATCAATCTCACAATAGCCACTATAGGCTGTTTACAACATTTAAAAACAATATAAAACATAATATGGATAGTATAATATAAAACACAGGAACACATGTAGCGGCCAAGGATTCAAACTAGTATTACAAAACAATAAGCACATGATTGACTCCCATTAACACTCCAACCTGCATGTCCAGGAACACATTCATAACTTAAGAACTTTTGAAAAGGTCAGCAGGGTCAGTGCCTCTCTAATCTCAGAGTGAAAGGTGTTTTATAGGGCAGCACAGCAGCTGAAAAGATTGCATTTTTTAACTGGCAGGATCTGCAGCTTCTTCTTAGTCAAGGTCAATAGTGGGTTGTAAATCCCGTCGCTACTGGTTTGCTCATGCGCGCCACTTCTGCGCAACCACAGAAGCTTCCTGGGTGGGTGGGCGGAGCCTCTCGCCACCGCCGTTATCTGTTCGCTGATCCAGGCCAAATCGGTAGCAACCCACCGCTGCTTCAGATACAATTACATAATCTTCTAAAATGACCTGCTCGACAAGGGTGAATTGTGAAATTTTTCCCTACCGGTTCTGTGGGCGTGGCTTGGAGGTCAGGTGGGTGTGCTTCAGGTGGGCGTGGGCGTGTGGTCATGTGACTGTGTGGGTGTGGCCAGGTTGTCATGTGACTGTGTGGATGCGGCCAATTTAGCAGTCCATTTTGCCAGAGAGCAGGGAGTTGGACTAGATGACCTCTGAGGTCCCTTCCAGCCTTTGCTGTGCTGTTTCAAAGCATCCTCTGAAGCTGTGTCTAGTGCCAGCCAGGTTTGTGGTCCTCCCTCCCTCCCTCCTTTCTTTCTTTCTTGGGAAGCAACCCTTCCCCAAATAAAATATTACTCATAATAAAAGGCTTACAGAAAAACAAGGAAAAATCAAGCTGCTAACAAAGAACCTGCCTGAAGCTCATTCCACATTCCTGCCTGAGAGAGATAATGAGATAATGACCGTATAGAAAGTGGAAGCATGATGTTTGGCTTCATTCACACAAGCAGGCAAACAGATCCCTAGAAAAGACGGGATATTTTGAAATTTCCCCATGGCAAGATTTGGCAGCTAACAAAACACAGTAGTAGAATCAGAATAAGCAGCCCCACACTCAAGACCCGACACAGGACGAAAGTCATTTAGCCACAATGGGAATCACCCAAACCTTTTAGAAACACAAAGCCCATATTGCACAAATCCCAAAACTTCAAAAACATAGAACCATATAAGAATCCTTCCTTTTATCCACTGCTGAATGTCACTTCGCTTCTGCAATTAAAAACCTCCTTCTGAGCAGCTTCCGAAGGCTTTTCAATTTAAAGCAGGAGTCTCCAAAGTTTGCAATATTAAGAGTTGTGGACTTCAACTCCCAGAATTCCTCAGCCAGCAATGTGGCTAAGTTTGGATACTCCTGATTTAAAGCGACAGCATTTGTTTTTCTTCTTTGTCAAGTGATCTCCTGGCTGGAAATTGAGTCCTGATTTTTTCCTTCTAACACCTCTTTCTTTCTTTCTTTCTTTCTCTTTCTTTCTCCCTTCCTTTCCCTTCCCTTCCCCCCTCCCTCCCCCCTCACTTTCTTTCTTTCAGGGGAACTGGCAGGCTTTAAAAAGTTTTTTTAAAAAACAGGAAGTGATTATGTCGGGGTGGATGGGCGGAGCCTCGTGCTGCCATCCCGGTTCTCCGAACCAGCTGCCGCAACCGCTACCTACTTGCCCAAAGCGGGCCGAACTGGGAGGATTTCACCCCTGCTGCTCGACCCACTACCACCACCATTCCTTGAAAATCTTGCGTTTAAGGAGGAAGGTTTATCATTTAATTTGGGGACCTGAAAGCGTCACCACAACCCTTTGATTGCATAACAAGATTCTGATGTACTTATGTTAATGTCAAATGTTAATGTCAAAAATTGCATACTATAAATAATGCAAAAGATAATCAAGCATTAGTGATTTAGTGTTATGTTCCATAGCCAAAAATTAGAATTATGGCAAATAGCTGTTTCATTTGACATACAAGGACAGAAATGGCAAATCTATTCATAGAATCATAGGGCGGGAAGGAACCTTGGTCCAACCCACTCTCGGCCCAAGGTAGGAGACCTTCCTTATTCCATTCCAGACAAATGGCTATCCAATCTTTTCCTGAAAATCTCCAATGATGGAACACCCACAACTCCAAAAGGCATTGGTTAATTGTTTGCACTGTCAGGAAATTTCTCCTTAGCTCCTGGTTGTAGCTTTCTTTAACAGGTTTCTACCCATTGCTTCTTCTCCTGCCTTCAGGTGCTGTAGAAAATAGGTTGATCCCTCTTTTCACTGTAACAGTCTCTCAAGTACTGGAAGACAACCATCATACCAACCCCTAATCCTTCTCTTCATTAGGCTAGACATATGCAATTTATTTAACCGTTCATCAAACAGTTTAGCCTCCAGACCTCCTTACCATCTTTGTTGCTCTTCTCTGCATTCTTTCCAGAGACTCGGTATCTTTTTTTTATCGTTTCAACCAGAACTTGATGTAATATTACAAGTGTGGCCTCACTAGTATAGTATTGAGCGGTACTATGTTTTCTTATGATCTTGATAGTGTTGATGAAGCTTAGGATTACATTGGGTTTTTTGGCTCATTTGGCAGCATATTATTGGCTCATACTTCAGTGGTGATCCAGTAGGACTCCTATCTCTCATAATTACAACTGTTGAGCCAGGTACCACCTATTCTATACCTGCACTTTATTTTTCCTGTCTAAGTGCATAACTGCCTAAGATTCAATATTCATTAAATCTTTCTAATGAGAGCCTACTTATTTTTTTGTCTCCAACAAGAATAACGTTCCAGCCTAAAAGTGGTGGTTTCCTCTTAATGAAAGGTCCAGCACACTGCATAGAAAACTGTGAGTTGATTATCAATCTCTGCCAAGAAGGTGGAATGCCTGTCTGGTTGATATTGACTGATCATCTTACTTATTTACTCAGCCCTCTATTCTGCTTAAGGAAATGATTATTTACTCAGCTTCTGTTTATCTAAGTTAATTAAAACTCTTCTATTTGTCTACGGTAAAAGTTAATTAGACATTCTTCTGTTTAGTTAGCAATCACACCTTGACATGATCTGTCTGTATGTTATGTATTAACCATTTATTCATTGTAACTAAAGTAGTAAAAGTTAATCTTTTATACTTGTGTGCACAAAGAAAATGGCTATAAGAATAAACGCAAGTCCTGAGCAAGACAGATCTGAACAAGTATACCCAGAGAGAACAGGTCTCTGAACAGCAGAGGCTTCGTACCCAGAGAGAAGGTCTTCCTAGCTCGGAACTGCTTTGCTCAAGAAAACCACGTCTCCGTGTCTATGATTCCTACAGAAAATGGTGGTAGCCTCCTTCATGAAATACATACACTAATAACTATTAAACATTATTACATTAACTAAACAATTGACCTTGAATAAGTATTTAACATATTATTTTACATTGCTGAATTTTACATTTAATATTACTTTTTAACTGCAGGACACATTTTGGGAGAATATCTGAATTTGAAATTTCAGGAAAAAAATGTAATAAAATAAAGAGATGTAGACTGACATAAATAGACATAACTATACCCATAAACGTGCAAAATTACAAAATTAGATGATGCCAAATGAGACAAACAGGTGCTACATGTGCCTTTGATATCAGTATTAAAATATGGATAATATTACAATGTTTTCAGCTGTTTTGATAGTTTTCACCAGCCATTTCCAATCCTATACCATTTTAATTTTTAAAATATTAGAATCCTCATCAGCTCTACTTATGATAGATAATGTTTAGGATATTAATTTTATTTGCTAACTATTGAAAAAATGTCCATATTTTCAGAATCACCATGGAATATCGTGGAATTCAATCAGAAGTACCTTTACTGGTGAGATTAAGGACTGGAATGACTCCAGTGCACTGCAACCAAGAAATATGTACAAATGATGGATTGTCTCATCCACATATAGCCCCAAATCCACCACAGTATTCTCCAGATACAAAGAGACCTTAATAGAAAGCAAAGCTAACCCTTTCCTATCATTCTAGCCTATCCAGAGAGACCATCATACTAAAATGGGACGTGTAGCTCATCCCCTCATCCTGCCAGCTCCCCCATAATCTGAAGCTGCAGCAGCCCAGTAAAGAGTAAATTCTCCTTACATACGTCCTTTCTTCTATATATTGCTCCCCTCGCAACCTCACACACTTAATTTTCACTCCTCTCCCCCCTTCAATTCTGTATAAATTCAATTTGACAACCCTGCTAATTGGATAAACGTCGTTCCCTGTGCTCCTTTAAAGCAGTTCTCTTTTCTTTTCTTGCTTTTGGAGGGCGATTGAGACTGTTCTTTAACATGAATTCCATCTGCTTTATTTCTCCTCTCCCTATTCAATATCCTTCCTGAATATTTATGAAGGGTTTGCTGCTGCCACAACGGCCATCCGCAACTTTCTCTCTTTCTTGCCTCCTTCAGCAACCTCTCACCTCCCTCTTTCCCAATGCCCCCCTACCCAGGTTCCTCCTTCCTCTCCTCCCCCCTAAGATATTCTCCCCTCCTATCTCTCATTGCCCTGCACAATAACCTTCCAAATGCCCCCCTTCCACCCCGCTTTAGATAAACACAGGCAGTGTCAAGTGTGAGGAGAAGGGGGGAGGGAGTTCAACTGCCAGTCAAGCCCCACGTCTTCAATGAGATCCAGAGGCCTACCCTAATCTGCTGCATGCTTGCCATATGGGAGCTCTGTTGCCCTGGGAAACGCTAACAGGCAGAACGGAGCTTAATAGAGTCCATATTCATTGTAATGCAGTGAGATGGCTTGAGGGACTATTGCCCCTGGGGTCTGTTTTCATTCTTCTGTTTCTTCTCTTTCTTTCTTGCCCTCCCTTTTTTCATTCTTTCCTCTTTTCAAAAGACCAGGTCCCTGGAGAGCTCTAATCTGGAGAGGCTGAGGCTCAGTGAAGGGCCAAGTTTTGGAGCAGGCAGGGAAGAAGAAAGAGAGCTAGGAAGGTGAGGGAGATGAAGAAGTGGAATGGACAGCAAAGGAGCAACTAATAAGCATGCTCTAGGGCAGCTGTCAAGATGTTTCCTTGTCCTGGCTAGATCTGTGTGCCGCAGTTGCAGAAGTCGTTCACCCTCAGAATCATTGTCTTCGATAGGGAAGCTGAAGGATGTGGAGATCACCTAGATCAGTGATGGCGAACCTTTTTTTGCTCGGGTGCCAAAAGGACATGCACGTGTGTGATAACGTGTGTGTGCGTGTGCCCACACCCATAATGCAATGTCCACCCACTCTGCGCATGCACACACAACCCTCTCACACTGCCCCCCTGCACATGCGTGCAGACCTCACTGAAGCCTCCGGACTTCTGGTAGGCCCGTTGTGCCATTTTTCACCCTCCCCAAGCTTCAGGAAAGCTTCTGGAGTCTGTGGATGGTGAAAAATGGGTCTAATGGCCCTACCCCGTTTTTTGCCATCCACAGGCTCTGGAGGATTTCCTGAAGCCTGGGGAGAGCGAAAAACAGCACAACGGGCCTACCGGAAGTTTGGAAACGAACTTCCGGTAGGCCCGTTGGGTCTGTTTTTTGCCATCCACAGGCTCTGGAGGCTCTCCTGAAGCCTGGGGAGGGCGAAAACGACCTCCCCTCGCCCTCCAAAAATCAGCTGGCCAGCATGCACATGCACGCTGGAGCTGACATAGGCCAGCGCCTCACGTGCCCTCAGATATGGCTCTGCGTGCCACAGGTGGCACGCGTGCCATAGGTTCGCCATCATGGACCTAGATAGTGTGAACAAGGACTGCCTGCATAGTCCTTGTTAGATGAATGCAGGAAAGCAAGAGGAAAGCCTGATCTCAGCAAAATTGAGCCACACGAAATGTGCTAGTCCCAGCAAGCAACTGCTTTCTGTGGGAAGTGCAGGAGTTTGCTAAAAGTTCTTTTGCCATTTGGCAGGATGGACAGACCATTTTATCCATTATCTGTTTAATAATGAATAAACCTGGGAATGATCTTGAATGTTTTCTTCAAGGTTGAAAAAAGTCATCTTTAAAAACAAAAATTATCCTGCAATTCATAGTATCATGGGGAAAAGGAGTCTTAACTGACAACAGTGTTTGAATGCAGTGCCAAATTATTTCTTTCTAGCAATAATGCTCATTTGGACCAAATCAATCAAAGTGTTTACCACTACTACTCTGTATCCCAAAGGAATTCTAAAACAATTATCTCTAACAATTCTTTCTTTTAAGCTCTGATGTCCATATTGTTCAATAACTTTAGGGAGAACACACTATACTACCTTCAAAGGGGAGGAGGAGACTGGAAAAAATGCCATAAAATAAATTTGTTTAATAAATAAATATTAAAAAGTGTCATCAAATCATTCACAATACTGTAAATGCTACAATATCTACAATGAAAGTTAGCATTCTGTATCCACAATAATTTTGAGGAAAATAGAATACTTATCCCATAAAATATATGAAAATTGCTATGCCTGTACATCTACTATGTTCATACTAAGTTTTATGCCTAGATTTTGTGACATTTTGTGATGTTAACAGAACAATTTTTAATGTAGATTTAGAAACCATTTGGCATTTAATGAATATGTCAGACAGACAGACAGACAGACAGACAGACAGACAGACTGACTGACTGACTGACTGACTGACTGACCTTAAGATTTTCGTTTCTTGTCTATCTTCACATGTAGATATAGATGGTCCTCGGCTTAGGATCACAATTGAGCTCAAAATTTATGTTGCTAAGCGAGATAGTTGTTATGTTGCTAAGTGAGAAGTTGTTATAGTTTTGCCCCATTTTTACAATCTTTCTTGCCACAGTTGTTAAGTGAATCACTACAGTTGTTAAGTTAGTAACAAGGTTGTTAAGTGAATCTGGCTTTCTGCTTGTCAGAAGGCCGCAAAAGATGATCACATGACCCTGGACCCTGCAACAATCATCAATATAAGTCAGTTGCTAAGCATATCAATTTTGATCATGTAACCATGGGGATGCTGCAACAGTCATAAGTGTGAAAAACGGACATAAATCACTTTTTTCAGTGCTGCTGTAACTTTCAATGCTCACTAAATGCATGGTTGTAAGTTAAGGACTATCTGTAATGATGTACAAACTATCCAACATAATACCAATGATTTATAGTCCTCTATAAATCCCCTTTATGCCAGACAAGAATCTTGGTTCACTACAATATTAATGTTTTTAAAAATCTTCTATTTCAGTTGGAGTCTGGGCAACTTTTGTAAAGGTTCCAAAATTTATCTGAGTCACTATACTTACCTTTGTAAAGGTTCCAAAATTTATCTGAGTCACTATACTTATCAGGATTATTATTCATACCTCTCACTTATCCTTGGTTGAGTAATTAGCTGGTAGTTGGAAAGGGAGGATGCACTGACTACATGAATTAATCTCTACAGAACATGTTTTAAAGAATGGTCTAGTCTCCTCTTGAGAAACTGCGGAGATTTGTAATCCTATAGGAAAATAGCTAATATTGTCTATTCAAGCAAGAGGTTAGTGCAGGTAGTGACAATTCCATTTCAGTACTGACATGTTGTATGAAGTAAATCATTGAGACCAGTTTTAATCTGAATTTAGAACTGCTTTTGGTGTTGGTAGAGTTTTGTTCAGATTATTTTTATTAGTTATAACGTTAGACTTTGTTAACTGTTCATGTTTCAGTGGCTTTTTGTACAACTATTAGGGAATCGTGTTTGAACCAACCCAAGGACTTTGTTCTAGAGACATATTGATACATTTATTCTGTTTTGATCTACAGGGTCTGTTCCAAATGTACTTTTTTTGGCAGGAAGAACATGGCTTGGCTCTTGTACTACAAAGACTTGCCTTGGTCCATCTTCAGTCTTCTTTAAAATTTGTAAGAAGTTTCTGGGGTATTCATCATAGGATTTGGAATGAGATGTATTTAATATGCCGATGTTCTACTTCACCTGAATTTATTAACATTTCTGGCAGCTTTTATTACTAAAACAATCTTAAAGGTGTGATTTCCTGTATTCCCTTGTTTGTACATGTAGTCTTCAACTTATGACCATAATGGAACGTGCCCATTTCAATTGTGAGTCGGTAACTATCATAAAGCAGGTCACCCACATGTCCAATCTGATTTTGCAACCTTTATTGCAGTGGGCATTAACTGAATGCATTCAATTAATGTAAAGTGAATTCCACAGTTGTAAAGGGACCTCATTGTTCACAAAGGGCCATCTTTGCAAACAACCAGAAATAAATGCTGGTTTTCAACAAAAATGTTGTAAAATGTGATCATGTGGCTGTGGGATGCAGAAACTGTGGGATTCAGAAAACAAACATGTAGAGCATAGCCAACAATGAATCTGGATTTAGCATGCCCTATAAAAAAAATAAGGAATAGGAAGAAACAAAAACAGCAGTCTATTGGAATTATATACCAAGAAAAAATATGTATATATAAATAGAGAGAACAATGCCTTCAATTCTCAACTTCTGAACTCAACTTCTTCTGTTTCTAAGTAATTCTACTCTTTGTGGGTTCTTACCCACATCTTAAATTAAAAACATAATTCTATATAGTTATTACTCTTCCCAAAAGGGGAAGAATTAAGTTTTCTCAAGTTGTCCAAAAGTATGTCTGACTGCAAACAAACACCATTGTTGGTTGCAATATATTTTGCCCTGCACTAATTTTCTTGGCTTAATCCATGTGGCCACTTGCATTCCCCTTGACCTTGTCCCCTGACTCCTTCAATGTCTTTTGTCTCAATGTCTCAATATTGTGGAGTGACCTAGTTCCATGAGATTTCTACATAATGCATCAAATCTCGCTCAGATGACTTTTTAGCTATGTTTTGGATAGTTGTAAAACCTGGTGAGATCTTCCTCCTATCAAGCTTTGAGGAAGTTCAACTTTGAAAAATAACTTCTCATGCTAATATTTACAGGAAAATATCCAGCACGTGTTTCAAAGCACCTTTTATAAATACCTTCATAATTTGGTAGGATCAAATGATATGCAACTGAAATGCAATTATTTGTGATATACATTTATGCATTCCATAAAATATCCAGTTGAATTTTTCTGTGATTTTTACATACAGTAGTTGTATTATACTTTAAATATGAACATTAATTTTCACATGGTTGAAAGGAATGAATCGTTGTTCCCCTCCCTATTGGGCTTCTCAAAACATTACAAGTGACCTATAGCAAACAAAAAGTAGCCATTCTTGGTCTCTCAGTAAGCTTGATTTCAGTTTATCATTCTGTTTGCTGTACTTTACCTACATAGACTGAAAACTTTAGACATGGTAGAAATTACAAAATAATCAGATCGCACTGTGATATCTTAAAATGTCAGCTAAAGACAAAATGTGGGGTGAGGGGACACAAGGTTCATAAATATTAAGTGAAAGACCCATCCTTGTGCTTTCCACCAAGGCATGTAATTTTCTCAATGCATCTCCAAAGGTCTATATGTATGTGTTGAATTTAGGTGGGTTCATCAGATCCAGATTTCCTACACCAGACTGATTCCCTAATGTTGTGCCAAAGGGCAACAGTGCTATCTGTTGATCTTAGTGTACTCAGTTTCCCTATTGTACCTAATTATATATTTTTTAATTATTTTAATTTTTTAGGAAAATGAATGGGAAACTGCAAAGGAATGCACCAGCTTGAAATGTAACTTGTTACTGTGTCTTTTCTGGATGTTTGAAAACATATGGTGTGAAATTGGAACATAAAAATGTACGAATTTAGATGCAGCCTATTCTTTATCTTTTTGTAAATGGATATTCTGACTATTCACATCCCTTAGGGCAGAGGTGTCAAACTAGCGGCCTGCGGGTTAGATGCGTCAAGCACAGGGCACACCCACCCCAGCTCTGTGAAGGGGAAAAAACGTCACAATACATCACCTGACAGCAACATGACGTGGCGAGTTTGACACCCGTGCCCTAGGGCAACCATTTTGTGACAGTAGCACATATGACATTGTTTCTCTCTCAGTTGTATTTACCCACAATATCATTCTCATCATCATCATTCTAGCCATTGTCTATCCACTGCAGGGTGAACGCCACTTCTGCATGTTTCCAACTAATACGGTCTTGAGCTTTCCTTTGCCAGTTGGACCCGCAATACTTGCTGATGTCGTTGCTCCATCTTGTTTTAGGCCTCTTTTGTGGGTGCTTTTTACCAAGTACAATCCATTCTATGACTGCCGTGGTCCATCTGCCATCAGTTCTTTTTGCTATGTGACCAGCCCATTTCCTTTTCAATTCTTTTACTCTTTTGATGGCATCAAGTATCATTCTATCCTTCACATATTCATTTTTTATTAATGTAGAAAACATCATTGAGGCATAATCCAACCCTCCCTGATTAAAGTAACTAAAATTTTATAGTAATCATCTGTTTTCTTCTAACACTACTTAGCTCTCTTTTTCAATTAAAATATATATTTGGCAGTGAAAAACTACATTCTTGTCAATCTCATTCTTGGCATGATGTAAGAATGTTTGCTGTCCAAACACTCCAGCTAAACAAGGAATATCATCCCTTTTAAGAAAAAAGGAAGTTTTTTCTATTCTTTAGAAAGGAAGTTCTTTCTGTTGGTTTTTTACTGATTTGTTCATTTTATGCTCATTCTCTGTTGTAAGCCGCCCAGGGTCCTTCGGGAGTTGGGCGGCATATAAATTTGAACAAACAAACAAATAAATAAATAAAGTTGAAAGCTATTTCAGAGACAGGGAACTAATTTAAGGAAGACAAATGGTGCCTTGAGTAATATTTGATCTCTAATGGTGACAAATGATGCCTTGAATAATATTTGATCTCTAATTTGTAATCTTTTATTATTTAAAATATAATTAAAATTGATGTTTCCCTTTAATCAAGGAAAATCTGCCAATGTATTTGAGGATTATTGCTGGTTGTTAATTTTCATAAAAACATTAGGTTGATAACAAACTATGAGAGCATGTCAACGTTTTTACAGGACACTTATGGCAGCAGCAACAAGTTTGTTGCAGTATTTCTTCTACTTCAGTTAATAAAAGGGTTAATGCTAGAATAATGTCAAAACGTTTGCTTCCTTTTCCAAGCAAAACACATTTTTGGCAATGTTCCCCATCTGGGGAGAGTCATTCCACTCCTCTTTTCCTCCCCCTTCTCTGCTCAACAAATGAATCTCATTGCTCAACACACTTCACAACTAGTTTCATCTTAGTCCAAACTCATGGTATGTTTCAACTTCTGCCAAAAAGACTTTTTTTTTTTTAAAAAAAGAAACTTCTATGTAAGTAAAAGGAGAAGTAAAAAGAATAGAGGAGAGCAGCTTACTGTGGGATGATCACCCTATAGAAAGGAGTTGGAAGTAGCTGAGAGTAGAGATTTTACTCAGACGATCAGAGACTGTTTTGAAGCCAGTATCAAACAGGCCACAAGAGACTATGACTTAGTCTCTTGTCTTTCCCTTCCCGTACAGTTATAGTTTAGAAATGTATATTCTCAACCCACTCCTGTTTTTTCTTCTTGTTTTGCATCCTAATTCCAGCCACTGTCATCCAAGAGCAGAGCAAAACTGGCACACATTCTCCCCCACACCCAAAAGCTAAGAACCAGACAACTGTCTCCGAAGATCATTCCTGTGGCCAAAAACAAGAGGGTTGACTTTCCCACAAACCCAGGATGATTCAGGAGTGATCAGACAAAATCAACTTTCTGGGTACTCAACCACCCCTCTCTAACCAACAGAATTGGAGGTACTGTTGAAGCAAAACAGGGATGACTAACGTGTGAGCCCATTCTTTGTATACTTTCTTACCACTTCAAGTCTGTCTAAGACTTTCAAAATTACTGATGTGTGGGTTATGTGTTCTCATTCTCTAAATATTCTCTGCTTTTGTCTTCAACTTATGTAAGATCTTGCTTAAGGTGCACCGCAGCAACTCTACAAGAACTACCGTATTTTTCGGAGTATAAGACGCACCGGAGTATAAGACGCACCTAGATTTTAGAGGAGGAAAACAAGGAAAAAAGTATTCTGAACCAAATGGTGTAATAATATATTATTTAATAAAATACCAGTATAGCAGAATACTTTTTACAACCATGTATACTTTTTACAACCATGTACACTTTTTACACATTTTGGCTTTGACATTTTTCTGCAAGAAAGAACAATAATGTTTCCTTTATAACAATGCAGAAACATATTCATACAATCATATGCACACATACCCTAAACTTCAAACCTGGCAAGTTTAAGACTTGTGGACTTCAACTCCCAGAATTCCTCCTCCAGTCATGCTAGCTCAGGAATGGGAGTTAAAGTCCACAAGTCTTAAAGTTGCCAAGTTTGAAGAGCCCTGGGTTAGAGGTGGCAAGGGTCTTCAAACTTGGCAACTTTAAGACTTGTGGACTTCAACTCCCAGAATTCCTCCTCCAGTCATGCTAGCTCAGGAATGAAGAACGGCGGGGGCTTTCGGGCAGCAGCGGGCAGCGGCAAGAACGGCGGGGGCTTTCGGGCAGCAGCGGGTGGCGGCAAGAACGGTGGGGGCTTTTGGGCGGCGGCGTGCAGCAGCGGCGGCAGTGGGGAGTTCGGGCGGCGGC
This sequence comes from Diadophis punctatus similis, assembly GCA_023053685.1. Classification (NCBI taxonomy): domain Eukaryota; kingdom Metazoa; phylum Chordata; class Lepidosauria; order Squamata; family Dipsadidae; genus Diadophis; species Diadophis punctatus. The sequence goes on along the minus strand of JALIGW010000038.1, from coordinate 2,452,581 downwards.
TCGCTGCGGGCGGCGGCGGCAGTGGCAGGCTTCAGGCAGGAATGGTGGTGGGGAGGGGGTCAACATTCGGAGTATAAGACACACCCAGTTTTTGACCCTCTTTTTCCAGGTAAAAAGGTTCGTCTTATACTCCGAAAAATACGGTATCTTTTGAGGAATACAAGAGTGCAAAACTAAATCATCAGATCAAGTAAAAGCAAATCAATTTAGAAGAGAAAAAGAAGTATTGAGAGTTCGTTCCATGTTGCAAGCTGAGCTCAAATGAAATCCCAAGTCTGTAATGAATGAAAACAGTCCTAAATACAGTTAGTCCTCAACTTACAACCCCATCATTTAACAACAGTTTGCAATCATTATGGCCTTGGAATGGGTACTTTACAGCCTGTAAGGCACTTCCAGCTATCGTAAAACATTGCAACACTTCCCCCAATCACATAATTGCATCTCTGAACACTTGGTGACCTGTGCACTTATACCGCCAGTTGCCAAGGGCACTGCAATCATGTAATAGCCATTTGCAACCTTCTCTGCCAGCTTCCCCAAAAAGTCAAGGATAAATTGGCAAGGAAGGTTGCAGGAGGAGGGGACACTGTACTTGAAGTCTGTTCCCCTCCTGTGCCAAGAGTTTTCTCTTCCTGTCCATGCAAATGAGGAGAAATCCTTCCCTTTGCTGGAGGAACAGACCTCAAATCTGGCAAAAACACTAGCAAATGACAGCTCAGAGCCTTTCAGAATGCTGGTTTTTGCCATCAACTCTGCCCCTCTTGAGAGGAAAATGCCAGCAAACAGCAGGATTGAGCCTTTCAAACTACTTCTCAAAGGACACTCTGGAAGGACAGACTTCCAATGTGGCGAAAATGCTAGTAAATGCCAGCATTCTCATGATTCTTCTCCCTGGTATGGCTGAAAGAGGGCCTGGAACTCCTGGGTGTGGTGGGAAGCCCAGGTCTTCTCACCACCATGCACACCAGGAGGCCTGGGCCCTCTTCCTGGTACTCTACTTACTGTATTTTTCGGAGTATAAGGCGCACCTTTTTACCCCAAAAAAGAGGGTGGGGATGTCAGTGCGTCTTATACACTGAATACAGCCATTTTTGGCCTCCCAAAGCCCCGCCCCTGCGTCCCAATTTTGCGAAAAATGTGCCTGTTTTTCGCAAAAACGGGGGCATGTTTGCCTTCCCCTACCCCCTAGGAGTGCTCTGCAGGTTTCCCAAACCCTCTGCATGCCCCGCTTTTGCAAAAAAATGGGGGGGGGAAATGGGCCGTTTTTCGCAAAAACGGGGGTGGTTTTGCCTTCTAATTACCCCATCTAGCATGACTGGAGGAGGAATTCTGGGAGTTGAAGTCGACTAGTCTTAAAGCTGTCAAGTTTGAAGACCCCTGGGTTAGGGGTTAGGGGTGCAAGGGTCTTCAAACTTGGCAAGTTTAAGACTTGTGGACTTCAACTCCCATTCCTGAGCTAGCATGACTGGAGGAGGAATTCTGGGAGTTGAAGTCCACAAGTCTTAAAGCTTTCAAGTTTGAAGTTTGTAAAAAGTGTACATGATTGTAAAAAGTATACATGGTTGTAAAAAGTATACATGGTTGTAAAAAGTATTCTGCTACACTGGTATTTTATTAAATAATATATTACTACACCATTTGGTTCAGAATACTTTTTTCCTTGTTTTCCTCCTCTAAAATCTAGGTGCGTCTTATACTCCGAAAAAATACGGTAATCACCCAAGCATCGCTTATTTACTACAACTGGAGAGCTGGGATTGTGGTCATTGAGCAAAGCAGTCATGTGGCATCTCGCTTAATGACTGCTTCACTCAATGATTGATCTTCCAGGCCCAATTAGGGTTGTAACTGGAAGACTACTTGTATAAACTGTCTAAAACTGGTGGGATCATCTGGAGTTTTGGGAAGTACAAGAGGTCAAAAAAACCAAATTCCTATCTTACATATGGGAAGAGTATGGGGCCAAACAGCCCCTGGCAGATACTGTATATTTCTATCATGGGAACAGTATGGTGCCAGATAATCCATGGTAGATGTACTTGTGTCATCGTATCAGTGTCAATGGAACAAACAGTTCATTGATCTATCAAAAGGACTTTTAATTGCCATTAGTGCATATTCCACATGCAGAGTTGTACAGGTTATATATTATCACTTGCTTATGGCTTTTGTTCATTGTAATAGGCTACCCTTTTCACCATGAGTGCACTCCAGAACTATTGGGCTGCAAGTTCTTATGTACTACTAGCATGCCAATGTCTGTTTCCTGGGCTGATAACAGTTATACTGTATCATATCTGGAGGGAATCAAACTAAAAAAGCTCTACTAGATCAAGTACGGCAATTTGTCCCAATGCATTGTTTACAGCCTTTATTTCTATATCAATGCTATCCTTTCACTTAATTGTAATATTGAGGCAATGTCATGTCATTGCCTCAATACCTGGATATTAGTCATTAAAATACCTTCTTTGGTTTATGGACTTTCTCACTGTTGTCCTGAAATGGTTTCGATGCCAAGCATAGCCTATAATGTAGGTATAATGCCATCATGCCACACCATGATTAATTTGGAATTCTGGTGATCAGGACACAAGCATATTTTCCCAGTCATAGGAAATTTTGCACAATTTTGCACAATTTAATTAATGTTCGTTGAGTTAATTTTTCCAGATTTGTAAGATACATTAAATTGTAAACTAGCCAAACAGTCTGGGTACCCAAATGTTTCTAAACCACTCCACCTCCCAAAAATCTAGTTAAGGTTAAATAATCCATGTTGTGTGGATGCAATGCTAGTCTTTATCTGATCTGGGTAAGAATGTTTTGCAATCAAGCCATATTTTGTTGCAATATTACTACAATGTGTCCAATATGCAAGATGCATAGATCTCTTTAAACTGAAATAAGAAAGCTCTGACATTTCATCAGCTCTTAGTCCATGTAATATTCTCTGCAAGGTTTCACCCTTCCATACACTCCATATCTCTTGTTGCTTGCTGAATTCCAGAATAAGAAACATAATCTTTTATCTTCTCCTGATAGACATGTTGCTTTCTTCTGAACAGATTAGACAGGGAGCTGGAATTCAGCAGGCAGCAAATCTTTGAACGGGACAAACCGCCATCCCTGCCAGAAATTGAGGGAAAGATACCTCCCTCAGTTTTTCAACTTTGCCTGAAAAACAATATAAAAGCAATAAGCAATTTCAACTACCTTTTGAGAACAGATGAAAAGGCTATCTGCCTGTACATAATCAAACTATTAATGCAAAGATTATTCTTAAACCAGGCAGTGGAATGGTTAGGGTTAGGGCTGCTGCTATTGTATCTCTACCCCATTTTTGTGCTTGTTTGTTCAATCAATCAATCAATCAATCATTCAATCAATCGATTGTATTTTCTTACTTTTTTATTTAAAAAAGATGCATTTTCCTTTCTATTCTGGCATATCTCCCACAGCATATTGGAATAATGGATGGAAGCTGACCAAGGAGAGATTCAACCTGGAAGTGAGGAGAAATTTTTTGATAGTGAGAGCAATCAACCAGTGGAACAGCTTGCCAGCGGAGGTTGTGAGAGCCCCAACACTTGCGACCTTCAAGGGGAGACTGGACTGCCATCTGTCTCAAAGGGTGTAGGAACTCCTGCTTGAGCAGAGGGTTGGACTAGATGACCTACAAGATCCCTTCTAACTCTAATAATAAATCTAAATCTAAATCTAAAAGGCCCATGAGAGCTATTAAGTCATTCTATCAAAAAGTGCAGACAGTCTCCACCAGTTCATCTAAAAACTTCAATTCAATTCAATCTTTATTACAGTCACAGACCAGCACACTTAAAAACTTCAAATTTCTTTCTTCCTTATAAAGAAGATAAGGAATGGAAGTAGTAAGAAGGCAAATCCAAGACCTGAGATTATGCGAGATGAGTGCCAAGAGCATTGGGCAGTATGCGCAGGGCATACCTGGAAAAATCCTCAAAAAGGTAATCAAGCAGCAGATTTGTGAGCACACGAGTGCTTGTTCATTTCTATGGACAATGAAATGAACAACCATCTTGAACAAGGTGAACAAGAACAAATGAATAAGAAATGAGCAAGCCAGCATGGATTTGTTAAGAACAGGTGATGCCAAACAAATCTCATTGCCTTCTTTGATAAATTGACTAAATTAGTGGACTAGAGAAATGCTGTGGATATAGTATACGTAGCAGGCACTACATAACAGAACAGCCCATTGCACACACAGAGAGAGAAGTTCCCTGAGGATTGGCTTCAACACAAGTCTGAAAGCTTGGAAGATTAAATCTCGGGTCTTGGTGACCAACTCATATTGGATCCTGCAACATTATCCTGGGACATACTGTATATTTGCCTTCATGATAGTATAGTTCATGCTTCAATGCTATAGTATACTTACATTTCATTAAGGCATATCTATAATCTACTACTTGGTAAGACAGAACAATGCAGTTTAGACACTACCACTACCAGATCGATTTGCAGTTGAGTGACCAGCACATTCAGTGTGTGGTCCTTAATGGAATTACATCTACATCAGAACTCCAACAGAGAGCTAGCTTGGTCTAGTGGTTAAAACACCACACTAGAAATCCCAAAACCATGAGTTCTAGCCCTACCTTATCCATGAAAGCTTAACCTTGGGCAAGTCACTCTCTCTCAGCCCAGGAAGGTGTGTACATTCATTGGCTTGAGTTATTTGGAAAAATAATAAAGGAGATAGATAGATAGATAGATAGATAGATAGATAGATAGATAGATAGATAGATAGATAGATAGATAGATAGATAGATAGATAGATAGATAGATAGATAGATAGATAGATAGATAGATAGATAGATAGATAGATAGATAGATAGATAGATAGATAGATGAGAGAGAGAGAGAGAGAGAGAGAGAGAGAGAGAGACAGAGAGAGACAGAGAGAGAGAGAGAGAGAGAGAGAGAGAGAGAGAGACAGACAGACAGACAGACAGACAGACAGACAGACAGACAGACAGACAGACACACACACACACACACACACACACACACACAGAGTTTGGGGGGGGGAGAAATTGTTAACATTTCAAAAGATAAACTCAAAATTCAGAGGGATCTTGATAGATTTGAGCATTGGGTTCTATCCAACAAGATGCAGAAAAGTGGTGAGAAAAGTCCTGAACTTAGACAAGAAAAATCAGATGCACAAGTACAGAATAGGCAGTAGCTGACTCAACACTAGTATCTTGAGAAAGATCTAGGTATCCTGGTGGACCACTATTTAAGTATGAGTCAGTAGTATGCTGTAACTACCAAAATACAGTCCTAGGCTGCATCAACAGAGATAACACCACAATCATGGGAACTAATAGAACTGCTGTACACCATACTAGTGAAGCCGTATTTATTTGGAATTCTGCATCCAGTTCTGGTCCCCATAATACAAAAAGTGCAGAGTGCAGAGTACAACAACAAGATGATAAAGTGTCTGGAGGCTAAATCCTATGAAAAATGACCAAAAGAACTTGGTATGTTTAATTTAACAAATAGAAGATCGAGAGGAGACATGATAGCAATCTTCCAATACTTGAAGGGCTGTATAGGGAAGAGGATATTGACTTATTTTCCATAGCACATGAGATTACAATCATTTGTCCAAGATGGTATGAGGACTCCTGTCTTGGGAAGGAGGTTGGACTAGAACAGGGGTGTCAAACTTGATTTCATTGTGGGCCGCATCAGGGTTGTGTTTGACCTCAAGGAGTAGGCATGGCCAGCTCGACGTCATTCGTGTTGGGGGCGCCTGTGTTGGCCTGAGCACTCTGCCAGTAAAACAGGCTCCGGAGCTCTGTTTTCGCCTCTTGCAACCCTCTGCCAGTGAAACTGGAGCTTGGGAGGGCTGCATGCAGCCCTCCTGAGCTCAGTTTTCACTGGCAGAGGCACAATAGGCCAGTCCTTCACTGTTTCCAAGGTGGCCCCACGGGCCAGATCTAAGCACCCTGCGGGCTAGATCCGGTCCCCCGGGCCTTGAGTTTGACACCCATGGACTAGAAGATAATCAAGGTCCCATCCACACCTATGATTCTATGAAGATCATCAGAAGTCAGTGCAGATTTATTAAAAACGAGTCTCACAAAATAATTTCATCTCATTTTTAAATCAAGTGTCTTCCTTAGATTGTAGTTATAGGCTTTATATATCCTGATTTCTCTCTCATTGCATCATAATTACCAAGTTAATTAACTGTATATTGTTATGACTTGGAATAAATGCTTGCAGGAAGACAATGATAGGTTCACAAATTGTGCGAAGTCATAAATTAGTATAAATATAGTATAGACACACACACCATTTTAAACTAAATTCAAACAAATTGTATTGTAGATAAGAGATATATGAACCTTGTCTTTGTCTTTAACTCCACCCTAAAACATTTATTTCTGATATAAAACTAAACTATAGATTAGTATTAATGTGGGCATCAAATACATGTTCCATGTTCTATCTTCTCTAGTATAGTTAAGGGGGAAATGGAAAGGTATGTTTCTACTTTTAACTAACCATAGTTTATTGTATCTGAACATATGTAAACTTATGGAAGCTTCAATCACAATTAATTCAAGGAAACCTGGAATACACTGTAAATTTTCTGTCTTGACTTGTTCACTAACCATGGCCTCAGTTCAGCGGTGGGTTGCTCCCGGTTCGGCCCGGTTCTAAGAACTGGTAGCACCGGCAGTGGGAAGCTCCGCCCACCCGCCCAGGATGCTTATGCACATGTGCAAAGCGTCACGCGCACAAGCGTGTGTGTAAATTAGTAGTAAAGGGTTTTAGAACCCACTACTGCCTCAGTTATAAACTTAAATATAACCAGTTTATAGCAGCAGCTTTCTTTTTTAAAATCTACTCACAATCATATCAAAAGAAGTAGTACATAAACCCCAAAGTTGAACCTGGTTTGTGTGTATTTTTGTATATTTAATGATAAAATGTAATATTAAGTTGCAATCAGATCTCTATCTCCTTCCTAATCAATACAAAACTCTATGACAGTGATGGCGAACCTTTTTTTGCTCGGGTGCCAAAAGAGCGTGCGCGATAGCTCGTGTGCATGTGCCTAAACCCATAATGCAATGTTCTCCCCCCGCGCATGCATGCACAACCCCCCTGCTTCACCCCCATGCATGCACACAGACATCACTGAAGCCTCCGGACTTCCGGTAGGCCCGTTGGGTGAGGGGGAGGCTGTTTTCGCCCTCCCAAGGCTTCAGGAAAGCCTTCCGGTTGGCTGTTGGGCCATTTTTCGCCTTCTCCAGGCTTCAGGAAAGCCTCCTAAAGCCTAGGGAGGGCCAAAAATGGCCAAACGGCTGAACTGGTAGGCCCGTTGGGTCCATTTTTCGCCATCTACAGGCTTCAGAGGCTTTCCTGAAGCCTGGGGAGGGAGAAAATGGCCTCCCCCTGCCCTACGGAATGCCAAAAATCAGCTGGCCAGCGCTGGAGCTGACATAGGGCAACGCCTCGCATGCCCTCAGAGATGGCTCCACATGCCACCTGTGGCACACGTGCCATAGGTTCGCCATCATGGCTCTATGATAATCCTTTGGTTCACCTTTAAATATTGCCATGTATTGCCTGTATTGTAATAAAAGTTATATACTGTCAGTGCAATCATTTACACACATATATCTTATATTATCTTGCTCCTTCTCTCATCCTACTGTATATATAAATGTGACATTTGTTGGGACTATATCTGTGCATATCCCTAAAATTTAACTGTTGCAAAAATCAGGACTTGCTATAGTATTTATTTATGACAGCATGTTATTAAACTATTCTATATTTCCCACATTGATTACCCCACAGTTTTTACTGTCATACTATTATTACCGGTATATTATTTAAATGTACTGTATATAACACTTTGGAACATTAAAAAAATTACGTTTAATCGAGAGTATTATCATCAAATAAAAATCAAATAACTTTATTATAGCCATAAAGCCACAATATGATATAAAACCTAAAAGTTAATGAGTATAAATATATTGACAAGTAAGTATAAATATATAATATATAACAAAGAATGAGGATGAAACATAGAATATAAAGCTGTACACTGGCCAGAGGCACTCTGAGAGACAGATACGTGCTACCTAAATTTGATGAATAAATAAAAACAAAAACCTTTTTTTAAAGTATAGAGATACAGTATAAGTACATTGATAATAGAATAAAATAACATAAAGCACAAATAAGAATGAATAACTGAATAAATCAGAATCTTCCTCTACAAGTAAGATGAATAACAGAGAAGGAACAAAACTGAACAACCTGGGAGGAAATATAGATAAGACAACTGACAAATAAATGTTGTTTTCTCTGTCTGGAAATCTCTTCAGAGTGGGGTTGATAAAAGTCATCCTAGAGTCCTTGTAAAGAAAACAAGATATGGCTAAAGATTCTTCTGAGTCATCACCACATTGGTATAGGCACTAGTTTAATGGCGTAATCTTACACTGTCCAAAGAGGATTGGCGGCAGTGTGTCTAGCCTGACTAAAATAAAAGCCCTACATAATTTTTATATTGTACTAGATCAGGGGTGTCAAACCCGCGACGTCACGTGATGTATCTTGACTTTTTCCCCTTTGCTAAACCGGGGATGGGCATGGCCAATGCGTGACGCATCCAGCCCGTGGGCCGCGAGTTTGACACCCCTGTACTAGATGATAAATAAGAGGCTGATACAAATCCTTCTTGAAGAATCCCTTGAATTATAGGACTAGACACTAGGCTTAGGTTAGTTCGAAGGTCCATATCCCAGATCTATTTCTTGTGAGCACATCTGGCATTTTCAAAATCTACAGAGCAGAGTCTCTATTGACAAACCCAATAAATAGATTTTACTGATAGCAAAGCAATAGGAAGACAAATTTTAATTCTAACCCAAAGTTGGCAATAACTAAGGTCTAACCTCCACAAAAACTAAAGCCATCTCCAAATATAAATACAGCATTCTTAATACATTTGGGGATTGCAAGACTGGCTTCTAATAAGCTTAGTTTGAACCACTTCACAAATATTGAACTTAGTAAGAGTTCAGATTTGAGTACTGTAGAGAAGCTAAAGGACAGCCTTGGCCAAGAACACTTCGGATGCTGCAGGGATGTACAGTAATGATCTCCCTTTGAATGAAAAAATAATAATCTCAGAATAGTTTGGCCTACGCTGAGCAAGACTAGCACAATAGAAAAGATGTGGATTCCAAGACCGAGCACATGGAACAGGACCCAAAGCAGGGGTGGGTTCCACTTACTTTCGCCACCGGTTCGCATCGCGACATTGCGCGCACGCTCACTCCGCTTGCGCGTGTTCGTCACATTGTACAAGCCTGCTTCCGCGCATGCTCAGTAGCTATAATCAGCCCGAAACACAGCTGAGGAGCTGATCAGCTGTGGTTCGGGCAAAGGAATAAAGGTAAGTATAAACCCGGGGGCGGGCGGGAGGGCCCTTTTTCAAGCAGCAGCAGAGGAAAAAACTTCAAAACAGTAAAAAATTCAGAAAAAAATCCGAAAAAAAGATGGTGGTGCCCATGGACTGCCACCAACCGAACTGGATCCATGATGCCATCGTGACATCACCAGCGGGTCGCTACCAGTTCAGGTGATCCGGTCCAAACCGGCAGGAACCCATCCCTGACCCCAAGGTATTTAAGGGTACACACCTGTTCAGTGGAGTTCCGTTAATTTGCCATTTATGGTATCAAGCAAATATTAAAACTTTAGTTTTCTAATAATTTATTAATAATCTTTCTTTTACATAAGATTAGAAAGAATATTTGTTTTACGCCAGGGTCCCTAGTTCCCTTCTCATTCCTACCTGAGAAATGGACATGATAATTATATCTTCTGCATATAAGGGTGCCAGAGTCACTCATTCCTCTGCAACAGGAGAGTGATGATGAGCAGAGATTATGAGCGCCTGTATTATTGGATTACTGTAGATATTGAAAAGGGACCTAGTACAGGTAGTCCTCAACTTACAACAGTTCATTTAGTGATCGTTCCAAGTTGCAAAGGCACTGAAAAATGTGACTTATGACCATTTTTCAGTTACAACCTCTGCAGCATCCCCATAATCATGTGATCATCTTTTGTGACCTTTTCAAAAGCAAAGTCAATGGAGAAGCCAGATTCACTTAACAACCAAGTTACTAATTTATCAATTGCAGTGAATCACTTAACAGCTGTGGCAAGAAAGGGGGCAAATGGGGCAAAACTCACTTAACAAATGTTTCACTTAACAGAAATTTTGGGCTCCATTGTGATCATAAGTCGAGGACAACTTGTACAGTGTACAGTCTTGCTTTACCGCTCTGTGTATTGGAACAACTTCAGAGAAATGGGTATTAGGAAGGCATGGTGTCTATTGGCTTTGCATTTTCCTCGGCATCTTTCTCCATGCTTAAGCTCCTTATTTCAAGTGATTATAAATTCTCACACCTTTTACACAAATTAAAAATGTTATATTTACTTGAAGTTCCCCTCCTTCCTTCTTGTGACACTGCATCAGAAACTGCTTTGGCACTTATCTTAACTTTCAAAGGTGGTTTGATCATAGCATGAAAGACTCCTGTTGAAAATTTTATTGCATGCCCAGATATTAATGCACACACCCTTGATCACGATTTAAGGGTTTTCTGTTCAATGAGTCTGATTTTTAAAATGCATGCAAACCACAGGTGGCACGCAGAGCCATATCTTCCGGCATGTGAGCCATTGCCCTAGCTCAGCTCCAGCACGCATGTACGCACCGTCCAGCTGATTTTCGGCTTGCATGGAGGCTCTTGGAGGGCGTTTTCGGCCTCCGGAGGGCCTCTGGGAGACGGGGGAGGCCGTTTTCACCCTCCCCAGGCTCCAGGGAAGCCTCTGGAACCTGGGGAGGGCAAAAAAACCTGGCACACCAGAAGTCGGGAAATGAGCCATTTCCTGCCTCTGGAGGGCCTCTGGCAAGCAGGGGAGGCCGTTTTCACCCTCCCCAGGCTCCAGGGAAGCCTCTGGAGTCTGGGGAGGGTAAAAAACGGGCCTACCAGGCCCACTGGAAGTCGGGGAGAGGGGTCGTGCACCCATGCGTGGGGGGTGGGGCACGTTGGGGGCACTGAATTATGGGTGTGGGCGTGCGATAGCACACGCGCTTTCGGCACCTGAGGGAAAAAAGGTTCACCATCACTGTACTAGGGTATACAGTGATATAGTTGACTGAGAAAACTTGACTTCTCAAAGTACTGTGTGCTTTAGGCACTGCTTTCACTTCATGCTCCTATAGCCAAAGGCATAGGTGGAAATCCCAGTTATAAAGATACAGTATGAACAGATGACACATCAAAAGTTGCATACTTAATATTTTTATAATTCTTGCAAGGACAGGACAATTCAGAACTAACCATTTCATAGATCTGGGATTGACAGACGCAATTAAATCTAACAATACATTGTTCATAATTGAGGAATGCAATTTCAAGTTATCCAGCTATTGTTTCATTTCGGTTGAATCAGACAGCACAGCTAGATCCTTAATTTTTTATTTATTTTTTGCTTTCTCTCCCATATATGGCATTTTATTGAAACACCACTTCCAAGAATCTAGTGAGTACACATATCATGGATTACATGTACTAAAAAGTTTCTATAGAAAATCCCCAGAAGCCACACAAGGCACAAAATCATAAAATATTTCTTCAAACATGCATCAAAGAAAAGACTTCTAGTACATTTAGCAGCCCATATGAGTCATCTCCACTTGTTTGGATTACAATTGGAGGCTTAAATTAAGTTCTCAATGTGAGTTTACAAGCGGATTGTTTAATCACTGCTGAAGATTTTTATAGTTCCAAAAAGGTTCTTGCCTTTAATGATTTAAAGGTTCCAGAGTTAAACTAGGCTTCTGCAAGGTGATACAAAAACAACCAATGCAGTATTTAAAACTGAACTTACAATACATATTTTTAAATGTTAACCATGACTAATGAAATCACAACAGAGATGTAAGACAATCAAGCTTTAGCTATGTTACAAAAGGATGGCTACAATATTCAGAATCTGGATTGTGTCTAGAAAGATATGAAAGCGCAAAAGTTTGTGCATTGGGACTATGCACCACTTCAGATTTGAAAGCAAAAAGCTGTTAAGCCAAGGAGTTACAAGCATCATCTCTAAATCTCAGTGATGGACAATAGTTATGTGATCCCAAGAGATTATTCAGCTGTTTTAAGAAGCTGACTCAGGTAAGTTTGTGCTGTCACATTGTCAACAATACTTTTTTGCCATCAGATCCAAATTAGTGCACAACTTTATTTTGTTTTTCCAAGGACCCATTTTATTAAGTAGTCAACTCTTCTATTCCACACTTGGAGAATTGGGAACTTTGAAAGTGCCATAGCTGCATGTAAAATGTAATCAAAAGACATTTTCTCAAAACATGAATAGATCTAAATCCAAAATATCACAGTAGACTACAAGGATCACTTCCTTGAGTCTGTTTATGTCAAATTTATATGTAGTTTTATTTAAATTTATTTCAAATATTCTAACCCAGGTTTTTACTTCAAAGCCCTTACTTTGAAATTTATTTATCTGAAGTCAAACACACCTATGTCATGGATTCTGGAGAGATTCCTGAAGAGTACTGGGAGATGTTAGCTGCAGAGTTATTTATCAAAAACAGGTCAATGCCATTTATTTTTAGAATAGTTACATTGTACATTTGCAATGCTTAAACTTAAGTTCTCATTTTACATTTTTATGACCTCATTATCATCCTGAGAATTCAGTGATCTTGTATTTAACACAACTTCCCAAGTTCATAGTATTAGTATAGGCAAAACTTCCTGCTACCCTTCAGTTTTACACACACAAATAACATGAAAAGAGAGAGTACCAGAGATTCAGTCTGACTAACTTGTTCAGCTTTATTTAAAAGTTTGCATCAACTCTATCAATAATAGATAATGAAATCTCTAGAGCACACTTGCTGAGGAATTCTGGGAGTTGAAGTACACACATCTTAAAGGGTCTGACATTGAGAAATGCGGTTCTAGATTAATGCTAGACATATCATGGTTCTCCTTATAATCACTGATACAGATCTTCACGTTGTAAGCAATAGCATTAGCACTTATACTGTATACCGTTTCAAAGTGCCTTACAGCCCTCTCTAAGCGGTTTACAGAGTCAGCATATTGCCCCCAAGAATCTGGGTCCTCATTTTTCTGACCTCAGAAGGATGGAAGGCTAAGTCAACCTTGAGCCAGTGAGAATCGAACTGCCAAACTGCAGTACTGCATTCTAACCACTGCGCCACCATGATTCCTAGGTTAAGGAGAAATGCATCAGTGTGATATGCTTTTGAAAATCCAGTGCTATACATTGAAAGTAGTTTCAGCATATATGCCCCTTCACACAGCTATTGAAAACATAACCTTAAAAGACTCATTGTAAGGCTTAAATTGTAGAAGCAGTAGACATTTTAACTAAGTGCATTATGCACATTTTCTCTGACTATAGTACTCCTCTAAAAATTAAGCATCAGTGTAAATGAATAACGTAACAAAATCATCTTCTCTTAATATATCTCTTTTTTTGATATTTCAGTTTTACCAACAGAATCAACTTTAATGACTATACATTTCCAACCATCAGTTAGAATGCATGTCATCATTTGTGTCATCATAGATGACAGCTTCAGCAACAAATACCCCTGACTTTTCCTTTGTACTGACTATTCTCTTCCAATATATTTCATGGCAGAAATTTACCAAAACAAAGAACATTTGATCAGACATTGCTAAAGGATGATGCTGAAACTTCAATCAACCACAATTTTGATCACATTGGTCAGAAGTAGTTATAATTGTTCAGCAGTACAGCATAGTGTCATGTTGCCTAAGCCCTAAGCATTACAGTCTCCAAATAAGTTGGGACATCCAAATTTTAATACTTTAAATATCAAAGTTTTTAATATGGTGAGCATTTCTTCAGTTAGGTTGATGGGGAAATGCAATTTAGTTCATGTAATAAAGATGGGAAATAAAAACACTAAATAAATAAATTTGGAATGCTATTTTGGAGAACGAAATTACTGAATTGGAAACTTAGCATCCCATGAACCTTAAATGACGATAAAGGCCAAGCCACTCTGTACAAAACAATAGACATACACATACAGACACACACATACATACTATCCCGGAGTTTAAGAAATATTATATCTTATATAAAGTAGTTGAATTATTTGTGACGATCAGGATAAAGACCAAACAGTAAAATATCAATATATATTTTTCTGCTATAACTTTAGAAATTATAGGTTTATGCAGAGAGCATGTGTAGATTTTAGACCAATAAAAAGTTACTCTAGTCTATCAATTAATTTATTTACCAATAAAAAAGTGATGTATGAACAGCTATTTTCAGCACATAAAATCCCTTTCCCCGCTTCTTCTCTTGAAGAAGCTGACAAAGCAAAATAATTGGGAGAAAAGATGGATTGTTATAACAATACATTGAAACCAAAGAAGATTATGATGCTCAGATCTATTATATATAGACTTCAGACCATATAAATTCACATTGGAATAGACACAGGAATATTACCATGATGTCTCAGTCCTTGTTAGAAATAGCTACCTGTAATTTAGACACTTTTGTTTTTCATTCACTAGTGCCTTAGCGCACTTATATTTCAAAGCTTTCATTAAGAAAACAGTTGGGAATCCTAAAGAAACAGGAAGTAAAATTGCACTTAGTTCCCACCTATGCAAATCAATCCTATGTACTTTTATGAAAACACTAAACAATCCATGACCTGTTAGGTCATTGTTTCAGGGATAATTCCTTATCAGATTCCTCAATGCTTTCAAAAATAACAGAACTTCTAATATACTTGAAAAGTTCTTTAAAATTCACAAAGTTATTTAGAAATGTGCCTTGAAAGTAGCTCACATATAGCAGAGTCAAACATCAGAGTAGATAACAGGAATTGTGTTATGACATCTTGCATGATGTCATATGATAATTTTAGGTTATAAAATGCTTTATAAAACTTGCCAAATTTCAATTCCAAAGGAGTCATGGGTCCTATATTTTGGATACATTATTTAAGTTAACCCATTTGAGGTACCTCAGTTGAAAAGGTTTTGCCCTATAATGCACTGTTTTGCCTAATTAAAAGTGGCAGACAGAAGAGTTTTAGTAAAGTATAGATTAGCATAGTCTTCCTTTGCTTAAAAAGGATAAAGACTATATAACACAATATTCCAAATATTCATATTGAGTTTTGCATCTAATAAGAGCTGTGGACTTGTATTTTTAAGCATGGAAATAATGAGATCTAAAGAAAGAACACAAGGAATCTCTAATAAGTTTTTCAAAAGTTGTATAACTCATAAAATAACTCAAATAAAAACAACACCTGCCCTACAATTTGTACAAATGTTAGACAATAGTGCACTTTTGTTCAATGTCCTACAGAAACCACTAAATCTTGACTTTGGTACTTAAATCAACTTGGTTAAGGTGTTCCAGTAAACAATTATTTCCTTCCAATCCATTAGACAACACAGCTAAACATCTAGTTATGAAATCTAAAATTCTTCTGTACATAAAGAAAAAGCAACACTTCCAAATTCTGTTGTATTTAAAAATGTCTGCCAAGACCAAGCAGCTACAAGGGGGAAAGGCAAGCAATAAAAGTGTTTCTTCACAGCAAACCCATCCATGCATTTTGTGTAACAACAGCAACTCTTGAGCCCAGTAGAAGCAAAGGATGCTGGTGCATTTAGATGCTTCACTTCTCTATCATCAGTCAAAACCCAAGACTACACATTCCTAGAAGCAGATAGAGATAGATGATAGATAGATAGATAGATAGATAGATAGATAGATAGATAGATAGATAGATAGATAGATAGATAGATAGATAGATAGAGGAATTGAGAGACAGAGAGATAGATACAGGCTTGCTATGAAGAATTTCCAAGAGCATTCTTTCTTTTAAAGCACATTTATAAGAAGCTATTATTTGGAGAAGTTTAGTCAAATGTTGGGGTTCAACAGCAGATGCCAGGCCTTCTATTTTGGTCAAGACTTAAGATACCAAAAGAAGTAGGAGAACCACAGTGCAATCCCACCTGTCTAGGAAGGAAAACAAACCTCCATAAATGCAGTTGAGAGAATCACTGAAGAGTACTCCCTCTTCTCTCACAAATTATCAAATTCTCTCAAAGTATCCAACCAACTGTCCCTATTCCTTTCCTTAAATTTTCAGAGCACCAAAGCACCAAACTGCAGCTGACTTATAAAAGTAGCAAAGTAAAATAAAATAAAACCTATCAATCTGGTTCTTCCGTTGTTGTTGTTGTTGCTGTTGTTTCAATCAGCCCCGGGAATTGTTTTGCTGTTATTCGGGGGATATGTTTCAGACTCACCTAAGATCTCTGCTGATGCTAACGGGAGACCCAACTAAGGAAAAGGAAGGAGCGGCAAGGGAGGAGGGGGAACGCGAGGAAAAATAAAACAGCAACAAAGAAGCTGAAACCCCGAGGCTGGAAAAGGTTTCAGGCCAGACAGATCTGCGAAGTACTCACCAAAGTAAAGCGGTTGACCTGGATGGAGAGGCTTTAAAGGGGGGAAAAAGAGAAACTGTTGTAACTTGGATGCTGGTTGCTTTTAGGAAGAGTTGCAAACTTTCCTAAAAAGCCCAGCAAGATAGGAAGAAGCCGCTGCGGAAAGGCACTGGAATCGAGGCAGCCAGACCCTCCATATGGGAGAAGGTTTTTGGATGACTGAACTCTCAAACAATTCCCTTCTTTTTGCTCGCCCACTTCTGGAACCTCCCACTCCTCCTCCTCCTCCCTTTCGGAGGAGGGGAAGAAAAGGGGGAGGAGCTGAAGAAGTGAAAAGCGGGGAAACCGAGCGCCTTCCAAAGGGGGTCCCAACAATACCCTTCCCCTTCACGCTGTGTCGGCGGCGAGAGAGGGGAGCCCTCCATTTGCACCTGACGTCTCAAAGAAAGGGAAAGGGCGATGTTTAAAAGACTGCTTGTAAAATCGATTTTCCAAATGTGAGAGAGGGGTAGGATGGGAAAGTTGGATGCAAACGTTTTGGGGTAGGGGGGAAAGGAAGGGGAGTCTTTCATGGCCAGCCCTTTGCTTTGCAACTTGATATGCACCGATCTTTAGTCCTAGCTGCTGATCCGTATTGACCAGCAACAGGCGGCGGAATAGCAAAAGTTAGGAGTAAGTTTGCTATAGGGAATGATTCTCTTTAGCGTAATGAATAATTTCATTTAAAAATAAGCCAGACCAATCAGGCCACGGATCGCAAAGGTAATTTAAGTGTGATGAGGGAGGGACAGATCATTTCAAGCAGGCTTTTGACAGGAAAATAAATCCTATTTATTTTTATTTATTTATTTTGTCAAGTACGTGTTGGTAATATACATAGATATAACATTGTTTATATACATAAGATGGGTACTGATAAGAAGGAACATTAGGACAGGGACGGTAGGCACGCTGGTGCACTTATGCACGCCCCTTACTGACCTCTTAGGAATCGGGTGAGGTCAACAGTGGACAGTCTGAGGGTAAAGTTTGGTGACAAAACCACAGAGTCAGGTAGTGAGTTCCAGGCATTTACCACTCTGTTGCTAAAGTCATATTTTCTACAGTCAAGTTTGGAGCGGTTCACTTTGAGTTTGTATCTGTTGTGTGCTCATGTATTGTTGTGGTTGAAGCTGAAGTAGCTATGAAGAGAGATTGCAGGCATTGGGAACGTTTAGTTTTGATAAGGGATAAGAGAGGAGGGATCCTCATTATACCAGAGAGGATGACACAGAGGAGGATAAAGACGACTTCATTCTAAAGACCAGGAACCAAAATAATAGATTTCAGTCATAGGAAGGCAGAAGATTAATGAACGTTTAAGCAAACTTTATTTATTTATTTATTTTATTTGTCAAGCATCTACAAGATAGTAGGTGTTTGTATGAACATAAGCATAGAAGTACAGATAAATGAGGACAATAGGACAGTAACGGTAGGCACAGTGGTGCGCTTATGCACGCCCCTTACAGACCTCTTAGGAATGGGGTGAGGTCGACTGTAGACAGTCTGAGGTTAAAGTTTTGGGGTTTGGGGGAAGAAACCACAGAGTCAGATAGTGCATTCCAGGCATTAATCACACTGTTGCTGAAGTCGTATTTTCTGCAGTGGAGTTTGGAGCGGTTTACATTAAGTTTGTGTCTATTGCGTGCTCGTGTATTGTTGCAGTTGAAGCTGAAGTAATCATTGGCAGGAAGGACATTTTGGTATATGATTTTATGAACTATATTTAGATCAGATAGAACAGATCTTCCTAACAGTAAGAGCTATTTGATAATGGAATCAATTAACCAGAATGGGGGCCCAAATGCATCATGCTATGATGATGATGATGATGATGATGATGATGATGATGATGATAACAATAGCAATAACAATAGCACTTAGACTTAGACTTATATACTGCTTCACAGTGTTTTACAGCCCACTATAACTGGTTTACAGAGTCAGCCTATTGCCCTTAACAATCTGAATCCTCATTTTACCGACCTCGGAAGGATGGAAGGCTGAGTCAACCTTGAGCCGCTCAGAATCGAACTCCTGGAGTGAGCAGTCAGTTGGTCCTGCAGTATTGCATTCTAACCACTGTGCCAACATGTTGATGATTTTTTAAAATCTAAGAATTCTGCATGGCTGCCCAATTTGAGCTATTGCAACTCTGGGCAGTATACAGTCAACAAATAAACAATTGGTAGGAACAAGTAGAGGCAATATAGGTAGTCCTCACAACCCCAATTGAGTCCAAAATTTCTGTTGCTAAGTGAGACATTTGTTAAGTGAATGTTGCCCCATTTGTAAGCCGCCCAGAGTCCCTTTGGGAGTTGGGCGGCATATAAATTTTATTAAAATTAAATTAAATAAATAAATTTAATGTCCTTTATTGCCACAGTTGTTGTAAGCCGCCCAGAGTCCCTTTGGGAGTTGGGCGGCATATAAATTTTATTAAAATAAAATAAAATAAATAAATTTAACGTCCTTTATTGCCACAGTTGTTAAATGAAACATTGCACTTGTTAAGTTAGTAAAGCGGTTGTTAAGTGAATCTGGCTTCCCCATTGACTTGTCAGAAGTTTTGCAAAAAGTAATCACTTGACCTCAGGACACTGCAACCGTCATTGATGTGAGTCAGTTGTTCATGAAGGGATTAAAGAGATTTCAGATTTCATCTTGAAGACAAGCTAATCTGAGAGAAGCAGCCTGCACTACATAGAATGAAGTCATTGCTTCTTCTGTAAGAAAGGCAAGATCGCGTTCAAAAAGACATGAATAAGAAGCCCTCAGTTTAAAGATTTTAGAAGCTGGTTTCACTTGTTTATTTTTGTTATAAAGCTATTTGTTGGTTTGTTAATCAATAGGAAATGGGATTATTGTTTTCTTGAATTAAATAAATAAAACTTTGATCAGTGAGAAGATTAGAAAAGTATTTTAGTGCAGGGACTCAGGACTTAGATGTAGTTTAACATAAAACCAATAGAAAAGGCAACAAGAGAAAATCAGGAAAGGGAATAGTAATTGAAACAGTGTAAGATAAAGTTAATATTTTGTGAAAGCGTTATCTTCTGGCTATATGCCTCCCAGATCATTCATTGGTGAGAATATTCTATTTAGTCATTTTTATCTGCATTCCTATAAAAAGCAAGCAATATCACAAATTTTAAGAAACATGATAAAGCATGACATTTAAATGTGTTTGCTTTATGTTATAGAAATCTGGTATGTAGTAAGACTACTTTAAAAAATAATTTGATTGGAAAACTCATTTACGGTTTTTAACCTTCAGTGAAACCGAAGCCATTGATCTATTCTAAGTAAGTAGAGGTAGTCCTCAACTTAGAACATTCATTTAGTGACCATTCAAAGTTATAACGGCATTGAAAAAAGTGACTTATGAGCATTTTTCATATTTCCAACCATTGTAGCATCCCATGGTCACATAATCAAAATTTGGGCACTTGGCAATTGGCATGTACCATATTTTTTGGAGTATAAGACGCACCTTTTTACCCCCCAAAAGAGGGTGAAAACTTGGGTGCATCTTATACACGGAATGTAGCCCCACCTAGCTACCCCCACCCTTTGGCCTCTGCCTTCCAGCAATTTACCTCCTTCCAGCAAACAGAACAGAGCCTGTTAAGCCAAGCAACTGATTATCAGCTTCCCAACTGTCAGGCGAGTGAGGCTGCAGGCCCCTGGCCTGTGCTAACCTGAAAGTGAAACTAAAGCTGCAAGGAGGCAAATTGCTGGGAGGCAGAGGCAGAATTTTATTTTCTTGTGCTAATCAGACTGCTGAAACTGGATGCAAGGAGGTAAGTCAATAACTATAAATGTCTGTAGAATGTTCAAATTATTAGACTTATTTTTTAAAGACTGATTTATTATTGTTCTAGACAACTTAACAAAATGAAGAAGCTTTTTAAAATAAATGCTTGCTCTGAAGAGGCCCAGTGCTTTTTTATCTTCTTTTAAATAGCAGAGAATAATGTATACTTCTAGAAAGCCACATCAATTTTAACAATATCTGTACAAGTATAGTCTGAAATGTAACGGTGTCCTGTTTTAGTATTAAGATAAGGCAGCTGAGTTAGACCCTGACTTAGTCATGTTTGGAGTAGATCTATTTAAATAATTGGGAGGAGTTAGTGTGACTACATTTAAGAAAACTTTCTGGCATTAATATACTGCCATAATGTACATTTCTCCAATTCTTTGCTATTTCTAGGGTCAGGCACACATGCACAGAAATACACAGCAAACAGTGTATATCATCTGTACTGCTTGCTGTTTGCTGGAGGCAAATTGCTGGGAGGCAGAGGCAGAATTTTTTCCCCTTGTTTTCCTCCCCCAAAACTAAGGTACGTCTTATACTCTGGTGCGTCTTATACTCCGAAAAATATGGTATTTATGACAGTTACATTGTCACTGATCATGTGATCACCTTTTGCAACCTTCTGATAAGCAAAATCATTCAGGAAGCTAGATTCACTTAACCACTGTGTTACTAACTTAACTGCAGTGATTCACTTTACAACTGTTGCAATAAATGATTGTAAAATGGGTAAAAACTCACTTAACAGCCGACTTGCTTAGCAGTGGAAATTTTGAGCTCAGTTATGGTCATAAGGTCATAAGGACTATTTGTACATAAAATAAATCCATGCATATTCTGTCTGTGTACATTATAAAAGGCTTAACAGTGTGTTCAACATTTACCTAAAGAAACAGTGAGCTGAAAAAGAAGGAAAGGCAAATAAGTCCTGTACATATTTTTGTTGAATTCTGATCAAATCAGCCTTTTACTCTCCCTGTCCCTGAAACAGCAACTTAAAACAGTGGCTATAAGTGGCCTGAAAGATAATTAATTTCTTTTTCACTTGAATACTGCACAAAATCTTAACTGTAATAGTTCAATCAGTGCAAATAGGAAAATTTAAATCATATATACTTGAGGTATCAACAAGATTGTGAATGTTTAAACAAAGGAGTATTTTTAGAGTTTCAGTACAGCGCAGACACCATGTGCAATGTTGATTTGCAAGGTTATCTTTGGATTAAAGGTGACATCTTGCATAGATTAGCATTAGCATTCCTGGGCTAAAACTGGACTTTAGTTGTACATGTGGTATACTGGTCAAAATATGTCCCAAACTGACTAGCATTGTCATTTTAATGTTACAAGATATGCAGCATTTGACATGATACAACTTACCGTATTTTTCAGAGTATAAGACGCACCTTTTTCCTCCCTAAAAGTGGCTGAAAATTTGGGTGCGTCTTATACTCCGAATGTAGCTTTTCCGACGCTTTTTTCCCCAGCCCTAAGGAGGTGCTAACGATCTTCCCAGCTTCCTACTCCGTCTTTGCAGGCTTGTTTTTATTCCTACTCCCTCTGAAAAAGGTCTTTTCAGCCCTAACCAGGGGATAAAATAATGTACGGAAGCTGAACAGACTAAGGACCCTAGCCACATGAATACCTGGTAGGTAGATTTTTCCCCCTATTTTCCTCCCACAAAACTAAGGTGCGTCTTATACTCCGGTGCGTCTTATACTCCGAAAAATACAGTAGGTGTGTAATCTCATCTATTTTTTCTTTACCTTTCTAAAAAGCATTGTGAAGACCTTGATATAGACATAGCAAGTGAATGAATGTAAATCTTTAAAAAATGATCTGATTGTTCAAGATGAGAGTTTGAGAAAATTATTGAGTGGTACATGGGTAATGAGAGGTTTTGAATATTGGGCAAACCATTTTTAGGTAATGTAAAGACTGAACCTTGAGAAAAAAGACATGGGAAAAATAAGCACAATAAATTAAACTGAAAATAGAATAAAATGCAAAAAAAGAAAGAAAGTATGAGATTTGTACAAAAATAACTGTTAGAAATTAGATTCAACTGGCTAAAGAAAAGTGGGTGTTAAAAAAAGACAATGTGGAAATGTCTTCTCCATTCTTTTTGTTCCATTTGAATGTGAATCATAGCTTGTAGTCAATTACTACAATTATTACAATAGCTGAATTAATCCATCAGGAAGCACATTGGGTGCAACGATAGCATACTCAGTAAATTGTAGAATTCTGATAAAAGCAACATTGATGCTTTCTGTTAGTCATCTCACAGAAATAATGTTGAAAAACTCCATTACTTCATGTGCTATACTGCTGCGGCAGTCTCCCAGAAAACATGAGAAAGAGAGAAGGAGGAGGAGGAGGAGAAAGAGGAGGAGGAGAAAGAGGAGGAGGAGGAGGAGGAGGAGGAGGAGGAGGAGGAGGAGAAGAAGAAGGAAGAAGAAGAAGAAGAAGAAGAAGAAGAAGAAGAAGAAGAAGAAGAAGAAGAAGAAGAAGAAGAAGAAGAAGAAGGAAGCAGAAGAAGAAGAAGAAGAAGAAGAAGAAGAAGAAGAAGAAGAAGAAGAAGAAGAAGAAGAAGAAGAAGAAGAAGAAGAAGAAGAAGAAGAAGAAGAAAAGAAATAAGAAACCACCTCCTTGTTAGGGCCCTCAGCCTACCTCAAAAAAAGAAGAAAAAAATCTTTGCAAAAACACCTGTCTCTTTCTTTCCAACTAATCCAAAACATTCCAAAGACTGCAAAATGACCTGCACAATTGCTAGGTCAAATCAAATTCCATCACTTCTTAACCAGACTATTGCCTCAGCAAAGCTGCCCTAAATGGTCTCTTTTCTATGTTGTGACTAGGGAGAAAGTTATACAGGGATGTTAATAGGTTTTCCAATCCCTCAGAATAGGAGGTGAAACAAACGTCCCAGGTCTCTTAATTCATGTTGAAATGGAGAATATTTTCTTTGCATTTTCTGGTTCTGCTTCAGTGCACCAGCTATGCCAGATCTCCTTACACAAGGGAGCCTGCTTCAGTTACCTGACTTAGAAAAAAATATTGACTGTTCATTTGAATGTGGTTGCTTTGCCACAGGGTCATCAGGGATTGCAGTTAAAAAGAAAACTTGCAGAAAGTGTCTACTCCCAGAAATGAGTAGGATCAAAATGGACAAGGCCAAAGATATCCCTTGCAGTGCACACCTATGCAAGTTAAAAAGAAATGCCTGTAGAACAGGTATGGCTATTTTAGCCAGAGAAACCCCATTTTGCTTGGGGAGGGATCCTTAATTTGCTTTTTGATGTTTTCCCTTTGAACCTCTCATTGTTGGGTCTCACTTCCTTTAACTTAAAATTCCTGGAAATCAGCCTGATAGATTTATTTAAGATGCTTCTGCTTCAACTCCTACCCTCAAAACGTCGCTATAGACCACTGCACACCAAGACAACTAGACACAAGAACAGGTTTTTCCCGAACGCCATCACTCTGCTAAACAAATAATTCCCTCACCACTGTCAAACTATTCACTAGGCTGCATTACTATTACTATTAGTTTTTCTCATCGTTCCTATCACCCATCTCCTCCCACTTATGACTGTATGACTGTAACTTGTTGCTTGTATCTTTACGATTTATATTAATATTGATTGTTTCCTGATTGCTTACTTGAACCCTATGACAACCATTCTTGACAAATGTATCTTTTCTTTTATGTACACTGAGAGCATATGCACCAAAGACAAATTCCTTGTGTGTCCAATCACACTTGGCCAATAAAGAATTCTATTCTACTCTATTCTATTCTATTATGCCAGTTTAAGAAAACCCTGTTCTGAGATTAAAGTTACTTCTTGCCCTGGTGTTAGAATTGGCTAGCAAATGTTTCTGGAAGGCAGAATCAGATGTCGTCCTGTCATTTCCTACTCACCCTCAAAGCAATATCGGTACATATTTGTCTGCTCTGCTATGTTGTCTATTCAAAAGTATATATTTCTACCCTATCTCGCTTCACGTGCTCCTGTCTGGGCTACAGTGCTTCAGTTTGCTACAGATCTGTTCACTGGGTGCTTTGCAGCAGACAGACTGCCCCTTCAATTGAGTCTTGGTTTATCATGAAGGGTAATAAATTCTATACTCTCCCCTCCTCCCTATGCCACCTGCAGATAGGAGCAATTAGTCTTGAAAGGGTAGGAATACTTGAAACACCAGCAAAGTGTAAGTTGGATATACAACAGAGAAATACACCCTGAAGTCATTTTGATGGTGAGTGGATGATTAATAAAAGGTGATATCACTCATTTCTGCCCTCCAGAAAAATATGCTGCATGTTCTAGTGACGGGACAACAGGCAACCATGGAGAAAAGCCCTTATTTGATAAAGTTTATATCCACAAACCACTTAATATGATCCACAAATGCTTAGTTTTCTCAAGGCAACTGCACCGCTTGAGTCAAAAAGTGCTGGTGGTTTTCAGTTTAAAAATGCAGCTGATGTTCTTTCCACAAAGTGTGAATACTATATGGAGAAATGAGAAGACGGTGTTACGGTTCTACTGCCACTTCCTTTTATTATAGGAGGCTGAGATACTGAGCAGTTACTATTTACTAACTGCAGCATTTCAGCAATGTGATATAAATTCCCAGTTGAAGCATTAGGTGGGCAGAGCAGGATTAAATCTAACAAGACCAGCAAGGAAGGGTATATGTTAAGGAACATTGCTGGAGTTGCAGTCTTGTTCATACCTTCTTGAGAACAAGTCCTTGAATTCTGCAGGCCTAAGTCTAGCAAGCATACATAGAATGCTACTTGTTAACCTTATCTTAGAAGATAAGTCCTTAGGGAGTAGGGCGGCATAGAAGAACTCCAAAATAAATAAATTAAATAAATAAATAAAAAAGATAAAACTTTTTTTTCTAAAGACAGTATATGAGGAAGTGTTTGCCTGTTGAAAAGAATGATTATGCCCATTATTTTATGCCACACGCACCTGATATCTGTTGATGCTGTAAACTACCAGACGTTAGGCACCAATACAAATGGAAATGAGTATGTCTAGACAAGTGTGCATCAAAATACACACAAAATGTTCTCTAGATTTAAAAAATGTTTTTTGTCAAATTCACAAAGATGCAAATCTGACAACTCAGAAAAAAAATTAAATTTAACCATTTGGCAAAAATAAGAAACCAAAGTTAATGTTTGTTGTCTGGAGTTATTTGTCAAAATAATAAAGGCAGGATACAAACAAAGCATATTCTCCCATTCCTAGCAACAATAAAATCTTAATCCAGCCGCAAAGCCCTACATATCTGAAGAACACAATATTGGGAAATCTACCTTAAATAAGTCCATTATATCTATTTGTGCTCTCCATCTCCTGGACAATGAAGAATAAATCAGCTTAGAGTCCTTTAGGGATACAGCATGCTTTGTTAAAGGATATTAAAAGAAGTCATATGTTTCTCCATGCCACCCACTAGGCTCAACCCTAAAATACCTTTCAGGCCCCCCTTTCAAAGCAGCTAGGGGCATCAAATTTCTTCAAGACTTCAACAAATATTTCTGTCTTGGACTTAATTCTAAGGAACTTCTGATACTCTGCCTACATTTTCCTTTGCTTCATTTCATTTCATCATATTGCTCCAAGTTCTTACAAATAAGAGCCACCCAAAGCAAATGCTTTTTCTTCTTCTTGATGTCTACAGTTACTCAGTCACCTATGTTTATTTAAGTATTACATCTTCAACATTATGGAATAATGTCAATTTGGATTGGCATGAATATAAAACAATATAGGAGAAGAGAGAATAAAATCCCACCTTACAATGCTTTTACATAAATAAGTCATTTCTCTGTACTTTAGCCAAAATGTAATACCACAACAACTTAGACAAGCAATGGGAATAAAATGTCCTTTGAAGTTTCAAAATGGTTGGTAGTAGCATTATACTGCCTTGTTCCAAGTGAAGTCCAAGATGTACAAGGACATCTAATAGACTTTATTTTCAGAATTTAAGTCAATATGAAGAAAATCTCTTTATTTCAAAACACACCACTGATAGTGGTTGGATAACATTGGGTCCATTTTTCACAACAAACGAACAGTAGGAACTACGATTAGCTGACATTTAAATATCTTCATCTCAATTAAGGAAGATTATCATTTCATAATTGTATTTGTAATGCATTTTTATAGTATTTGTATTTTTATAATGTTTATTCTTATTGTATGCATGTTTTTGTATTGTTTTATTCTTTTCAGATAAATAAACTTGTTTCTTTTTACCTTTCCAGGAAACTAATGGTAGTAAACATAATTCACACACATACATACTCAACATGAACCACAAACAATAAATCAAGTAGTCATATTTTAATCTGATTTATTCTGTGAAGCCAATCCATGGACATTGCATTTTGGAAACTTAGAAAACTACGTCATCTGAATAAACCATAGCAACATTTGTAAATGAGAAGACCCCATTTTCTGTTATATAAAACCTATGCATAATGCAACTGTGCATAGCAGCTAGTTCCACAACTCACTGTGAACTTTCCAACTGAATACATGTTACACAAGTGTTTCTCAACTTTGGCAGCTTGAAAATATGTGGACTTCAACTCCCAGAATTTCCTTGTTAGCATGCTGGCTTGGGAATTCTGGGAGTTGTAGTTCAGACACCTTCAAGTTGCCAAGCTTAGAAACACTGTGTTAAGACTTTCTGGATTATCATTCAGCATTATAAACTGTGGACCACTGGTTTTCTTAGCATTCTAAGAGCAGCTGCATGGACCTATTTATTGTAATATAAATATCACTGTTCCTATACTCTATTACTGTTATGTCGAATATTAAATTGAACACTAGAAATACTGCTATCTATGCTGAAGAGAGATGTTGCTCACTCTGTTATATATACACCCAACAGCCTATCTTTTTTTAAAATAAACTGTGTGTGTGTGTGTGTGTGTAGACCGGTAGATTATTGCTACCGGTATAGATTGCTACCGGTTCACTCGTGCACGCGCTCGTGCTCACGCTCACGCGTGACGCTTCTGCGCATGCACAGAAGCATCCTGGGCAGGTTGGCGGAAAATTGTTGTTATAATTGTTATTATAATAAAATTATTATAATTCTTTTTGACAAAAGACAGCTCCTAACCAGGACTATTTTTGAGTAATATTCAATTATCATTCATATTTTAGTAACTGCAGTAGGAATTCCTCCAAATTGTCAATTGGTATCCATCTTACCACCAGACTTCCCAGATAAGCTTATTTAGAATTGTATTTCTTAAACCATTTACTCATTTATTACATTTTTATGCCACCCATCTGCCCTATAAGGTGATTGACTCTTTGATTCTCCCTCCATTGTTTTAAATTCAGTAGGCCAGTGTTTCTCAACCTTAGCAACTTTAAGATGAGTGGAGTAGACTTCACCTCCTAGATTTCCCCAGCCAGCCACGAGGAGTTGAAGTCTACTCATCTTAAAGTTGTTAAAATACTGAGTGTGTAGGCTTTTCTCAGATTAGGCATGCATAGGAGTGAAGTAGGAAAAATTTACCTAATCTGGAGATGATGAGAACTGTAGTCCGGCACATCTGCCTCTCTGAGTTAAAGGAGACAGCTCTGGTGATTAGTTTTTTCTGCCCAGATAAGCATTTGTCTTGCTTCTTCTGTAGAAGGCCTGAAGGTTCACATTTGGAAATATTTTAGCAAAGTTTGACTAATATTTGCCATTCCAGCATCATGCTGTTCATTCTTTGAACAAAGCACTCAGTTTTAATGATAGCTACTGTGTGACACCATTTCAAATCTGTAAATATAATTGTAGGTGTGGTATAGAATCAAACAAGAACATATGAGCAGCACAAAAAATGTCTCCTGCACTGTTTGTTTCCATCTCTACCTGCTGATATTGTGAGTCATTGACAATTAGAATACAAAGTTTTTAAAATATAGTAAAATAAGCTCGCATTTATCATGGTTGGTATCTTCAGTCATTTCCTTTTTTCTTTCTTCTCTTCAGCCTTAATCCAAGCTAATGCCTTCCAGATGAGGTGTGAGCAGCTGGTAATTGCACTTGGATCCATCTTCATTTGTGCTTCAGTCAGCACGGCACCTCACTAATGGAACTGAATTCTGGCAGAGATCCCTGAGACCTGTGTCAAAGAAAACACATTGGAGGGGGAGAGGGGAGGATATTGGGGGGAAAGGGAGGGGGTCTAGCACAACTAGAATCTGAATTCTGATAAGGTCTGGGACTCCTGCAAGTGAAACGGTATGTGTGGGATTTCAGACAGCACAACATCACTTCTTTCTGCAGGCGGAAACCCGACACCTGTTTTAACTGGCCCTCCATAGCTCTTTCCAATCACTTGGCAAGAAATACTTTACTCTGAGGGAGGCTCATGTTCTAAAGCTGACAGCCACACAGAGCTATAACACACCTGGATGTTACGAACACTAGTCCCATGCAGGGCCTCTGCTGGCTTGACCTACTGGAAATGGTTTTCTTGGAGCTGAGCTAAAAAAGAGGCCTTTTCAAGGTGTAGGGTTGTGTATGGTGTGTGTGTGTGTGTGTGTGTGTGTGTTGCAAACCTGAAGCTAAAGCATTTTTCCTTTTATAAATTGCTTGCATTCATTGCTGTTTGTAAGCTCAGCAGCAGAAGATAAACATCAAATTAGTCCAGGGAGATTTAATCCTGTTCTCCCAGGACTTGGGGTATCATGATTGTAGGCCTCTTGCTAGAGCACCCACCCCTCTCCTAGAAGAATGAAATATTTTAGGAAATATTAAAAAGGCAGAATATTTCCCCTAAAAGAGAAATAGAAATCTTAAGACAGAAACTCAGCCCCAGCTCCCTGCCCCAGCAGATATTTTGGTTATCTACAAGACAAAAGGCTGGGCCAATTTATCTACAAAACAAAAGACCTTCACCCTCAGGACATAATAGGATTAACCCTCTACCCATCTCACCACATGGCACCTGGGAAGATTGCATCACCCAGCAAGGTTCAACCAAGCCTGGGACTCAAGACAGCCTACAAAGTTACCCCTGCATAACTCCCTGGGAGTTTGACAACCAATCAGAATACATGCCCTTGCCACAGGAACAGGAAGTTCAAATTCAAAGCCCAAGAGAAGGTCTGTCTGTCTGTCTCTCTCCCTCTCCCTCTCCCTGCCTCCCCCCCTCCCATGTGCTCATTTGCCCAGGACCCAAAAAACCCACAAGGTCCTGTCCACCATAAACCATCTTTCCAAACAGCCTCTATGTTTCCAGTGTCTTTCTCCCCACTTGGTACTGAACGCAGATGGACATTTCTTGCAACACTGCCTAGAATAGCCCCATGGTGACATACGTGGCAAATAAATTTAATAAATAAACAATCTTTGGTAAATAGAAAAAAAATTCATTTCCTCCTAATACTAAGAAATGGATTCAGGATACTAGTCTTCTCTACTACTGAGAACAATTAATGTTCTAAAAATGAGAACATGAAGCAATATTGTTTCCATAGAGTCTAAATTAAATGATAACCTGCAGGATTTAATTATTCCTGTACTGATACTACAGAGATAATATTTATTTATATCCTGCCTTTATTATTTTAGAAATAACTCAAGGCAGTGAACATATCCTGGACCTTTTTTTCTTTTTTTAAACTAATTTTTCTAATTGGTACTTTAGTCACTACCAATATATGTTGATTTTTTTTCCTCACTGTATAATCACTACTTTAATAATTTAAAACATGGCAGGTGTGATTCCTGAAGGGTAGCAACCTGCACTGGCTGGACCACTAGACTACTTCTGTATATTTATGTGCACACATCTTAGCAAACTGTGAAACCATACATTCATGATTCCATATGTTTTTACTTATACTAAGCCAACAGAAACTTACAAATATTCTTGGTTGAAAAAATTGTTCTTTCATCAACTTAGCAATTGTTGGCAGATCTTATAGGGAGTTTCCACTGTAGACTGTGATTCATTTACCAGATGAAATCTGATCTTGGCCAGTAAGAAGGAAGAGGCAGAAAAACAGACAGACCCACTACAGAGTTTTAAAGTTTTAGAAAGCAAAAAAAAAAAAAGCAATCAGAAGAGCAAAAGTACTATGTTTGGATACAAGAGTAGTTAGTGGATTGCAGAAACAGCTCAGTTTGCAGATATTTTTATGTAGCTAATGAATCAGTGTATCTTTCAGGAGTCTCCAATCCATTTTTCTCTCTCTACAAAGAGACACTAATATTTTATAAGTATCGAACAATCTCACTCTCACTGATCTTTACAGATGGGCATTCACTTGATGTTTGCATTTTTAAAACTTTATTATTTATATTTCTGTAAACATTGACATTCTTTCCAATAGTTGTAACCCTAGAGCTATCAAAACTCTTGTTAGTCTGCTAGTGTATTGCTAATATAATAGTTGATAAATAAATAATCTTATGTATGTATGGCATTATCTTATGAATATCGCACCTAGAAATATTTTTAAAATGGTCTCTTCAATATATAAGAAATGGTGTTAACATGTGAAATGAAAAAATTTCATGATGAAATTGACTTGCATACTTTTATTTTTCCCTTGAGAATGTCCATCTCAAGGAAATCTTTAATTGTTCTATTCCCCCTTGGTCTACTCTTAAAGTTTCAGAAAAGTTGTTAACAGCCCATTGTAAACATCAGCAGAGTATTAAGGGTATTAATAGACAAAATTATAGATTGTCCAAGGTTCATAGTTCAAGATTCAAAATTAGCAAAACCTAGTACCCAATGTTCAAGGGGCAAAGCAGAAAGTTTTGTCACATTAAGGTGAAGGGCTGAAATTTCTAGGCGGGCAAACATGAGTTCATAAAATGTTTTGTCACAGATAATGCTCCAACATTTCACTGTTCTCAGGCAGAGTCCTTACATGGAAGTTCTCAGATAAGTTAGAACAGATTAACAGAGTTGGAAGGGACCTTGCAGGTCATCTAGTCCAACCCCCTGCCCAAGCAGGAGACCCTATATCTGCCTCTACCTAGGATCGAACTCACAACCTCCTGATTGTGAGGCAAGAGCTCTACCTCTATTGTAGGCTGGATTGGGAAAAGTTGAGTGTGATGCTATATGTGTCTCCATGTGGGTGAAAGGAGGTGGAGAGGAACAGCAGCCTGTAACTCACTTTTGGGAGAGACTGTGCATTCTTAGGGGCCTGGTGGGAGCAGGCATAAAATTGGGGCTGTACTGAAAGGTGTGTGGATGTTTGAGTGATAGATTTTTGTTTGGAGAGGTGCTGGCATGTAGAGTAGAATTACCCAATATACAGTATTAGTATGGTAAATTTAAGGAAGACTTAGTCTTCGCTGGAATAAGAAGCAGCATGTAATGTTCCAATTATTTTCAGAAGACTTTAGCACTTTCAAAGATACAGATGGAATTACAGCTCCAAGCAGCCCCACCACCCAAATCACCCCTCTAAAATTAGCAATAAAGCCACCAATTGTTGGCAGCATGATGTTCCATTTCTTTTCTCACTAAAAAACACAAAAGAGGGATGCTAATTTTTTGGAAGGCTTAACACTATTTTGTACTTGCGTTTCCAAACCACCAGAAAGAAAAAATAAATAAAAGGATCAAATATTTCCAGTCTCTCTCCTGTGGAGGAATTGTGTCACTGGATATGCATATTGCAGCCCATGCAAACCAAAGAAGTCATCTAAGAATGCCCAAAAGTTGTTGTAAGCCAAATGGGACTTGCTGTCTCCGTTTCATTGAAACTTCTTGTTTTATAAATGATTATTAAGTTATATTGAGACTAAGTATCTTGAATTAAGAAAAATCTATACCAAATCACGTGAAGTATTAATACCACTTTATAATGCCTTGGTAAGGCCACACTTGGAATACTGCATTCAGTTTTGGTCGCCACAATGTAGAAAGGATGTTGAGACTGGAAAGAGTGCAGAGAAGAGCAACAAAGATGATTAGGGGACTGGAGGCTAAAACATGAAGAATGGTTGCAGGAACTGGGTATGTCTAGTTTAGTGAAAAGAAGGACTAGGGGAGACATGATAGCAGTGTTCCAATATCTCAGGGGTTGCCACAAAGAAGAGGGAGTCAAACTATTCTCCAAAGCACCTGAGGGCAGAACAAGAAGCAATGGGTGGAAACTAAAGGAGAGAAGCAACTTAGAACTAAGGAGAAATTTCCTTACAGTTAGAACAATTAATCAGTGGAACAGCTTGCCTCCAGAAGTTGTGAATGCTCCAACACTGGAAGTTTTTAAGAAGATGTTGGACAACCATTTGTCTGAAGTAGTGTAGCGTTTCCTGCCTAAGCAAGGGGTTGGAGTAGAAGACCTCCAAGGTCACTTCCAACTCGTTGTTGTTGTTGTTGTTGTTGTTGTTGTTGTTGTTGTTGTTGTTGTTGTTATATTGTTCTTCAGATACTCTAGATCAGTGATGGCGAACCTATGGCACGCTTGCCACAGGTGGCACGCGGAGCCATATCTGCCGGCACGCGAGCCGTTGCCCTAGCTCAACTCCAGCATGCATGTGTGTGCCGGCAAGCTGATTTTTGGCTCGTGTGGAGGCTCTGTAAGGGCATTTTAGGTTTCCAGAGGGCCTCCGAGGGGGTGTTTTTGCCCTCCCCAGGCTCCAGGGAAGCTTCTGGAGCCTGGGGAGGGCGAAAAACGGGCCTACCAGGCCCACCGGAAGTCGGGAAATGGGCCATTTCCGGCCTCCAGAGGGCCTCTGCGGGGGCGGGAGAGGCCGTTTTCACCCTCCCCAGGCATTGAATTATGGGTGTGGGCACTCACACGTGCGTGACAGCGCGCGCGCACGCGTTTTCGGCACCCGGGGGAAAAAAGGTTCGCCATCACTGCTCTAGATTATTGTATGTCTGAGCAAACGTTTCTCCCCTCTTCATTTCAGAGACTTTGAGATTTTGCTACACTGTTTCTTTAAAATTACCCTAAGTTTCCTTGATTTATTGCACTATATTTTTAATAACCAAATACTTATGGAAAAGTCATCTGTGCTTGTGAGAAAGGGGCCTTATGTGTATGAGAGACAGAAACAGAGAGAAAGCGGGTTTTTTTCAGGAGAGCTGAAAATGTTGAATTTTTTTTTACTGTTTTTCGTTCTCATTTTTTGTAAAATGTAAGGTATTTAGATACAACATTATAGAGTTTTTAAATTGATATATTTATTAAGATATGATGAGTTCTGCACTTGAACTCAAAGTCCTTAGCTCGCATCTCATAACAACCCACAGTGTAGCGAGTAGGTGCTATCAGTCCACAGACTTCATAGCATATTTTTCCATATGTGATTCTATATAATACTTAGAAAAAGAAGAGATAGCTGCAGCCGAATATTTTGCTTTGGATAGTAAATTAGTTGGTTTCGATTGTGTTATTAAATTAATACTAGGCCTCACTGCTACTCTTCACATGTGTTGGCTTTCCATTTCCATTTCTATCCAGGGCAGCCAATTGCACAAATTCATCTAGTGTACAACTTCTTCATTATTTATTATTACAATTATTATTTATGTAGTTCGTATCTTGACAGCCTTACTGAAGGCTAGCAGGTTAAGTGACAACCGTATGTCAGGAAGTTCATTCCATATTTCTTTCTTTATCCTCATTTTTGGAAATGTGACTCAGATAGCCTTATCAAGGTGAATGAATGGGATTGGTTCTCCCAGGTATCTTCATAAAGGCTTCAGCATCCAAGGGTCTCTAACTTTTATACCAATAAATTGGTACCATTTGTTTTATAACTGACTCTAATCCTACCCTATCTCAAAGAAAATGTTCTCTAAGGAAACTTCTTTCTCCTTCATATTCAAGAATATTCTGTTTTACGGGGTTGAAGTTATAACTGTTGCTGCATAGGCCTTCCCTTGGTCCAGTTATTCAGATATGCCAGATGTTTCAGTGCCAACTGGCATTCTGCAGCAGAAAGAGAGAGAGACTCCTTCATAGTGAATTGGCAGACATTATTGTATTTCTAGACTATGAAAGAGAAAAGGAAATTCTGCCTCAGCAGGCCAAGTTAAGCTGCCATGATAGCAGAGACTGTGCCAAAGAAATATTAGCACACCCACCCACAGAGACATCCACCCACATGCATTTTTATCCTGGGACATGGATAATACTGAAGGGATAGTGAATGAAAATGGGAAGGGTAGAAAAAACAAGGCACAAGTAACTTCAGGTAATTTCTGATTGATTAAAAAAACATGTCAGTGGACTATATAGTTAGAACTATCTTATAAACTGTTCTTTGGCACTGGGCTTATTTTCATAGACCAGTTCCAACCAGTACATTTGGAAACAGATTATAAATATATTTTTCTAACTTGATTATAATCCGGGCTGCCTTGCCTCCACTTGTTTTTTCCATCACTGTACATGTACATGCGACTCTGAGTGTAAATATTTTTGATGTTCTCCCAAGCACTTTCTAAGTGACAGGAAGTTCTGGGCAATTTTACATAGGGATTTTACTTTTATGGATGAAAGGACAATGAAGGATTATTGTTTCTTTTATAATATGTAATATACATATTATATGGACAGGTATCAAGCAAACAGGCAAATGCTTTGATTCTTCCAAGACTACGTCAGTTCAAAAGTAATGCACTGACTTTGAGCCCATGATTGTGTCTCCAATTAGGTTCCCAAATATAATTCCCACTAAACTGTTTTTGGCTTACCTGATCTGGATAAAATTATCTTTCTAAGTCCTCAAAGACCACAATTCTAATTGATAGCTGATTATCTCAAAGGTGCTTTTTCAAAAGGCAACTGGACATTTCGCTTCTCATCCAAGAAGCTTCATTCAGTTCTGATGAAGCTTCTGGAGATGAGAAGGGAAAGTTTTCTTCCTCAGAGAAAAACATAGCCCAGTTCTTTTCGTAAAAGCACCTTTGAGACAACCATGACCTGGATGACTGAAAGACATTGATACTTGACTAATTGACATTTTACAATTCTTTGGAGAAATTTCCTTAGAAGAACTGTTTTATTAATGTTATTACAAAGCATACTCTTGTTATATAGAAATAATTAATTATTAAATTTAAACTTAAACTTTTGAAATGTTGTGTGGTACATTATCCTAAATCATTATCTCTGAGTGCAAAAGGAGGGGGAACATGAGAATAAAAATATGTGAAAAAAATACAAAGGAAATGTATTCCAATATTTTGATAAATACGTCTGGAAATTTTTCATTTGCTTTGAAAAAAGAGGGCAGGAAAAACTCAACCCTTTATACAAGTAAACAGTCAAAGAAAACACCATGCCATCTCAACCCAGGTAAGAAATTTATTTTAAAAATTCAGAATTATAACAATTGAGTTTATACTCTCTTATTCATTATTATTGACTGGAGTTTCTGGACAAATACTTAGTAACTAGTATAACTAATTAGGCAGCTGTAGCCACTACTTTTATAACTCTTTATGTTGGGATGAGGGAACAATAGGTTATTTAAAAAAATAACTACCATTGTCTCAATTTGCCTCCTTTCAATTCTGTTAGCACATTATTGAAAGATCTGCTGCTCCTCATTCTCTCCCAATCCTATAATATAACATTTTCTCTGTTATTGCTGAACTGATGGAGATCAGAATCATGTGTGAACCAATAACACAGCTTAATTGGATTTATCCTTAAACAGTTCTAAATCAGAAATAAATAGATAAATAGAAACTGTAGGGGAAGAAGGAGAGCCCCCTGATTCAGAACCTGTTTGGATGAACCAACTGGTTGAGTCATCTGCTTCCTTGTTCAAGAACCTCGAACCTTTGCACTGGTAACATATAATCGCAGATCACTCAGTCAGTGGCCTCATAGCCATCTTTTTAATCCTCCCAGCAGCTGCTAAGGACACTGGGAGGATTTCACTTTTCAGTTCCCTCCCCACCCTTTGAGGAAAATTCCTTAAAAACCCACAATAACAGTGGCACAATTAGTGTTGATGCCACTTTGACAGTTTAAGGGAGACTTATCCATTCCACGCCCCCCTCCTCCACCCTTTTTCCACACTTCCCATGTGGTTGTGTCAGGACATGAAAAGAACAGTTAAACCTCTGCTAAGTAGTTTGCATAACACAGTTGATTGGCAGGAGTCAGTTTAGCCCCAAACAAACCTAGAAGTGTTTGGGGTTAAAATTAACCTTTTCTTTATCAATTATCTGGGTTAGGGTATTTGTACAACACACTAATTTCCCTATTTCTTCATTCAAGCAAAGCTACTATTGAAACCCATAACCTTCCAACTGTTTTCTGTGTTTTTCAGAAATCTCCCAGAGTTTTGAACCCCAAACAGTCCTACAGCACTCCTGTTTTATAGAGCTCATGAGCTTTGATAGAATGTCCTTTATGGGTTGCATATTATATATGCCATCTTGCTAAGAAAATTGCAGTGACTAGTCCAGGCAATCCCCAGGACTCAAGACTGAATTGAAGGCACAAAATAAATAAATATAGCCACTGCCAATATATCCTTTCACTTAAATGTTATTTCAGTAAGATGTATTTGCCCTCCTGTAACAAACATCAACTGTCAGTCTTGAAGAAGTGGACAGAGTTCTTGGAGACGATAGTGCTGACACTTGCATCTAAAATCCTTGTCCTTGGGTTCAGAGGACAGTAGATCTTTCTTTGAATGAGGAATTGGTTCCACAGACCTTGAAGGAGATGGTGTGGGCATCCTTTCATGAGGTAACTACCTGTGGACCCAGCAGCACTAGATAATTTTTAATTAGTGTTCAAATTCCCTTTCTAGGGAAGTGGTAGAGGAAGTAGTAGGGCTGTAACTATAGAAGGCCCGGGATAAAGAGGATTTGGACCCTTTGCAGCCAGAGTTCAGGCCTGGTAAGATTACATCATATTTGTTAATGTCTTCTGTCTGAATCAAGAAAAGGGTATGGCAACTTGTCTAAGCTGTGTTCAGTATCATAGTTTGTAATATCCTTCTATATCGGGTGTCAAACTCGATTTCATTGAAGGCTACATCAGGGTTGTGTTTGACCTCGGGGGTGGGGGTGGCCAGCTCGGCGTCACTCATGTTGGGAGTGCCTGTGGTGGCCTGAGTGCTATGCCAGTGAAAATGGGCTCCTGAGCTCCGTTTTCAGCTGCGACGGCCTCCTGCAATTTTCTGCCAGCGAAAATGCTTGCATTTTTACGCTTGCAGACACAAGGTAGAGAACTCTGTGCGGCCCTCCCGAACTCCGTTTTCGTTGGCAGAGACACCATGGGCTGGGCCTTCGCTATTTCCAGGGCGGCCCCAAGGGTAAGGTGACCAGACGTCCCGCTTT
Organism: Diadophis punctatus similis; assembly: GCA_023053685.1. Taxonomy (NCBI): domain Eukaryota; kingdom Metazoa; phylum Chordata; class Lepidosauria; order Squamata; family Dipsadidae; genus Diadophis; species Diadophis punctatus. The sequence goes on along the minus strand of JALIGW010000038.1, from coordinate 2,414,753 downwards.
TGGCGGGACAGTCCCGCTTTTTAATAATTTGTCCCACGCCCGCGGCATTTCAAAAAAGTCCCGCTTTTGAATTTGAATTTGCGCAAAGCGGGAAGCAGCCCGAGAGCTGGGGCGGGCGGCCCACATGCTCAGCGGCCAAGCCGAGCCCTGCACACTCCTCTGCCTGCTGCCTCGCCTGCCTCATCCTGCCAGGTGGGGAGGGAGGGCAGTGAGAGGGGCAGCGGCCCCTGCCAAGCGCAGCGCATGGAGGCGGCGGGCAAGGCGTCCCCAGCACACCTGTTAATCCGGTTGGCCATGCGACTACAAGTACAGCGCGGAAGCCGCTGGTGGCCGGGTGGGCGGCAGCCCCCCAGGCGGGTATAGGGCCAGGCCTGCATTTGGAAGGGGCCGCTGCTCTCGCTGCTCTCCCTCCCTGCCTGGCTGCAGACGTCCGCCTGCCCTCCTGAAGCAGCGCTGCCGCAGTTCACTTTTGTTTCACGGCGGGAGAAGGAAGAAAGCGGGCAGCGAGAGCGGCAGCCTCTTCCAAGCACAGGCCTGGCCGTCTCCCCACACGGAGGGCTGCTGCCCGGCTGGCTGGCGGTGGCTTCTGCAATGGAGGCAGCACGCGGCTGTGAAGAACCCTCACCACCCGCCCTCCCGAAGCACCACAGCCGCGGTTTGCTTTCTTCCTTCTCCTGCCGCTGTCCCTCTCCGGGCAAGACACAGCAGAGGCGAGCCCCGGCCATGGTAGCGGTAAGGGCTGCGATGGGGGGGTGTTTGGGGAAGTGCACAAAGCTGCAGGATAAGAGAGAGATGGACCCCTCCTGTCTTGCTCCCCTAGAAACCCCCCCCCATCAATGGTGTCCCTCTTTACAAATATTAAAATCTGGTCACCTTACCCAAGGGCCAGATCTAAGCACTCTGCGGGCCGGATGCGGCCCCTGGGCCTTCAGTTTGACACCCCTGTTCTAGATTATTGTTGACTGATTGAAGTAGAAGATAAAGTATTATAGTGGTTCTCCTGTATTTGGGATTAGTTGGGGCAGAGGAGGTGATATTGCTATAACTTCATACAATATATAAATCCATAAACTATGAAAGCTGGGTTTTTAAATAATATATAGAGCCAAAACCAATCAAACTATATTATGGTTTTGAATAATATATCAAGAAAATCTCTACATAACTTTAAGTTTCACTGCAATTTTTGGGTTTGATCTAATAGCATACTAAATTAGGCTTGTTCAATATACTATATTTCTCATAAAATGACTTAATGTGATATGTGAACCCAGCCATTTACCATACAACAAAACAGGTTTGTAATTGAGATCTCGAAACTGACTGGTTTTAGCATGACATGCTAGCACAGTGGTTCCCAAAGTGGGCAGTACCGCCCCCCAGGGGGCGGTGGGAACCCTTAGGGGGGCGGTGAGAGGCAAGGTTGGTGACAGGGGGGTGGTGAGAGGGGCCAGGGGGGCGGTAGGTGGTTCGCCATGCTTTTGCACTTGAAGCTCCCTCCCGTTCCTCGCTCTTGTGTGCAGGGCAGCCCATTCTGAAAGAAAACGCGAGATGTTTTCTTTCAGAATGGGCTGCCCTGCACACAAGAGCATGGAATGCGACGGAGTTACAAGTGCTAGGTACTGAACGCGGCATAGCGACGAGGGAATCCGACCGCTCCCGAAGCTGCTTGGGTGAGCGCTCACAGACCCGTGGGAAGGCCCTGCTGTGGAACCTGCGCGTGCGCGGACTTTCCCGCCCAGCATCCCCGTCACCTAGCAACCTGGCGTGCGCAATTCAGCAGGCTCCCCTCCAGCATGGCGCACCCGCGGATCTCAGCCCAACTGCCCCCGACATTGACCCCACCAAGGCCCCTGTAGCCTTCGGCCGCCAAGGCCTCTCCAAGCTCAATGAAGAGCTGCAGCACCCTGAGCTGCTGACACAGCAGCCGGCCTTAATGGTGCTCTGCGACCTGGTACATGACCTGGAGAACGCTTACCAAGCCATCGGCCTGGGTGAGCGGCGGCGGCAGCCTTGCCACGGCTGGTGGGAGGGAAGGGAAGGGAGGGAAGAAGGAAAGAAAGAGAGAGGAAGGAAGGAAGGAAGGAAGGAAGGAAGGAAGGAAGGAAGGAAGAAAGAAAGAAAGAAAGAAAGAAGAAAGAAAGAAAGAAAGAAAGAAAGAAAGAAAGAAAGAAAGAAAGAAAGAAAGAAAGAAAGAAAGAAGAAAGAGAAAGAATGATGGTAGGAAGGAAGATAGACAGAAAAAGAAAGGGAGGGAAGAAGGAAAGAAAAAGGAAAGAAAGAAAAAGAAAGAAAGATGGTAGGAAGGAAGGAAGATGGTAGGTAGGAAGGAAGACAGACAGAAAAAGAAAGGAGGGAGGGAAGAAGGAAAGAAAAAGGAAAGAAAAAAAGGAAGAAAGAGGGAGGGAGGGAGGAAGACAGAAAGAAAGAAAGATGGCAGGAAGGAAGGAAGACAGAAAGAAGAAAAGAAAGTCTTATGACCACAATTGAGCCTAACATTTTGGTTGCTAAGCAAGAGCGTTGTTAAGTGAGTTTCACCACACTTTACAAGTTGGCCACGCCTACCCGGTCACCTGACCACTAAGCCACACCCGCCTGAGGGGGTGGGTTGGGGGGCGGTGAGGATGAGTTTGTAGCACCAAGGGGGCGGTGGACTGAAAAAGTTTGGGAACCACTGTGCTAGCAGCTTGTCATTGTTCTATCTGTTCATTTTTAATTCTGTGTGTTGGGCTCTGGGGGAAGATTGCATTCATGTGGCGGTTGTTAAGACACCAACAATTTTAAATTTGCAAAATGACTTAAAACAGTGGAACTTAGGCAGACATATTTGAATGTAGGATAGTGACCCATGACTTTGGTTGGGTTCACATAGCTTTCTGAAAGGGAAATGTTTCCAAATTCTACTTTTACAGCATTCTCATGCTATCTATTAGCCTTTCTCCTGGCCCATGATTTTCTTTTGGAGAGATTTTTGCCAGTTTCTTGCATCAATGTGCTCAGCTTGACTTTCCCATTTCAATGGGAAACAAGGAAGGATAAAGCAATTGTCCTTTCTCCACCCACATAGATCTTTAATACATTAGCTTCAGGGGTGGGTTCCTCTTACCTGCCTACCGGTGCGCTGCATGCGCATCATCTCATTTCGTGTGCGTGCACGCTCGCTACGTGCGTCCCATCGCATGATTTTGCTTCCTGCACATGCGCGGAAGCAAAATCTCGTGAGGTGATGCACGCGTGCATGAGATTTTGGTGATTTTTTGCTTTCGCGCATGCGTGGAAGCAAAAAAATCACCGAAATCTCGTGCACGCACATCCCCTCACAAGATTTTGCTTCTGCGCATGTGCAGGAAGTAAAAAAAGCCCAAAAAGTCCAGAAAAAAGATGGCGCCATGCGACGGACTGGTGAAGACGGCACCGGAGCTGTCACGTGCAAATTGCACAATCTATGGGTCCCTACCGAAATGGCGCACTGGACCGCACTGGTAGGAACCCACCACGGATTAACTTGTTGATGAAGCACTCACGTTCTCATGTTTGCAGCTAACTTTCCTTCACTACTTCCATAGGTTTAGTGCCATGAAACTACAGAAATATTTCTAAATGCAGCTGTACTACCACCAAACCATTTTTTTGGAAGCCACTCAGGTGAGGCACTTTTGCTGCTAAATCACTATGGAACTTTTTTTTAAAATGCAGTCCAGCTTCTGGAAGTGTTACTCATCTCTAGTCTAAGAACTAGAATGTATGGAGGCTTTAATATGCGTAAGGCTACTCAGATATAGTTGATATGGTGGCATATGACATACAGCTATACAGATAGTCCCTGACTTACGACCACAATTGAGCCCAAAATTTATGTTGCTTAAGTAAGAAATCTGTTAAGTGAGTTTTGCCCCATTTTACAACTTTACTTGTCATATTTGTTAAGTGAATGACTGCATTGTTAAGTTAATAATACAGTTGTTAAACGAATCTGGCTTCCCCATTGCCTTTGCTTGTCAGAAGGTTGCAAAAGGTGATCGGGTAACCCCAGGACACTGCATCCGTCATAAATATGAACCAACTGTCAAGCATCTGAATGTAAATCATGTGATCATGGGGATGCTGCAATGGTCATAAGTGTGAAAAATAGCAGTAGCAAAAGCACTTAGACTTCTATACCACTTCACAGTGTTTTACAGCCCTCTCCAAGCCCCAACAATCTGGTTCCCCATTTTACGGATCTCGGAACAATGGAAGGCTGAGTCAACCTTGAGCTGGTGAGATTCAAACTGCCAGATTGCAGGCAGCTGGTAGGCAGCAGAAGTAGCCTGCAGTACTGCATTCTAACCACTGTGCCACCACGGCTCTTGGTCATAAGTCACTTTTTTCAATGATGTTGTAACCTTGAATAGTCACTAAATGAATTGTTGTAAGTTGAGGACTACCTGTATTTTTATTAAAGTTTCTGAACTTGGTTCCAAATCAAGATCTTTAAGCCCTGAAATAGTTTTCTGGCCACATCTGGAAACCATCAGTTTTAGAAAACTGTATTAGTCTTTACTTACTGATTATTGTTTATACCCAGTGTAACCTTTCTCCTATCTTAAAATTCTTTTTAGTCAGAGAGAATCCAGAACATTTTTAAAATGCTGAACTTTGTCCAGAGAGATAAAACCATGTGACAGTAAAGATAAATGAGAATTTATTCTTCCTCTTTTCCACCTGTTTTGAGTATTTCTCTCCCCTCCAAGTGCCCTCCCTTTCCTGTCCTCAATTTCAGTTCTTGGAAATAAATGGCTCCATGGAATATTATTGGCTGCTTTCCAGAAGCTTATGAGCTCTGCTCTGGGCCCCTGGCATTAACTGAAATTTGAGTTCCATAGGGCACTGAAATCATGGGTATCAAGGCTATGAAAACATTAGTGTCTCCTGGAAACAGGGTTGTAAATTCTTCAGAATTCCCACCAAGAGTGTTAAAGATTTCTTTCTTTTCCCCAAGCCCCATGAAAGAGGCTCTGCAATAAATTTGGGAACTGCAGATGTCATTAATATATCTGAGCATTTGTTTTTTTGGCACAGCAAATATTATGTGCCTTAAAATGTTAATTCATAGTCTTATTCTTGAACAGGTTTCAACATTGCTTTGATGGATCCTTCTCCCAATGTACATGTTTACATAACCACACATTTCTTACAATCTTAACACCACGCACATTATAATTAGATGCAGTGTAATGTTTGACAAAGGTATCCTAATATAATAAAAGGTAAGCAATGTATATAATGTATATAAATTTTAAAAAATCTTAACATTTGCTCTCAGGCAACAATCTATAGGATGACACTCATCTGCACAATTACCCAGATGCACTGGATAGACTGATTCTGCCTTCTGTATAAACAAACATAAGAATGATTTGTAAAAATAAGACAACTTATATATTAATAAGTCAGGTTCCTTTGGAAAAACTGTGCATAAATTTATTTCAATTTAAAAACACAATACCTTCAATGCAATATGCTGAAATAAAATGTTAAGTTCCAGAAACCCAGCATGATCTTAACAATAGTAATATTATGACATTTACATTCCACAATTTCTCCAAATATTTCAGATCACTATATGAGGTTCTTGTTTAATCCAGTCTTTTTTAATCTATATGAGGTAAATTATAACATGACATAGGTGACATTCAATTTCATTAGTACCATGACTTCATGGGAGTTGAATTCTAAGAACTATATTTATCCCTCTGTGTAACTTTAACTTTTCTTCAGTCAAGTATTGTACATGTTCTTTATGCATTCCTGTTTTTTACATGATAATCTTTGACACTGTTTAAGAGAAAACATATTGATAACTGTACATGATGCGTAGGAGCTTAATGGTTGGTGTAATTGTACCTCAGGTTTAATGGTTGATAATAATCATCTGCCCCATCCTAGACTGGAAATTTAGAGGCGTGCATAAAGGACTCCTAATGGTTATAAAACTATAATGAATATCTTAATTAAAGCAATAGTGGCCTTCATTGCTGCTCTGTTTCAGTTAACATTTATCTGCTTTGGTGACTTTACCCAATTTATTCAGAACAAAGAATAATCATATATCAGCAGAAAGTTCCTTTCCTCCTTTCCTTCTCAATTTATCTCTCTCCCTTTGCTTCCTCTGCTCTCTTACCTCCCCCACTTCCCAATAAAGCATGCATCTCAATTATACAGTTCCCAGAGTAATTTCTTAGTTTTGCCTCAATCTAGCAGCAAAACCAGGCACGGCATATCTCTAAACTTGAAGGCAGGAAGAGTTTTTCTGATTTGGACCAGACGAATGAGAAAGGGCATAGCCTTTTCTCTTGCATCATATCCTCCCCTCCCTTTGCCAGTTTTTAGAAGAGAATTCTCCATTAAACCAGCCTCTCTGGCTTCAACAAATTCCATGCACATGTCAACAAGAAATAGTATCGTGGAATTTGCAAGGATCTTTTGTTCTCACTTTCCTTTTGTTTCCTAAACTCCAAAGCTCCCTTCACAAATGGTTCTCAGCAGTATTCCATTGGCCAACTTATGGCAATGAAAAAGTGCAGTCTAAGCTTACTTTCACTTAACAAAGTCAGTTGCTTCTTTGTTTATTTGTTTTTGAAAAGTGGTATTTCATGTGATCTTTCCAACCATTTCAGAATCAGGAAAAAATCTTACAAAATACAAGTGTTTTATTTAAACTCAGTTGTTTCTACCACTTGTCTCTAAGACTGTATTAAAAGACTCGGCATTCCGTGAAAATCTAAATGTTTCTGGATCACAATCCAATTAATACTGGCAATTTACCTTAAACAATCTATACCAGTGATGGCGAACCTATGACACGCATGCCACAGGTGGCACGCGCAGCCATTTCTGCCAGCACGCAAGCCGTTGCCCTAGCTCAGATCCAGCACGCATATGCGCACCGGCCAGCTGATTTTTGGGTCACACAGAGGCTCTGGGAGGGTGCTTTTGGCTTCCGGAGGGCTTCCAGGGGGACAGGGGAGGGCGTTTTTGCCCTTCCCAGGCTCCAGGAAGCCTCTGGAGCCTGGGGAGGGCGAAAAACGGGCCTACCAGGCCCACCAGAATTTGGGAAATGGGCCATTTCCAGCCTCCAGAGGGCCTCCGGGGGGGCAGGGAGGCCATTTTCGCCCTCCCCAGGCATTAAATTATGGGTATGGGCACTCGCACATGCGCGATAGCACGTGCGCATGCGCTTTTGGCACCCAAGGAAAAAAAGGTTCGTCATCACTGTCAGTGCTGTGGAGTCGGAGTCGGAGTCGAGGAGTCGGAGTCGGAGGAAATTTTGGGTACCTGGAGTTGGAGTCGGAGTCGGAAGTACAAAAAACTGAGGAGTCGGAGTCGGAGTTGGAACATTTATCTACCGACTCCACAGCCCTGGTCAGTGCTGTGGAGTCGGAGTCGGAGTCGGAGTCGAGGAGTCGGAGGAAATTTTGGGTACCTGGAGTCGGAGTCGGAGTCGGAAGTACAAAAAACTGAGGAGTTGGAGTCGGAGTCGGAACATTTATCTACCGACTCCACAGCCCTGATCACTGATCTATACCATATGGTCTAAACCATGAAGAAAGAGGGAAGTGCAGTGTCTAGTGCAGTGTTTCTCAATTTTGACAACTTTAAGATTTGGGAGTTCAATTCCCAGAATTCCCCAGCCAGCATAGGGAGTTGAATTCTGCATGTCATAAAGTTGCAAAGGTTCAAAAATGCTGGTCTAGTAGCTAGACCCAAACATCAGAGTAGAGTAGTCCTGCAAAAATAGGGTCCTTCCAAACACTTTAGCTCTATCCCTTTTAAAAAATCATTTTCAAAATCCCTTATGGTATGCAGGGGTAAGATGATATCTGGGTAGAAAGAGAGTGGGGTTGGATATGCCTTGTCCCACTCATCCAGAGTAGCTCCCTCCTTGTGCTACTGCAAGTTTCAAAGAATTTTTCTCCTTAAAATGGATAATCACCATTTTCCAAAGTGAGATCACTGGTGAGATAGTAGAGTTACCTTCCACTACTACATAAATCAACACAGATCTTGATTTGTTTGATGATCTAACTGCCGATAGATCATCAGGAAAATATTATTTCAAGAATAACACCATTCCTTGTTAATAAGTGCTGCAAATTTGTGAGCCACAAAAATATGAATGACCAACAGACAAGCAGCAAAAAAAGTAAAAAAAAACCCCTCTCTGCCAGTGGTCCAGAGCTTTGTAATCCAAATGTAGCAATCCAACTTTGTCTCTATAGTAATGAACATATTTCCTAACTAATAACCAATTTCTGCAAATTGTGTATCTAACTTTCCCTTTCTAAACCTTCTACATCAGAGGTGGGTTCTTGCCAGTACGCTCTTACCTGTTGGTTGCCGCAGAACCGAAGAAGCCGGTGGCGTTCGCGGCACGGGGCTTCCCCCACCCGCTTTCCCCCACCCGCCTGGACACCACCATTTGCGTTCTTTTGCCCTCTGCGCAAGCAGAACACTTTGCGCATGTGCAGAGGACAAAAGAACGCAAATAGCGGCATCTAGGCGGGCGGGGGGAAAGCGGGCAGGGGAAGCCCCGCACCGCGAACGCCACCGGCTTCTTCGGTTCTGCGACGACCAACAGGTAAGAGCGTACTGGCAGGAACCCACCTCTGTTCTACATAGTTCTGCCAATATTATTATATATTCCCTTTCATAACATTAAAAAATTAAAATCCCATAACTTATATAGCTTCAAATCCCCCTTAACCTTAGACATAAATCCACTTTCACTGGTCCAATTGGAAATGTTTCCAAATGTTCTCCTAGGCATCCCCAATTCATTTGCTTTTGCTTCATAAGAATTTCTCTTCATGAATATAATCTCAGCTATGTTCTAGAACAGGGGTCTCCAACCTTGGCAACTTTAAGCCTGGAGGACTTCAACTCCCAGAATTCCCCAGACCCCTTTCTAGAGAATAAAGAGGTCAGCAAATGTCTGAAGCCTGCATTCTCACTTTGAGGCAATTTTGGCCATCTCTATTCCACTTCTACTCTTAAACTGGCAGTAAAATCAATGTATAGATCAGGGGTCTGCAACCCGCGGCTCTGGAGCTGCATGTGGCTCTTTCAACCCTCTGCTGCGGCTCCCTGTCACTCAAAATATGTGTCACAACCGCCAATGTGTGACACTCGCCAGCACGTGATTTATTGAGCTTTTCGACCCATCTTTTTTTTCGCAGTTCAATATGTTTTTGTTGCATGCAGAAATAAAAATGTGTTTTCTCTGTAGCAGGTCATTGATTTCATAAATGCAACACCCTGTAGTTTTTTAAATTCATAGCATAAAGGTAAAAAAACAACGATATATGCAGTGTTATCTTCATTTTAGATGTCAAAAGGGTTTTGTGGCTCCCGGTGTTTTCTTTTCGGTGGGAAACAGGTCCAAATGGCTCTTTGAGTGTTTAAGGTTGCCGACCCCTAGTATAGATGAATCATAGATCAATAGAGGGGAGGTGCCCACAGAGAAGGTAAGTGACTTGGAAGTTTCTTACATGCTGTACAGTATATGCATTATATTCTAGAATTATGCATGAATTGTTTTAAAAAGGAATGAATAAGGATATAAACCTGAAGATACATGTATAGTCTGAATGTCTTAGACTTCAGCCTGAATCCCTGTTACCAACTTCTAATTAGGCGTATTATTGTTATGACACTTCTGACTGCATGATTGGAAAGTAATAGGTAACGTGGTTTCTCTTAAAATAACTTGAGTTATCATAGTGTTTACAGGGGCTGAAGGAGAGGCTATTTGTGTGTGCGTATTCAAAGCACAGGGACAGAAACTGATGCTCATAACAACACATTCCTTTAAATCCTAATATTCAGGTACACATAGCACTAGGTTCCTGTACCTCTCATATCTAAAATCTTGTATTTCATTCTGGTCTCTTATCCACATGTACTGCTGCATGGCCATAGTGGCAATGAACTAAACACCATATGGAAATGAGAGATCTCATATGATAAATGTTTATGAGAATTACCCTAATACTCTATCAATAGAAATAGTGAGTTGACACAAAGACACCACTATTTCCATGAAGATGGGTTTCTGTTCACATAGCCTGATCACACATATACACAAACCACAGAGGTTAATGACTTATGGCCACTTCTGACCTTGGGTTGACTCTGATGTGAAAGTGACCATACAATGTGGCCTATTAATTACATGAGAGACCAGTTCAGACTCTGAATACTGAGTCTTGGGATTTCTGTTTGTTTTCTTATTTGATAAACTCAGGTCTTAAATGCTAACCCTTGAAAGCAATGCATAAGAGTCCAGGAGCTGAAGAGGCAACAGGCATACCACTTTCTTTCTCAAGTTCACACACACACACACACACACACACACACCTCACCTCCACATCTTCTATACTATAGGATAATACAAGAGAAATGGGGAAAGGAGACAAGGAAGGCTACCCACCCACCCACCCCCATGCTGAGCCTGAGTAGACTTTGTGAGAAAACTTCACTCCATCTGCAGCCTAGCCCGGTGGGAGTCAATTAATTCTGAATAACCTAAACCGACAGAGGTATTTGCATTCACAACCTGACTGATGACCGTATAAAATTGATTTATGAAATGAAGTGCTTCCCCACCCCTTATCCCCGATTCAGGCCATAATTGATTATATGTGCTGCAACGAAATTAAAGAAAAGGGGAAAAATTAAAAAAAGAAAAGAAAAGAAAAAAGGGAGGCCCCCCAGGCATTGCTCTATATATTCTCAAAGTTTCCCGGGATTAGCTGTTCTATTCATCACTTATCATTTTTTATTTAAAATCTTGCTTCCCATCCCCTTCGCTGATGCCCAACCTTTGTTACATTAGCTGCTTCTCACGATAATGTGCTGCACGGTGAAAACTACAAACAAAAGCTATAGCAATCAGGATAAGTGCAATTTGGTTGGTTTAAGAAATAAGAACTTTATTTGATATGATCTCATGTTGCGTGAATGTGTATCAAAAAGACTTTTCAGCATGATGCGTCAGGTAGTGCCAAGTGATACTGGCATGATACTGTGGTCCTTAAACTTGGACAAGCTGTCTTAAAATGACACATCAGTGGAGTGCTTCATGCCAAGTTGCCCAAAGGTTTTATGGTATGGCTACCTTTGTTCAGTATGTTGATGAAGATTTGTGTGGTTGTTACCCTTACAAATTTTTAAAGACTATTTTGAGAACTGCATTTTTCTGCTATACAGAAGCACAAATTACTCAACTTCATGTTCTTTAAGTGCTGTTAGAAAAACATCTGATTTTCCCCCTCACATATCTAATGAACCACATCCACACACGGACACATGACAAGTGGCTCAAGAGGTCCAAGAGGACTAGCTATTTGTTGCAGGAGAATTGCTTGCTATACACTTAATCTTATGCCACAGTGGCAGCACTGGCACTTAGTCTCCAACTAGTTATTCTAGATGCATTGCCTGGAAAGGGTGGACACAGAATGAAGCAGTCCCCACAACCATTGGCAGCAAAAGGATATGGCTGCTGGTGAGAAGCTAGCATAATTTTGCCTTGTATCAATCTGCTGCCTGAAGTGACTGTTTCACTCTACCTAATGGTGGGCTGATTTCATCGTAATGCTAGGACTAATAGACCAGGATATTTGTAGCTCGGGGTTGTAGTCCTTGTAGTCCTCTGACCTTCATGGTTTTCTTGCAGACATTTCATTAGTTAGCTAGATAACAGTGCTAGGTAATGCTAACATTGATGTTACCTAAGAGGATAAAGAAACATCTGCAAGAAAACAATCAGCCTCAGAGAGTACCAAGGACTCCACAATGCCAAGACTTTTATTCAGTATTTTATGTGTGACAGAATTTATACATAATGTTACATGGGCTCATTACCTCTCACTAACACCAAACCAAGTGTTTTGTGGTTTATCATGATATGTGAACAACCATATTGCTTGCAGGTATAATAAAAAAATATTGTGCAATTACATTTTGTACAGAACTGGATAAAACCAAATGCAGTCTTTTTTTTTACAAGGGGAGATAAGCTTAGTGCATTTGAAATAGCCACAGCAGTCAAACTCCTCAAGTTTAACATAAGATTTATTTTCCCACATTTATTCTACATTTTAACATTATAAAGTGGACAATAAATAATTTGATAAATCTGGATGGTACATTTTAGTCTGCAGAAAATTATTTGGCATGGTTAAGTTCCAGGGAAAAGAGACTAGTATCCTTGCAAGTATAAAACTAATGTTCTAGATCAGTGTTTCTCAACCTTGGCAGTTTGAAGATATGTGGACTTCAACTCCCAGAATTCCACACATCTTCAAACTGCCAAGGTTGAGAAACACTGTTCTAGATGTTCATATAGCATGCTTTGCTCTGAAATTTAGTTGTCTGCATATACCCTGTTTCCCCCAAAATAAGTCATCCCTTGATAATAAGCCCAATCGGGCTTTTGAGTCCATGGCAATAAGGCCAAGCGCTTATTTCAGGGTTCAAAAAAATATAAGATAGGGTCTTATTTTCGGGGAAACACAAAAGATAAGTCTTTTCTTTCTTGTAAACTGAAGTTTGAAGAGGACCCAGCCTTAGAATGATTTTAACCAGTTTCTCTATTTGTTAGAATTACCTCAGGGACTGTGCTTCGTTACTATTTACATGTGGGAAGTTAACTGCTGCTCATATTGAATTCAGGAGTCAGCCTGTAACAGTGAGACAACAAGTAAGGAGGAGGAGGAAGAAGAGACAATAGGCCCAAACAGGCTGATCTCATGCAAGGAAGGACAGCAATGCTGGCTTGAGACACTGGCTGCCTCAGCCAGACTCCCCTCCCTGAAGCCAGCAGTCCTAAAAATGTTATGGGAACATGTTACTGTAGATACTTTCCAATCCTACCCAAAGCAAGTTACATCTCCTTGTTTTTTGTAGGCAGAGTCTAAATCAGTGGCCCCCAACCTTTTGGGCATCAGGGACCGGTTCCATGGAACAAGGGTGGGTTTCACTTACCTTCGCCACGTTGCGATGTTTTGCTCACGCACGTCCCCTCTGCTCGCGCACATGCGCACGTCCCCTTGTGTGATTTCACTTCCGTGCATGCTCAGAAGGTGGATTCAGCCTGAAACACAGCTGAGGAGCTCATCAGCTGTGCTTCGGGCGAAGAAATAAAGGTCAGTATTAACCCGGGGATGGGCGGGTGGGCTTTTTTCAAAGCACAGAACTCTGTGAAGCCATCCAAACACAGAAAAATCGGCCGAAAATTCAGAAAAAAGATGGCGGCGAGCATGGACCGGCACAGACAGAACCGGATCCGTGATGCCAAAATTACATCACCAGCAGGTTGCTAGCAGTTCGTGTGATCTGTTCTGAATCAGGAGGAATCCACTCCTGCCATGGAGAGAGGTTTTTCCGCAGACTTGAGCGCCATGGTTTCATGTGCTGCCTGCATCCCACAGATGAGGCTTCACTTGTTTGCACGGCCCGGTTTCTGGAATGCCATGGTCCGGTGCTGGTCCACGGACTGAGGATTGGGGACCCCTGCTTTAAATGACAAGGTTTGCTTTTGTATGGGAACCATCCTGCCCCAGTTTAAATCCAGCCTAGAAATTACCCATCAGCCATCTCAGAAGAGTTCTGTGTTCTCCTAAGAAAACTCTTATTTCTGCTCTTCAGTTGATTGAATGTAATAACGTAATGTTTTCTACCCATAAGGCTGTGCATTCCTGAGGTTGGAAAGCAAAGAGGTGTCTCTTCTTTAGTGCTACTGAAGAGAAATAATTGGCAACCACAAGAATCTCAGTTGAAGCACTTTATGTCATCTGCCCAAGCTCAACAGCAGCTTCTTCACAAATGTTAAAATTATTAAGCAGTCTCTGTTCTTTCATATCTGCTCTGTAAACAAACAATAGGTTTTCTCTCTATGCCTATCGCTGTCCTCATTTCTCTCTGCCCCAAATCTGAGGTCTGGGAGTTTTTTGTTTTTTTTTACTGTTAAAGGGTCACCTGTAGGGGATTTTCAACCAATGAGGTCTGTTGTCAGCAAAAAGTCTTCCAATTTAGACTATTCTCAGTTGGATGGGGTGTGTGGTTGGGGGGTGGGGGTGAAGAAATTCCAGCTAGGGATGCTTTCTTCGGATTGCATTCTCTTTAAATGGAAATTCCATCTGTTTCTTCCTTAGGGAGGCAGACTGCCATGGAACTGAATTACCATGGAAAGCAGACAAAAAACGTGCATCAGATTTGTTGTTTAATTTTAGAGAAATCATGTTTCCCAGAAGTAACATTAGCTTAGCTTAGCTCTCTTCTTGCCCCCAATTTCTCTTACAAAAATGGGAAAGAAAAGAATTTAAAGGGCATTCTTTATTTTCCCCACAGCTGCCTCCTGAGCCCCCCCCTCTTGCTCCTTCTTGCCCAGGCATGCTGGGTAATGCCATGTATTCTTAGACTCCCAATGGCCCCCCATTCCTGTCAATTAGTTACGGAACGCTCCTGGGATTCATGCCTGACAGCTCTGGCAAAGCAGGAGAAATGGTCTCAGTAGGGAGCAAGGGGCCTGGCTTCTTTCTTCCACAAGAAATACCTTTCTCAGCAAGGCTTTGTCACAGCTGCCCCTGCCCCCTATCTACACACATCCACACACATATGTGCATGCATATTGTGCCTGATTGTGAGAACTTTTGGTACGGTACAGAACCAACTGAAGAAATGTTGGCGGGCTGAAATAAAAGTATTTTAAAGCCTCCTGGTTTACCTCAGCTCCTCTATGGCCACTCTTATGAGTGGTTCCTATTACAAAACCTTCTCTCAATTATGCAGCTATAGGACATTTATCTCCTTCAGTGTTCATGATTTCCACTCAGTTACAAAAAATAACACCTGGAGGAGGGGGGATTAGACTAGTGCAAGATCTTTCTGATTGTGGGAAAACCAATTTTAAAGTTATTCTGTTCTTTTTCAATAGAATGTAATTCAAATTGAGGGTAAGAATGTGTTCCTATGATAAGTTATAGAGAGAAAATGTCCACTTCTTTGTTGCTAGTTTGTTTCATGTAACTTGGCTTCTCTTGCATTATTTCTATTACTTCTCTCTTAATTTCTAGAACACCTATTCAGCCAAGTTCCTTTTTCTTTGGATTTTGGGGAGAGATTTTCAGATCTAGGTCGCATGTCACCCGTCAAAAAATTTATAGAAACTTCCTAGCAAAAAAGACCTTCACCTATCTGAAATATATTAAGAGAATCTTAGTTTGGGGAAAAGCTTTATCCATACTTCCTTGCCATTTGCCTCTCAACACCCCCTAATTATGCTGCTATATACCCTGCCCCAGAAAACTCACAGATGTCATCTTAAATGTTTACTTGAAGGACAAATGCCAACTTGGGAAAATGGCTGGGTTAAGGAATTTGCCAGTGAAATGGAATGTCAACGTGCCTTCCCCCAATCCCCCATGACCCCACATTAGCACTGCAGATGGGTTTCTACAAAATGAGATGCTCTTTTCTTCAAAATATGCCCTCTGCATTTCTACAGAACAGTTGTAGCCATTTAAGCCACACAAGGAAAATATCCTCCTCTGTGAGATTCTTCCTTGTTAATGTCCATTTATTCCTATCCTCAAGTTTCCTGGACTTAGCCAGCTGTCTATCAATGGAGACCTCATCCCTTCAGTCACAATTACTAAAAGATCCTTGTTGAGGGACTCGGTCAAAATCTTTTTGGAAGTATGGCATCTTCTGGTTCACTTGTAGTTCCATGCCAGTCATATTCTCAAATAGTCCTAATTTTCCTTTGTCCCCTGCTCTCTAGGCAAAGAAGGCCTCAAATAGCCTAGAAGAAGGAAAATGCTGGTCTGTTACTGCTGAGATGCTATTACAGCTTCACAGTGCCATGCCTATGCAGTAGCAGGGCAACCATGATCGCAGGGCAATATTCTTCTCAGTGCTTCCTCAGTCCTGACAGATGGGAAAAGGAGTCTGACCTGAGCAGGTCAGGCTAGATCAGTGGTTCTCAACCTTCCTAATGCAGTTTAATACAGTTTAATACAGTTCCTCACGTTGTGGTGACCCCCAACCATAAAATAATAAAATTATTAGGAAACTCAGGGGTGGGTTCTAACTTACCTCGCTGCCGGTTTGCTTCCTCCTGTGCTGCACAGTGTCGAATTTTTAAAAAAATGCAAAAAAAAAAGCAGAAAACAAGATGGCGATGCATGCGCAGTGCCGAATTTTTTTTAAAAAAATGCAAAAAAATAAATTAAAAAAAGCCAAAAACAAGATGGCGACATATGCGCAGTGCCGGAAATTCGGCTTCTGCGCATGCTCAGAAGTTCCCATGGTACAGATGTTTTTTTTTTTTGCAGTAGTCTATTTGTATGTGGGTGGACCCGCCTGGAGATGGATAGAGGAGTGGTGTCTCGGTTCCTAAGATCATCGGAAATGTGTTTTCCAATAGTCTTAGGCGACCCCTGTGAAAGGGTCGTTCAACCCCCAAAGGGGTCGTGACCCACAGGTTGAGAACCGCTGGGCTAGATGGTGGATATGCAATCCAGCAAGCTAAAGTTAACCTTTTTTTTTGCAGTTCTTGGGGATAGCTACCAGAATAAAGTGTGTTTTTGCTTCACTATTCTTTACTACACCTTGTCATTTCTTAACTTCCTTTATTAATCCTTGCCAATTTTTTTTCAACCTATTTTTTTTCCTCAGGGGAACACTTAATACTACAGCATAACCCCTGGTCAAAAATATCTCTCATATAGAAGTAGAAAGAGAGGTAGAACTCATTTTTACCAGTCTTGCATTTAGGGGTAGGTTCTTTTTCCAGTCTCTCTCTCTTTTTTAAAAATTTATAATCTATTTATTTATGTATTTATTTTTGTCAAGTACATGTTGGTAATATACATAGATATAACATTGTTTATATACATAAGATGGGTACTGATAAGAGGGAACATTAGGACAGGGACGGTAGGCACACTGGTGCGCTTATGCACGCCCTTACTAACCTCTTAGGAATCGGGTGAGGTCAACAGTGGACAGTCTAAGGGTAAAATTTTGGGGGTTTTAAGTTTCCTGCTTAATTCTAGTCTCCAACAACATACTGTAACCTGAAGCTGTCAGGAAAGATGACGCACATGGTCCTTATATCTGTTTTCTCTCACTTTTTGAATTTAAAAAATCCCTCTTCCCCTTCATAAGATCACAACCTTTTCTGATAATTCTCCATTCCCAAGCTATGCTGTTTCATATGAAGTGTTCCCCTTAGCATGTGTGTAAGTAGGCAGCTCAACTTGTCTCTCACTGCAGCGTGAAAATGCCCTGTGATTTTTAGAGAGCATGTTTTAGACACCTGACATAATACAGACTTCCTTTCACTTCACTCCACATCATTCCTCCCCTCCAACCTCCAATTTTTCAACGCAGGTGTACTGGTCTTCTAGAAAACTGGTGCGTGCATAAGTGCACCATTGTGCCTACCGTCCCTGTCCTACTGTCCTATTGCCTAATTTACCTGTACCTACTCTGCTAATGTTTATGTTTATACCAATACCTGCTATCTTGTACATGTTTGACAAACAAACAAATAAAATAAAATAATAAATCTATGTTTAGAAATTGCTCGAGTGACAGATTAATGGCACAAAGCATCCCCACGCTAACATTCTGTTACTCAGGCAGCACAAACAAATATCTAAAGCTGCTGTCCTACTTGCTACTTTAAGGGGAAAGACTGCACAGGAATTTTCCTGATGGTTAGAAAGAAATAAAGCTAATCAATAGTTAGTGTTAAAGTTTACATCAAAGTTACTTTTAGTTGTCCCACAGTAAAGTGCACAGTAAAATATACAGGGACAGGACCTCTGATGATTAGACAGCTTGACAGTTAGGAAAGTACAAATTATGCCAGCATATTTTTTGTCAATTCAGAGATAGCAGCAGGGGTGGGTTCCTCCTGGTTCGGACCAGATCGCCCGAACCGTTAGCGACCCGCTGGTGACGTAATTTTGGCGTCACGGATCCGGTTCTGTTTGTGCCGGTCTGTGCTCGCCGCCATCTTTTTTTCTGAATTTTCGGCCGATTTTTCTCTGTTTGCACGGCTTCACAGTGTTCTGTGCTTTGAAAAAAGCCCCCCTGCCCGCCCCCGGGTTAATACTCACCTTTATTTCTTAGCCCGAAGCACAGCTGATGAGCTCCTCAGCTGTGTTTCGGGCTGAATCCACCTTCTGAGCATGCGCTGAAGTGAAATTGCGGGAGGGGAACCGCGCGTGTGTGCTAGCGGAGCAGCGCACATGAAACATCACGACGTGAACCGGTGGCGAAGGTAAGTGAAACCCACCGCTGGATAGCAGGAATGCATATTAATATGTTATGAGGAAGAGCCCTATGTGTATTTGTGTGAATGCTGGCTCTTAACCAGTCTCTTGAGCTATGGCAAAAAGGATTAATTCCCAGGCTTGTACTTTTCAGCTTTCCTCCATACCTTCCGCCTTGACCAGAAGATTAAGTGTTGAGTCTCTATTTTTATTTCGTTAAGTTCTCTGCCTTAAGCTGAATTATGTATAAATTCCACTGAAGTGTAAATGGACTTCAGCAACTTTGCTAGTTTTTGCCTTTGCTAGTTCTTCCTCTCCCCTCTTTCTGCAGTTGGTTTAAAATGTGCTGGCTGCTGTATTCAGTTGATTGCCCGTAGCACTATTAACGATTTGTTGGGTTAAAATTCTGTTTTAACCTGTCCATGGTTAATTGTCATGACTGATTGTTATGCAATTATGTGGTTGCCTTATATATCAACTATTCTAAGGTGACCAGATTTTATTTTTTTTAAGCGGGACACCATTGACGGGGGTGGGTTTCTAGGGGAGCAAGACGGGAGGGGTCCGTCTCTCTTATCCCGCAGCTTTGTGCACCCTCCCAAACACCCCCCCTTCATCGCAGCCAGGGGTGGGTTCCTACTGGCGCAGGCTTACCTGTTCGTCGGCGTAGAGCCGATGGAACTGGCGGCGGTCGCGGCGCGGGGCTTCTCCCGCCCGCTTCCCGCCCCGCTCTTTCGAAGCGCCTCTTCTGCGCGTGCATGCACTCCGCCGGCCAGCTGGAGGGCGGGAAACCCCCCCTCCTCTCCGAAGCCGCTCCGAAGTCCAGGTAGGCCGTGCGCAGGCGCGGGCTTTTCCCGCCGCACAGATGGGAGGCGGGGCGTCCCGCTGTCACTGGCGGCGTTGCAGGAGCGATCAGAGGCAATAGGCCCAAACCGGCGTCAGAGGTTTAAAAAGTGGGACTTTTTTGAAACGCTGCGGGATGCAGGACAAATTGCTAAAAAGCGGGTCTGTCCCGCCAAAAGTGGGACGTCTGGTCACCTTAAACTATTCATTTATTGACAGCAACTGTAGTATCATTTCTGGACTTAACAAACACTTAGGCCTGTTTAATAATTTGAGGATCTAGCCCTGCTCATCTTGCAATCCTCTGTATTACTACTTCTCTGTTGTCTGCTGGCCTTGTACCTTCAGATTGTCCAGGATCCCAGAGAATACAATTGTTGGCTCAGTCTGTAACAGTGTAAATGATTGGTGGTAGAAGCAGGTGTGGGAAGAACCTTTCTAGTGGTCAGAAGGAATTGGGAAGAGTGGGGTGCAATGTCAGTGGTGAAATCCAATTTTTTTTACTACCGGTTCTGTGGGTGTGGCTTGGTGGGCGTGGCAGGGGAAGGATACTGCAAAATCCCCATTCCCTCCCCACTCCTGGGGGAAGGATATTGCAAAATCTCCATTCCCACCCCATTCTGGGGCCAGCCAGAGGTGGTATTTGCCGGTTCTCCGAACTACTCAAAATTTCCGCTACCGGTTCTCCAGAACCTGTCAGAAGCTGCTAGATTTCACCCCTGAGTTGCATAGGTTGTCATTCCCTGTAATTTCCACTGCTTGAAAGAAAATTTTAATTAGAATAGCAGGAGGTAATGATTTTCCCTCAAGTGCATGATCAGTGCGTATAGTTGGTGCATTTTTTTCTTAAACAATAAGAACTCTGGAGGAGATCTTGACTTTACTGTAGATGTGATATTTACTTGTATCCTGAAAGGGCCTCCAGACTGGAACCAGTTTGTACATGTAATAGAAGTAATGGGCTTCCATATGCTCCAGAATGAAGCCAACAGTTCTCTCATATACCTTAGTTTCATGCAGCTACTGTAGTTAATAGACCTAGGCTCCCAGGATCTTCTAATCTAGAGACAGAGAACTTCCAGGTCTTTGCTGAAGATGGCTTGCAAGGTCCCCGATGCAAAGACCCTCCCCTCTAAACTCAAGACCACCACCTGCTATTTAAACAGAAGTCTGAGATCTTTGCTCTACCTGTGTTTAGGAAAGATGGCCAGAAGGTGGAACAGATAGGGTTTCTTTTCATGAAGCCAGTTATAGTCCAGCCTATATGCAGAGGGACATTCAGCTCTTAAGCTGCATTTAGTTCCTCAGCCATAACAATTCTTATTTAGGAGCATGCTAAACATGATGCTATCGGTCTCATGTGGATTCCTTCCTTCCTTCCTTCCTTCCTTCCTTCCTTCCTTCCTTCCTTCCTTCCTTCCTTCCTTCCTTCTTTCCTTCCTTCCTTCCCTCCTCCCTCCCTCCCTCCCTCCCTCCCTCCCTCCCTCCCTCCCTCCCTCCTTCCTTCCTTCCTTCCTTCCTTCCTTCCTTCCTTCCTTCCTTCCTTCCTTCCTTCTTAAATGGTGGAATTTTATTGGCACTTCCATGGTCGGAAGGAGGGAAAAAATGAAAGCTTTTCTTCTGCGATTAATACCTCTTTGCGTGCAATATTGGATTGTGATATTGAAGTAAAAGTAGATTAAACCCATTATCTCTGTGTGTGGTAATTATAAAACTTTTCTCTGACATACAGTATATACAGTGGCACACATGCAATTTAAAAAGCATTGATGTCATTCCAAATGCTATATATAACATTATATCTACGTGTACCCTAAGCCAATGTCTGTCTCTCATCTTGTAACAGTTAATTGTCAAAGTTCGTTATATATATATATATATATATATATATATATATATATATATATATATATATATATATATATATATATATATATACACATACATACACATACATACATACATACATTACACATACATACACACACACACACACACACACACACACACACACACACACACACACACACACACACACATATATATATATATATATATATATATATATATATATATATATATATATATATATATATATCCATTTATATATATATAAATCCATTTATATATATATATAAATCCATTTATATATATATAAATGGATGAAATATTTACTTTAGCTTGAGCAGCATCAATTGGTGGTCTGGTTCAATCGGGTGACCCTGAATTATGAGAGACAAAGATAAAAAACATTTTGTATGTTATATTTGTTCAAATCTTTATCATGTCACCTTTATCCTAGCTGTAGAGAAACATTTCCAAACCATATATTTTATATGTATTATGTTTGCTGCTTAATAAAACCCATCAAACTTCAGTATACAGTATTTTAACCTTTGTTCCTGAGGATACTTTTCATATTGAGTCTTTCAACATTTGGGTCAATGTGTTGCCACCTGGTGGCCAGTTGGGAGACAGCAAATTCTTTAGAACCGGGGGAGTGCTAATGGATTGTATGGAATAAATATTGAGAGAGTTATAGAGAAAAGATATTCCTATCTCTTCAGCTTACCAGAACACTCTGAACGTGATAGTGGACGGATCCTGGAGGTAGCCAATGGCTGTGCATTACTCTTTTCCCTATACTTTAGGTTGCACTAATGTTTTTCAAACTTGGCAACTTCAAGATGTGTGGATTTCAACTCCCAGAATTCTGCAGAATACTGGTTGGGGAATTCTGAAATTTGAAGTTCATGCTACTTAAAGTTCCATGTTTGAAAAACACTAGTCTGCTCTGAGGTATCTGGGAGTTACTTAGCCACAGTGGTGGGTTCCTACCAGTGCGGTCCACTCTATAGCACTGGTAGCGCCACGCTGGTGACGTCACAGTACCGGTGCAGTCGGTTGCTGGTGCCTGGGTGCCGCCATTTTTTTAAAAAAATATTTTTTTTTTTAATTTTCTTCTGCGCATGCCCAGAAGCCAAGTTTCTGGCACTGCTCATGCGCTGCCTTCCTACCCCACAGTGAGTCCAAGCAGGGGAGGATGGCTGAGGGAGCGCGTGAGACGCTAAAAGAATGGGCGGCAGGAGCTATCTCACTTCCCCTCCCTTCAGCAGTCCGAGAAGCCACGAACGCGTGGTGATGATCCTAGGCATTTTCGCATGTTTGAGGCTTCTCGAGCTGCTGAGGGGAGAGGGAATGGGTGGCAGGACCTATCTCAGTTCCCCTCCCTTCAGCAGTCCGAGAAGCCACACCCACCCGGTCACATGGCTGGCAAGCCACACCCACAAAATAAGCCACGCCCACAGAGTGGTAGTAAAAAAATTAGGAACCCGCCCCTGCTTAGCCACCTATTTATACTTCTCTTAAAATAAATACTTCTCATAAGAGACAGGAAATAAAAACAACAATATGCAAAGGGGCAATCCACCAAACTTGCTAAGTAACTTTTAATATTGTCTCAGCTTGTCTCAAGGCAAGACTGTTCCTACCACACATCACTCTTTGTTTCCTGGCATGGACTAGAGCAGGGATCTCCAACCTTGGCAACTTTAAGCTGGCTGAGGAACTCTGGAAGTTGAAGTCCACAAGTCTTAAAGTTGCCAAGGTTGGAGACCCCTGGACTAGAGCCAAGGACATAAGGGAATGAAGGAGGCTCATAGAAGAAGGAATTTCATCTTCAGAAGAAATTCTCTTTTCAGGTCCCAATAATATCGATGCCTCTGGAACGGTCAACATTTCTTCAAAGGCAGTTTTTGTAATGAATACAGATATGATAAAATACTCATCAGGCATAGATCTCACAAGTCTGATTACAGGGGCAATCTGTCTGGTATGAATAACTATAATTCCCATATCATACAGAGGTCTTCTGTGTCCCTGACAAATATTAACCTTGGAAAACAAACATTTGCAATACGAAGTGACTATTTTTACTAGAATAACATTTGGTAAGTTTTTGTGTTTTATATATAAGTAGGTATCCTTTTATTTTCTCTAATTTTTAGATCAGGAATAATTACTTCAATAAAATATGTTAAACCTATTGAATGAATGTTTTGAGGCATTGTTTCAGCACAAATTTGATTGAAGCTACTTAATATCGTAACAGGATTCATAGATCGTTCAGTTCATTCTATTTATTCTGAAAGTATTTGTAACTGCTCTTTGATAATCCACCACTTCTGAGCAGACACATCTTCTTTCAAAAATCAAGCAATCCTTGACAACCACAAGCAAACCTGAATGTGTTTATCCTTTTTCTTTTACTCAGTTTGGTTATGTTAAGCAAACTGAGCAAAGTTGCCATTTGGCCAAAAAAAACAAGCAATATCAGTTGGATGAAGAGATAGTTGACCATGGCTTTTCATGAAACAGAGCCCTCTATGTAGAAGAGCAAACTAATCAAGGAAAGAACCAATCTAGAACTAAGGAGAAATTTTCTGACAGTTAGAACAATTAATCAGTGGAACGACTTGCCTCCAGAAGTTGTGGGTTGGAGGTTTTTAAGAAGAGATTGGACAACCATTTGTCTGAAATGGTATAGGGTTCCCTGCTTGACCAGTGGGTTGGACTAGAAGACCTCCAAGGTCCATTCGAACTCTTTTATTCTGTTATGCTGTGCTTCAGATGTGGCATTGAGAACACAGAGCATACTTAGCCCATAGCTTGATTTATTTATTCTCATTTCTGTCATTTATGACCTAAAATGTTTTGTGAACCTAGCTAATGGTCAGGTAATAATGAATTGTGGTTCCAATATACTTTCAAAGTCCATAGATGACAAAGGCTGGTCTATAGGCTTCTAAATCCTTGGCAGGAAAGGCAATTGCATCAGTTCAAAAATAGTAATATTAAAATGTCCTTAGAATGTATATATTTTTATAATTAACTGTTAAAATGAGAATGTTTTTATTACAGGCAAAATGTGAATAAATTTCCTGCTTCAACTGGCATTCTACCCTCCAAAAAAAATGCAAGCTGATTCTTGGCTGTAAGGTGAAATATTGGAGATTTAGTACTCTGAAGCCGTCTTAAAAGAAATGTCATCAAATCCTAGCTCCCAAACTTTATCTACCTCATATATTTCCCAAAAGAGGAAATCCTAAAGAAACATTATTGTGAAAACTTTGCCCCAACTATTAATATGCCCATGAATTTGCATAGCATGGTGGGGTTTGAGGCCTAAAACACAAATATACTTGCTTGTTCATGGGATTTGAAGATTAGATGAGTGTGTCATTGTGAGTTTGCCTTTTCTGTGATTGGAATTAAGTTTATTTCTGACCGCCATTATTTTTTCTATATTGTCTATGTCTGTTTGTCAGTTTGTCTACATGTGCTGCCCAAAATCACAACTATGAGATGGGCAACTATATAAATTGATATAATCAATCAATCAATCAATAATAATACATATTCTAACTCATTCTCCATGGGAATCTTCTTCATGTTTGAGCAATCTTCCGTGGCTTTCATAGAAATAGAAAATTCATGGAATTGTATCATCTTAGGAATTTGAAACAAGGTGCTTATTTAAAAAGAAAGCAAAAAAGCTTTGATTTTAACCTAACTATGCTCCCTTCTTTAGTAGAATATTTCAGCTATCATATTACAATGGAAAAGGGTACATAAGAAGTATTACCGGTAACTATTATGGTGCCAAGATAAATGCATGAGTATTCATCTGTCAAATGAAGAAAGATTTAAGAATTTGACACCGTCAAAACATCCATATTATACAAGTGGCAAATCTGAAAGTAAAGATAGTATGTTAACTTAATTTTCAAAGCTTTTTTTCTGGAAACATTGTATTGCTAATTAGAGCTTATAGAACTTATGCTAGACCAATTTTAGAGTATTGTTCAACTGTTTGGACTCCCCACCATATATCTGACATCAGTACAATCGATCGGGTTAAGAAGTACTTCACGAGAAAAGTCTTGCACTCTTTTGTACACAATAGAATTCCTTCGGCTACTAGGCTCAAAATTCTCAGTTTGGATAACTTAGAACTGCATCGCTTGCGGTCAGACCTTAGTATTGCATACAAAATTATACATAGTAATGTTTTACCTGAAAATGACTTTTTCTGTTTTAATCGCAATAATACGCTTGCGAACAACCGCTTTAAACTCCATGTAAATCGTTCTAAACTTGACTGTAAAAAATACGATTTCTGTAATAGAGTTGTCCAAAGTCTGGAATGCCCTACCTGATTCAGTTGTCTCAGCTACAAATTTTCACAGTTTCAGTCACTTCCGTGACTGAATTGACTTCCGTGGACCTTACTTCATACTTAAGTGGTCAGTAGAGGGGGGCGTGCATAAGTGCACTAACGTGCCTATCATCCCCTGTCATTATATTTTTATTCTCTTATTCTTGTTCTCGTTTTTATTTATTTATTTATTTATTTGTGAGACTTATATACCGCCTCACAGTGCAAGCACTCTCTAAGCGGTTTACACCAGTAAGCAATGTATATTTATATTGCCCCCAACAATCTGGGTCCTCATTTTACCTACCTCGGAAGGATGGAAGGCTGAGTCAACCTTGAGCCGGTGAGATTTGAACCGCTCACCTGCGGATCACAGTCAGCTAAAGTGGCCTGCAGTACTGCCTCTAACCACTGCGCCACCTCGGCTCTAA
The DNA here is from genome assembly GCA_023053685.1 of Diadophis punctatus similis. NCBI lineage: Eukaryota > Metazoa > Chordata > Lepidosauria > Squamata > Dipsadidae > Diadophis > Diadophis punctatus. The sequence goes on along the minus strand of JALIGW010000038.1, from coordinate 2,388,933 downwards.
ACAAAATTAAATTTTGTTTAACAAATTCAAATGAATGAATGAATGAATGAATGAATGAATGAATGAATGAATAAATAAATAAATAAATAAATAAATAAATAAATAAGAAGGAGAAGTGCTGGGGGAAAAATCACAGACCTGTATAATGATAAATTGTGTGTATCCGAAGGGAGAATAAAGAGAGTTGGACCAAGTAAATTCAAACAAACAAACAATCCTTGTTGACTGCACTCTTCTCTAAGATATTGCAAGCTCATTTTGTATCTTTGATGTTAAAAATCTCCTTCTTCTCACCACCTTTTACTGCAGGGAGGAAAGGGAAATTGCAGAAGGAAGGATGAAGATTGCACAATCAGAGTGGAAGTTAAAAATAAAATAAAAACCTCCCTTCTATTGACTTCTGAATAGCAAGAGATAAAGAGAACCACATGGGAATCATTGTTTGAAATGAGAGCTCCTAGCCTCCCCTTTCTCATTATTGTGCTATTGCCCCCCCTCCCCCCAAGTCCTTACTCTTCTTACCCACCCTCTGGACATGGCCCACCCTCACCCGCCCCCATTTTCTCTTGTAAGTTCCAGAAGTTTTTTCTCCCTTCCAAACTTGCACAACTCCAGGCCCCTCAATTTAGCCTGAAAGTCCTATTCAGAGTCACTGGATTGGGGAAAATCCCTTATTCACTTCCCTTCCCAATTTGCCTCATCAGCTGAGCTGCAGTTCAGATCCCACACAACAAAAAAACCGAACAAAACCCCTTGCCATATAATTGATGGCTCCTGTAGGAGGACTCCCTTGCTCTCAAGGGCTCCTGCTGTTGTTGCTTCTGTTTGCAGTTGCTTCTCTCCCTCCTCTATTTTGTGTTTGTGTGTATGTGTTGCCCTTTAGTTAATCAGAGTGTACTGTAGAGGTAAGGCCTGCCCAATCCCATTTTTTATTTTCTTTTGCATCTGAGTTTAAGAGCTTGGCAATGTACAGACAGCTTTTTTCCCTTTTACCCCTGGCTGCTGTCCAAGTGCCAAGAAGCCACATTTCATTGGGCAGAGCAGCATAATGTAGCCTGGTGATGGATGGGGAGACGCAGAGAGGACCTACCTGAGGCAATGGAGGAGACAAAAGGGAAATACACAGTAGAACGTGGCACAAGGGGGAAGGCATTGAAAGGCAGCTTGGTTAATGGGCTGGATCAAACTTAGCTGAGTTTATGTCTCTGTTTGGTGCTTCTGTGCTTCTACTTAAGATGAGCAGACGTCTGGGGGGAGAGGGGAATCAACAGAATTTTTCTAGCAGATCAGAACATTAAGGTCACCTCCTATCAGGCACAAGCAACCAAACCCACTCTTGAAAGGTTCAAATACTGTAAGTTATTTTATTGTATTCTACTCAGGGGTAGGTTCCTACCGGTGCGGTCCAGTGCGCAGCTCCGGTAGGGACCCGCCGATTACGCAATTTGCGTGTGACTGCTCTGGTGCCGTCTTCGCCGGACAGTCGTGCGTGTCGCCATCTTTTTAAAAGAATTTTTTGGATTTTTTGCTTCTGCGCATGCGCGGAAGCAAAATCTTGCTGGAATCGCACACACGCGCGTGTCCCCTCGTGTGTCCCCTCGTGAGATTTCAGCGACATTTTGCTTCCGCTCATGCGCAGAAGCAAAATCTTGCCAAAATCATGCAAGAGGGGGCGCACGCACGTAGCGAGCGCATGCACACACAAAACATGGAGATGCGCGTGCAGCACACCGGTATCGGTAAGTAAGCAACCCACCCCTGATTCTACTTCTATTACAAGCATCTCCCCAGTTTGCTTGCCTTCTCTTGGGAACAAACAGATAGGATCCCATAGTGTTGGAATACAGTGTTCATGTATTTTGTACAACTACTACAGCAGTATTCAGTAGTGATAAATATTCTTCAACCAGTAGATGGCAGTGTTTATAAATTTGTAGTTGCATCTATGGTATACTCTATGCCTTTTTCTCTGAATAAAAGTTCCTGCTTTCTTGTTGCAGTTAGGCAGAAAAGCACATGTGGACTGTGCTTGTAGGGCTATATACAGACTTAGGAAGAGTCAGGCTTATACTTATTGTAGATGTGCAAGGACTGAAGTTCAGTTCCCCACTTGACCCTTTTCCTTGCCTGACTGAGAGTTTCCCAATAACTCAGGTATAATCTTTACCAGCAATCATCGAATCCCATTGATAGAGTTTCAACGATGTTTTCCCACAATATATTTCACTCCCCCCCATTCTGTACATGGTCAAACAGAGAGTTGAGAAGGAAGAGACAGAATAGCAGCCAAAGGCTGTTTGACTCAGCATTATGAACGATCAGTCTGAAATTACTGTACTATACTCAGGATTTGCTTTCTGTTATCACATGTAGGTTGCTTGTAAAAATATGCATTCTGCTATGTTCTACCCACACATTAGTTGGCATGATAATAGTCATCATGCAATAAATGTAAGCATGCCACCTGATCAATTTTCTAAGTTTTACAATGTGCACCAAAGTTTTCAAGATGGAAAGAAAAAAATAAGAGAGAAAATCAGGATGCCTTATTATTTCTAGCATGTGGATTTATGGTCATTGTCATATTTTCTTCTGTTTACCCCATGTAGAACCTGTTCCTTTGGAGTCACCAAAATAGAAATGGATTTCATTTGTTAATAGAAGACCAGGAGTACAATCTCTAGCTGGTAGAAAATTACTCATTATAAAAACTCTTAGCATAATTAATATATTTTATTGAAATTGTTCCTCAAAATTTCATATATAACCCTTTCCTGGTGAAGAGCTGATAGGGAATAGTGCCTGTGGCCTAGGGGCTAAGCTGCTACCTTACAAGGCAGGTGGCCCAGGTTCAAATCCCAGTAAGGGTATGGCTATCTGACGAGAGCTAAATAGCTCGAAATAGATCTATAATAGTCCCCCTTTATTTTCATTTATCAGCAAAAAATGCTATGCACAGACACAGACACAGACACACACACACACACACACCACTACATTAAGTACTGTTCTAACACAAAAGCAGTCCGGATAACTGAAAGAATCCTTGGTGGTTTTTTTTTAAATGTGTTTATATCCCATCCGACCATTTCTATGGCAATGCCTGGCTAGTTTCAAGTTTCTCTGAAACATCTCAGGCTACTTTAATTCTTGCCAGAAGGCAATTCCACACAGCAGCCTGAGCTGCTGGTTTCCATATTGCTCCAGGCTCTTTCAAAAGCCAACTTCAGAAATTCCAGTCTGGCAGTCTACATTGTGGTAGATTGGTTTTTCAATCCTACAATTCTTCTGTAGGTCTATAGGAAATTCTGCAGCAAGAAAGAACTTGCTAGAAAGGAAAGAAGTAACATTCCTATTTTGCAATTTACTGTGTGTCTGTGTGTCTGTGTGTGTGTGTGTGTGTGTGTGTGTGTGTGTGTGTGTGTGTGTGAGAGAGAGAGAGAGAGAGAGAGAGAGAGAGAGAGAGAGAGAATGAATGAATAGGGAGGGCAGAAAAATTTTGCAATAAGAGAAGCAAGTGAAGATAGAAGGGTTGATTGGAGCATTAATTTCTAATGCTGCACATAATTATCCCTAACCTTAACTCTCATGAAGTTAACAGTCAACTATTGAATAAACCACAATATTATTACCATAATCACAAACTAGGAAAGAACATAGCTACTTGGCATCCCAGGACAAAATGGCCGCCCAAGTCAGCAACCAGAAACTCCCAGGAAGGGAGGAGAGGGGATGTACCAGAGATAGCATCCAAGTGAAGCTGATCCTCTACTGGAATGAAATGAAGCACTGGAGACCATCTGCTCTGAATGGCTTGGACTGGAAAACAGCAGTTTTGAATTGTAGCTGGGAATGACAAGTGTGAGATGTATTCACAATAGCCTTGGCATTGGAGGAGGATGACATCATCCATTCCTGCGCTTAGGCAACAACGAGCAGCCAATTCTGTTGGTAGGCCAAACAGGAAGCATAGATTTGCCTAGCCCTAGAATTACTCTTCAGTAGAATTACATATGTAGAAATCACCTGAACATAGTACCAGTTGGTGGAGGAAAGATCTAAAAAAAAAAAGCCCTAAAACAATTTGTCAAATCAAGCTGTAATCAATTTTCCCCTATGGATGTAATCAATATTTCCCCAGTATTTCCCCTATGGAAATTTCCATGCATGAAAACTGTGTTTCATGTTCATATCTGTTAAGAAGTCTATTGTTTTAAAGTATTCTGTTCATTCAGAAATAACATTTGTTTTGTTTATTAAATATTCAAAAGTCATTGCCTCATTAATGCATTATTATTATGCCTAAATACATGGACTTCTCTATGGTTATTAATGATAAACTGTTCTTTATCTCATGCAATTTCTCTTTCTTAGACTGTTCCATTACAGAGATAAGGAATTTTGTGTTCTCTCCCTCTCTCCCTCCCTCCCCAATATATCTGTTGGCTCCCTAAAGCTGCTGACTGATATACAGTAATCCCTCGCTATATCACGGTTCACCTTTCACGGTGTCGTTGCTTCACGGATTTGCATCGTGCATTGTGTTCTGCATTCTGATTGGCTGATTGGTAAAACAGCTTGCCAAGAGCAGTGAAATACACGTGAGGCCAGGGGTGAAATCCTCCCGGTTCACACAGCTCAACAACCTGGTGGCGTTTGCGGCACGGGGCTTCCCCCACCCGCTTCTCCCGCCCACCTGGATGTCGGCATCTGCGTTCTTTTGCCCTCTGCGCATGCGCAAAGCTGAAGTTACTACTTCACGGATTTCGCCTATCACGGGTTCTTTTTGGAACGTAACCTCAGCGAAAAACGAGGGATCACTGTATTCCAAAGGCCTTGTCTGGATTTCACAATGAAAGAGGTCACTTGAATTAGGACTGTAATGTAGCAGAGACTTCCAGGATTGGCTGAAACTTGCAAGAACTGTCTGACACTAAGGAGTTGGTGTCTCCACATTATGGAATATTTGCCCTACACGGAAATCAGTTGAAAATTAGGGAAGTGCTTTATTTGAAGGAATGAAAGGTTTATAATAGAAAATGAGACATAGACTCCAGCAAGCATTTTTGTTTTGTTTCCTCTTTTTGTTGTAGCTCCAAACTTTATAAACATTTATCTCTTTTTCAGTGGGGTCTAATAAGTTGAACTAGAACTGCTCGCTAAGCCAGTTGTCTCCCTGCCCCTAAATCTAAATGTGTACAGATCAGTGTAGATGTGTTCTGTACCACTCTTTTGAAAGTTGGATATTTTTCATCTCCTGCCAGGCATTTTCTGAACACAGAGTTCTTTCTTCCATCCCTTCTGATTAGAGTAAACAATAGAGTCCTGAAAATAATCTTTATAAATTGGGTTTAATGGGCTTTTGACATTGTAGGAATCAAGGAAGACATGAGACCATAATCTCAGTATATTATGTGGCTCAACTCTTGATTAAACTGTCTCCTTTAAAATAAAACAAAACAGCAAAGGAAAAGATCATTACTTGTAGATAATATCCTAAGCACTTCTCTTCCCCAGATCTCAGTGGACAAGTTGAAAAGAGCTTGCCAAGAAATAGAAAATATATGATACTTTACTGAGAATGAAAAAGTTATAAAGCATCAACTATCCATATTCAAAACTCTTCCTAAAGACTGAACATTACATATGATGTTAGACTACTATAACTACCCATATTTTTCAGAGTATAAGACACACCTTAGTTTTGGGGGAGGAAAACAAGGAAAAAAGGCCTCTGCCTTCCAGCAATTTGCCAAACAGCAAACAGCAAACAGTACATACTGTATGATATACACTATTTGCTGTGTATTTCTGTGCATGTGTGCCTGACCCATAGAAATAGCAAAGAATTGGAGAAATGTACATAATGCCAGAAAGTTTTCTTAAATATAATCACACTAACTCCTCCCAATTATTTAAATAGATCTACTCCAAACATGACTAAGTGAGGATTTAACTCAGCTGCCTTATCTTAATACTAAACAGGACACTGTTACATTCCAGATTATACTTTTACAGATCTTTAAATTTGATGTGGCTTTCTGGAAGTATACATTCTCTGCTATTTAAAAGAAGATACAAAAGCACTGGGCCTCTTCAGAGCAAGCATTTATTTTAAAAAGCTTCTTCATTTTGTTAAGTTGTCTAGAACAATAACAAAGCAGTCTTTAAAAAATAAGTCTAATAATTTGAACACTCTACAAACATTTATAGTTATTAACTTACCTCCTTTCAATTTCAGCAGTCCAACATTGCCAGCAGTCTATCTCCCAGCAATTTGTCTCTTTGCAGCCACCTAGTTAGTTTCATTTTACCACGTGGCTGCAGCCTCTCAGCTGTGAGTCAGCAGGCAGATAATCACTTCCTTGTGCTAATAAGCCTCTGCCCTGTTTGCTGCAAAAAGGTAAATTGCTTGGAAGACAGAGGCCAAAGGGTGGGGGTGACTGGGTGGGGCTACATTCGGTGTATAAGATGCAGCCAAGTTTTCACCCTCTTTTTGGGGGTAAAAAGGTGCGTCTTATACTCTGAAAAATACGGTATGAGCCTTATCCCATATGGGGGGGAAAACATGAATAAAATTTGAATCTTCTCCTATAGAGAAACAGCTTCTTCTCAAATCTTTCTGACTCACAGCTGGATGCAACATGTGTACTTATGTGTTTCTATTTTTCCTTAATTAGAGTAATGAATTGCCATGGCTAGCTGCTATGCCACCTGCCCCATCACAGTGGCATTGACAGTTTTAGGCATCACTACACTTTGAGCTCCCCACTAATCCAGATACATCTGGGATCCTCTGAGAGTGAGATTATCTGGGAAAAACTGGACTTGAGCTGCACTGGAGGCTGTCTGATAGAGTCCAGTGACTCAAACTTTAAAACAAACAAATATAAAGATACATGGGGAAGAGAGTGAATTGAGACAGTTGGCATTAACACTTTTAGGCATCACTACTCTTTCAGGACTCCAAATTAGTCCTGATGCAAGCTGCCATTCTCCTCATTTGGGATAAAAAAAGGCAAGTATTCCCAAATTGTTTTCATTTCACATCAAGGGGTTATTGGCCCTTTGGAGGAGGTATGATTTCAATCTGGGAAATGGAGGAGGCGAAAAGGTTAAATATCCCATTTCTCAATGTCATTGCCCAAACCCTGTTCTCATACTCATAAATTCTCCTGCAGGCAGCTGTTACTGAGTTTTTCAAAGCTTTCAGGAAATTTAATCACAGATCTCCCACATGATGCATGATTTTGCTGTTATTTTATAGTCCAGCCACATGGAATATATTATTCATGCAGCAGCTGTAGCCAAATATGAAGTATGTAAAGTAAATATTCAAGGGAAAGGGATATTGTAACCTGATACAGAGATTACAGGGTAGATTGCACTATAGTCCCCAGATTTTCCTCATAATATAAAACTAATATCTTTTCTAATTCATTTATAAGAGAACATGAATTCTAATAGTATCTCCCACAATGGTCACACAATCAGATTTTGGACCAAAAGAATTTTTTGTGTGTTTTACTAAACTTGCAGCTAGTAAATTCTGTAACTGATGAGCAAGCTTGTTGGAACTGAATGCTTTATAAAAATAATGGTGGGGAAAAATTGGATTTGTTGATCACTGCATTACTACCATTCTCTTGGTTGAGGTTTTGTCAGTCTTTGTGGTATACTAACATTATGTGTCCTTTCTCTAAATTGGGAGGGAACTCAGAATCCTGCTCAACCTCAACCTCGCATCCCGTATTTTGTCAGTCTGGGGCTTCCAGAAGTTTTATGTCACAATTCCTAGGATTTCCTTCAGATATGACCACCACCTAATTTTAACACTCCCAAGAATCGCTTTTTGAGTACTTTCATAGCTATACACATATCCTTAATGTTTTTCCTCTCTCTTCCATATGCTCTATTAATTTACTTTGCAGCTAAACCCACATATCTGATTGTTATTAAATACTTTTTAAGCAGAGTTTCCTCCTGTAATGTGCTGTATATTATCTGTAGGTCAACCTGAATCTCACCAGTGGAAAGAAGTAATATCAATTGCACTGAATCAGCCTTCTCTTACTTAGAGTTCTCCTGATGTGATTGTTTTACAATTCCCATTATTTCTAGCCAGCACAGGCCTGCCTTCCCTAAAGAGGAAAATATTTTATCAATTTGCAGAAGGCAAAAAAGTTTTTTTTTAAAAAATCAAATCAAATTATATACAATCCCTGAAAAGACCCTTTTCCTTTATTAAGCGTATTTCTGTAAGTATGCCAGAAAAGTGGTGAAATAAAGATGGTCTTATTGGTGCACTAGGAAGCTTGGAATTCAGAGGGAGGACAGTCCTTATCTTAGAGATAAGTTAATAAATGGGTGCCTCTTTCTTTTAGAGCTATTTCTACATCTCAATACAAGCATGCCTCTCTATATGATGGGTTCATATCACATGTTCTCATGATGTTGCTGTCATCTCATCCCTATTCCTAGTTGATGCAGCTGAAAGTTGTCTTCAACTGTTCCAGTTTTAAACTAGTGTCTCCCTTTTCTCTCAACCAATTTTTGCCATGGACACTTGGGATATTTATTTATTTTATTTATTTGTCAAACATGTATAGGATAGTAGTAGTTTGTATAAACATAAGTAAAAAGTAACGATAAAAGAGGACAATAGGACAGTAGGACAGGGACGGTAGGCACAGTGGTGTGCTTATGCACACTCCTTATGGATCTCTTAGAAACGGGGAGAGGTCGACTGTAGACAGTCTAAGGTTAAAGTTTTTGGGGTTTGGGGAAGAAACCACAGAGTCAGGTAGTGCATTCCAGGCATTGATCACTCTGTTGCTGAAGTCGTATTTTCTGCAGTCGAGTTTGGAACGGTTTACATTTAGTTTGAATCTATTACGTGCTCGCGTATTGCTGCGGTTGAAGCTGAAGTAGTCATTAACAGGAAGGACATTTTGGTGTATGATTTTATGAACTACATTTAGATCAGATCGGAGGCGACATAGTTGTAAATTGTCTAATCCCAGTATTTCAAGTCTGGTGGAATAAGATATTTTGTTGTGAGCGGAGGAGTGAAGGACTCTTCTTGTGAAATATTTTTGGACTCTCTCGATTGTATTTATGTCTGAGATGCAGTGCGGGTTCCAGACAGGTGAGCTGTATTCAAGAATTGGTCTAATAAATGTTTTATATGCTCTGGTTAGCAGTGTAATGTTGCCAGAGAAGAAGCTACGCAAGATTAGATTAACAACTCTTAGTGCCTTTTTGGCAATGTTGTTACAGTGGGCTCTAGCACTTAGGTCGTTGGATATGAGTATTCCAAGGTCTTTGACAGAGTGAGGGTCATCTACAAGTTCGTTTCCTCCAAGTTTGTATTTTGTATTCTGATTTTTTTTGCCAATGTGTAAGACAGAGCATTTGTTGGTTGAGATTTGAAGTTGCCAGTTGTTTGACCATTCTGCTACATGATCAAGGTCTTTTTGAAGGGTAGCAACATTGTCGGTGGTGTTAAATAGTTGATGCAGTCAAAGGTTGTTCAGTTTCTATTGACAACCGTAGCTGCTGTACTGTAGGCATAATCCCTCCCCTCAGTGTGTGGGTGTTGTTTTCTATGTTCTCTTTCAGGAGACTACAAAGCCTATGTTTAAAATAGCAATAAAAACAGCTGCAGGGTGTGGGGGAAGAGGTAAAGCGGGAAAGAGCAGAAGAGTTCAGTGCTCTTCTGAAAGAGTACTAAATCTCTGTTTCAAAGTAGTCTGATATAAATTGACAAGACTATTCCTGTCCTGTCAGCTGTTTGAGCTGGATGACAGATGCTGATGAATGATTGCTTGGCTTCTTTTTCCAAACTGGGAAGGGTGAAAGACAAATCTAGGAGTGATCACTTTTTACCTGCCATGTTTTCAATCTGCAACCAATCTACAAGATGGGGGATGGCAACTCTTGGGTCTAGCTGTCCGTCTTCCTCTTCCTTGAGCCTCAGGTCATGTTAGGGCACTGCTTCTCAAATAGTGGGGTGGCCCCCCTGGGGGGGCACAGAGCGATGCCAGGGGGGCGCGTGACCCTGGGGAACATGTTTTTTTTTTGCCGCAGGGAGTAGGGGTTTTTTGCACCGAACAATAGCACACAGCACAGAGCAGGAGATACGAAGTGCAGATAACAAACCCTTAAGAGACACCATGGAAAAATATTTAACAGGGATGAAAAGAAAGGAGGAGAGAGATGGAGATAATGAGACAAACGTAAGTCTCCCAAAAGCTAAGACAAGGAAATATGACGAAGCGTATGTAGCGCTTGGCTTCACTGTGACTACGGTGGGAGACAAGGAAAGACCGGTATGTTTACTGTGTCTAAAAATGTTGGCAGCGGACAGCATGAAGCCAAATAAATTAAGGCGTCACTTAAACACATTACACCCCAATCACGCTGATAAGCCACTTGAGTTTTTTCAGCGAAAACGTGCCGAATATTGCAAACAATTGTCCAGGTGGAGAGTTGGGGGCGCGCGCAAAATGTTAACTTTTTCCTAGGGGGGACATAACAGAAAATAATTGAGAAGCACTGTGTTAGGGGCAGTGATTGGTACTTGTTTTCCCTGCTGCAGTGATGCTTCATGGGAAGGTAAACAATGCTGGTAGCAGCCATTAAATACTTCTTTACTTTATCTTGTATTAAATCTATTTTAAAAAGCATTGTTCACTAGCCTCATTCCTGAATCAGAATAGGAATTAGAGCAAGAAATAGCCTGCTAATATATATTTATGTTGGTTCAAGGACTGAAGTACATTAATATAGCCATCTGGCTGTGCCCTTAAAATCATTTGCATTCAAAACAGTATCGTAGTTCACTTCACTGTTTGATATGCTAGCCTGAAACTACTATTATTGTGTACTAAAAAAAAATCCCTATTTTAAGGAAGACAATGCTTTTGCCATCCCTACTTTCCATTCCATATCATCGGACTTTCTTTATAATTAGTCACAATAAATGGTAAAGCGAGTAAAGCCTTCACAGTGCCTTTAACAGACATGACTGTGGGCTTGATTTATCTCCATAGATTAGTTTGACAGATACGGTCTCATAAAAACTCCAGACAACAAAAGAGCTCAGTGTGAGAGCTTATGAGCTAAATGGTTATGAGCAGTACTGAAATCAAGCTAGAATGTGTTTCTCAGAGTTATTTTGCAAAGCTTTGTGCTATTGATATTTCTAGAAAAGCAATGGAATAGAAATTTCTGTAACAAAAAGGTGTGACGCATTGATAATTGGAAATTTTTCTTTCTGCCTCATGCTCCTTTGCATACAGTAGTTTTTACCATTTTGAAATTACACAGGACCTAAAAGGAAGAGTTGTGGAACACACACAATTTAACAATAAAATAGATTTCTACCCATTTATTTCCCCCATGCCAGTAATATTTAAGGGCTGATAAATAACATTCAGCAACCAAGAAATAAAAAGAAAATGCAACTGCATGCAATATTGAGCTTATGGAATGTATTGCTTCCTTCTATATGTTCTGTATCATGTCCTCCATTTGAAAAAGCTATTGGAGTATTTTTTTTAAAAAAAAATCAGCAATCTTGCCGCCAAATATCTGAAAACAGATATAGAATGATTCTTCCAAGTTATCATGAATTTTAAGAATGTTTGCCAATCCATTTACACAGCAAACATGTGCAAATGCACTCCATTTTTTTACAGCTTGGAGAAACACCAAGAGAACGTTCTTGTTCCAGGCATCCCTATCTAGTACAAATAATCCTCAAGTTACGACTACAATTTAGCCCAAAATTTCTGTTGCTAAGTGAAACATATTGAGTTTGCCCTCTTTTATGACCTTTCCTGCCACAGTTCTTCAGTGAATCACTGTAGTATTTAAATTAGTCAGACTGTTGTTAAGTAACTCTGGCTTTCCCATTGGCTTTGCTTGTCAGAAGGTCACAAAAGGGGATCACATGACCCCAGGACACTGCAACCAGTAGTGGGTTCTAAAACCCTTTACTACCGATTTGGGCATGCTCGTGACACTTCTGCGCATGCGCAGAAGCGTCCCGGGCAGGTGGGCGAAGTGTCCTGGGTGAGTGGGCGGAGCCTCCCACTGCTGGCACTATCAGTTCTTAGAACTGGGCTGAACTGGGAGCAACCCACCTCTGACTGCAACCGTCATAAATATGAGTCAATTGCCAAGCGTCTGAATTTTGCTACAATAGCCGTAAAGTGTGAAAACTGGTCATAAGTCACTTTTTTGGTGCCGTTGTAACTTTGAATGGTCACTAAATGAACTGTTGTAAGTCGAAGACTACCTCTACTACCCATTTTACATCTCCCAGAATTCCCAAAAAACATAATCCTAGACAGGGGAAAATTATTGTATTCCAATACTGCAAGAGTGTTTTTCTACAGAGAAAATGTGATTTGTTGACTGTACAGAAGTATCCTACTTTTCAGTCCTTTATTTAAAAAGTAATCCAATGGAAATAATAAAATAAACTCATTTCTAAAAGGAATGCTAAACAGGAAACCCAGAGTGACTTCTGTGATGAAAATAGTCTCCTTCAAGAGAAACACATAATATTTCTATTTAAACTAAAGTAACCTTTCCACTTACACCTATCATGCTAAGCAGATGTGAGTCACTTGTGTGTACCCAACAATGAGGAGAAAATGGTGTGGGGGGGACAACTTTTGCAGGATGCAGCTCAGCGGTGGGTTGCTCCTGGTTCGGCCCGGTTCTGCGAACCCACCTGCCCGGGACGCTTCTGCACATGTGCAGAAGTGTTGCACGTGCACGCAAGCGCACGCGCGAACCAGTAGCAACATCATTTAAAACCCATTACTGATGCAGATCCTTTAAGGTTCCAAGGTGTTGCATTTTGTTCACACCAATGTGCTTGGCTGAATGCTCATTTTCAGTGTTTTACACAGTCCTACTATGCAGCTGAGCTTTGTCACGGAATAAGTTTCATAAAGACTAAAAAGCTTTGCTTCAGATTCAGGGTGCCAGTCAGAGATGGGTTCCTCCCGGTTCGGACCGGTTCTATAGAACCGGTAGTAGCTTGGCGGCCTGGGTCACTGGAACTGGCAGCAACCCAGGCCTGCCACGCCCCAGAGCCGGTTCTCTTGGCGGTGCCATAGGCGGCGCCATCTTGTTTTTTGCTTCTGTGCATGCGTAAAAGCTTTTTTTAAGTACTGCGCATGCGTGGTGCGCAACGCGCAACCACCCGCGCTTCGCGTCCCTGAACGAACCAGCAGTAAAGAAAACCAAATTATTTTTTACTATTTGCTGTGAGAGGTCCTTTAGATTGAGGCAGTTATTAAACAAATATTTTCATTAATACAGATCAAGCCAAAGCATGCTGTGTTCATAGACATGTGGAATGCCCTATACACTAACAGCAGGCAGATTATTAATCAAAGAATAACTCCACATGTTCTTTGGAAACAAAAATATTGAGTGAAGTATAGTAACATAATTTTATGAAATGCTTTTCTTGGTAAACCTTTTCCTTTGATATAAGACTTGTGTAGAAATGTATCATAGGATTTAATCTCAAAAGTAGTTCAAAAAACTGCCTATTGATTGGTATATTTTAATTTGATATATGCCATATACAATTTATTGATAATTTCAATACTACATTCCTTTTGAAACAGAAATATCAAAAGCCTATTTTAAACGTCTACTTTGATGGGCACAAATGGATCAACTTTATCGTCTTCTAATTTGCTGCCTACCAAAAAATTCTAGCAGCTGTTTGACCAAGAGGTCTAGATTAATATCTGTTAGATGCTGAACAGCATAAAAGAGATCACAAGGCCCTAAATAGCAGAAATGAAAATTTCAGGATTTGTTGCCCTCTTGTGGAGAACTTCACATCAAGCATTTCTGAAAACAAGAGGCTCGTGAAACTACCGTATTTTTCGGAGTATAAGACGCACCGAAGTATAAGACGCACCTTAGTTTTGGGGAAGGAAAACAAGGAAAAAAGGCCTCTGCCTCCAAGCAATTTGCCAAACAGCAAACAGCACAGATGATATACAGTTTGCTGTGTATTTCTGTGCATGTGTGCCAGACCCATAGAAATAGCAAAGAATTGGAGAAATGTACATTATGCCAGAAAGTTTTCTTAAATGTAGTCACACTAACTACTCCCAATTATTTAAATAGATCTACTCCAAGGTAAGTCAGGATTTAACTCTAATACTAAACAGGACACTTACATTTCAGACTATACTTGTACAGAGCTGTTAAAATTAATTAAAATTTCTGGAAGTATACATTATTCTCTATTATTTAAAAGAAGATACAATAGCACTGGGCCTCTTCAGAGCAAGCATTTATTTTAAAAAGCTTCTTTATTTTGTTAAGTTGTTTAGATTTACAGGGGTCTCCAACCTTGGCAACTTTAAGACTTGTGGACTTCAACTCCCTGAATTCCACAGCCAACAAAGCTAGCAAAGCTGGCTGTGGAATTCTGGGAGTTGAAGTCCACAAGTCTTAAAATTGCCAAGGTTGGAGACCCCTGGCTCTAGAACAATAATAAAGCAGTCTTTAAAAAATAAGTCTAATAATTTGAACATTCTACAGACATTTATAGTTATTCACTTACCCCCTTGCATCCAGTTCAGCAGAAAATAAAAATCTGCGTGTCTCTCCCAGCTACAGCCTCTTTGCAGCTAGTTTCAGTTTCATTTTAGCAAATCAGCTGGGGATCCGGAAGCTGCTAATGACTTGCTTGTCTTAACAGGCTCTTCCCTGTTTGCTGCAAACAGGTAAATTGCTGGAAGACAGAGGCCAAAGGGTGGGGGTGGCTGGGTGGGTGGGGCTATATAAGACACACCCAAGTTTTCACCCTCTTTTTGGGGGTAAAAAGGTGTGTCTTATACTCCAAAAAATACGGTAGCTTTGTATCAAAAGGCCCCTCATGGCATGTTAAATAATTTTAATTTGTTCTCAGCACACCATGGTTAAATCTTGGAGAGGTGATTCTCACAACCTGTCAGAGGAATAACTCTGGAGCCTTTGCCCCTCCAGATATCTGATGAATCTGTTTCAGCCTTCTTTCCCTTTAGCCACCCTGCTGTAGTTGATAGAAATTATAGTTCAGCAATCTATGGAGAATTGCCTTTCTTATTCTAAATCAGGAACCACAACTGTAATGGCTATGTCAGTTCTAGAGAATAACTTTACCCCAGTGGTATTGGGACATGACAAAAATATGTCAAAACCCTGAATTCACTAATGAATGTTTTTACTATGTCAAATTCAGATTATGGGATTACAAATAAATTAGAAAACATTGCATAGAACACTGATAACGTACTAATTTATCATATAACATGTAATGTTCGTATTTTGAGGCAATACACCATTTAATTGCTGGAGTTCAGGAGTGGGGGGAAATGTATAACCTAAGACAGGTGTCAAACTCACGGCCCACGGGGCGGATGCATCATGCGCTGACCATGCTCGCCCATTTTAGTGAAGGGGGGAAAAAAGGTCACGATACGTCACGTGACAATGCAAGTTTGACACCCCTGACCTAAGATCTTCTTTTGTATTTTCTAAAGTTTTGTTTAAAGTGACAACTAGGAAGCCAAGTGCTAAACTGAAATTGCCAGGAATTGAAATCTGGAGGACATAAATTTAGAAAGGCTATTCTAACAAGTTGAATGAAAACTTAGATTTTCATTCATTCTTTCTAGAGATTTTTTCTGAGTTTCTGAGTAGTTTGAAGAAAGGATAAAGAAACAGATACAATATCCAACAGAAGTTGGACACAAACACTTTAAATCACTGATTTGGAAAAAAACTGTTCCAGAGTTATGACATATCTAAGGTGACCAGACGTCCCGCTTTTGGCGGGACAGTCCCGCTTTTGAATAATTTGTCCCGCATCCCGCGGCGTTTCAAAAAAGTCCCGCTTTTTGAATTTGAATTTGCCCTGCACATCCCTCTGCCTCCTGCCTCCTCCTGCCAGGCTTTGCGTATGCGCAAAGGGCAAAAGAACGCAAATGGCGGCATCCCGGCGGCCGGGGAAAGCGGGCGGGGAAGCCCCGCACCGTGAACGCCACCAGCTTCTTCAGCTCTGCGGCGACGAACAGGCAAGACCGCACAGATAGGAACCCACCCCTGGCTGCGATGAAGGGGGGGGGTGTTTGGGGGGGGGTGCACAAAGCTGCAGGATAAGAGAGATGGACCCCTCCCGTCTTGCTCCCCTAGAACCCCCCCCCATCAATGGTGTCCCACTTTACAAATATTAAAATCTGGTCACCTTAGACATATCTCTAATACAAAGCCTAATTTACACATTACGCTAAGCCTAATGGTAACCCCATTAGGCTTAGCGTAATGTGTAAAGCAGGCTTTGCTTTTGCCATAGCATGATATATAAATCCCACTATTTAAGAGTTTAGTCTTAAGAGGGAATCAGAGAAGATAACTTTTTTTTAACAAATATTGGCTTAGCAAATATTGGCTTAGCATTATGGCCTCTATTTGCCATAAAGACCATATAGGTTAGGACTTATAAACTCTCAGATACCCAGCAATGGCTATGCCTTTATCTAAATATTTCAACTTTTCACAACAGTTCAAACAAGATGTTCTAATTTCTTAAAATCCATATTGCAGTCCATCAGAGCAACTTAACAATAAGATATTTAAAGTCAATCAATTAATACATTCTTATAAAACAAGTTCACCTTAATTTTGGAGGCTCTTATCCAAGCAAATGAGGAAAGGCAAAGAGACACTCTACATTTAACTACACTACAATCTGCTAAAATTGTGACAAAAAAACTTAAAAGCACGGCTTTTGAAATTGTTTATTGATTACATGTAAAAAGATCAAAGATGTATATGATGTTTTTCATTTTTTAAATAAGTGTAATAGAATTTGTCCCGTTGGGTGAGAAGAGGTGTGTGTGTGTGGGTGTGTGTGGGGGGGAAATAACAAGGATCAATTTGTTTAAATCTGTAAGATCACTGGTTTACATTTGTCCAATTTTACACAGCAGTAAAAACCATTATTCCAATTCAGTCCATGGCAGGCGTCTTTTTCTACAAGGAGAATGATGGGACAGTATCTCCAGAAGGTATTGCTCACATTTGATACAGATATCCATGGAAGGCCAATCCATCATACTTTTTATGCGGCAGGCAAAGGGTGGTGTTAAGCAATGGGGTTCAAACACAAGAGGTACTCTGGAAGTCATGAGAAGAATTCAGATTATTTTCAAATATGCCTTTTTCATACCTTTATATGTTTTGAACACCTAGTAAGGGTGTACATTTAAAAAATGTTTTTGAAGAAATGTGTGAGTGTATTTTCTACTTTGTAGTTTAATTTGCAACATGATAGGAACTAAAAGCTACTGTCTTCACATATCACACTAAGTTTGTTTGGCTTAGACCAGGGGTCAGCAACCCGCGGCTCTGGAGCCACATGTGGCTCTTTCATCCCTCTGCTACGGCTCTGTCACTCAAAATATGCATAACAACTGCCAATGTGTGACACCCATCGACACGCAATTTATTAAGCTTTTCGACCCCTGGTAGGCCAACCATGGATAAATCCAAGAAAAGAAAAGTTTCAGAAGAAAACAGAATCTTTAATTCAACTATATATGCTAGTTTTGTGTCCGCTCAGGAAATAGTCAGGCACGGAAAAGGTTTTGTGGCTCCCAGTGTTTTATTTTCTGTGGGAAATGGGTCCAAATGGACCCAAATAGGTCCAAAGCTTGCCGACCCCTGCCTTAGACTCAGCACGACTTGGGAACTCAGCAACTGTAGCTCTAAAGTAGGGTTTATGGTAGGGCACAAAACTTTCAATTTTTTAGGATATGCAAAAAAAGTAGAAGCAAAACAAATAGTGGCAGGATAAAAATAAATGTTATTTAACAAACATCACATTAAATTTAAATAGTAAATTAAAATTAGTAATTTCCTGAAGGCAGATGAAATACTTGGAAGTTACTAATTTTTCCTACCTCATTAAAATTACTATTTGATGCCAACTTTTGGAGAGTCTCTGGATGCTTTTGGAGATCCTTTATGGCCATAGTTTATAGCATAGCATAATGTGTAAGCCAGGCCATTATGGCTTATTGAACAAACACAGGCCATGGTTTAAAATGATATAAATATTAAATAATTCCACTGGATCTTTTAAGTATGCACAATAGTACTTTTTCATGCTACCAGATAGAATATCTGTCCCAAGAGAAACATGGATGTATACTTCGCAATGGTCTCTGTGATTCTTTTATAAGGTTCTGTGCTATGCTTGCGCACAAGGCCATTTCAAAGTGTGAAGGTCAAACCATGGGATGGCAGATAGAGGTTCTCCAGGACCAGAGGTGGGTTCCTCCCGATTCGGACCGGTTCTATAGAACCGGTAGTAACTTGGTGGCCTGGGTCACTGGAACCAGCAGTGACCCAGGCCTGCCACGGCCACAAGCTGGTTCTCGCGGCGGCGCCATAGGCGCTGCCATATTGTTTTTTATAGTACTGCGCATGCGCAGAGGGTCATTTCCATCGCGATGCAAACCGGTGCGGAAGGTAAGTAGAACCCACCCCTGTCCAGGACAATAAGCCTGGGGAGCGCCACTGGGAACCCTGAGATGGCTTCCACCAAGTCAGGCAGGAATGACTTGGTGGAGCTACTATGTAACAGTAGTTTAGTTTCTATTATTTAGTTTCTATATATTAATAAATAATATATTTATCTATAGAAATAAAAAAAGTAATCAATACCATAATTTTCTGATTTATCAATCATGGAATGTGGAAACCATTTTCTCAGCATAGAAGCATCATCTTATCAACACAAGTTTATTATGGACTACTAGTCAGTGTTGGCGAACCTTTTTGGCACAGAGTGCTGAAACGGGAGCGCGTGCACGCACATGCGCCGGAAACTGAAAGAGCAGCCGCCCGGTGCGCATGCGCATGCCGTGAAGATGATCTTCCAGTTTCCAGTGCACGCATGCGCACCAGCCAGCTGGTCTTCGCGTGTGCATGCACGCCAGAAATTGGAAGACCAGGTGGCCGGTGTGCATCGGAAACTGGAAGATCATCTTCCTGGTGCGCGAATGCACACCGGGCGGCTGCTCTTCCGTTTACCGGCACTCCCGCACACGTGAAGATCAGCTGGCTGGCACGCCGGAACCCGGAAGAGCAACAGGCGACTGCTTTGCGTGCCACTTCCAGCATGTGTGCCATAGGTTCACCATCACGGGACTAGTAGATGTGAGAGTTGGCAAGATAGAGAAGAGAATGTCTGTATTGTTAATGTAGTTTCATCTTCAAGGCAAACTCTCACCTTGATGAATCCCACTGTTCTACTTCAAGCTGTGCAGCTTTTTGGTTGTGCAGGCACTGATTATCTTCCTTGCCCAGTTGTATCACTTTAAAGAAGTTAAGTGGAAGGCGTGCACAAGGTCTGACTGGCATAGACATCTAGAGAAAAATACCGGGATAATTAACCCATCCATCGAATCCTTTAAATCAGTTAATATAATAAATAAAAAAGGCGTTCACTATTAATATTAAATAAAATAATGAAGCTGCATGTTATTAAATAGGACAATGCAACATCAATCAGATACAAAGTACCATCAAGCAATTTGATAAATGTTTTATACATGAATTGCTTGATGGCTCCTAAGCAAAACATTATAATTATGGGTTAAATTTACACAATGTCTTATGGGTCAATCAAACAAAGAGAATTGATGAAAAAGAAAATACAGAAAATAACTTACTTTGATGCAGCAATCTTTGCAGATCACACTAAAATTAAAAGGTAATACCTGAATTATAGCAATAGCAATAGAATAAAATGAAATAACAAGAGAATTGAATACAAAGAAAAATAATAAAGGAATTTAACAGATTAACAGAGTTGGAAGGGACCTTGTAGGTCATCTAGTCCAACCCCCTGCTCAAGCAGGAGACCCTACACCAGGGGTGGGCAAACCATGGTTCTTTGAGGACCTGTGGACTTCAACTCCAGGTCCTCAAAGAACCATAGTTTGCCCACCCCTGCCCTACACCATTTCTGACAAATAGCAGTCCAATCTCTTCTTGAAAGTCTCAAGAATTGAACAAAAATAAAAATAAAAAAGGAACTAAATAAAAGGAAAAAAATAACAAAGGAGTTACAAAATAAACCACAAACATAAGGTACAAAATAAGTTGCAGGACTGAGAAACTGGCTTGTTATTTTTTCCTTATGCCTGCAATGATCAATTGCAGGCTTTCCCACAAAGAAAAGATCCCAAATGCCACAACTGCAAAGTCTTTTATGAAATGCTTTACTGCAATTAACTCTGAATTTAATCAACATGTGCTCAGGAATGAAAATCTCGTCTCATTTTGGGGGAAACCAAAAAAATAAAAACAGTATTTGCTATTGCAGTGGTAAAGAATTATTTGTTGGCTTTGAAACAACTGGAAGAGAGTGTCAAATTTTCTGGGAAATAAAAGAGTAGGTTTGGAAAGCACCATTTAGGCAGTGTTTTTTCAAACTTGACAACTTTAAAAATGTGTGAATGTCAACTCCCAGAATTTCCCAGCCAGTTGAAGGGCACTGATGTCCAGATTTAGAGCACAGAATCCAATCCTTGCTCAGTTGAGGAATCGCTTCAGATGTCATAACACAGGGGTAGGCAAAGTTGGCTCTTCTATGACTCATGGACTTCAACTCCCAGAATTTCTGAGCCAATCATGCTAGCTTAGGAATTCTGGGAGTTGAAGTCCACGAGTCATAGAAGAGCCAACTTTGCCTACCCCTGTCATAACAGAAGGCAACCATGCTGTTTTGGGGGAAATAGCCAAGACTTTTCTTTTCTAAAGTCTTGGTTACTTTAGGGTGGCAGATCGAGTGTACAGATAGTCCTTGACGTACGACCACAATTGAACCCAAAATTTCTGTTGTTAAGTGAGACATTTGTTAAGTGAGTTTTGCCCCATTTTACGACTATTCTTGCAACAGCTCTTAAGTGAATCCCTGCAGCTTAGTGACATCTGGCTTCGCCATTGATTTTGCTTGTCAAAAGGTTGCCTAAGATGATCACATGACCTTGGGACACAGCAACAGTCATAAGTATGAACCAGTTGCCAAGCATATGAGTTTTGGTCACATTTTTTTTTATAGAATAACAGAGTTGGAAGGGACCTTGGAGGTCTTCTTAACAGATTAACAGAGTCGGAAGGGACCTTGCAGGACATCTAGTCCAACCCCCTGCTCAAGCAGGATACCCTTACATCTGTAGCCACCTTGGATCGAACTCACAACCTCCTGATTGTGAGGCAAGAGCTCTATCTCTAGGCCACAGCAGCCCAACCTTAGGCAGGAAACCCTACACTACTTCAGACAAATGGTCTGGTCATGATCATGGGAATGCTACAAAGGTTGTAAGGGTCAAAAATGGTCATAAATCACTTTTTTCAGTGTTGTTGTAACTTTAAATGGTCACTAAATGAACTGTTGTAAGTCAAGGACTACCTGTACTTTGATGCTCTCCAAATACTCCCCTTGGGAAATAAAAGCACAGCCATGGTAAGTATTTCTCTGCTGTTATTGCATATTCAGAGTGCTGCCCCGCAGTCCTGTTTAGGGCTACCCAATACCTTTTTTGGTAAAGGGGCTCTAAGTTCATCTTCAGGGCTGTGATGAAGCATTTTCAACAAACCTGGGGGATAAAATTGCTCAGACCCATTCTCAAATGAAGACCAAGCATGGGGCAGATCCATTGGAGATCCTTGGAGAGCGCTCTTATTGAGCTATTTGGGAATGGTTTGATCTTGTGGGACCTGAGGAAGTGAACAGGTTCCTTGGGACTGCATGCATGACCTTAGCAATAGCAATAGCACTTAGACTTATATACCGCTTCATAGTGCTTTACAGCCCTCTCTAAGCGGTTTACAGAGTTCAGCATATTGCCCCCAACAATCTGGGTCCTCATTTTACCGACGTCAGAAGGATGGAAGGCTGAGTCAACCTTGAGCAGGTGAGATTTGAACAGCTGAACTGCTGAACTAGCAGTCAGCTGGAGTAGCCTGCAGTAGCTGCATTTAACCACTGCGCCACCAACCTTGGCCAAGTTCACCTAAGAGATGGCATGTGAGTGGGCTCCTAGTGACAATTAATTCATTCTTGAGAGAGAAAGTGTTCCCAGTACCATCTAAAGAGGTGTTGCTGCACTCCCTCTTCAAGAAACTCTTGCTGGACCCTACCGCTCTGGATTTATTTATTTGTGAGACTTATATACCGCCTCACAGTGCAAGCACTCTCTAAGCGGTTTACACCAGTAAGCAATGTATATTTATATTGCCCCCAACAATCTGGGTCCTCATTTTACCTACCTCGGAAGGATGGAAGGCTGAGTCAACCTTGAGCCGGTGAGATTTGAACCGCTCACCTGCGGATCACAGTCAGCTAAAGTGGCCTGCAGTACCGCACTCTAACCGCTGCGCCACCTCGGCTCTTGAGTGCAGCCTCTCATCTTCCTTTTTAGGGATGATGGTTGAGAAGTTGGCCACATTGCAGCTCCAGAGGATTCTGAATAAGGCAAATTATCGGGACCTCTTCTAGCTAGGTTTCAGGCTCAGATATGGGATGGAAACTGCATTGGTTGAGCTTTTGGATGACCTCACATCTTAAAGTTGCCTTTGCTATTTTCCATTACATTAATGGAAGTTTGCCTTATTTCCCTCATTCTGAAAGTTTTCAAATCCATTTCAGGGAGGCTTCTAAATATGCAGTAGAGGAACTCTACTGCATATTTAGAAGAGTTCCTAAGGGAAGAAGTAATATGTTTCACCCAGAGGTGGGTTCCTTCTGGTTCGCACCGGTTCTATGGAACTGGTAGTAACTTGGCGGCCTGGGTCGCTAGAACCGGCAGCCACCCAGGCCTGCCACGCCCCCGAATTGGCTCTCTCGGCAGCGCCATAGGCGCCAGCATTTTGTTTTTTGCTTTTGCGCATGTGCAGAAGCTGGTTTTTTAGCACTGCGCATGTGCCCGCACGAAGCGCGCCCGCGGTGCGCAACACCCGCATGCCCGCGCGGCGCATCAAGGAGCGAACCGGCAGTGAAGAAAACCAGAACCCACTCCTGGTTTCACCACTAATTCTGTGTTGCTGGCAGGCTGACAGTCCTAAATCAATTCACAGAATATGAACTCTGTTTAATATTTTTTTTAATCATTTCTAGTAGAGCTTTGTTAGGTGAACTATGAACAACTCACTCCTACATTTGTATGCCGACCGTCCTCATTTATCATCCAGGAGACTCAAATCCAGGAAGCCCCCGCTGGTACTTGCACAACTTCTGCCCAACAACTTTAACACTGATTCCCAATTGCAGCCAATGCTGAACGCCCAGATATAGGAAGACATATAAATGACCCCAGAAAAAAGCTGCCAGGCTTTGAACTACCACATCAGCAATGGACAATCCTGAATAAGATTCGCACCTCACATGGTGTCTGCTGGGACTCCTATGTATAAATGGGTCATAGTATCCTCCCCTCAGTGTGACTGCGAGGTCCAACATCAAACTGTAGATTGTATCATGACCGGCTGTAAATTGAGGGCTTATACCAGTCCAGAATCTGATTTTTTTAATATAAATGATGCTGTGTTTCAATGGTTAGATGGCCTAGACCAGTGATGGCAAACCTATGGCACGGGTGCCACAAGTGGCACATGGAGCCATATCTGCCGGCACGTGAGCTGTTGCCCTAATTCCACTCCAGTGCGCATGTGTGCTCCGGCCAGCTGATTTTTGGCTTTCATGGAGGCTCTGGGAGGACGTTTTCGGCCTCCGGAGGGCCTCCAGGGGGCGGGGGGAGCCATTTTCATCCTCCCCATGCTACAAGAAAACCTCTGGAGCCTGGGGAGGGCAAAAAATGGGCCTATCGGGCCCACCCGAAGTTGGGAAACGGGGGAGCAGGGGGATCGTGCACGCATGCACAGGGGCGGGGCAGCACGGGGGGGATCACACGCGCATGCGCAGGGGGGCAGGGGGGCATTGTATTATGGGTGTGGGCACTCGCACGTGTGCAATAGGGTTCACGCGCGTGCTTTTGGCACCCGAGGAAAAAAAGGTTCGCCATCACTGGCCTAGACCTAGACATTGATATTTGAACCTATATATTTTGAACATGTATATTTTATTGTGTTTTAATAATCTAGATGAAATGTTAATATTCTGTATATTGCGAGTCCATTATAATATGCTAAATAAATAAATCTAGTTGAATTAGAAAATTGAACATTTAAAACAGCAAAGCAATTAAAACATATCAATACATAGTAGGGTGGCACAAAGAATTTGAAAGGGTGCTTCTTAAAATGTATTATTGCAGGGGAGACACTCTTTCTTGAAAGATTAAAATGGTCATATCCTTTGAAAAGCTCAGGCAAGTGTTTTAAAGTTTTCCCCAGTTCTTTAAAATGCTTTGCATAGCCCTAATAAATGATAGAGCTGTATCTTGTTTCAGATACAGGAGTGGTAGAATGTAAGTGAACATTAACATAGCACCTGTTTATAGCTTATTTGCCAAGATTGGAAGCTTCTTCTCAGCAGCCATGCAATCCTGGAAAATGACATAGCTACTTTAATGAGTTGGAAGCAGGGGTTGCTTTGGCACCACTGCACATTCTGCAGTACTTCAAACCCCTCAAATCCAAAGCATTTTAACAGCCCTAATAAATAATAATGAAAGACATGAGAAGAAATACATTTAAAAGCTACTCCCCAGGGTAACATAGGCATCTGACTTTTTTTTCCAAAAATTTAACCACACAAATTATAGGTAAAAAGGAGTGCTTTTCTATTACACAGTAATGTAATTATAAAATATAAAAAGTATATAAATTATAAAAAAGCTCTGTTTACTTACCTACTGCAGAGATGACACACATAAGGCCATATAAAGAATTGGTTGTGACAAAGGAGACAAAGCTGTGGATGGAAAGTTGTGACAAATGGTCTGGTCATGATCATGGGAATTATATGATAAAAATCAATGCAAGTAATAACACTCACACAAAGAATGAAGAATGTTTGTAGATTAAAATGAGGGCTACAATTTCTGCAGTAATTTTATAGCTATATAAATCATCCCTTCCAATCACTGAAAAGACAGAATAGCTTTGCATTATGGACGCTTTCTCTGCACACAAATGTAAAATGAGAAAAAGACAAAAAAAATCCTATGCTAGACTAATTGCCTTCTTCAAAATATTTCCACCAGGATATTTACATTATTTTGTATGCTTAATCTGAGTGAAAAACCTGTATGCGATATAAAAACACTAATAGGAGTTCATAAAAATGAAATAGGATAATAAGGGGAATGGAACTTTTAATCTCATTTTCCTCTCTTCTGAGATGGTGGGTGGGTATCTAAAAAAATAAAATGGGACACATTAAACGTATCTATTTGTTATTGGGGTGGGGGGAGTAAATGGTAAGCAATCGTAGGAAAGAAGCTTCAGGGTTCTACATAAAGAATATGTTTTTGTATGTTTCTTTTAAATGTATTTTAAATTGTTATTAAGTTATATTGTTTAGCTGTTCTTTAAAAGTTGTACGCCGCCCTGAGTCCCTAGGGCAGTGATGGCGAACCTATGGCACGCGTGCCACAGGTGGCACGCGGAGCCATATCTGCTGGCACGCAAGCTGTTGCCTAGCTCAGCTCCAGCACACATGTACATGCCAGCCAGCTGATTTTTGGCTCACATGGAGGCTCTGGGACGGCGTTTTTGGCTTCTGGAGGGCCTCCGGGGGGATGGGTGAGGACATTTTTGCCCTCCCCAGGCTCCAAGGAAGCCTCTGGAGCATGGGGAGGGCTCACCAGAAGTTGGGAAATGGGCCATTTCCGGCCTCCAGAGGGCCTCTGGGGGGCGGGAGAGGCCATTTTTGTCCTCCCCAGGCTTTGAATTATTGGTATGAGCACTCACACATGCGTGATAGTGCAAGGGCATGTACTTTCGGCACCCGAGGGAAAAAAGGTTCGCCATCACTGCCCTAGGGAGTAGGGCGGCATATAAGAGCACTAAATAAATAAATAAATAAATAAAAGAGGTGGAGACAGCCTATGATCCACACATTGTTCAATCTGATCTATTGGCAGAAGGATTAGTATAGGACAGTGATGGCGAATCTTTTCGGCACTGAGTGCCCAAACCGGAACGCACTTGCGTGCATGTACGTGTGTGCGCCAAAGCACTAGAAACCCAAAGACCAGCTGGCCGGCGCAAGACCAGGCCAGCTGGTCTTTGGGTTTCCGGTGCTGTGGCGCATGTAAAGACCAGCTGGCCGGCACGCATGTGTGTGCCAGAAACCAGAACAGCAGCTGGCAATGGTGCGTGTGCCCACAGAGACGGCTCTGCTTACCACCTCTGGCACCTATGGAACCTATGTGCCATAGGTTCGCCATCACGCATATAGGAGAACAAAGTTAACTGGACAGACCAATGTTGCAAAAACAAGCTTAATTACTAAACATTTAATTATATGAATACTCATCTCTATTTTTAATAAATATTAACAAAGCAACCAACCAACCAACCAACCAACCAATCCTCTTATTAGAAAATTACCTCAGCCCTTGAAGGAAGATTGCTTGTTTCTCTTTGGCAGGAACCTTTTATTTCTAAATATCTTGTTCCCATTAAATCTGCAATGCTTGGTACTGACCATCTTGAACATGTCTGATTGTAAGTAGGTGACAACTGTAAATCAAATGAAGACATTCAGAAATTGCTCGTCATGATAAATTTGTAATAAAACCAAGTCCTCTGGAATTTAGAGATAAACTTAGTAGTTAATGAAGAGCTTTGAGTTTAATATGAATACCGTATTTTTCGGAATATAAGACGCACTTCCCCCTCCTAAAAGCGGGTGAAAAGTTGGGTGCGTCTTATACACCGAATGTAGCCCCACCCACCCGCCGGCCCCCACCCTTTGGCCTCTACCTCCCAGCAATTTGCCTCCTTGCAGCAAATGGCAAATAGCAAACAGCCTGTTTCAGTTTCAGCTTCAGCACAGCCTGATTAGCAAAAGAAAAAAAATCTGCCTCTGCCTCCCAGCAATTTTTTTTCTTCTGCTAATCAGGCTGTGCTGAAGCTGAAACGGGCTGTTTGCTGCAAGGAGACAAATTGCTGGGAGGCAGAGGCAGATTCCCCCCCCCCCCCTTGTGCTAATCAGGCTGTGCTGAAGCTGAAACTGGCTATTTGCTGTTTGCTGAAAGGAGGCAAATTGCTGGGAGGCAGAGGCAGATTTTTTTTTCTTGTTTTCCTTCCCAAAAAAGGTAGGTGCGTCTTATAGTCCAGAGTGTCTTATACTCCGAAAAATACGGTACCTTAAAAAATAAGAAATTCAAACAAACCACTGAGGAACAGCTACAGCTATATTATTATAAACTCAGGAAGTTATATAACTTTCATATTTATTCCTAAATAGAGGAAATTTTATGTATTTATTTAACTCCTGCCTTTATTATTTTTTATAACACAGCAAACATACCTAATAGCAATAGCGCTTAGCAATCGCAAAAGCACTTAGATTTATATACTGCTTCACAATACTTTACAGCCCTCTCTAAGTGCCTTATAGAGTCAGCATATTGTCCACAACAATTTGGGTCATTATACTGACCTCTGAAGGATGGAAGGTTGAGTTAACCTTGACCTAGTCAGGATCTAACTCCTGACAGTGGGCAGAGTTAGCCTGCAAAACTGCATTCTAACCACTGCGCCACCATGGTTCTTCTAATACTTCTTCTTCCTCCTCCTATTTTCCCACAACAACCCTGGGAGGTGGACTGAGCTGAGAGAGAATGACTGGCCTAAAGACACCCAACTGGCTTTCATGGCTAAGGCTCAGTCTTTTGGTTTCTGGCCATAACCACTAGACCATATTTTATATTTAGTATATTTTATAATATACTAAATGAATAACTTTTAAGGTAATGCTATGTTAATACCAGTGGTGAAATCCAATTTTTTTTTTACTACCGGTTCTGTGGGCATGTCTTGGTGGGCGTGGTGTGGCTTGGTGGGCGTGGTGTGGTTTGGTGGGCATGGCTTGGTGGGCGTGGCAGGGGAAGGATACTGCAAAATCTCCATTCCCACACCACTCCAGGGGAAGGATACTGCAAAATCCCCATTCCCTCCCCAGTCCTGGGGGAAGGATATTGCAAAATCTCCATTCCCACCCTACTCTGGGGCCAGCCAGAGGTGGTATTTGCCCGTTCTCCAAACTACTCAAAATTCCACTACCGGTTCTCCGAACTACTCAAATTTCCGCTACTGGTTCTCCAGAACCTGTCAGAACCTGCTGGATTTCACCCCTGGGTAATACCCTCTATTTAGATTTAAATCCCAAGGCTTGCACATCTTTAATTATGTGCATATAGGGAAGACACAATGCATTGTAGGGTTTTGTGTGGCTTCAGAGCCAAATTCCAAAAAAAAAAAGAGCAGCAGCAATAATTCCCCAAACCACTGGACACTTCTCTACCCTTTCAATATGAAGATTTGGATAAATGAACGAGTGTTGAAAAAGAACAGATAAGCGTCATTTGTTTGTTCTTGCCTTGGTTTCTGATCCCCTACCATCCTCACATAACTCTCCTACTTTTATTTTCAGTTCCGAATCTGAGTAACTGCAGCTCAGTTGTGTTTTTTTAGCTTTTGAGAAGTTAATTCTGATGTTTTGTTCAGAGATTATACTATTATGTGGAGAATTCAAGACGAACTTCTGAGTATCTCCTGTAGAAAACAACAACACACAATCAAAAATGTAAATAGAAATTTTAAACTATTTTGACTTTCTTCAGAGATGATAAAATACTTAGTTAGTTCTCACTACATACAGCAGAGAATATATGACATAATGATGTACAATATGTCTGATTCAAATATTTTATTTCATTTTATTATTTAAGATCCTCTTATGTTTCTTCCAGGATTCCATATGGATTAAGCATTTTTTATATTTTTCCTTTATTAATATGTTATTTTATTTTGTTCTAATAAGATTACACACTTGTTTTGGGAGAACTGTACAAATATAAACTATTATTTGCATTTTAGAACTTAATTATATCAAATGGATATAATTTTTTTCAGGTATATACTAGTTGACTTTTTAACTAATTAGAGATAGCTAAACTATATCTCTACTGCAAGAATATGCAATCAGAATAATCATGTGTTATGGATGGGACATGACTATGGCTAAACCAAAGAAAGAGATTTTTTAAGTTGGCTTCATTTCCGGCCAGTTTATGCACTGACTGGAAACGAAGTTCAACAGCTTCAGTCTGATGAAAGTCCCTGAAGCTCTAACCAGTACACAGTAAAAATTCCAAGACATCTACATTATCAAGAACGTTTTGACCATACCCTTATAATTGTTGCTACTTTTCTGTTCAAAGATTGGTCGAAGTTTAGGTGGATTTTTCACTTCCATCATAAGCTGCTCATGCAGGCTGAATTCTCGACAGGTCTTCTCCTTCAATTTCCATACTGATGCCTAGCAAATACAGTGAGTTATAAATGAAAAATGGCGGGAATCTAGGGCCTTGCAGCCCAAAAGATTGCCAAACCCAGCACCACACCGATTTAAAAAAAAAAGGAAAGAAAACCTGGCTGGCATGACAGGAAAGTGCAGACAGAGAGAGAACACAGTCAGCCAAAGAAGCTAGTAAAATTGAAGAGGGAAAGACTTGCACATGGGGTGGTGGTCCCAGGGATCAACCTGCCTGGGGCCTCTTCAGCCCTCATCACTTTGATAGATGTCTCACAAATGAGTCTCTCTCACATATACTGTATTTTTCGGAGTATAAGACGCACCGGAGTATAAGACGCACCTTAGTTTTGGGGGAGGAAAATAGGGGGGAAAAAATCTACCTACCAGGTATTCATGTGGCTAGCGTCCTTAGTCTGTTCAGCTTCAGCACATTATTTTATCCTCTGGTTAGGGCTGAAAAAGCCTTTTTCAGATGGAGTAGGAATGAAAACAAGCCTGCTAAAACTTAGGGCAGGAAAAACTGCTTCAGAGGGAGTAGGAATAAAAAAAAGTGCTGCAAGCCAGGAAGATCGTTAGCACCGCATTAGGGCTGAAAAAGCCTTTTTCAGAGGGAGTAGGAATGAAAGCAAGCCTGCAAAGACTTAGGGCAGGAAAAACTGCTTCGGAGGGAGTAGGAATAAAAATAAATGCAGTAAGCCAGGAAGATCATTAGCACCGCATTAGGGCTGAAAAAGCCTTTTTCAGAGGGAGTAGGAATGAAAACAAGCCTGCTAAGACTTAGGGCAGGAAAAAAAACCTTCTTCGGAGGGAATAGGAATAAAAATAAATGCAGTAAGCCAGGAAGATCGTTAGCACCGCATTAGGGCTGAAAAAGCCTTTTTCAGAGGGAGTAGGAATGAAAACAAGCCTGCTAAGACTTAGGGCAGGAAAAAAAACCTTCTTCGGAGGGAATAGGAATAAAAATAAATGCAGTAAGCCAGGAAGATCGTTAGCACCGCATTAGGGCTGAAAAAGCCTTTTCAGAGGGAGTAGGAATGAAAACAAGCCTGCAAAGACTTAGGGCAAGAAAAAAAACCTTCTTCGGAGGGAATAGGAAGCCGGGAAGATCGTTAGCACCTTGTTAGGGCTGGGGGAAAAAGCTTTGAAAAAGCTACATTCGAAGTATAAGACGCACCCAAATTTTCAGCCTCTTTTAGGGAGGAAAAAGGTGTGTCTTATACTCAGAAAAATACGGTACACAATAAAAGCTAAATCTGATATGACCCAATACTTACTGCATGGAGGCTGTAGCGTTTGTTTTTGATATCATCCACCACCATACTGTAGGATGAAAGGATACTTTCTCCTGGAGGAATGCTGTGCCGAGTTTGCCCCGTAACCTTCTGCAGTCTCATACTTTTCTGTAAATAACCAAATACATCCTACCACAAACCATCCTGAAATGGGGAAGCCCAGCCTGAAGGATTCATATTAGCCAGCAGGTGTATTACATTGTATGATTCCTAAAATACAAGTTGTGCGTATTTTAAAAAATGTTGTTCTTGTACAGACCAGCTTATAATATTCAGAATTTCCACTGGTATAATATGGGAAAATGTTAATAGATGGAAGGGATTCGTAATCTGAAACAAGATAAAATAATCGCCTTATTTCATAATGCAATCTTTTTTTTTCTTCCTAGCATTTTCCTGCAAGTGCAGGGTTGAGGTTTTTTTCCTGGATCCATCAAGTATTGAACAAGGTTTGGAATGAAGAGCTGGCGAGTTCATAGGCTCTTTGTAATTCTCTCTGAACAAGGAGAGGACTTGAGAGTGTCCACAAGTGCTCCATACACTTGCTCCGTGTGAGAAAACTACAAGACTCCACTGGGTTCAGAGCTCTGGGAGACAACTTACCAGTTAAATAGGATATACAAATAACAAACCAAGAGAGGGATCTGGATAATTTTCCTGTATTGGGTTTACAAAAGAGACTTATTAAAGCTTTGAAGAATTTTATGAGATGGGACAAAGAAAAAATGAAAAGAAATCAAGTTTTAGGACATTATTTGAAGGGACTAAAGATCAAGACTGTTAAAAGTAAAAAGAAGGAATAAAAAGTTATTTTATTTGATCAAGGATAAAACATATGTGTTGCTATCTCTTAATGGACTTTTGCTGCTGCTCAGAGCTGAACAATGGGGTTTTACGGATTTGTTTTTAGATATGAGATGGGATATGGAAAAAAAGAGATCATTTGTTTTTATTTTAGGAAGTGATAAATTACTAAAATTGTTTATACTAGTGACAAAGGGGATTACTGCTTTTTCATATTTCTTCTTTTTCTTTACTATATACTTTTTCTTCTTTCCATTCTTTGTTTTTCATTTCTGCAATTTTTTATTCATTTTTAGTTTGTATTAATTTTTACCTTTTGAATTGTAATTTTTAATAAAATTACTATTTAAAAAAAAGAAAACTGGTATTGAAAATAACAAAGTAGACTGTCCCTACCCAATTGTTTGTCTTCGGTCTGGCAGAACAGTCTTCTACATCCATTCTTCCCAAATACTGAAATACATTAAAAAGAAATTTTTGTTTGCTCAGCGTAAACCCTTTGATTGCCTTTCCAACCTTCTGCACATTTTCCCTCCAATTTCAAAAGAAAAATTATGATGTGAAGATACTGAAGTAGTGACCAAGAAAGATTTAGCTACTGTGTTCTTCCATCCCCCAAATACCTCTTTACAGCTCTGTATGGTTAACGAAACTTTCTGAAGCTCAATGTACTCAGAGAATAGCATTTGGCAGATAGCTGTATAATGACTGGCAGCTTCGGATGGTCTGTGAAAGTGATCCTCACAGATCTAAAATGGAGAAACAGTAATCAGTTCTGGACACATATTCAATTAAATTCATTAAACTAACTACTGAATTTATAGACCTGACATGCAAATCCTGCTCCATTTCCAGTGAATCTCTCTACTCAGGGAACAGCTTATAATAATAGACTATAATAATAGACCACACTGTGCATGTGGTCGCCATCTTGTTTTTGGCTTTTTTTTGGGGGGGAGGATTTTTTTGGATTTTTTTGCCACAGTGCACGCGCACCCATGAGGCGCGGCCACGCGGCCTGGGAGAAAGCGAACTGGCAGCGAGGTAAGTTAGAATCCACCCCTGGGCAGAACCAAATCAAATAAATAAATAAAGTACCAGATCAAGTGATAAACTTGATTTTATATAAAATTAAATTTTAATAAGTGCAACTTTTATGCTGTCTCTTAGATATTTGCTAAACCGAAGGAGAAATCATTAAATACTTGTAGTATAATAATTACAATTAATGGGAAAACATAAACTTGGACCACAGGTCCATTTTACATTGGTTTAGCATGTAAGCCATAGCTTGCATGACATAGGAAGATATTTTGTGACCATCTTCAGCTTCCAACAGAAGAGAATATACGTAGAAATGTGGTCCTTTCATTACCCAACTAGGTTACTTCATCAATGCTAGGGAGTGTGGGGTTTGCTCCCTGTTTATATATGGTAGCTTGCCCTGTCAGTGTTGTTGGGGTACAGCTTTCTCCTTGATAATTCCTTGATTTTTCTGGGTTTTTTTTTCCTGCTTGATTATTTTTTCTGATTTTAATCTATTCTTATCTGAGTAATGTATGCTGGAGAGGATGTATCCTAGTCTTTTTGTTTCCTTCCTTCTTAGGTTTTTTGTTGTCTTTTTTGAATGGCATGTAAATGCTCTTTATTGCTATACTCTATGTCTATTGATCAGGGTAAGCTACTTATAAACCGAAAACAAATTAAATGCTCATTATCACTAAGGATGTTACCTAATCAGGTAATGAAACATGTACAAGCAAGCAACCAAGCTCAGAGAGTACCAAGGACTCTATATATCCAACTTACACACACACACACACACAGAGAGAGAGAGAGAGAGAGAGAGAGAGAGAGAGAGAGAGAGAGAGAGAGAGAGAGAGAGAGAGAGAGAGAGAGAGAGAGAGAGAGAGAGAGAGACTTCAGTTTTTTATTCAAGAACTACACTAAAAATAACAAAACTCCAGATTAGCAGATCTACATTGAAGGCAGAGGGTGTGAACAAAACAAGTGAAACAAATCTAAACAAACAATATGATATGAGATTTAGTATTGGCACAGTTTTGTGTTTTGATTATGTTTATTTTCCCAACCATTGTGGATTGAAATGGACTTATAAAACTAATTGCCTTTATAAATATTTAATTACGTTATAAGTGTACATACTTCAATGTGAACTTCTATAGTAACTGTATTTAAAAGTATTACATCAGTGTTTTCCATTAATTAAAGTATTTAAACTAACTAATTGCTAAAGTTAAATGAACAATTAACTTAAAGCTGCACTTTAAACTGAATGCATTCAAAGGAGATTAGCATATGGAAGGAAGGAAGGAAGGAAGGAAGGAAGGAAGGAAGGAAGGAAGGAAGGGAAGGGAAGGGAAGGGAAGGGAGTTTTTCCTATATAGACAGATTCATTCCATCTTTGTTCTTCCTTATACTTTATACTGAATGTGTAACATTATTTTTTCTACTCATCCAAAGGGCATTTAGAACAAATGGCTAACAATATAAATTATGTGAAACATACAAGACCTTGATTACATCCTGTAAAGCAACTGCGGTGTTTGAGGTCTCTGCGTTCAGTTTGAGCATAAAGGTTATTAGCTTTGCCAGGGACTCACTCAGCTCTCTCTCCATATGGCTCTCGATTCCCCAGTCTAGAGCTTTGTAGATCAATTTTCCTAATGATTCTGTCAACTAGAAAGGAAATACTGAGTGACCAGTCAATTCTGAAAATCTAGGACAGTTTTGTCAAAACCAATATACAAATGGCTGCCTGGGTGACTGGTATTAGAAGAAATTAGCTACTGGTTTTCATCTGTCTAGGCATTTTTAAAACAAAATTATAAATAAAAACAAATACAAAACTAAAAGAAAACATATTAACTAGTACAGTAACTTGAGGCAGCTGGCAATATTAAAACTAGAAAACAGTTAGACGCAGGGCTCTCCAACCTTGACAACTTTACGACTTGTGGACTTCAACTCCCAGAATTCCTCAGCCAGCCTATGCTGGCTGAGGAATTCTGGGAGTTGAAGTCCACAAGTCGTAAAGTTGCCAAGGTTGGAGACCCCTGGGTTAAAGCATGGGGATATCCTGATATCAATTGGGGGAGGAAACTATTTCACTGAGATTCCCATCTACTCCACTGCCAAAGAGTATCATCAGCTACACATTAAGGTTAAACTAGAAAGAAGGTTTTTTTGTATCCCTACTTCCAAGCTATCTTATAAGACAGCAGTAATGTTCTGAAGATATTCAGAAAGGATTAAGGAGCAGGTACAGTGCCACTAGCCTAAGTGTTCAATATACAGCATGGAATTGCCTTGAGTAATCTGCCTCTTCTGAAATCATTTCAAGAGCAGACCCTCATACAGCTTGTTACAAAAATCCAGCCTTGAGATAACCTAGATACGAAATCATTGGCTGAACTCTTATGCACCTCTTCATGAGGACTTTATGACAATTCAGAATCAGTTCTAGATCTGTGCTATTATAAAAACATGAGCTAGAGTTGAGAATGAAGAGTTTTTTTTTCTGAATCTGCTGTGACGTATCCAGTAGTGGGTTCTAAAACCCTTTGCTAGCGGCTCGCGCACACACTTGTGCAACACTTCTGCACATGCGCAGAAGCGTCCCAGACGGGTGTGTAGAGCCTCCTGCTGCTGGCACTACAGGTTCTTAGAAGCGGGACGAACCGGGAGCAACCCACCGCTGGACGTATCTGAAATCAAAGCAAAAGTAGTGCTTGTTTTGCTGGTTCTTTTTCAACACTGAAGCTCTGTGGCCTGTCAGTTTTTTCTGTTGGCAAGAGCTCGATTGATTCCACTTCCCAGCTCCTGGATTCAATTTAGAGTCTTTCCCACTCTTCTAATAATGTATGTTTCTATTGCTATTTTTTTTGAAATGCAACAGAATAATGACATGATGGCTTGACAGTTTTTCCTTTTATCAACTAATATGCTTCTATGCTGCATGAAATAGCAATAGTACTTAGACTTATATGACACTTCATAGCGTTTTACCGCACTCTGTAAGTGGTTTACAGTATCAGGATATTGCCCCCAACAATCTGGGTCCTCATTTTACCAACCTCTGAAGGATGGAAGGCTGAGTCAACCTTGAGCCGGTCAGGACTGAACTCCTGGCAGTGGGCAGTGGGCAAGTTAGCCTGCAGTATTGCATTTTTTAACCACTGGGCCACCATGGCTCCTGAAAAATGTTTTATGATCAAAATCAGGGGTGGGTTCCTACCGGTGCGGTCTTGCCTGTTCGTCGCCGCAGAGCCGAAGAAGCTGTTGGCGTTCGCGGCGGGGGCTTCCCCCGGCCGCTTTCCCCGGCTGCCGGGACGCTGCCATTTGCGTTCTTTTGCCCTCTGCGCAAGCAGAACGCTTTGCGCATGCGCAGAGGGCAAAAGAACGCAAACGGCGGCGTCCCGGCAGCCGGGGAAAGCGGGCGGGGGAAGCCCCGCGCTGCGAACGTCAACAGCTTCTTCGGCTCTGCGGCGACGAACAGGCAAGACATCACCGGTAGGAACCCACCCCTGATCAAAATGATGGGAGAAAAAGAGCAAAAGGATGCATAGGATGAAGGGGAGGGAATTTTATTCACCAGTAATAATTATGGATAGGATGCTGATCAGATGATATTTCTTAAATTTAAGGAAGATGAACATAACAATGATTGCCATCAACTTTATAAAAATAGAGGAGTGGAAACATTATGGATGTGGAAATATCCTCAGCTTTAGCTATTCCATTAGGTTTTTCTGCCATAAGGCTACATGGGCCATCACTAATGAAGACAAGTCCATGAAAATCCCAGATGTTTATTCATGGTTACAAGAAGAATGAAATCCCATCCAAGATAAATGAATGATCTAACAGCCAAACCTAAATATAGTCACTACCAAATCACTACATTATTTTGCTAATGTCAAGAGAATGCCATCAATTGTGTCAAGCATCATAATCTTACCTTATCTTCTAAAATCTCTCTTGGCTGTTGATTTATGTGACCATCTGAAACAAATGTTTTCGTCAATTTCAGTTTAAATTTAATTTGCATGTTCAGGGTGACCATGGAAGATATTGATAATAGATTGACCCCTGGTTATTTAAAAAAAACTTGTCAAATAAGGACAGCTGAGCAGCACTCTGTGGATCATAAACCTAGTTGTTAATCAAAATATTCCACTATTCCAACTTTCTTTTGTCAAATGGAATATGGGGGAGGGAGGAAACACTACATTATCAACATTCATCACTTCCTCTAGACTACAGATAGCATCTTTTCTTAGCCTGCTGCTTTCTCCCTTCATGGCCATATTGCTGGAACATGATAGTAGTCAAATACATCTGGAAAACTTAGGTTGAAGTAGGCTGATATATAGGATTATAATATTTTAAAAAAGTAACTGGATGAAGGTAGTCATGTATTTTATAGAGGACTATCTTCTGTGTTGGAACATGAAAACAAAGTTCCGTAGCCCCTCTTTCTGGGAAGCCATAAATCAGAGGAGAATAGATCGAGCCTCCTCATGACTGCTAACTCAAAGAATCCGAAACTTACAATTCTAATAAATGTTTTAATTATAAAAGAAACACAAAATATATATAACTGACTACATGCTCACCAGGAAAACATACGGCCGGCCGGACGGAATGAAAGCAAAGAGAAAAAGGGCAGAACAAAAGAACAGAAACCTGCACATGCGTATAAATCAGTCACAAGACACTTTGGAGATAAGAACTTCTCAGGTTGCACACACATAGAATAGATCAGTGGTGGCGAACCTTTTTCGGCTCGTGTGCCAAAAAGGGGGGGGCGCGCTCGCGCGCGCTCGCATACCCACACCCATTCCCTCCCCCCCCATGCATGCGCACAACACCCCTCCATGCTGCCCCCTGCGCATGCGCACACCCCCCACCCCCGCGCAAAGGCTTACCGGAGCCTGGGACGACGAAACCGGCAAACCGGAAGTGCGAAAAAAACACACTTCCGGTTTGCCGGTATGCTGTTTTTTGCACTCCGGAGGGTTCAGGGAAGCTCCCTGAAGCTCCGGAATGCAAAAAACTACAAAACGGACAAACCGGAAGTGCGAAAAAGTGCACTTCTGGTTTGTCAGTTTTGTAGTTTTTTGCATTCCGGAGCTTCAGGGAGCTTCCCTGAACCCTCCGGAGTGCAAAAAACAGCACACTGGCAAACCGGAAGTGCGTTTTTTCGCACTTCCGGTTTGCCGGTGGGAACCCTCGCGTGCCGGCTTCTATGGCTCCGCGTGCCACCTCTGGCACGCGTGCCATAGGTTCGCCACCACGGGAATAGATGCTCATGGAAGCTCATCTGACGAACTAAAACGTTAGTCGACATTCTGTTTACAGAATATGGTTTAAAAATAGAACGGAGATGTTGAATTTACTTGGCCAGCAGATCGGATAGGCACATATTCCCTAGTTATTATAGGAAGGTGTACTATACTTCTATTTCTGTAATAATTATTTCTATAAAACAGCATAAATACATTATCAGATTATACACATTTTTCTAGCTTTTAAGTGTGATGCTAGACTTCCAATGTTTCAATATATAGTGCATACTCCAGTGTTTTATTAAAGTTTTTATATAACATAACCAGTATAATTTGTTCTTATGATTTAAGGCAATATATAAAACTTCAAGCCTTCTAGAGGTATTTTTCAAAGGGAAAATTTTATCAGATACCTATCATTTTAAGAGAAGAAACTAAAATTAAGGTTTTTAAAATGCTTTTAACTTTCCTGGTCTTACTCAGTTGTGTCCTTCAAACAACAGCTTGTCATTATCAACAAATCTGAATGTAGAACCACCGGTACAAACTGCTGCCTTGATTACATTAAAATCAAATATTCAAATCTGAATTAACAGGAGTTGCTTGTATTTAATAAGCATTTTTTCTCTACTATAAATCTTTAGTTCTATTAACAATTCAACAGAATTAGATTTTGGAATTCTTATTTTAGAAAGAAAAATAAATCAATTTAATGATGTAAATGCTACTACATTAAATTTTCATAATCTGTAGTCACAGAGAAACATTTGCAATGATCTTAAATTCTATGATTTATTCTATTTCCCATTATTTACTCACAAATCACAGACGGTGAGGTGATTGTTTCCAGGTAAGCACATTAAAAATTAACATCTTAATTAAGGTAACTCATAATACATTGTAATATTAAGGGAAATAAGAAA
This sequence comes from Diadophis punctatus similis, assembly GCA_023053685.1. Taxonomy (NCBI): domain Eukaryota; kingdom Metazoa; phylum Chordata; class Lepidosauria; order Squamata; family Dipsadidae; genus Diadophis; species Diadophis punctatus. The sequence continues at coordinate 2,350,049 of JALIGW010000038.1, read as the reverse complement.
TTGTAGAAACACATGCTTGAAAATGGAAAGAAACCACCATTTCAGTAATTTTAATTGTAATTTCTTACCATAGTTATGTTTGATAGTGAAAGATATACTACCGTCAGAATGAATATAGAGCTCATCAATATCTGGAATCTTCATCTGTACTACAGAATCCAATCCCTGACCTAATATTTGATTCATTTTACAACAACAATGAAAGCAAATAGCCCAGGCTTGTTCTTCACTTATGGGCTGTTTATAAAATCTTAGAAACTGAGCTAGAGAGACCTCAGTGATATCCTTTGTATTAACCATTGTAATTGCAGGTTTTGTTCTTTCTTCCGCTCTTCATAGTACTAAGTGAAATCTTTACAACTCAACAAGTACTTTCACTGTGTCTAATTTATATCCTTTGATATGGTTTCAGGTTTAGTTGTTTAGAGAAAATGTGGATGTATGTCTTAAAGGGGAAGTAACTCTATACAGAGTTACTCTATACTAGAGATCTTCAAACTTGGCTGGCTGGAGAATTCTGGGAGTTGAAGTCCACAAGTCTTAAAGTTGCCAAGTTTGGGGACCCCTGCTCTATACAGTATTAATTTTGCCTAGATAAAAAATCAAGGCCAATTTATTTATAATACCCTAGATCTCTGCAACAGTTTCCTATAGATGAATAGATAGATAGCTGGATGTATCTTACAAAAATATTTATTTACTAAAAATAATTTTAGTTTTGATAAACTCTACATTCATCCAACACCTGAAATTTCTTACATTAATTTGCATACATACTTGTAATCTAATTTCAAACATCACATATTTCTTTGTAACTTAAAGTGTTATGGGAGTTCATAATATTAAATATATAAATAAACCATTATTTATATATTAGCCTATTTGATTATGCTAATTGCAATTTATTCAAACTGTGGTTCAACATGCATGATAGTGATTTTATTATGCTTCATGAAGTACAACAAGAAATTTCTTAAGTGTTTAAGAAGTTATTGTTGAAGCAAAAATGTCATGGTATCAAAATCACAGCTATAATTATAATAAAACATTTACTTAATTTTTTTAAAAAATGAGAAAAAAGAACTTTAAAAGAAACTCAGCAAAGACCATGTGATATCTCTTCAGGAGGCAGGTAGAAAACCAGGTGAAATTCATAATGGCATAGTACAGTGATGGCGAACCTATGGCACGGGTGCCACTGGTGGCACGCGGAGCCATATTTGCCGGCACGCGAGCCGTTGCCCTAGCTCAGCTACAGCGCGCATGTGTGTGCACGCCAGCTGATTTTTGGCTCGCGCGGAAGCTCTGGGAGGAAGATTTTGGCCTCCGGAGGGCCTCCAGGGTGGCGGGGGGAGCGTTTTTGCCCTCCCCAAGCTCCAAGAAAGCCTCTGGAGCCTGGGGAGGGCAAAAAAACGGGCCTACTGGGCCCACTGGAAGTCAGGAAATGGGGGAGTGGGGGGATCACGCATGCATGCACAGGGGGGTGGGGCAAGTGGGGGGCTTTGAATTATGGGTGTGGGCACGCATGAGCGTGCGATAGCGCGTGCGCGCACTTATTTGGCACCCGAGGGAAAAAAGGTTCGCCATCACTGGCATAGTAGAACATCTCATCCTCAGCCCATTGTAAAGAGATCTTCTATTTGGAGTAAGCTGTCTCGGTTTAAAGCAGGGGTCGGCAACCCGCGGCTCTGGAGCCGCATGTGGCTCTTTCATCCTCTGCTGTGGCTCCCTGTTGCTGGTCGGCTCCACAATTGATAGGGCTTTCGGCTAGGAGAGGTAGAGGAAAAAGGATGCCACACTAGGAGGAGACTCTATGGTGGGGGAACCGGACTTCCAGACAGCTCCAGAATTGAATGAGAGGCTTCCAGTTAGGACCTTTGTGGCTCTTTGAGTGTTTTAAGGTTGCCGACCCCTGGTTTAAAGTAACAGTTCCCTGTTATCTAAATACGTCTTGCAATCTGTGATGGTGCTGGGGTAGATGAAGTCAAGGGATTAGTTCTGTCCAGTTTTTATTGGCCTTAAATGGGCAGATCTGTTTCCCTGACCTGGCAACAAATTTTTGGCTGCTAGGAATCAGAGAAGTGGCAAGAGAACTGGAGAGGAGGCATTGTGGAGGAAGTATAGTAATTGTCAGCTCAGTTCTCCATTCCCATAGAAGTGTGGGAACTTGGTTATTGCTTTGTTTCCTTGATTTATTCATACTTATCACCTCCACACTTTGAACCCTTAGCGGCAATGGACAGGCTGCTACAGTGGTTTCTATTAAAATTTGGTCCATAAAGCTTTTAAAGATTTAGCAAGACAGCCAAGGAAAGATGTCCAGAATTCATGATTGAAGTAAATAGCAGATGCTATGAAGCTGTGGGAAGGGAAAGATTTGTAATTTCAAAAGGAATTTCAGATTGCAACCTCTGTAGTGTAGTTGCTTTCAGAAAGGAATTGTGATGGTTTGCTCTATAATAAATTTAAAAGAAACAAAGCAAAACGGAGCAGCATTTTTTTTGTAGATTACATATTGCAATGTATGTTTTAGTCTCCAAAAATTGATGCCAAATTTCAGTATCCTTGCTGTTTGCCCTTGAGCCAGTTTCTATTTGGCACTTTGCAGAGATCTCGTATTTTATGTTGTATCATACACAATCAGCCCTAGAATAATGGGAATTGCAGTTATTGGAGAAATACTGTGGAAAGATGATTCTCTTTCTCCAATCTGATTTGTACATAAATACATCTTCCTCAATTTCTCCCTGTACCTGTTAATGAAGGTTTTCTTAATTTTTCTTCTTCTTTCAAAATTATTCTGTATCTGTTTATGATGTAACTATTGTTTCTTTATCGCTGCACTAAACCTTAAGTATGCAGGGAAGAGGAGTAAAATTAAACTCTACAGTAATTGCTATGCAACGATTAAAGGAACTGAAAGGTGCCCTTTTTAGAAAAATCAAATATATGTCCAGCAATACTAATCTCGGGCTATTTGTGAGTTGCAAATATCCGGATGCAAAACATCTCAGCTGGCAGCAAAGCATTAGTTTACAATCAAATAATCAACAGAGCAGTATTTTTCACTCTTGATATTTTGTGGGAGTGGAAGCCCCCACGTCTTAAAGCTATCAAGAATAGAAATACTTAAAAGGAAAAAGGGCGAGCGTGAAACGAAGAGAAACTACGCAACAGGAGCTTTCCCCGTGAATCAAACTAAAGCGCGCTTCAAGGTCCCGCCTCTCTGACGGAATAGCGAATCAGAAGGCGAGAAGTTAAAGGAATCCCCTCTTCTGTTCTCCCTCGCCCTATGGGGGGAATCGTCGTCCGTCAGTCGTTCTCCTTCCGGTGACATCTTTTAATCCGGGATTCCCCGCCAGGCAAGATGGCGGCCTCTAGAGACGGCGAGGTGGTGTGGAACCGGTGGGACGTGCCTTGGCCTGCTTGTAATTCGGCCGAAGTCGTGCCGGCTGAACATGCTTCAGGTTAACGGAGAGATTTCAATGGGGAACGAGGCTCTCTGGATAAAACGGAAAATCTTTGCATTCCGCGTTAAATTTGAGTAATAGATAAAGCACGCTTGCTGCGGACTTTCCTGCCTTGTCTTTTTTCTTTTTTTTAGGAAATGTCGTTTACCAGGGGTCTCCAATTGGCAACTTTAAGACTTGTGGACTTCAACTCTCAGAATTCCTCAGCCAGCTTTGCTGGCTGAGGAATTCTGGGAGTTGAAGTCCACAAGTCTTAAAAGTTGCCAAGGTTGGAGGCCCCAACCGACAGACTTTTGGGTGATGGGACTAAATTATTATCCAGCTGATTTGATCTTGAGCCTACATAACATACTCGTACGATTGTAAATTAAATAGCTCATTCCGGATAGCTCATTCCGTTAATAAAATCTTACATTTTTGCCTATATAGGATTGTAATTTGTTTCTGGTTGATTTTAGTGGAAACATCTTTCTTTCTTAATGTTAACCAGTTGTGCCTTAGAAGTGTTTTTGGATGACTTAATACTGTTAGGTTTTTCAAACGATGATTAATAATTGATTGAACTGGACTTAACTTGAGGGATAAACACTTGTGAACAGGCACAATTCAGGAAAAAAACTAAACACATTCTACTATCCTACTGCATGAAGTCAGTTTTTGGTGATACAGTTCACTGTAAGGCAAGCTCAGAAAATTGGATTAATTGAATGAACCATGGTTTAATGAAACATACATAAATGTGCCATGCAAAAAACAGTAGCTATATATGCAGCAAGCATCTGGAATTCCATGCCAGGAAGTAAGCAAAATAGGTGAAGGATATAAGATCCTGCACAGAATCAATGAATTGCTGAAAGGAAAATGTTCTTTATAATTCATAATACTACAGCTTCTTTGCTAATCTGCTGCAGATCACTAATTCTGGGTTTCCCAAACTATCAAGTGTACCTCTTGAAGAGAGAGACGATACTTGGGGAAGATGGAAATAACCTTTTAACAACATTACAATAAATCTACCTTTCCCAAAGTTTTATTTTATTGTCATTGTTTGTTTGTGCTCAGATAATTTTTTAAGGGGATGTACCAAATTTATACCAAAGAGAGGTGTGGTGGCAACTGAACTAACTGATACTGGAATTTGAGAGCCATTTCCTTTGTTACTGGTTTATTGAGTGAATTTTTGCATCTTCCTATCGATGCATGTGTTTATATTTTCTAGTGAGCTGCCTTTCAGTTGTTTTGAAAAGATGTTGGGCTGTTGACAGCATGTTAAACAGCAAAATGCTGGTTGCAGAACAGAGCCTTCTGCATTCAATTATTTATAATTACCATTATCAGATGATTCATCAAAAGGCATATGGGAGTCTTAAACAGGTTGGTAGAATGTTGTGATCTTTTTGGAAATCTTGATTAAATCATTTTAATCTCTAGGAATCACACATATGTGGCGTCCAGCAATTCTGCTTTCTGGAATAAGGCCTTCCATAATAAAAAATGCTGAATTTGCCCATTGTGTCATCTTTAATAGAGAAATTCTTCAAGGAGGAGTGAAAAAAAATCCAAAAATAAGTTTAAAAAAGACTTAGCTAGCCCAACACTTAGAAGCTTATATTTTTTGCCATGGGAGTTATGAAATACTGACTGTAAGGATTTTGCATCAACTATATTTTATTTTGAATCTGTAAATTTCAAATAAATAGAATGTATTCGGTTCTGCAGAAAGTTTTTTGCTTAATTTTTGAGACATGTAGATTGTTTCTGTTCACTTATTGAAACATACACTACATTGAAACTTAATTTTGAACAAATTAGGAGTGCTCACTAGTATATATGCTAGAGATATGGTGCATATGAAGAATCTGGTTATAATTGTTATGAGTTATGAAAAAAATGATTCATTTACATCTAGAACTAAGCATATTTATTGGAAATAAGAATGCTATCAATTTGCTTGCTTTTTAATATAGGCCAGTAAGCAACATTTTTTATCTTCATAATTTCAGGTAGAACAGTGCTTGAAACGTTTAAGTTTAATGAATCTGGAAAAGTCGATTCAAAAAATTTCTCAGATGGATCTCATGTAAGTAACTTGTTAGCATTTCCATGTTTCTATAGTTTTATTAATAGAGGTTGTCCTTGAAATACGACTGTAATGGGCACATGTCAAAATGGTCATTAAGCAACACAGCATCACTTAACTATCAGGGTGGATAAAAATCGATAAAAAAAATACCTGATTTTTAAATCTAATTTTTAAAATCATATTTATTTTAACAAAATGCTTTTGTTATCTAAATATAGTTTTCTATTTAAGATACATTAATACTTTAGTTTATTCAGCATGAAATGGAGCTTAGTTATGTAGCATAAGGCTGTATATTCTGCAATATTTTCATTATTGGTAAACTCATTCAATGAATCCAAGCTCTGCAAGCTGAGATAACATGCACACTAAATAGGAAACCTTCATTTTGTTTGAAAATAATAATAATAAAGATTCTAACTACCAGCAAGAATAAGTCCTTACATTTAAAGAGCACCTGTCATTTCAGATCCATTATGGCAGTGCCTGTTAGCGGGCATACACTCACTTGCAGTCCACCATGTCACTCACCTTGTTGTGTCACTGTCGCAGCACCAGCCGACCCATTAAAGTGAATGCGACTGTCGGTCAGTCGTCAGCGGGTTAGGAGCCACTGTGGGACAGAGATGACAGTTGCTCTTTAAAAATTATGATTTAAATTGAGTTGATTGAAATCAAGCCTTTTTACTAATGATTTAAATCATGATTTAAATCAACTTGATTTAAATCACATCCACCCTGCTCACTACTCTTCCTGATGTAACCATTAAATGAAAATGAGAATTGTTAAATAGAGCAGAGAGTGCCTCGGGTGGGGGAGGCCCTGGTGGCCTATACAGGTTGCCTACCCTGAGCCTCTGAAGGCTACTTCGACCCCCGTGCTTCACTTTTCTCTGGGGTCCCTATAGTCTTTCAGCTTCTTTTCCACCCAGCAAGCAAGGGGAAGGCAGTGCATCCAGAGTTTGCAAACTTCTTCACAGTGTAGAAACACCACACTCCTCTGGAATTCCTTAAAGCAGATTTTCCCAGTACAGGTAGTTCTCAACTTATAACCTTTTGTTTAATGACCAAAGTTACAACGGCACTGGAAAAAAGTGACTAATGACCATTTTCCACACTTAACGACTGTTGCAGCATTCCCATGGCCATGTGATCAAAATTCAGGTGCTTGACAAATGGTTCATATTTATGACAGTTGCTGTGTCCCGGGATCATGTGATCCACCTTTTGCAGTCTTCTGACAAGCAGAGTCAACAGGGAAGCCAGATTTCACTTTACAACCATGTTATAAACTTAACTGCAGTGATTTACTTAACAACTGTGGCAAGAAAGATTGTAAAATGGAGCAAAACCCACTTAATTGTCTCACTTAGCAACAGAAATTTGGGGCTCAATTGTGGTCGGAAATTGAAGACTCCTTGTACAGTGTGACTACTGTCTGCAGCTACCATGTGATCAGGGGTGGGTTCCACTTACCTTCGCCACCGGTTCATATCACAACGTTTCGCGTGTGCACGAGCATCCCCTCATGCAATTTGGCTTCTGTGCATGCTCAGAAGCAGGAATGAGCCCGAAACACAGCTGAGGAGCTCATCAGCTGTGCTTCGGGCGAAGAAATAAAGGTCAGAATTCACCCGCGGGCGGGCGGGCGGGCTCTTTTTCAAGCCGCGGAAGGGGGAAAATTTGCAAAAAAATTAAAAAACGATGGCGGTGCGCACGGACTGACAGTGACGTCACCAGCGGGTCGCTACTGGTTCGGGCGATCCAATCCAAACCGGGAGGATCCCACCCCTGCATGTGATCCAGAAACAGCTCATTTGATTTAAAGAGTTGCAGACAGGTTGTATTGCATAGTCTGTGTCTTTAACATTATTAACATATCAGCTTGTGACAAAGCAGGAGAGAGTAGCATTCAAGCATATGTACATTTTCTTCTTTATTTGTTTTAAATAGAAAACAGAAATCTGAAAATTCTGAGGAGTTCTTGGTGCCCAGCCAGCCTGTAATAGAAGTTGTTATGGTGAAGATACTGGGTAGTTGCAAGCTTATACTACGTTTACTTGAATGTTGTTGTACGGCATTTTGGTATCCTTCCCAAAAGATATTTCTGTAGTTGTTGTTATCCTGTTCATTACTGGTGTGGTGCATGATTTTTCTGGTCTTAAATCTAGCATCATAATTTAGTATAAATGACTTTGATTTTTATTGAATTAAAAATGTAAATGACAAAAAAGTAAACGTGTTTTACTCTTCACTGTCTTAGCTCACTGCACTGAGCGCACTGAGCTGAGTAACTGTAAAATAGACATTTAACTTGGATTTCTAGCTTTTTGGGAAATATTCAGCCTTAACCCACTTGTTTCTCAGTTTAATTGTTAAACATCTGTGTTTGGAAGAGTATGTATTGTTCAATACTTTGATTCTGGGGTTGCTGAGTCGGTTATGGTATGTACACCTCTTTAAATATTTTTATTGTTTCACTTCTAGTTTTCATTTACATATTTATAATAAAGATTTTGCTTAGCCAGTTTCTTGCCAATTAGATTGGGGGGTGGGGGGGCATACCAATGGGTATTGTACCACACCACAATTTATAAAGTTCCAACTGCATTTATTGCTGTGGTGGATCCAGGAAAAGTGGTTGATGAAGGAAATTAAATGGCATCTTCAGAAACTCTGGAGCTTTGTTTCAGCTGGGATGGGAAAAAGGAACATACTTTCTTGTAAACTTTTATTTATTTTTCCCTAATTGGTTTTGAGTGGAAGAAATTTAAATATGGCAGGTGCCATTAGTGTAGACCTGGTTGTGGGCACTGTATGTGTAATGGGTTTTATATGCAGATCCCTTTTTCCAAATGCTCAGTTTGGGATTTTCCTTCTATGCAAAATAATATCAGGTCGTATATCTTAATTTCAATAAAATTTTAGCAGTATACAGATGGGTTACTGCCCAACCATTGGAATTCATTTTTCCCAAAGATGGAACTGTAGTCTTTCTTAACTGTGTCAGAATTGCTCCATTATCTGGTAACTGGATCTCTCTTGTTTCAGATTAATAAATTTGCCAGACATTCTGACCAAAGTAGATAACTCATTCTTCTATCCATCTATCCTCCTTTGCTCTTGATTAATGATTATGAATTCTGCTTTCTGTATGCATGTGTTTTGTCTATTTAAGTAAGGCTCATAGCATTTCAGATCCTTATACTAGTAACTAGCATTTTCAAAAATCCTGGGATGCTGTTCTAATATTTAGAAGCTACTCACTCCTTTCAAGTGACAAATGTCTTTGACTTTTTCTTCAGGATTACTGTTAATTTTATTTCCAAAGTTTATTGTGAGTCAGTACTGGTTAATTCATACTGAATTGGAGATCTTAATAAAAATCAGAAGCAAACACAGAATTATGTTAGCCAGTATCAAGTGTTACATCTCTCTTTGTGTTTTTCCTTTATTACTCTAGGATTCTTTATGGAGCAGCATTAAAAAAGCTTAGTACGTTATATAAGGATCTGTTTGAATTGCTTCAAGAAGTAGCAAAAATGCACCAAAGGCCATATATTAAAGGATTTGTCTTTCCTTCTGAAATAAATGATTTTATGGAAACTAGTTATTTAGAGATTAAGAAGAAAATGCCTAAAGCATTTATAGAAAGGAAAACTGGCACTGGATGGATAAATACATTGTTTTCGGTACGTAAGACTATATCCCACTCTCAGAATCTGAGTGTAGCAGTTCCTCCAGCAGTCAAGAAAAAAAAGAAGAAAAAGAGGAAAGGTACCCAAAATACTTCTGATATTGGAAAACCAGTTTTGATCAACAGAACTAATCAAGGTAAATAGTAATGGCTGCTTAATTTACGTCAATATTAGTAACAGTCACACTCATGCTTATATTACAGCATTGAATACATTTTTGTAGTGCTTTTATAACTTGTATTAAGTTGGAAGATCCGTGTTGATTACCTTTTCTCTTATTTGTGTGGAGAATGCCTGAAGAAAAAAGATGGAAGAAAAGTAGGGAGGGATGATAATTGCAAATGCTTAGATGTTTCTTTGGAACAGACTATTGAATTAACTACTGGTGGGAAATCAGGATATCTATTTAGAAATTCAGTGCAGATTACACTAATGTACAAAATAATAATTTATTGAACTTGCATGTTCAATTCCCAACAACTGTGCCCTAGCTTACAAGTAAAAAATTACAATAGAGCTATTAAAATCTGGCAAGCATGACAGATAAGAGAGAATGAAGTGAGGGGTCTTACTGTCCCTCTCCAAAGGCCTGGGTGAAAAGCCAATTTTGCTTCTGTGAAAAACAGCAGATATTGTGAGGGAAAGCTCATTCTAGCAGTGATTCTCAACCTTGGCAGTTTGAAGATGTGTGGACTTCAACTCCCAGAATTCCACAGCCAGCAACGCTGGCTGGGGAATTCTAGGAGTTGAAGTCCACACATCTTCAAACTGCCAAGGTTGAGAAACACTGTTCTAGAGGGCAGGTGCTGGTACAGAAAAAGTATGTTTGGGGATCCCAATAGATGATATTTGTTGGTGAAAGGAACCTGGAGCATGCTGATCCTGAAAGATCAAAATGACCAAGCTGACATTATAGCAGATTTACTGATTTAAACCTGCTGTTGTTCAAGATTATATATGTTTTTAGTTTTATCTCTGTGCCTTTTCTTTTAGGTCTTGCAGAGAAGTTGGAGTTTGATCTGAAGACATTATGCAAGTATCCTAAACCTGTATCACAGGAGGTTTGTCCATTCTATTCTTGTAGGCTTGTATTTATTTATATTTGATGGTCAGTTTGATGTAATAGTTAAGACATTAGATTAGATCTGGAAGACCATGAGTTCTAGTCTTGCCTTAGGCACAAAGCCAGCTGGGTGACCTTGGGCCAATCACTTTCTCTCAGCCCTGGGAAGGAGGCAATGGCAAACGACTTCTGAAAACCTTGCCAAGAAAACTGTGGGGACTTGTCTAGGTTGTCTCCAAGAATCAGACATGACTGAACAGAAGGAAAAACAATTTTATCTCACATTTATTTTGGATCAGCTGAAGGCAATTACATAACTGATGTTCCTGTCTCCTGTTTTATGCATAGCAACCCTATAGAAATAATATCTGGCCCATAATCATCCAGCTGGCACAGTCTGCATTGTTTTTCTTTGTTTGTTTGTCATAAGCACTATCTGCTTTGTAATTATGTATATGAATAAACATATCCACCTATCCCTCTCCTTTGTAAACAGGGTTAGTGGTTTAATTGTTAAGTTTGTGTAATGGAAGTTTATTCCGTTGAATATGGATTTATAGGATCTCAAGAATATTTGGGAATGGTTTGATGGTCAGGAACACACTTTCAAGTGGAAAGCTTTAATTCCTGTCTCATTCTTGTTTGGTGTCTTTAGAATGTGTGAAACCTTTGAGGGAATCTACTCCTAATTAAAATAAGCACACTAATCAATTGTTTAATTTGGTCCTAGAGAATTTCATAAGTTAATCAGGTGTTCTGTGGAATTTTCTTGGTCACAAGAAACAGTGCTTTTTTAAAAAAAATATGAAGAAGAGGTAACATTTCACAGTCCTGGAAACTACTTTGATATGCATTTTAGGAGGCCATTCAAAAAGCAAATTTTGAAGACTCCAAAGGGATATTTGTTCATGGTTAACATTTGCCTTGTATTAACTCTAAACCTTTTAAACTGTCATCTATTTAATTTTTCAACTTCTATGAACTTTTTAGCCAAGGATGCTGTGTGCTAAAGTTTATTCTGAGTCTTAGCTTTTTAATTGTTCTCCAGTGTTAATTTTTTGCTATTATATTTCAGAATTCTAAATTCAGTAATATACTTCCTGAGTCAAAGAAAATCACATCTATTTCTTCTAAAGCCCTGAGATCTCGGCATCTTCACTCTTTTGTGTCCAAGTTTAAAGAAGTGCACTCCTTTGAAGAACTGTCTCAAACACTGAAAACAACAGTTATCTGGTGTAAAAACAATAAATTTAGATCAGGGGCTTTCTTCTTAGGAATGAAGCTTTTAAAAAGCAAAAGGCTGCAGCATGTGGAAGCCCAAGGTTGCAGGTGTGTAGATTGTTAGTCCTTGTCTTTCCATATCTTCTAAACAGGCTCGGTGTAATCCTGAAATATAGGTGGTCCTTCCTTAGCAACCACTTGTTTAGCACCTGTTCAAAGTTACGGTGGTACTCAATAAAAGGGACTTAGGACCAGTCCTCAAAATTGTGGCTATTGCAGCATCCCCATGGTGACATGATTGGGATTCGATCTTCCTACAAGCTAAGTCAGTGGGAAAGTTGGCAGAGGTTGCAAGTTGCTTCTGCCTTTTTTGGGGGGGGGGAGCCCCTGAGCAGTATGGGGGTCTTATCCGTACTGATAGTGCTTGCCCACATCACCCACTTGCCTATACTTCATAGCGCTTGCCTGCAGCATCCGCCCTCCCATGCTCCATAATCTGTGATGCCTACCAGCGGTGTCTGCCTGTAGCTGTCTCCCACCTGTCTGCTTGTCTCAGACACATTTCACATTTCAGACACAAGTGTTTTTTGGGTTCATGCCTCTTCCCATATCATAATTCAGAGGCCTGGAAAGTTTGAAAACTTATATCTAGAGAACTATAGTTTCTCCGGTCCCCAGATGGATGCTAAAAGTATTTGATTTCCATATTTGTAATATGGAAATGATGAAACTTTTTTCTTGTGCATGTTAATAAAATTAAACCGCGTGAATGGTGTTGGAGCATGCCTCTGCATCCATAGTATTAAGCTTTCTTCTGTAACCTGTTTCAGATTTTGATTAGTCGATTAAGCTCTTCCAAGCTGACTAGAACTTTGACATGTGAAAAAACTGGATTATGCAAAATAAATGACTCTCTTGGTTTTACAGACTCTGCTCTTTGCTGCTTTAATTGCTAATTTTTTTTCTCTTACAGATTGCAGCGGAAACTTAGATGTGTTAAAGCCACTATCTGTAAATTCCTTACACTCCAAAGTTGCAGAGAGAGACCCATTCAGCTTCTTAGAGGAAGTCCCCAGAGAAATAGTAGACGGTCACGGAAGCAAAGCTGTGTTTCACAGGCTACTCTCTTCAAGGGAACTGTATCTCCTTTCTTCAATCAGTGCTTTCTATTTCGGACTTTGGACTCCAGTGATACAAAGATTTTTGAGGAAAGTATCCATGATGGCATTTCTGGCCCTGCAGTGTTGGAGAGTCATCTTACCCATATACAGAAAGAAGCCGCTGAACAGATAGATGACATTGATGATATTTTTAAAGTTATAGGTCTCTAAGGCTATTTTCTGTTAAATAATCAAAAATGATGTTCGGTTCAAATGTTATTTCTATTCCATTATAGCAAATGCAGGCAACTGTTCTTAGGTTCTTAGATTTTGAGGTTGTTAAAAAGCAAGTTGTAATTGTCGGTGGACAGTTTTGAATCATCCCTCAATTCCTTATTTTTATAGCAACGTTTTACTGTCTTGTATCTGTAGGAGTGTTGCTACAGATCACATGAAACTTAAGTTGAAGCACTTGCCGAACAAATGCTAAGAATAGTTGAATAACAATTTCCTCAAATAATTCTTTGAGGTGAATGGACAGTGAGGACAGTGGAGGGGAAAAAGCAACAAAGAGCTAAAATGGAGTGCCTTCAGAGCTTATAGCAAATACCTGGAACCAAAAGATCACTTTGCAATATTAGATGGTTACAGGAACGATCCATTTTTAAATATCAGTAAGAATATGGCTGTGAATTATACTTAGTATTCTTTAAAGTGATACACTTCGATGTCCAGTCCTGACAGGACAACTTAGCGGTGTCCCAGGTTAATGTTTTATCCCAGAAAGGAAAAAAAACTTTTTAAAGAAGGGGAAAAGCTTGCATTTTTTAAAGTTACGTATGACATGTTTATCCTTTCTATGACAGCACACAGAATACAGTGAAACAGGGTTTATTACTGTCTTCTATTTGTTTTATTCTTATTTGCCTAGAGTTACTTGGACTATTGAAGTGCCTTATAAATTAAATACCTGTAATTTGTTAATAACTTTTTTTTCATATCTATCTCGGTCTTCTTCTCTTATACACGCAGAATGTAACTTTAATTGGTAACAAAGAGCACAAATACATTTTTATCAATTTAGTATCAAGTGATTCAGCTAATTTACTGCTTAATTCCTCAAAACATTTTCTGATAAATGTGATGTAATTCCTCTCTATAAGTTGCTCTAGTGAATCTCCCCTCTGCTACTTTTGCTGATTTTCTAGTGGTTGCGATTGTGATACTGTAATCCAAAGTGGGAGTTTCAATTGCAAGGGAAAGAGTAAAAAGCAAGACCACCCCCTCCCCATTGCCTGTTTTCCTAGACCCTTAATTCTTTAATCTTAGATGGCACTCCATAGTTAAAAGTCAGCATCATAGTCTGGCTCTTTTTAAAATTTTATAAAATTCACCAATTATCTGCACTTTTGGGTAGGAAAAAAAATTCCCACAAAGGTCTGGCTCATTTGTCTATTTTAATTCCAATTTTTTTCAAAAGCACTTTCACTGAAAAATCTTTTAAAGATTTAAAACCTTTAATCTGTTTTAAACTTTCTTATAACCACTCTTTGTTAAGCTTTTTGCCAAAAGTTTAAAATCTTTGATTCTTTTCATTTTAATCCAGAAAAATTGTTGACGCAACAAGTGGAATTCTCTTCCTATCACTCACAATATCTCCTTAGTTGTAAATTATATTCAAAAGCATTTAAAAATTGGGCTTGTGCAAACCTTTTGTCCATATGAACTGCATTATAGCTGTGGACGTAGCTAACCCATAGCTGCTCAACTCACAAGCTTATCACAAACATCTGTTCCTGAAATCTACTCACAAGGAGCAGCTGTCCAGAATGCAGCTAGGTGCACACAGATGTTTTCTGGAAAGACTGCTGGAATTTATTGTCTGGCCACCATTGTTGCTGCACTACTCTTCCAGAGATGTTTAATCTGCCATATGTCTTCACCAGAAGTCCAATTTCTTACATTTTCTTATGTTAAGTTGCTATCCACATAGACGACTTGACCTTGATGGTCCAGCAACTATCACTGACATAATGCATAAATTTATATTGTTTCATTTTAATGCAAAGTGAGTGATAAACACACAGCACCCAAAATATTTCTGCAGATTATCATTGTAGACAGAACCTCATTTGGAAATTATGGTTAATGCTTTTTGGTGGATTAAATAATTATTTCTGAGCTAGTGATTTAGTTCCATTTGTTCCATTTCCTCCTGATAGATTAGCTCAATCAAATTAAACTCTTTCTGCTTGCTAGTATTTGTACTCTTCTGTGATACGTGACGTATCACAATGTTTTTTGCCTTTGCGGAGCTGGGGTGGATGTGGCCTGCACGTGATGCATCCGGCCTGTGGGCCGCCAGTTTGACACCCCTGATTTAAAAGTATTGAGATTTATGAGCATGTTTTTTTTGAATCTAAGAGTTTAATGGGACAGAGGTAAAAGATAATAGCTATGTGGCCTTTAGAAATTTTTAGTAATACTTGAAAAAAATTGTGAGCTAAGTAAGAATGTAAACTTAGAATTATGACACTCAAATGGTTGCAGTCTAAAAAAAATCAAGATATAATAGGGAATAATGTCCAAGAATGAATAGTTTAGCATTTTGCTTTAAAGAAGCAGCACAATACAAAGAATCTCTTAAAACCATCCACAATTAAATCTATTTCAATATGCAGCAGTGTTCTGAATTATTTTTCAGAGCTTCCTTTTATAGAAAGGAAGACTCAAAAAATGAGATGAATCAAAGGGTGAATCAAAGAATGAGATGAGCTCAAAAAAGGCCTCAAGAGCCATAGTTTGCTTCATCAAATGCTTTTCGAGCCCGTTTTAGTTCTTCATTCATTGTTAACAAGTCCTTCACACGAGCAAATTTTCGCGGGTCTTTACGAATCAAGAAGACAATATCTTCAACCTGTACTCGGCCTTGTCGTCCAATCGACATTGCTTTGTGGGTCTATTGGACAAAAAGAAAATCCATTTCAATTAAATCCAATTAAAGACATTTTCTGTGATGCTACTGAGTTGTGCTCAGTATTTAGACAATGTACTTGCTTATGAAAAAGAAAGCAGAAGCTGATTATTCACTGACTTTGTGACTGAGGGGAGACTAAAACTTGGATATTTCTGCTTCTAGTACAATACTTTAATCACTATGCTATTTGGTTCATTAATAGTCTGAGAACTAGTTTGGTGCACTGATTAAGGCATTAGTCCAGAAAACAGGATACTGAGTTCTAGTTCTGCCTTAGGCATTAAATCCGGCTGGGATACTTTAGGCCAGTCACTCTCAACCAAACCCACCTCACAGGATTGTTATGAAAAATAGGAGGTGGAAGTAGTATTAGCTATGTTTGCTGCTTTGAGTTACTTATAAAAAAATAAAGTGTGTGTGTGAAAAATTGGAAAACAAATTGTTATTGGAAGGTTACATGGTTGTGTCATAACAGCTTTTATACCGGTCTCTGAACTCTTCTTGGTTTTACATAAAGCATAGAACTGCAAGGAAACAAAAGCCCAAATATAGCATCTGTTGTATCAAATCTCTAATAAGTAGTAATATATTATAAGAGCCTACCATTTCTGTGATGAATTCTATGACTAGATCTTCAAGAATATCCACCGACTCTGTGTAAGGATTCTGATCATCTCCAAATCCATACATCATACACCTCACTGGAATTAAGAAAGCAAAAATCATGTGCAGGAGGGCACCAAATGGAGCAGCGTGGAAGACTTATGATCTACATAATTATTCAGTGTCTTCTAAATTCTCCATTCAAGCAAATTGTAATCGTATTTTTAAAATAAATCTACTGGGGAAAGTGTAGTTCAAACTTGTGAGGGGAAAAATGACACTGTCTTACTGTAACTTTCATATCACTGTTTAAAAGATCATTTAATAGAACATGTTGAAGGAGGAATATTCTGAGAAAAGCCACTTTTATAACCCAAATGAATAAAGTAGCCAACAAGTTCTAAACTCCAATTTATGGTTCAGGAAACTTGCACCACTTACATTATATAAGCTTTAGTACAACACTTCAGTTTTCATAGAAATGATATTTTACAATGAAACTACTTAGAGAGGCTTTTGCCTTACTGTTAAAACAGTGGGCTGAAAAGCAAACTGTGCCCTTAGAATTGCCATGGAAGTATTAGCAAACGCAAAAGCCCAGAATACAAATATACTGCACTGTAGTAAAAATTAAATATTTTATTAGTAGTTGATGCACAGTTGTTCATCATTAACTCACTGCAAGACCAACTGGCAATGAAAGACATCTTACATGACTCATAAAATGTGAAACATTCAATGGATATTTCATTTTTTGTGCTACAAATTGTATCAAATGACACATGAGCAAATGTAAATAGCAATGGCACTTAGACTTATATATCGCTTCACAGGGCGTTACAGACCTCTCTAAGCGGTTTACAGAATCAGCATATTGCCCCCAAGAATCTGGGTCCTCATTTTATTGACCTCCGAAGGAAATGATGTTAAGTATAACTTAACCATCTCAATTTCTTTTTACTTAGTAATGCAGATTGATGGGATACAGACGCTAGACAAAAATCATTCAATAATTCACAGTAATACTGGCATTCAAAAAGTGTACTGCATACCAGAGAGATTCTTCAAAAGTGGAGACTATAAAAGGGTTAAGTTTCCTTACTACCTATGAAAACATAGAAAGCTGCCTTATAAAAAATTAGGTCATTAAAACTAATATATCTCTATTTCTTATACTAATAGACGGCATTTCTTTGATATCTTCAGCATGCAAATAATCTACTTTACTCTTACTTGTAAGGCTGACATCAACTTACATTCTTTGGAGAACAACCGCTTCCTTTTTCCCTGTCCACCATCTGGCCCTCCTCCAGCGTCTTCAGTATCTTCTTCAAACTATAGATAATAAATCCAAAATTTGGGTGAAAAAAGAGGCATACCCCAAGATAAAGCTAAGAAACAAGGAATCTAAAATTATTAGGATGGTTAAAAGCAGAGAGATAGCAAAGAGTTCTAAAAAGATCTCTTGAAGTTGGAGGAATAAACAGTACAATATGGAAATAAGTTTACTGTAAACAAATATGAAATTATGCTTACAGACATAAAAAATCACATTGATAAGATCTCAGCTAGAACCTTGGGATGCTACAGGCAAAGTTCATAAAAACATCAAGTACGGCAACTGAAAAAGGCATATTCCATGCTACATATCATTTGAAGAATTTAACAAACTTATCAACAGTACTATAATGCCTTTATAAAAAATATATGAATACTATACAGTTCTGTCCACAGTACATTAAAATGATATTAAAAACCTAGAAGGGAAATCTAAATGACAACCAGACTGGAGTAACTCATTTCAGAGAAAATTATAAGTAAGAAAAAAAACTTTGAGCAAAAATAGAATACTATGAGAAAATGGATAGGGACAAATCTATATACTCATAATTCTTAGCAGAGGACTGTGCAGCAATTTGGAATGAAAGGAGAAAAGGTGATTCTTAGCAGATGTTGGTACTTGTGTTGCACATATTGACAACTCCTTAAGCTGCATCTTGCTGTGCAACTCCAAAAAAGATGCATATGATTTAACAAAATGCCAATAACAAAAGATGCAACATAACTGCCGATATGTTTTCCCAACCAATTCCATTTTGAATACAGATGTTTACTCTAATATATTTCAGCATGTAAAGGTACTGATCTGCTTGAGCTGCTCTAAAACTAATTAGAAAAATTAGTAGTTTCTAACAGCTATTAAATATGCTAATTATGGGGGATTGCTTTCCATTCTGTTTCCTTAAATTTTGTGTTTCTCATAGACATCTAAAATATCTAACACTTTGAATGATGGGGAAAGAGAAAAGATAATTTTTTGAAAAATATTTTCTACAAACATTTTTTTGCAAATTTTATAACAAGCAAGCTTTACTTATAGTGTTTTTACCCTTCACCAACTAATTTGAATCAAGTCTACAACCTCATTTATATGCCATGAATCCATGAAAATAATAATAATAAAAAAGGTCCATCATCAAACACATAACAACTGTATTAAATCAAAGGGCGGTCCTATGGAGCAAATCTTATTGCAGATGCATCTTGAATGAGGGAGACTGTATGTTTGAAATTAGTTTGTAAAGCATCATACCACTATGAAATATGATTCTTCTCAGATGTTCTGGATTATAACTTCCAACAATTATAGCCAGCATAGCCCATGATCAGTAATGAAGGAAATGCTAAGCAGATGTTAATGCAAAGTACAAAAATAATAGAAAGCAGAATTTTAGAATCTGTAAGGAGTACATTGCTGGCCCACATCTAGTACACATTAATTCCACAATAAACCCCCTTAACAACAATTTAACTGGAATGCTACGGGTTTCCTGCCTTGAGTAGAGGATTGGACTAGAAGACCTCATAGTTCCCTTCCAGACCTATGATTCTATGATTTATGAGATTACTGGGAATTACCTTGTATTAACAGGATTACATCAGAAAATGTAAAACCAAATTCAAATTTATCTACCTGTAAATCTCCTAATACCCAGGGAATCTTATTGCGAGTTTTGTTTGCATAAAATGAATCCAGATTAGAATCCTACACTCCGAAATCCAGAGCGAATAAAATAATTCATCTGGACTTATTTTATAGCATCTTATTCCAGGTTTTCCCTGCTCCATTATTTAAAATGATGCGCTGCTATCAACGAACAGGCTGTAACTTTCAATGCGAATAATACCCAATAAACCCTTCAGTTCTCTCTAATCGATGGGTGCGGTTGTCTCCAGCATCCCCGGGAAATTTTGAGAAGGCGGAGGCGCCACCTTCTCAGTTGGTTCTTAATCACGGTTCACATCTTTTGTGCTACGCAACACCTTATGTTTCGGCTTCACTTACAGGTGGGTCTTCTTCCTCGTCGGCCATGTTAGCATCAGATATTACCTCCTTCCAGATATAAAATCTAAGACCGTTTGCGACTAGCAACTCTCCCCCTCCGCTTCAATACGGAAGGCAAACGTTCAACTGCGCATGCTCCTTTGAACAAATGACACTATAGCAGGGCTCCCGTTCCTTTTCCACTGGCTTCATTGGACAAGAGTCACGCATGCGCAACCTTGAGAATGACCGGCACCGGAAGGTATTCTCCAGGGGTTTTTCACATCTGTTGGGAAGCATCTGCACGGACGCCTTAGAGCGGCGAAGAGATACAGAAAACGCACACTCGGGGCTGCTTTCTTGTGATCATCTGGATCTTTCGAGCCCTGATTTATAGCCCTAGTGTTTAGGTACAAAGAGAAAAGTAGCTTTGAAATGTTTAAAGAATGATTGATAAATTAAGTCAGGTTTGCTGTTTTGATTTCTCTACCTAAGATACCGCCGTCCAGTGTGCTGGTTTCATAAATACAACACTATGTTTGGCTTAATAATGGAATACTGTACACATCAAAACTGAGTTCATGTAATAATCCTACATAAATCAGAAGAAATTCGGCTTAATGTGTTATGTAAATACAGCCACACTACTTTGCCATTTTCAGTCTTTTGCCAAGTAGCAGAAGCTTAAAAAAACAACTATAGACTCGCATCAAAGCTTGTTATTTACCCTTTATCAGAATAAACACCCTTTATGATTTTATCTTCAAATATTGACGTAATTGGGGAATACTTAGCTCCTGATATTCCAACTATTTTGAGTTCATGAAATTTAACATATCCGAGCATGCATTAAGATGCTGTATACCCTGGAATTAGTATTCATTGTGATGAGTACATGTGTGAATGTATGCAGGGTAATGCATATTACCTCTCTATGAATGTAAATATGAATTGCTTCTGTATTGCTCATTTTGAGTCCACAAACTGGTCTTTATGAAAAATCCTGCCATTATTAAATCATTTAGCTATTGCATTTGATCTTAATTTCAAGAAACAAAGAGTAGGCTGCTTGATAGGGAAAAGAGGATTGGAAATTAAAATGACAGCAATCAGGAAATGACTGCTAACAATCCATCTGCTGTTGAAAGTTAATTATTCTGTAGGCAACAAGGCAACTCAGAACAGTAATAGCAACATGTGCCGTCTGACAGCGGCTTATATAGGAGCTGTCAGATGGGCGGACCAATGGCGGGGTAGTATTCTCCCGCCGGCTGGCTGCTCGCATCTTGGCCAATCAGGGGCGTCCTGCAGCCGGAACATCTTTAGGCATCGTCGTAACCCCGAGGACTTAACATTAAGAGAGTTTAAAGTGTAGTTTTAAGCGGAGTAAAGTACTTAGAACTGCATCAGCCATCTCGATTCTTTAGCCCCGTCATGTGCCTCTGCTAATTAGAGAAGTTGTGCAGTTGAGTAGTCTTATTAACAAAGCTGACCACTTTAAAAAGGAATGCTTTTGACTGTATAAGAAAGTCCACATTGCATGCAGTAGAATTGTGCTGGGTCTTCTGTTTCCACATAAATATATACATTTATTTTAAATAATTCAATACAAATGATGGCAATTCAATCTTTGCTTTAACATACAGTATCTAATAAATGAGGCTTATTATCTCACTTGTAATTGATTCCAGTCAAATTATTATTGAATGTATTTTTAAATCTGCTGGAATTTGTCTTTAGCTTAAATTCTTTATTCTGAGATTTGCATTCTGAGTTGAAAGAAAAATGGTTTTGAGGTTTTGTGTGTTATCCATTCAGGATCTGATTGTCATATCTTTCATCTTTCAAAGCTAAAGACTCAAGAGTCTTTTATTTCTCATAATTTGGTTCACTTGATCTTTCTTTTCCTACTTCTAAGCATAACATTTAATCTCTGAAATTCACATTTAATCAAAACCAGTGTGTCTGTATATATCTATATTTATATGTATATATACATATACATATGTATGTATGTATGTATTTACAGTATGTATGTATATAACAATATTGAATTTACATAGCATTTATTGTTCCAAAATAATTTATATTTATACAGCATCTAGCATGAAGTTTGAAACAAGATACTTCCAAATAAAATGCTTTATTCAGTGGATAATGGAAGATTTCCAGTAACATGAGCTATGAAGCATCTCAATACATGGATTCCAATATAATTCAAAGAACTGTGGAAACAAAGACAGAAATATTATATTAGTCTCATAAAAATAAATTTGCATTTGTTCTCTATTCTTGCTCTTGCTGCCTTTGCTTGAGGAACAACTCTTCCTTAGAGTTTAGGTTCAGCTAAATGGAAACACTAGCCAACCTTGGCTAATCTCATGGTCCTGAGCAGTCAGCTTTGGTAAGTATTGGGATGGGAAACCAAGATGGTACATTGTAGATTAGATTGGTAGCAAGTAGTAACTGAAAATTTCAAAAGTGAAACTCATACTTTAATACAAGGCAATGGCAAACTACTTCATATTATTTCAAGAAAATAACATATGACTTTGTTAGCTGTTACCTGATAGGAAAAAGTTGAGGAAAACATGTGTGAGCATTTTTCTCTACAAAGTCTTGAATCTGTAGCACATTTTTTGCCATCACTGATTTTGATGCTTTGTCAATTTTGGTTAATACAAGCTGTCAAAAGACAAAAACATACCCACCAAAAATAGATTAGAACAAGTTTTTGAAACCTTAAATTATTTTTAAGTTCAGCAATGAATTAGGTTAGGGATCCTCACAGGCTGTTCTTTAAAAGAATAAGATCCTGGCCTTTCCTCTTCCAACATTTTTTTTACTTTGAGATATATTTTTTGAATCTGAATTTCATCAACAACTTTTATCTCTACCTACAAAGTACATGGCCTAATTGAACAATCTACGTGGGTCAAACAATTAACTAATATGGTTGGATGCAGACTAAATTACAGTAGTCATATTTGAATCCTGCTAAAGCACTAGAACAGGGATGTCAAACTGGCGGCCCATGAGCTGGATGCATCACGCGCAGGCCACACCCACCCCGGCTCCCCAAAGGCAAAAATGGTTGCGATACATCATGTGACATGATCGAGTTTGACACCCGTGCATTAGAACAAGTCAGTTATAATTGTAAGGTCAAATGGAACTAACTGGGTCAAATTCTATGTATTTACAGTGGACGTAAATCTATACACCCCTGTGAAAATGAGTTTTTTGAGATGTAAAAAAAATCAGACCAAGATAAATCACTTCAGAATTTTTTTTTTCATTTTTAATATAGCATATAACACATACAATTGAATTGAAAAGCAAACTGAACAGGGGTCTGAGCAGGGGTGAAATTCAGCAGGTTCCAATAGGTTCTGCAGAACCGGTAGCGGAAAATTTGAGTAGTTCGGAGAACCGGCAAATACCACCTCTGGCTGGCCCCAGCGTGGGATGGGAATGGAGATTTTGCAGTATCCTTCTCCTGCCATGCCCACAGAACCGGTATGGGAAAATTTTGAATTTTGCCCCTGGGTCTAAGGACTTTTTATATCCACTGTATACTTCTTAAGGAATGAAGTCCACAAGTCAATGATAAAGGAAGCACATAATATAGGCCCATAATATAAATTGAATTACAATTGAATTGAAAAGCAAACTGAACAGGAGTGTGAGCAGGGGTAAAATTCAGCAGGTTCCAACAGGTTCTGGAGAACCGGTAGCGGAAAATTTGAGTATTTTGGAGAACCGGCAAATAACACCTCTGGCTGGCCCCAGAGTGGGATGGGAATGGAGATTTTGCAGCATCCTTCCCCTGCCACGCCCACCAAGCCACGCCCATAGAACTGGTAGGGAAAAATTTTGAATTTCACCCCTGGGTCTGAGGACTTTTTATATCCACTGTATACTTCTTAAGGAATGAAGTCCACAAGTCAATGATAAAGGAAGCACATAATATAGGCCCATAATATAAATTTAGTTAAGTGCTTAAAAATGTATTTCTTGCAGGTAACGTCATCTTTTTCTAAGCTAATATTTAGAATAGATTATGTTGGAGCAAAAGGGTTTATGTCAGGATCAGGCAATTTATTTAAGATGGACGGAAATGTTATATTCATTTTGCCATTATACTTCCAGATTGATTTCTATTAATATGATGGTTAAAATACTGCATACATTTTAGTACAATTTTAAAACCCCAGTTTGTGAGAGCAGCATTTTAATTACAAATGTTATTGTTTGCATGCACATCTCTTTCTAAGCTGGAATATAATTCCTAAAAAATTGGCTGCTTCTGTTTCTTCACGAGTTTTTTTTTAAAATTATCATAGACCAATGTTTCTTAACCTTAACAACTTTTAAGAAGTGTGGACTTCAACGCTCAGAATTCTACGGTTGAGAAATGCTTTCTTACACATAATCAATAGAGTCTGGCTAGATCAGTGGTTCCCAACCTGTGATACGTGTACCACTAGTGGTACGCGAGGGCCTTCCAGGTGGTATGCGAACACTTTCGGGGTCATGAACGATTTTTAGTTAGTTATTTTTTACTTCACAAAAATGTTTACTGCCTAACACAAGATAATCTGGCAACGATTTGCAACTGTTGCCACATGCCACCCACCTGGTCCCAGCGGCCCGAGAATCCAGTTGCTGGATGCGCGGGGCCAAAAAAGGAACGGTGACTGTTCTGAACTCTCAGCAGTCGTGCAGTAGAACCCTTGCGAGAAGGTGCGCGTCGTAGCGAGCTCTCGAGCTAAGGTTAATCTCACTCTGTTATTGTTAGCACTATGTTCTCTTGACTCAAGTTACCCTTTGATATTCATTACTGCATCTCAGTGTGTATGTTACTATTTTTATTATTATTTTGTATACTTATTTTGTATACTTATGCCCTCGCATTGAGTTGTTGTTTTCGTAGTTGGTTTGCGTGTTCTACTTGTACAATTATGGAAATAAAGTGATATCTGATCGAATTTAGTTTCTCTGGAACCAGGTGGTACGCGGCGACTGTACGGGACCTCCAAGTGGTACTCGATCACAAAAAGGTTGGGAACCACTGGGCTAGATGGTATTTATGCTTTCCAGTTACTGCTATATTATTTTTAGAGAATCTTAATATTGTATACTCATCATTTTAAAGCAAGGTAAGTATGCTACTTACAACATAAGGAATCCCAAATTCTTCTAACATTTCTACAGCAATGTTATCCATTTCCTGAATTCCTTCTTTAGCATCTACTAATAAGAATGTACGCTTCAAACTGCAGTAAATAGAAACAGAGCCACAACTTCTCACAAACATAATAGGAAAAAAAAACAGTCAAGCATGAGAAATAGGTGTTTTTTTTATTCCTAATTTTTAAGTTAGGTTCAGAAATATTTATATTCTATCATTGTACCGTACATTTATACCATTATTATGTGGTAAATTCTCCTTTGGCAGAACAACGGAGATAACTATTTTGAGTGAAGATACATTTTGCTTTTTTGAGAAAATGTGCTGCTTCAGATAGAATTGAAGTGACTCAGCAAATTAGAGCAATATGGCTTCACCCATACCTCAGGAATTACTTTAAAATGTAAAGTTTAAATAGTGGTTATAACAGCATTGTATCTTATCCAAATTTAATCGTTGTTTCACCTAAACATTGTTTCGTATGCCCAAGCACATCTTTCTAAATTTTACAGCTCTGTTCCCCCTCTCTGAATCCCACATAAAAATTTCCAAAAAAATATAATATTCAATCTTACTTTGTGCGTTGAGTTAAATAAGGCTCCACCATCTCTGCAAAATCTTTGGGTGCTTTAAACCCATAGCCTGGCATATCCACCAAAGTGAAGAATTTTCCCACTCTGAAAAAATTCATTTTCTTTGTGTGACCCTGAAAAAAAAAAAGAGGAGCTTTTTCTTCCTGACTTCTTTCAGATGGAATCTATGAACATATTTAAAATGTACTTTTAAAAATATCACAAATTCATGACAAAGTCTAAAAATTTATGTGTCATATCCTGCACATTAAATAAAATATAACATAAATCTGTAAATTATTGTAGATAATCTGCAACTCTAAAGACATATACAGCAGATTCATTTTTGAAGCAATACTGCAGTGTATTGCAAAACACCTGAAATGGAATAAAAAGTGTCTATTTATATGTATCTCACTTTGAGATTCTATTAAAACAACTGAAGTAGTTTCAGTTTTCGGCCATTATGTTCAGCCAGGATAACCAATGGATGGGGTTAGTTTGGAGCCATATCCAAAATATCTTGAGAACACTAAGTTTTTCTATTAACCTGTTCCTGACTTAACAGAAACTTTATACATATATATTTTAGACCTCACTATAATAAAGGAATATACCTATGTAGTATTTACAGGTCTGCCATATAAATTCTCAATCTCACCAGGTCAAGCAGAATTTCTGTTTAAGTTCCTGGGATACAAATTAGACATTTGCCCATAATTGAAAACCCTGATAAAAGCAGAGTCCCATGGAGTATTCTACTAAAATTCAATCATGACAAAGTTGGTATACGCACCCTATTTATATTGAATAAAATGTGAATAGGTTGACTGGACGGAACAACATATATGTTATTTTTATATTCTGTAATCCCTCATTAATATAGACACCTAACACTTTAAAAATTTCACCATGTAATTATGAAACTGTGACCAATTTAGATGTGTACAATGCACTTATTCAAAATTTTTTAGCTGACCTTAAAACTATATTGCTTCACAAATAAAGTTTCACAATACAGATATAACTTGTCTTGTGTATGCTGTATCCACTTTGAAGGTGAATGTACCGTATTTTTCGGAGTATAAGATGCACCTTTTTCCTCCCTAAAAGAGGTTGAAAATTTGGGTGCGTCTTATACTCCGAATGTAGCTTTTCCGAAGCTCTTTTTCCCCAGCCCTAAGGAGGTGCTAACGATCTTCCCGGCTTTCTACTCCTCTTTGCAGGCTTGTTTTCATTCCTACTCCCTCCAAAGATGATTTTTTTCAGGGGATAAAATAATGTGCTAAAGCTGAACAGACTAAGGACGCTAGCCAGATGAATACCTGGTAGGTAGATTTTTTCCTTATTTTCCTCCCCCAAAACTAAGGTGCGTCTTATACTCCGGTGCGTCTTATACTTCGAAAAATACGGTAATCAATCTTCACAGGAAACTTACAGGACGTTTGGAAATTCTGACTTCAACATCAGGGGCCAATGAAAACAATGCTTTAATTAAAGATGATTTTCCAACATTGCTTCTTCCTAAAAAGCAAACCTGGAAGAGAAAGTTATAGTGATTTCACTATTCCGTTGATGATGCAATAAAGGATGTATCATTTAAACAAGGCATATTGATAGTAGTAGATGTGTTGGTTAGTATCAGAAAGCTGGTCTCTTTAATACCAACCTAATATCTGCAGTGTCCTGAAAGGGGGCCTGGGTCCAGCAACGGATACAGAAGGAATTCCTGATGAAAACACTTTTTTTTGGTAGCCATACAGAAATCTCAAGGTTTGCAAAATGTAAGAACATCTATAGAAGAAATGTATGCATTGAGAAATTCTATCGGCTATTCAAATACTCCAGAAGCAAATTCTTAAGAGCCTGTCTAGCAAAGTGAGCCCATGGAAACCGTATTCTAATTTTATTCTTTTCTGAATCTTAGGCTGCACTGTAACATGGTATCCAGGATCTTTTTTAAAGAGGAACCAGCCAACGGGAGGCATTTTATCTTGACCTCACATATGGGGTTGGGGCAATTGGGATCTAATCATGTTTGAAATAATTAGAATTATACTTAAACATTCCTACTGGTCTCCAAAAAATGGTCCTGACAAAAATTGGTTATGTCCCCACTTGCTAGCATCAAAGTTTAAACTTTGCTGCCACCCAATGGAGGCTAAGCTCTCATCAGCAGTCACTTTAATTGACGTCATCCAAAAGACAGCCTAAGAAATGTTTTTTTTAAATTATTAAAAAACTAAATTTTCGCCAACTTGACAGAGTTATAATGTATAAGCAAATGCTAGGTAAGCAACAAATCAGGTGGACCAGTATTTCTTCTGGAACATAGCAAGCTGTAAGTAGTTTTCACTAGGGTAAGACTGTTGGTCCCTGTTTTTGTGATCAGAAGATGCTTAACATAATGCCAAAAACTGTTCTTAAGGACCTGATGTTGGAGCTGGCAGGAATGGGATTTACTTTACAGTAACGTGACAGGATGTCATATAAATTACAGCACTCTCTTTGTAGATGAGACCATCTGAAGCCATCTTTGCAGATTCAAACTTACCTTACAATGTTTAGTAAAAAGTACAATATCGATCAAGGGAAGCCATGCTGTGGAGCTGCTGATGCACTCATTTTTTCTGACAGAGCAGGCTTCATAATAATAATGAATAATAATTTATAAATTATTAGTATTAAATTATTTATTTATTATTTATTTATTAAATTGTTAAATTTATATACTGCCTGATTCCCAGAGACTCAGGACGATGTATGCCCTTTGGCAACCTTTTTGAGCACTCTTAGTTTATGTAAGAGTGCTATGACTTGTGCTAGTTTTGGTGCCGATTCTTTGTCTAATTTAATCAGAGGAAACCCAGACGCTCTGTTATTCCCACTGACATTTTATTTATTTATTTATTATTTATTTATTAGTGAGACTTATATACCGCCTCACAGTGCAAGCACTCTCTAAGCGGTTTACACCATTAAGCAATGTATATTTACATTGCCCCCAACAATCTGGGTCCTCATTTTACCTACCTCGGAAGGATGGAAGGCTGAGTCAACCCTGAGCCAGTGAGATTTGAACAGCGCTACTGCTGATCACAGTCAGCTAGAATAGCCTGCAGTACTGCACTCTAACTGCCACCATCATCTGAATAGCTGCCAAATTGACCAGAGCATCCACTGTACTTCGCTGCTGGACAAATCTCCAGATATTAAGATGTTTTCTATTGCTGAATCTAATAAGCCAGGGTTACATTCAGGCATAAAGTTTCTTGCTTTCTGATAGGGGAAATGGTAAGAATCTATCCTTTGGACTTGTTCTGAGGCCAATCGGAGAAACCTCTGAACTTAGAGGTGCCCTCATTGCTTTTGACCATTCCAAAAATTTTCTGAGCATTACAAATAGTTCCATTTATGATGATGCTCCCCTTGATGGCTGGAGGACTTTAGAGAGTCCCTTCTGTAGGGGTACAGATTGTCTCCATTGAGAAACTTTTCCCCAAGTCCCACAGAACCACCCTACCAGAACCAGGTATGACTTGGATTGCCCCCCCCTCTTTTTTGCTCTGTGCTCCTGTTCTTAGCACGTGCCATCTTAGTGAAGGGAAGGCAGCAGATCTGCTTACGTGTCTTGCTTCTCCTAGGGTGGGAAAAACCTTCCTGATGCTCTCTGATGCTACCTCTATCTCTGTCCGCTGGTTAACACTTGGATAGAAAGTCACTTGGAGATCAATCCTGGACCATCTGCAGACTCCTGTTAGGGAAGGGAGGTATGTGTTTTGGAAGGCGCTATAGTTGGAACCAAGCAGTTCCTACTACCTATCCACACCTCCTCAACAACCACCACCATAAATGCTGATTACCTAGATCAGTGATGGGGAACCTTTTTTTGCTCAGGTGCCAAAAGCACGGACGCGCATGCACACATCCATAATTCAATGCCCTCCCCCGTGCATGCGCGCACACCCTCCGCGTGCCCCCCGCGCATGCGCGCAGGCCTCACTGAAGCCTCCGGACTTCTAGTAGGCCAGTTCGGCCGTTTTTTCGCCCTCCCCAGGCTTCAGGAGGCTTTCCTAAAGCCTGGGGAGGGCGAAAACGGCCTCTTCTGCCCTCCGGAAGGCCGAAAATCAGCTGGCCAATGTTGAAGCTGACATAGGGCAACGACTCGCGTGCCTTCAGATATGGCTCCGCATGCCACCTGTGGCACGCGTGCCATAGGTTCGCCATCACGGACCTAGATGATCTTTATGCCACTTTGAGGGGTGAGGGGTAGCTGCTCCTGAGCTCCAAGTCTTTTCTGGTTACCCTCAACTAGTATTGCTCAAGAAAGAGCAGTCAATCAGGTGAGAAACCTCCCCCCCCCAAGAAGTTAAAATAGAAGCTGTCATGCTCATTGTTTGCTTCTTTTACAAAATGACAGAGCTAGTTGCCATTTCTGCAACCATTACCCACCAATCCATCTCTCCTCATGACGTTATTGTGAACAAAAAGCTGGAGTTTTGTTATTGTTTGCCGCCGCACATAAGCAAATAATTTTGTTTCCCTCCCTATGCCTCTTCTTCCTTCCTCCTCAATAAAATTCCTAAATCTCTCTTTCTCTCACTTCTTCATTAAACTATAATGAAGCCAAGAATTCCTTCCTCTCTTGTAAAAGGTAGAGGTAAGACTGAGAGTTTAAACTCTACTTTCTAGCTAAAGAAGTGAACTTAACCGATTCCTGATGTTTTAGCTAACCAGGATCAATGTTTTTTAATTCAAGCTCACAAAACTTCCTAAGCTACAATAAAACAGTAGGAGTTATCTTATTGTTTCAAGTTTGTTCTCAAATTCCTGAAAGACGAAGGTAATACTGATGTACAGAGCTTGAAAGAAAAAAAAATGTGGGAGAAATTGTGCACTAAAATAATATTTTCACTCCTGAACTACAATTGTTTTCATTGAGTTGCCAATGTTACAAGATTAGCTTTATTTATAGTTGCCATCATTTTGTTTTGTGGATCTTCCCGTTTAAAAACCAAAGTTACAACAAACAAAAATGAATTTGGATTATATTTCTTGCAAAGCCAGATAAGTATCTGAACGATAACACTGATGTAAAATAGAAAGAGATAAACAGACAGTATGAATCAGCTTCTGTTTATCTTTGAGGCGTTTATAAAGAAAAAATAAATGATTAACCCAAAGGTGCTTCTTCTTGGATGAGAAGCTAAAGGTCTTCAAAGAAAAAACAGAAAGTGCAGTTGGCTTTTGAAAAAGCACTTTGGGACAACCATGACCTGGATGACTGAGGATCTCCATAGACAATAAATGATTACGTAGATATTTAACCCCTTAATGGTCCGTTAACAGGGTTACCTTTGCAAGTTTGCTATTTGGGCAGCATTCACATCACAAAGACCAAAATTTTGTTTACAATAGAGATATTCTGCAATTAAAAAAACCAAAGAATTCTACAACCTGGACTTTTAGAAACTTTTTTTCTTCCGTATCCGACCCTCTGCTCAACATGTCAAATAGCATAATTTTGACACCATTTGTCCTCCTTCCTCTTAAACCTAAATAATAAAAATGGAACCTCCTTTTCACTGATCTCACCTCAGGTTCAGGCATTTCTGGGGCATGATCCATCCGGACCGCAGAAGTGGAATAATCAATGATATGTTGATGTGATGGAATGAAAAACATCTCTGCCGTCTGGATGTCCTTCTGGTTAGGTTTGAAAATGTAGAAGGATGATTTGTCCACATTAGGAGACAAGAATTTTGCCAGATCTTGGAGAGGAAATGTTATGGCAGTAAACTGGTTTTCGGGGAGCTGCTGAACTTCTGTAAATGAAGCATACTGTACAGGAATCCTGCTTTGGGTCACAAGCCGTTTCTGTTGTAGGCAGACATATCTGCTAGATTTTGACAATTGATGCACCTTCATGCATAGATTTTCCATTACCACGGCAACTTAGAAACTATAGATATGTATCTTCAAATGGGGGGTTTCAAGTCCAAATTTCTAGTGAGAAAAAAAGGAAGAAAAAGTTAGCAATCATGATCGCTTTAACTCAGCTTTTTCTAACCTGGTGCTCTCCAAAGGGGTTGGCCTTCAAATCTTATCATCATCAGTCCCCTATTTTCAATGGATGATGGAAATTATCATTCCAAATATCTGGAGAGAATTTGGGTTGGGGATCACTTCCATAAGTAGTTAAAAACGGTGAGACAGAGGCTGCAATAACTAAATAATACCACAAACATCTTATTCCTGCCCCCTGTAGCATTTTTTTTATTTAACATATGCTGGCTAAAAGTATACATCATATCATCTTGTATTTGCTCCTTAGTGAATAAGATTCAATCACGTCAAAGAAATAATTTCCTTTTGCTGGATAAAATCGGATATTTAAAGGCAGATGTTTTGTGGGGAGGAAAGCTGCAATGAAGATTTAGCAATAAACAAACGATAATCTGGAAGACGGTGCAGCAGTAATTGTAATTGTTATATAAAATCCATACATTAGAAGAGTTAATGTATTTAATGAAATGCATTTCATTAAAAAATGAAATGCATTTGAGGCGGCGAAGTTGCTTCCCCAATGTGATGACCTTGCTAGGACAGGACATTAAATCGGCAAAGGTTGAACACAGAAAGGAAACTTCAACGCAACCTGATTGCAGGGACGGAGATCAAAAGAAGACACGCACAGTACAAACCAAGATCTCACCATTCACGCTTCTATCAGTACGGACAGCCAGCACGCCTCACCCGGAAGCCGGGATTTGCTTGCTCCGAAGTCTTTGACCTGGACGCCAGAGAACATAGAGATAGAAAAGGCTTAGCTTAACGGTCCTCTTTGAATAGGGATATTCAGACATTATTCGCAAGGCAGTTTAAAAAACAAATCACGCTTTACATACCCGTGATGGAACCTGAATGAATTAAAAATCAGTTCCCTTCCGAAATTTTTCACAGATGTGGGAATTTGGCTTTGGCAACGATTGCGAGTTGCGTTAAGCTTTATTTAGATTGATTCACCTTCTGCTCTGAGCCACAACGCGGTTAGTCTTTGTCGCGTAGCATGTTGTGTGAATTTAATCGTTGTGGCTTATCCATCAAACACTGGATAACTCCATAAGAAAAAGGTGATCGAATAATAGTACCGTACATTTTGATGGGGGAATTTAATTGTGGCTTTTCGTGTGTAAGCAGCTTCATAGGTAGGTCAGTTTATTAAAAATGAATTTATACCATATATAAGCAATAGGAAATCATCAAGAGTAGACAAGTCTTGGAACATGTATAACGTTAATAAGACAACGGTTTAACATGAAATGTGCAGGGTGTTTTCCCTACAGTCAGTGATTATGCTCCGCAAGTATCTTATCAAAGTCTATGTCTACATTTAACCCTAATCCAGAGTTTTGAGTTTTATTACTCAAGCAAAACAGATGAGCTCATGTATCATGTCCACTAAGCCAAACATATCAAAATATGATTTAGGTCTTATCAGCATTACAGTCTTAAACCGTCTGGTTTTTGTATGTAAGCCTCTTTGAAATGAAACTGTCAGAACAAAATGTTTGGTTTCAAACACTTCTGAGTCCCTAACATTCTATCTGCAAGCAGTAGCACAATAATACCGCAATTTATTGTTTGACAGCTAGGTGGCAATACAGGCAAAAAAGCATCTTTCTGGGAATGTAGCTATTGTAAGGAAAAAAGTTAGTTGTGATGGGAAAAACTGCAAAGTTTGTGTCTGGTTGTCAATTGGCCTGATCCAAACCTTCAAATCTATTTTGCTTGTGCTTGCTGCCTACATCTTTTTTTCCTATGGCAAATCTTGATCAAAAACACTATTTGGATATATTCTGATAGTCACAAAAAGTTTTCAGGTCCTTTATCTTTCAAGTGTTTTTAATTATTATGGATCTGCTTTGTCCTTGTGCAAAATTTGGGCTTTATCCAACCATGTTAATATGCCCGTTAGTAGGAATAACACCACTTAGCTACCTAAGAACTGTTAGTAAATAGAGGGAACAATGATTAATTACGCAGTAAATTTAATCTGGTTTACATTTGTGAATAAATATTCAGGAAAGGAATAAAAGTGTTAAGATAAGAAAGATAAATTGTAGAGGTAATGAATCTTTTCTCCCGGAATCCAATTCTTGACGAAAATAAACTCGAGTCTAAAGAATAATAAAATATTTCGGTACAAAAGAAATATAAAAACCTAAATCTTAATGATTACATCTTGGCAGGTCAAATGTGCGTCCTTCTTAATGAAGGACTAACAATAGAATGAAAATGGAGGAATACAAAGGAATTTCACTTCTGAGCAGATCACACCTCATGTGACTGCTTCACTTTGCTAAGAACCTCTGGGTCATAATGTCTGACATATGAATACATACGAGTACAGCTTACAATCAGAAAATCACCCCGTGACAAAAAGAAAGATATATTTTTCAGAAATATAAAGTTAATATTAAATATTTGTTATTAATTTTAATATTTAGTATTAAATTATGTGTATGTACCATTTTCTATAATAAAATATCTATCTAATAAAAGATAACATAAATCCACCATGTTCCTAATAGTTGTGGGTAGAATTTATAAATTTATAATTTTTATAATTTATAATTTTTTTCCATGAGACTTATAGAAGCAATTTTCAACAAGAGGCTAAATTTGTTATCTATTTGATAATGTTACAACTCCACCTGGCTGGGGAATTCCAAGAGTTGTAGTCCATACATCTTAAAATTGCTGGGGTTGAGAAGCTGAATCCCACAATTCTGAGAACAGAATTTTTCTCCTGACGCATACAGTACGTATCGGAATGAAAAAGAGGAATTTTGCCTAAAAGTCTTGGTTGTTTTTTATAACTTCTCAGACAGTTTCTAATTATAGGCTGATGACACAGGCATGACATGGCAAATATAGAAGCCAGATTCTGGTGGAGAGGAAAGCATTGTTAAACAGATAACAAATTTAGCTTCTTGCTGAAAATTGCTTCTGTAAGTCTTATGGAAAAAAGAAATTATCACTATGTCTTTCTCTTACGTGGACACACAATGAATAAATTATTTTAAAACACCCATGCTTTTTACATGATGAAGCAGTAATGTTTATGTTGTATGTCTTTGCTTCAGCCCTGGCTACACAAGATTTAAATTCCACAATTCTTGCAGGCCTATGTTCCTTGCTGCTGTGGTTAAGCTTTTTGTATATAAGATACATGAAATTCTGGGGCTTTTGGGGCTTTATTCAGCCAATAATAATAATAAGCCAACTGAAGCTAAGTTACTGCAACCTTTTGAATGTCTGAACTCTTTACCAACAAGACAAAAACCATTCCTCCCCTCCCAAAAAGGGAGGGAGACACAGAAATGTGTTTTTCAAGACATTTATACAGTATATATATCAGTTGACATTCCCAGGTTGAGTGAAATGGAAATGCTTTCTGATATAATGCTTTCTGAAAGAAAAAAAAATGGTATCATTTTACTCATCAGAGCAAGGCAGGGGCAGGCAAAAGCTAAAGGCTATATTTGATGTTTTGGAGAAGGGATGGGAAAGCGGGACAGAGTAGCCTTACAAAGTGAGCAGGGTTTTGTCATGTATGTAAACAACCAGGATTTTTCTGTTTGTGGTAGAGTGAGTTGTTTTAATAGTGGGAAGCATTTTTTGGAGGTTATGCTGAATTTTTGTGCGCTTGAACCACAAAATGGTGGGAAACCACATCACTGATACTTTTGGTCAGAGAATGCTCAATCTACAACAAAAATAGGATTCTGGTTTCAGCAAAGTGGAATCTCAGATAATCTATTTTGCCTCAGAGTGTAATAATAAATAATACCTATCCAGGCTTAGGGCCTAAGCAAGTAATGTCTAATGGGTTGTGTCTCACAAGGACTAATAAAAATGTATTTGATCAAAGACAGTGAGCTCAATTAGGAAGGCTTTAAACTGAATGCTGTAGGGATGAAAGAAGAAGGTAAAGGATCTTCGATAAAGCCTTGATTCTTGTAGAGGAATATGAGAATCATGGTGTCATGGGGTGTATTAAACTCAACAAAATATCAGGAAAAAAAGACTCATAGTTCATGATTGCTTACTATCTAATACTGATTCACAGAGCATGAGAGCACAAAGGCATATACTGTATGATTGGATATCTACCACAACTGCAGTATAGCAATACAATAAATCCAGTTTGATCAAAGGAGACAGAAGGGAAACAGAAGTTGCATTGTGTGTTAAAAGTATCTTTACTGATTTAAAAATCCAAGTGAATGAATGGACCTGGTGATACTGTAGAGCAGGGGTAGGCAAAGTTGGCTCTTCTATGACTCGTGGACTTCAACTCCCAGAATTCCTGAGCTAGCATGATTGGCTCAGAAAGTCTGGGAGTTGAAGTCCACGAGTCATAGAAGAGCCAACTTTGCCTACCCCTGCTGTAGAGCATATAGGTTAAAATAAGTAGAGGAGCAAATAAAATAAAAGTCAAAGCATATATAATAGCAATATTATTAATATTAGATTTCAGTCATGAACAATTTCATTACACAAATAATTACAGTTAGGATATAATGGACAAGAAGCACTCACAGCATACTCTATGCAGCATCCAGCTTAAAAGAAGTGGAAGAACAAATATCTTAAAAGGCAATTCATAGCCATCTTAAAAAACAAGAGAATTAGGCTAAAATAAGCAGATTAAATTTAATAGAGACAAATGTCTCTATTAGGAAACTGAATCTGAGACCTGAATTTCCTTTCAACTAGAGTTTGTCTCCATTTTGGTGCCCAAAGACAGCTTAGCATTTGATTTAACCTACCCACTTTCTTACTAATATTCTGCAAATTCTGGAATATCAGAGCCACTATATGAGCAATGTGTTAGAAAAGAGACTGCTCTTATCATGACCTAGTTACGTGACCAGGCCTAGGGCTCCTGTGGAACCAGAGACTTGTCTAGATGGTTCTATTGTTCAGGAAGAGGTTTTTTTCATTCTCCCTTCACCTTATGATGGTCTTTCTAGATCTAAGGGTTGAATGTGGTAATTAAGAGTAAAGCCTGGGATGAAGGCTTCACCAAAGTCCTTTTGGGCGCAAGGAACAGCACTGGTTTAAACTGATTGGCCCAAGCGGGAAGCGGGAGAATATTTATTTATTTATTTATTTATTTATTTATTTATTTATTTATTTATTTATTTATTTATTTATTTATTTATTTATTATTTATTTATTTATTTATTTATTTATTTATTTATTTATTTATTTATTTATTTATTTATTTATTTATTTATTTATTTATTTATTTATTTATTTTGGTTTTCTTATATGCCGCCCAACTCCCGAAGGACTCAGGGCGGCGTACAACAGAGAAAATACAAGAATAACCAATTTACAAATATTACTTAAAAACAAATATAAAAATTAAAAACACAATATTAAAATTAAAAAAAATAGAGCACTCCCATTGGCTGAGCTGCCTGACAGCTCCCTTTAAAAGAGGGAGCTGCCTTGCAGAAGAGAGAGAGATGTACTGAGATCTATTAAAGAGCTGAATTTACTTTGCGAGTCCTGCCTCTTCAATTTTGACCCCAACTTAACACTAAGGCTCATGCTGAAGATGCAGATCAGATAGAATAACCTATCAGGAAGCATTCAGACACCTGAGGGAGTTTTAGGCAGGGACATTGAAGGGAGAAGTCAAAAAGTGATGAGGCTTGAGTTGAAGTTGTGAATGTAAATACTACATACCAAGGGCCCATATGCTGGCCAAATCCATTAATGAACTTGCTCCCATGTTCCTTACTACCTACTAACTTTTTGCCCTAGTTATGTTTAAATAATAATTAAAGAACAGGGAGGTAGAATTCTGCAAAGCCACAAGATTAATCTATGCTTCTAACAATGTCTCTGAAATAGATGAGGGCAGGCCTCTACTATGTTTATCTTATTGAAGATGAGCATTTTGTACTTTGTTACATTTGCTATGGCAAATACTCTATAAGGGCATCCTTTTTTTCCATAAAAAAGGGAAAAAAGGTTGGGAGTGGATAAAAATTGTGGTTTTATCATATGAATAACATACTTAAACATACTAGGATCAGAAATAGGCAAGAGCGAACACTGTAAAAACTAATTTTAATTTCAATTTAGTGGCCTCTGCTATTTATATGTATTTTTATCAAAGGGTACCTTGGCAGAAACGCTGCGTTTCTTAGAAAACTAAACTATTGTGTCATTTTGAGTCACATTAGTGGAAATTAATACAGTTATTTCCTTTCTGTAAACTTGTTTTGAACTTAAACACCCACCAAAAGCATAGAACCATCCTCAGTACCCAATTTAAGCTGGGTTTTGTTTTTGTTTTTCTCTCACACTTTAATGTCCTACTTCAGGTTTTTGTTTATAAGCTGCAAATACAATACTGAAGCTTGTAGATTTTTAAAAAGCTAACCTTTTTTTTAAAAAAACCTTTTAAATATCTGTAAAGATATAGGAAAAAAATGTCAACAGTGACGTTTTTTGACTAAGACAATTGATGGTCTGGTGTTTTTACTATCCATAACATCTTTCATCACACCCAAGCAGCAAGCTAGTCTAGGGCAAGGGTCTCCAACCGTGGCAATTTTAAGACTGGTGGACTTCAACTCCCAGAGTTCCTCAGCCAATTCTAGGAGTTGAAGTCCACCAGTCTTAAAGTTGCCATGGTTTGGAGACCCCTGGTTTAGGGAGCTTAGAGCAGGTCATGTAGCTTCTCCTGCTCTTCTCTTTAACAGAGAAGACAAGATAGAGAGCTCAGGAGAAACAGCCTTAGAGGGCTTTGCTATTTCTGCCCTCAAGCATCAGTTTGCCTGAAGATTTGGCTTACTCTGCCTAATTGTAGGGGCAGTCCTGAACAGTAAATCAAGTCATTTATCAAAATTTGAGAATATTGGGCTTTTTTCACTTCTCCCTATGAAATAGAAAAGAAAGTAATTGCTTCTTATCTGTTTGGTTTTTTAAGTTGTTTTCAATTGTTCTGTTTTTTTTTTAAAAAAAACGGCCAGTAAATTTATGATTGATTTCTCTGTTTTTATGTATTCAATCATAGCCAATTTGTTGTGTAACAGCTTTTCAATTTACATGAAAAGAATGACAGAAAATTTTTGTGGAGATCAAATAGAGAAACTTGAAGCAGTCTCTGTTTTGAGACAGTGCCTGGGTCCAGCTAGCCGCCTCCTTCTTTTTCTTTGAATTTTATTGGAAAAACTTATCTTCACAAGTCAGCAGCTTTGTTTAGGGAACAAATACGAAAAATGCTTGATCTGTTTCCTCAGTGATCACATTTTGACTGTAAGCACAGGAAGTCTTGCACGGTACAAAGGCAGTTGACAGAAGCAAAATTGTTAATCAGTTGCTGCAGAAATGAAAGGATGTTAAAAGCAGGAGAATGATGCCATCTGGAATTAAAAAAATGTTCACCGAAAGATGCTCATTAGAACAACAAATAGTTGTACAATAGAATGGGTCAAATACAGAAACAATTGTGTGAACCATGGAAGCAAAATGCAGTGATTTTATTATGAAGATTTGGGGTGCTGGGACCCTTCTCACTATTATGATGGCCATGGCAGTATCTGGTAAGTTAAATATATTAAAGTAAGTAAAGATGTCGTCTTTCCCTGGAACATTAGCTTCTCTGTTTTGGAAAAGAGTAGGATATTTTGCAAAAGATCTGGGATATATTTAAACAATTTTTAAAGATAGAAGATTTTGTAAGTAGTTGTCAACACCTACATTCCTAAAGCAATGGCCCTTGCTTTATCATCTTGAAAGTAAGTGGCATTATTATATGAAAGTTAGTTTATATAATAACCTGAAGAATAACGATAGAGTGAGAAAAATGGATAATCATTCTAGGTTATAGTGATATATGTACTTAGTAATTTATTTTACTTCTTTATTATTTTTATATTACTGTTTGTTTACGTTTGCATTCCATAATTTTTCCAGAGTTCAGAGTTGTACATATTGTTCTTCCTTCACACATTTTATATCCGCAGCCATCCGCAGGCGTTCACCCCCTCGTGTGATTTTGCTTCTGCGCATGCGCGGAAGCAAAATCTCACCGAAATCTCGCAAGGGGACGCGCACGCGTGAGATTTTGGCGCGATTTTGCTTCTACATATGTGTGGAAGCAAAATCTCGCCAAAATTGCACGAGGGGACACGCGTGTATATGAGATTTTGGCGCGATTTTGCTTCCGCGCATGCACGGAAGCAAAATCTCACCAAAATCTCACGCGGGTGCGCGTTCCCCTCACGAGATTTTGGTGCAATTTTGCTTCCGCGCATGCGCAGAAGCAAAATTGCCCAAAAATTCTCACAAAAAGATGGCGACGCGTGCGACGGACCAGCAAAGACGGCTCCGGAGTGGTCGCGCGCAAATTGCGCAATCAGCCTCTCCCTACCGGAGCTACGCATTGGACAGCTCCGGCAGGAACCCACCACTGCTTAGTAATCTAAACACTATGCCATATTGACTTTGCATCACTATGTATACATGCCTAATGCATGACGATTTAATGTAAAAACTACAGTATCCAGTTGAATGATTCTGAAAGCCACTTTCAAATTTGACCTTAGGAAATGAGGTGCCTTGTTTAATATGTTTCTGAATGCTATTTGCCAAATCAATAATTTATTCAGTTTTGTAGTATAACTTGGACATTACAGTAAAGAGAATAAATGTATTAAAACGTATTATAAGTTTTATAGGGCTATCCCTATCAGGACAAATTGTTCAAAAGAGTATGATATTTTACAAACATTTTATTTAGATCAAAGATTTTCTTCAGGGGTGCTATTCTCCTTGTAAGAGGTAATGCAAAATTTATTAATTCTGTAGGCCAAGCATGCTGTTTATATGTTAAATCATCTTTTCCTTTGTTAAAATAGTTATTGAGTCAACCCACGCTATAGAAAAAAGGAAGAATAACAGAATTGGAAATGACCTTGGAGGTCTTCTAGTCCAACTTGGTTTTTAATTTATTTATTGATAAATATATAAAGAATGTTTGTGAAAATGTTATTGGTAGGAGAGTATTTATTGAATACATAAGCCACCAAATCATTCCAACGTCCAATGATTTACATTACAACAAAATAATACACAATAAAAACATCCTTCATAGTCAAAACCAAATAATAAAACAGCTGTGATTAAAAAAATAAGAATTTATGTCCCATCCTTTGTAATACAAAGAACCAAAAAAGCCCTAAATTAATAGTTACAATAAAAATGAAAAAATGTAATTAAAAAGGGGTGATGATGAAGGATTATGTCCCGTAGACGCTCTGTATAAGTTTAGCCTTTGGTAATTTTTGGAAAGCTATTATGGAGGGCAGCAGTCTTACTTCTGGAAACAGGTTGCATCATTGATAAACAACGCTTTCTAGCCACAGCTGTCCTGACATTATTTAAAACAAATGTGTGTGTTCTCTTATATGAAGATAATATGTTCGTTACTGAAAACCTGAATGATATTTAGGAAATGTTAAACACATTGTATAAAGCCACAAGCATGAATCTCAAAATTAATGCATCAAAGGCAGTTGTCTTTGACAGGAAATGTGAAATGAAACTTGGAAGTTATATATACGGTAAATGGTGAAAAATTAGTTATGTGGTAAAACTAGAAGATGTAATATCATTAATAAATGTGTGCTAAATGATAAAAAAAGTGAGTGATCAATGCAAAAGAAGTATATTCAAGTGGTTTGGCCATATCAAGGGATTGAATGATAATTGAACTTGAAAGCAAACAAATGAGGGAAGAATGAATGGATTGAGAAAAAGGGCTGATAGAGAAAACCATGGTTGGATAGAGTGGGTGACATCCTCAGAAAAAGAGGAGTAAGAAGGCTAATGTACAAAATGGCAGTGGATGAATCAGTGTATCAATGTGATAGAAGCAAGAGTGATTTGCAGGCGTAGAAAAGTGGAGAGAAGTATAGTGAATGGTTTGAGGTAAATTCATTTTAGTTCGACTTCTGTTTCTTTTCTTTTTTTAATTTCTCTTTTTAGTACTTTTAATATTTTTCTATGCTTTGCATAATTTAGTTTATACTGATAGGGTATAACGCCTTGGGTTTTCAGAGGTCACTGGAGGATTAGGCCATTTGTTAACCATTGTTTTTAATGTGTTGCTAGGCACTGAGAATTTCATTTGTTAAATGGGTGGCCATATAAATCAATTTAACAAACAAGGAAATAAATATTGGCCTATTGGTACTCTTTTGTGAGTAAATCTTGCTATGCTAGTAGCAAAATCATCTTTTAAAATTATCTTTTGTGGATACTACCAGGCCAAGTTAGTCTGCAACATCTTTCTTGCCTCCTGTTTACCTATAATAATTAGATGGATAGATAGATAGATAGATAGATAGATAGATAGATAGATAGATAGATAGATAGATAGATAGATAGATAGATAGAGAGATAGAGAGATAGAGAGATAGAGAGATAGAGAGATAGTTTTATTAGTTTATAATATAACATACAAGGAGAATATTTGGGAAATATTTGGGAAATTATGGAAGGAAAAAGGGAAGTGAATAGTGGGGGAAAGAGAGGAAAAAAGAAAAAAAAGGTATTGACTTCTGACTCCTTTGGTGCAGTTGAATAAGGCATTAAGATCTACGCTCAACTTTTTACTTTTTCATAGTAAGTTTAGAAACTAGCCATTTCTGTAACAACAAATCTATCTAACTGGTAAAACCCAAGATCAAAGTTTCATCTTTTTCCACCTCAAGAACAGAAGTGGTAAAGGTATTTGTGTTTTTTTCTTTAATCAGAGAAGTCAATTTAGCTAACTCCATCAGTTTTTGCAGCCATTCATCCATTGTGGGGGTCGAAGTGACCTTCCATTTCTGTGTGTAGAGTAGTTTTGCTGCTGTCAGCATATATAACATCAAAAAAAATTTCCAAGTCTTGTTTTATTAAACCCCCCCAAAAAAGTCTCTGTTTTTTTTCTATATTCACTTTAAGAATTTTCTGTATTAAGATACGAATCCTACTCCAATATTTCTTTGCTTTATCACACGTCCACCATAGATGATAAAAAGTTCCTCCTTTACATTTACATTTCCAACATTCATTTGAGGTACCTTTATACATTCTTGAAAATTTATCTGGAGTTAAATACCAACGATATATCATCTTATAAAATTTTTCTTTTAAATTATAGCTTAATGTAAACTTTAAACCTTTATTCCACATATTCTCCCACTACATTATATCTAAAAATTCCTTGCCCACTGAATCATACAATGCTTTACTTGTTCATTTTCCAGATTTAAATCCAATAACACTTTATAGCCTTTCGCAATAATATGTTCATCACTACCACACAGTAAAGTATCCAATCCATTTTTAACAAAGTTAAACCCATGATTCTTTTTATCTAGTTTAAATCTTTCTTTCAGTTGTAAAAGTATGTAAACCAGGGGTGGCCAAACTATGGTTCTTTGAGGACCTGTGAACTTCAACTCCCAGAATTCCTGAGCTAGCCATGCATGCATAGCTGGCTCAGGAATTCTGGGAGTTGAAGTCCACAGGTCCTCAAAGAACCATAATTTGGCCACCCCTGATGTAACCCAATGACAAACATGACCTTCTGATCTAACTCCTACTTAGATTTGAGGGTAGGGTCTCCAAAGTTAAAATATATTATTTTACCATAGGTCCACCAGTTTGGCCTTGTCACCATTTCTTTTCTAAAATGTGGGTTTCCTCCTGTGGGGAAACCCAAAGAGGCATCTTCATGGACAACCATGTTTACTTATAATAATTCTTGATAACATTTCTTTCTATATCTTTCTAGATAAATCCAGTAAATATGCAAAGCTTGGAACAACCATTGAATTGCACTGTCCTCCAGAAAGATATAATCTGACAGTATGGAAGGTGAACTTTAACAATGGAGTGCATTGCCATTTATCATTTAAGAGAGAGAACAATACCATAGCCAGAAACTGCAGTGTGGACATGGATTGGGTATCTAGACCGGAAGAAGATTCTGCTGTTCAGATAAAATCATTTAAAATGTCCAGTGAAGGAATATATAGATGTTTCATTGCTACTGCTAAAGGAATGTTAAACCATGAATATGAAGTATCTTTATCAGGTAAGAAACAACATACGGCATTTAAAATCATTGTCTTGGATTGTTATAGTCAGAACTATTAGATTTCTTTTTCATGCTTTTATGTCATTTTTCAGGATATCTCAAAACAGTTTATAATATTAAAATGCAAACTTATAACATATATTTTTATGATTAATACATTTGCTTGTACTTGTAATACCCTGTTTCATTAATGTGCTTAAAGCACAGTGGAACTTTCAGCATTATTAGTCAAAGAATAGAATAGAATAGAATAGAATAGAATAGAATAGAATAGAATAGAATAGAATAGAATAGAATAGAATTCTTTATTGGCCAAGTGTGATTGGACACACAAGGAATTTGTCTTTGGTGTATATGCTCTCAGTGTACATAAGGAGAATTAAATACATTCATCAAGACTAAAAAGATACAACACAGTGATAATCAAGGTTACTAATAAGCTATCAAATCGTACTAGGAAACAAATAAAAACAATATAAATTGAAAGACACAAGCAACATGGTTATAGTCATAAGTGGGAAGAGAGAGGTACTAGGAAGGATGAGAAGAATAATAGTAATACAGTCTTAGTAAATTATTTGACAGCGTTGTGGGAATTAGTTGTTAAGCAGAGTGATGGCATTCGGGAGAAAACTGTCCTTGTATCTAGTTGTTCTGGTATACAGTGCCCTATAGTGTCGTTTTGAGGGTAGAAGTTGAAACAATTTATGTCCAGGATGTGAGGGGCCTGTAGATATTTTCACAGCCCTCTTTTTGACTTGTGCAGTATACAGATCCTCAATGGAAGTCAGGTTGGTAGCAATAGTTTTTTCTGCAGTTCTAATTATCCGTTGAAGTCTGTGTTTGTCTTGTTTGGTTGCAGAGCCAAACCAGACAGTTATGGAAGTGCAGATGACAGACTCAATAATTCCTCTGTAGAACTGAATCAGCAGCTCTTTGGGCAGTTTGAGCTTTCTGAGTTGGCGCAGAGAGAACATTCTTTGTTGTGCTTTTTTGATGACATTTTTGATGTTAGGTGTCCATTTTAAGTCTTGAGATATGATAGAACCTAGAAACCTGAAGGACTCTACTGTTGATACTGTGTTGTCTAGTATTGTAAGAGGTGGTAGTATAGGAGGTTGATAGATGGCACTTATTATGGTAGACTTCCCTCAGGTATTTCAACTGTCCGTGTTTACATTTATTGCTAAAGTTTGCAGTCAGCTATCCCATTT
The DNA here is from genome assembly GCA_023053685.1 of Diadophis punctatus similis. NCBI lineage: Eukaryota > Metazoa > Chordata > Lepidosauria > Squamata > Dipsadidae > Diadophis > Diadophis punctatus. Next base: position 2,305,345 of record JALIGW010000038.1, on the reverse strand, counting down.
CCTGGCATTTTCTAGGAAACTTCCACCATCCTTCTGCTTTCAGAAGTGGGGAGGAACTGCAGATTGTTATGGAGTATCAGCCGATTATTATCTTCATTTAAACCTAGCAAAATGTAGGAATTGCTCATTTTTGAAAACATAAAAAAATTGAAGTTCCATCTTCCATATTTTTCAAATGCGAACATATATATGCAATATTTCTATAACTCATCAACAGATCTTAACCATTTAGTTGGCCATGGTTAAGAATAGGATAGGATAGGATAGGATAGAATAGAATAGAATAGAATAGAATAGAATAGAATAGAATAGAATAGAATAGAATAGAATAGAATAGAATAGAAGAGTTGGATTATATAAGAAATGCACTAATGTTGGTGTGGGAGAAAATTAAAGAACCACACTATTTGTGGATACCGATCTGGCTTTCAACAATGGAAGCATTGATTCACCCAAATGTTATTAATATGGGAAATATTGTTAGGTACAAAGACATTTTGAATGAAAAGGGGGAACTGAAAACTGAAGAGGAAATGAGTGAGCAAGGGATCAATATAACATCTAGATATGAGAAAGATGCAAAATCACAGGGTTTTTATACAAACCAACAGAACTAGATAAAATCGTAACAGGAACAGAAGAAAGATTAATAAAGAAACTGTATAATTATTTATTGGGTGAAAAGCTAGCAGAGGAACAAGTAAAGGAGACAATGATAGCATGGGCGAAAAATTTTGGTTATACGATAGAACTAGATAAATGGCAGAAACTGTGGGACAGGAATTATAAATTAACGATGTCAACTGCATATAAAGAGAATTTATATAAGATGTTTTATAGATGGCACCTTCCACCTGCTAGGTTGGCAAAGATGTTTAAAGACAAATCAGCTAAATGTTGGAAGTGCCACCAGATACCTGGATCTTATTATCAAATGTTGTGGACATGTGGAGAAGCAAAGAAGTATTGGACAAAAATAAAGATATGGTTGGAAAAGATGATAAAACAACGTATTAAGTTTAAACCAGAAATATTTTTGCTGGGGATCTTGCCTAAAACTTATAACAAAGAAAATACATGTATATATTTAATTATTCATGTATTAACAGCAGCTAGAATTGTATTTGCACAACATTGGAAAAGTAAAGAGATTCCTACTGAAGAGAAAGTGATTAGAAAAGTATTAGAATGTGCAGAAATGAAGAGACTAACACTAGCAATTAAGGAGAATGAACAAACTGATTATTATATGATATGAAAACATTTTACCAATGGTTAGAGAATGAAAAAGGAAATTGGAAATAAAGGAAGAAGACAACAAGAAGAATAGAAAATACATTAAGATAGAGATAAGAAGAAAGTGGCAACATATAACATGTGTATGATGAGAATAATCATGTTTAATGTTATTCTTGTATTTTTATTAGAAGATATGTTAGGAAGAAAATGAGTTACACAAGGTATAATTGTTCAATGTATATAATTTTTGGAAAGATGTTGCACAGAAATATTTGTACCCACGACGACACACTGCTTAAGGAGAGATGAAATGTTTATATTTTTCAAAATGGAAAATAAATAAAAAGCTTTAAAAAAAAGAATAGCAGAGTTGGAAGGGACCTTAGAGGTCTTCTAGTCCAACTCCCTGCTTAGGCAGGAATCCATATACTATTTCAGACAAATGGTTATCCAATCTCTTCTTAAAAACTTCCACTGTTGGAGCATTTACAACTTCTGGAGGCAATTTGTTCCACTGATTAATTGTTCTGTCAGGAAATTTCTCCTTAGTTCTAGGTTGCTTCTCTCCTTGATTAGTTTCTATCCATTGCTTCTTGTCCTGCCCTCAGGTGCTTCGGAGAATAGCTTGATTCCCTCTTCTTTGTGGCAGGGAGTCATTGGGAGATATCCCTGAGACATTGGAACACTGTTATCGATGTTCCAATCTTGCTGTACCATTCCAATTCCTATAGGTATTCTTAGAATATTTTGGGATAAAAAAACATTTATATTTATCATCCCATCATGTCCTGAAGCAAGACTAGACCTCACAGATATTATCTTTTTATTACTCATGCAATGCTCACACATGGAACATTTGGCAAAACCCGCAACCAGCTTTCCTCATGCTATTTTCCTTCAACAATCTGGGGATAGGCTTTCCATGATGGTTTTTATGAGCAATGGAGCAATTTTATTATCAGCACTGCAATTGACCGAGGGGATTAACACAGGGTTGACTGATGATTAATTTCTGATGTTGCAAGAATGGAAAACTTGATAAGAGGAGGGGATGGAAAGGAGGGAGGGTACACCTACTTTTTTCTATATTCACAGACAGAAAACCAAGCTAAGAAAAGAAAAACTCATGCAAAACTAAGTATGTGGCAGCAATATGAGGGTATATATTATTGATTGTAAGGCCACATCTAGAACTCTGCATCCAGTTTTGGTCACCACATTATAAAAAAGATGTTGAGACTCTAGAAAAGAGTGCAGAGAAGAGCAACAAAGATGATTAGGGACCTGTAGGCTAAAACATATGAAGAAAGGTTGCAAGAACTGGGCATGTCTAATCTAGTGAAGAGAAGGACCAGGGGTGACATGTTAGCAGTCTTCCAGTATTTGAGGGACTGTCACAGAGAGGAGGGGAACAATCTATTTTCCAAAGCACCCAAAGGCCAGACAAGGAACAATGGATGGAAACTGATCAAGGAGAGATTCAACCTAGAAATAAGGAGAAATTTTCTAACAGAACAATCAACCAATTTAACGCCTTCAGAAGTTGTGGGTGCTTCATCAAGTTGTGGGTGCTTCATCAAGAAGAGACTGGACAGCTTGTATGGTATAGTCTCTTGCTTGGTATAGTCTCCTGCTTGAGCAGAAGGTTAGACTAGATGACCTACAAGGTTCCTTCCAACTCTGCAATTCTGATTGCTCAAATACATGCTTTTTTATAGTGACCCCTACTTCTCAAGGTTATTTGGTGCGTTTCTTGGAAAATACATGGGTATTTCCTGTTTTATTCCATCATGTGCTTACTGATGAGTAAATGTGGTTGGAAATCTGATAATAAGATGCCTCTCACACTAAATGAGTGTTAGCTTGGTAAATGTAATTAATTATTTCTTATATGTCCCATTTCATTTTAGTGTCTCCACAAGTGTCCTTGACTCATGCCAATGGCACTGCTGTGTGCAAGGCGGCTGCAGGAAAACCAGCTGCGGGGATATCCTGGAATCCACCAGGAGACTCTCAAAGTGTGACTGAAATATTGCCAAATGGCACAAAGACCGTCATCAGTACATATAATATGAAAAATGTTAATGAGGATAACCTTACATGCGTCATCTCCCATCCTACTGGGGGAAAGTCACTTATCTTAACTCTACAAGGTAAAATTTAAGCATTTAATTATCAGTTTCACTTGCCAAGTCACATTCGGTTTATAGTAATCTGGAGGTCTCTGTTCTTTGCTGACATTTTAAATAAGCAAATAAGTAATATATCAGGCTGTCTATTTAGCTCAGAGCTATTTACTCTGATGGACAAAGGTTTTTAGGATCTTTCCTATTATCACAGATGGCCTACTGCTAGGCTATGGTTCTTACCTAACTGGACTGATCCTCCTTCAATCATTCTTGCATGTTAATAAAACAGATTTCCATTTTTCTCTAGTTATTTTTATGTTAATTGCTTAAGCCATGGGAATTGGGGAAAGGGTGTGCTTATTATTAAACTATTGATATAGGTACTAGTTATGAAATTATTTCAGAAAGTAAGTTGGAACTAATAATGAATGCTCTTAATACTAGAAATAAAGTACTCTTTAATATTTTCTTCAAACAATTAGGGTGGCTAGATGGTGCTAGTCCCCTGGGAGTTGGGCGGCATATAAATCCATTTAAATAAATAAATAAATAAATGATTGCCTCTCTGCCTAAATTGCACAGATTGAAAATCCCAGTTACTTTTATGGAAAGGTTGGATATTTGCATTTCTATTTGTATTTATTGCCATGATTTCTTATAGCTTAAAGCAATAAAGATTTCGCAATGAATACAAAGTCTTGTGTGTCTTTGTATACAAAGCCTTAAATAACCTTTTTTAATTAAAAAACATGAATCTGTCTAGGAACATATCTAAATTATAATTAGTCATTCTATTTTCTTTTCTGACACCTTTTTGTTTATTTAATATATTAGGGCTTTAATATCTCCTATTTATTATTTCTTACACTTTACACTTTTCTCAGGTAGAAATGAAAAAAAGGAAAGTTCTACCATGATAATTCTCTATAGCTGTCTTACTGGTCTTTTGGGAATACTTGGATTTTCACTTTCCATCTATCTCTGGAGGTTCTGTGGAAGGTATGTACACCAAGTTTTAACTTAAATCATCTCATGGTTCTTTCATTATTTATCAGAGTTGGTCACGACAACATTTGTGGGAGTACAGGCGTTGGCAAGATGGCAGGCAGAGCATTGCAATACAAGCCCCGCCCCTTTAGAACCCACACAAAAGGGGCGGAGCTTGTATCGTGTCACTCTGCCTGGTCTTCCCCCACCCGCTTGCAGACACTGCTGGAACACCATGAGCATCAGCTCTGTGTATTACTGCAATAGTGAAACCATTGCACTTGGAATTCTGCAGTGTTGCTTGTGCAATGAAATGTAGAATGAGGTGAAAAGCAAAAGGGGAAGGAGTCATGGCAGAATGATGGTAATTCTAGAGCAGGAGATAGGACTCAGAACCACGAAGGAAGTGGTAAACTGTCCCTTCATTTTAACTCTGCAACTTTTGTATCTTTTCTTATGAGGAAAGGATGGTTAAACTGAAAAGGGACTTTGTTGTAAGTGGTATAAATTTGAAATGCCATTTTTTTTATTTAACAAAACTCATTTGCTGTGGCATTTATTGAGAGAAGGAGATCTGACTGTTTTCCTTCCTCCTCCTGTCATAGCAGCAAAAGAAAAATCACTGCAACGACAAATATAGAAACAGTTTCAGGACAAACCATCCAGGTAAGACCAAGGCAACAATAATTGATCTGTTTCAAACTAGCCTTTAATTTTTTTTTTAAAAAAAATAAATTGTTGGCATTATAAAGCTCGCGATAACTTTTAGGAGGATTTACACGTGCTTTTCATATATTAAGATGCAGGGGAGAAGACTATTAAATATCTCTAATAATTAATTAGTTAATTTCAGTACTTACTTAAATTTATTGTAAATTAATTTCAACCACAATTTGTTTACGCCTTGACCTAGCTATCTTTTTGGAATACAGTGCCTAGCAATGCAGTTTAACAGATAAAAGTGACTCTTGGCTTGAAAACAAAGTGCCATTCCCTAGTTATGGCAGGCAGTATGCAAGCAATTCTAATACCAAAGCCTGGAGCTGCTGAGTCACAGCCAGCTCTGTGATTTGCAAGCAATGCAGTTTCAGTCAATAGAATACTTGTAGTCTCAAAGGCCTTATCTGTATGGTGAGATACAAGAAAGGAAGCTGTAAGGCTTAAGATGCAAGCTCCTTTTCTGAGTCAGAGATGTACAGTTAGTCCTTGACTTACAACAGTTCATTTAGTGACCATTCGAAATTACAACGGTACTGAAAAAAAATGACTTACGACCATTTTTCACACTTATGACCATTGCAGCATCCTCATGATCATATGATTTATATTTGGATGCTTGACAACTGACCCATATTTATGATGGCTGCAGTGTTGCGGGGTCACGTGATCATCTTTTGCAACCTTCTGACAAGCAAAATCAATAAGGAAACCATATTCACTTAACAACTGTGTTACTAATTTAACAACTGCAGTGGTTCAGTTAACAAATGTGGCAAGAAAAGTCATAAAATGGGGCAAAACTCAACAAATTAGTCAACTTTGGATTCAATTGTGGCCGCAAGTCAAGAACTACCTGTAGTGGATTGTAGGCACCATGAAGAAACAAGTATTTGGCAAGATGATGCCCTTTCCAAAGCCACAAGGAGGCCCAAGCTTAAAGTTATGTTAGTAAACATTAGACTTAATTATTATGCCATGTTTATGAGCTGTTTTTTAGACATTCTTCTTAATATTCCCTCCCATTCCTCCTTCCTTTTTAATGAAACATCCTTTATTTGATTCTTGTAACAACTTTCGAGTTTAAATACAGAATCTGATATGCTTTGTCAACCCAAGTTTCATAAAGGAAATAAGTGCAACAAGCAATCAAGGCTGAATAATCAACAGCAAGCTTTAAAAGAATCAGCTTCCTGTTAAATGAATTGTTCAAGTTGTTAATATTTATTGACATCTTAGTTTTATCCATGTTATCTTTAATTTACAGTTTGAGTATTTTATAGATTACAATTATATAGGCTTGACTTTGCTAATTCTGATTTTGAGGTTGGTCCCTGCTGCTTATCATAATTAGTATACTTGCTGATCAGTGGTGGGTTCCTATCAGTGCGGTCCACTCTATGGCACCGGTAGTGGCCCGCTGGTGACGTCACAGTACCGGTGCGATTGGTTGCCGGTGCCTGGGTGCCGCCATTAAAAAAAAAATTCTAATTTTTTTTAAAAATTTTCTTCTGCGCATGCCCAGAAGCCTAGCTTCTGGCACTGCACATGCGCTGCCTTCCTACCCCACAGTGAGTCCAAGCAGGAGAGGATGGCTGAGGGAGCGCGTGAGATGCTGAAAGAACGGGCGGCAGGAGCTATATCCATTCCCCTCCCTTCAGCAGTCTGAGAAGCCATGAACGCGCGGTGATGATCCTAGGCATTTTCACACATTTGAGGCTTTTCGAGCTGCTGAGGGGAGGGGGAACAGGCGGCAGGAGCCTAGGATCATCGAATGGGGAGAAGCATTCAGGCCGGACGGAGCCTCCTAGAAGAACCGCTGCCGCGGTCTTGCTGCTCCCGCTGTGGGGGGCTGTGTTGCGGGTGGGCAATGTTCCCCTGCTTCTCTGGCCGCTGCCAAGCTCCCGAGGCCCATGCCCACCTGGTCACATGGCTGGCAAGCCACATCCACAAAATAAGCCACGCCCACAGAGTGGTAGTAAAAAAATTAGGAACCCGCCTCTGTTGCTGATACAGTTTCTAATAATTAGTTTTTCCTTGAATAAATGAATACTTTTCTCCCATCATCAATACTTCCAAATGGAATGTAGCCATACACTTTTATGTATGCTTTATAAATATGATGTCAAGAATGTCAAGTCTTTATGTTTCTTAAGCACATGTTATTTTCTTAAGCACATGATAATAATTTCAATATTTGCACTCACTTTTAACAGAATAGTTTGCCATTTCAATTATATTATAGCCATTTTATTTATTAAAAATGTAAATTTCCTCTTTGGTCTACAAAGGAATTAATTCTAAACACTTTTTGAATCTCTAGTAATTCATCTGCATCAAAATCCAAATAATTTTTACATTTTGTCTTTTCATATCGTCAAGTAAGCTTTCTCTTCCAAAATCTTCTTGTAATTAAATATCTGTATTTCCTTGTTTGCTGTAAACAATATTTGCATTTTTTTCTTTTCTATGCTTCAATTTTTATTGGATAATGTCATAATTTTTATTTTTATTCAGAAGATGTCATGCCTTTTCTTCTCAAAATGTTTTCTTGTTTTATAGGAAAATGATGTGGAACCATATGCTACCTTTGTGCAAGTGGAAAATGTAATATATGACAAAGCATGTAATTTCTCGTCAGGTTAACACTTATGATCTTTCATCTTCAACATAAGACAGCACCATATCTGAACTGAGAGGAGAAGTATGTAAGGGCAAAATGCGTTAATTACCGTGAATGGCAACTTATTTTTTTCTCCAATTCTTGGAGACTGCCTGGACTGCAGTTTTCCTGGCAATTTTTTTTAGAAATGGTTTGCCATGACTGTTTTCATGTTCTCAAGATCACCAAGCTGGCTAATTGATGCTGAAGGCAGGACTAGAACTCAGTTTCTTGGCGTCTAGCATGATGCCTTAACCACTACATCAGACTGGCTCAACATGAATGGCAGTGGCAGTAACTTTAAACCAATCTTTCCATTGAACATGAGGACATCTGCATAAATAAGCATCTATTTCTCTTTAATCACCACAGATTCTTCTAAGAACTTTACTGGCCTCTTCCATACCGGGCACTTTTTCTCACAAAGGCTAAAACATCAGTTTAGAAAGCTGATATGAAAGTCATAAAAAAGCGGATATTCTTCTACCATCATTCTGCCTAAGAGTGAGCTGATTTTGAAGAGCTCTGGGAATCAACTAATCACAAGATGATTATTCAGGAAGAATTTATATTGAAACCTGGTTTACTTCTTCTCTATGGATATGTCTGGTTTTCTATACTCACACACTGCAATTGAACATCTGCAATTTCTAAGCATTAAGTTTAGTTTGTTGTCTTTCAGAAAGCATGAAAAAAAGCCTTACCGAGATTTTGTAGACTTTTGGACAGACTGCCTGCTTTTTTTTTTTTTTTACAGTAGATGAGATTAATATTATTTGAAGTGATTCAAGAAGCACACAGTATACTCTAAATGACTTGACATTTACAGTCAGAATAAGTGAAGAGAGTGGAAAGAAAGCAGAATTTGGTCAAAACATTTTCCTTGATATTTGGTCTTGTTCTGGCATTTTTGAAGTGTACATGATTACACAAAACTAAATTAGGTTAACAGGAAGGCTTAGGCCAATTACTCATTATATGTAAACACATACAAATAAACTTTAATTGCCACCTTTTGTAAGTGAGATCAGTTTTGACAGAATGTGATTTTGAATGTACAGAAAGTTTATACAGAGAGCTCTAAGGGAGGATATACAATGAGATTTGTTTGGATTTAGAATTTAAATGAATTTTTCCAAAGTAGCTCACCAATTTGAAAGGAAAGTCTCTTAGAAAAACATTTTCACAAACAGATACTTAACTATGAAAGTAGTATAAAAATGCAATCAGTTAATTTGCTTGCAAAAAGTGTACACATTAAGGAAAATTGCACATACAGTTCATATGATAAATGTGCAGCTATCTATGATCTAAATTTATAGGAAAAGAAAACAAAGCATGTAGATTCACCCACCTGTACTTTTCTCCCTCCACTGTCCAAACACACTGTTTAAAATGGTTCCACAAATGACTTCTGGCCACTGGCTTTCTTTCTTCTGAAGCCCTTCTGGATAGATATAAGTTTAAATTCTGGGAAGGAGAGTGGCAGAATATGTGGTGCATGAAAAGAACAATAAACAAATTAAGAGAATTTTGAGATGCCAGCATATTGTTATGTCAGCAATAATGACATTATTTGCCAAAACACTGTTGCTGTGGTTGGATTCAAATCTGACTTTCTACAACACTGTATATCATATCTGACTGAAAATAAGATTATTTTTTCTCTCCACAAATAATATGCAACCTCTGTACCCTTTCTACAGTAAATGTTTGCACAGGAGAAATCCATTCATATTCTCATTCTCATTCTCATTCTCATTCTCATTCTCATTCTCTCTGTCTCTGTCTCTGTCTCTCTCTCTGTCTCTCTGTCTCTGTCTCTGTCTCTGTCTCTGTCTCTCTGTCTCTCTCTGTCTCTCTGTCTCTCTCTCTTTCTCTCTTTGGGTGGGGGGGTAAATCACCATTAGGAGCTTCAAATTATTAGGAGCCACTAGATGGCATATTAGCCTAAAGCTCAATTAAATTCTGGGAACTTCTCCATATAGAAAGCCTGGGGGGAAAAAATTTCCTACAGAAGTTTTGAGAAGGGATTATGATATTTGTCCCCTTCACCATCATTTCCCTCCATGGCTTCCTACACACATCTGGCTATGAAAGCTGAACTTAGAAAGTAGCTTTGTTTTAGTCATGGTGATATTTGTTTTTAGTACATTGCAAAATTTCTTTGACAGTATTAGTTAGCAAATCCATGAACCTCTCCTATGTGATGTAGAAAGATTACAGCAGTGATAATTCACATTATCGCTATAATCAGTGAATGACTATGTTTTTCAGGGAAACCAAAGTGTTTCCAATTGAGTTGATTTAAAAAAAAAATTAATATCTTGCAGTTGCAAAATTACTAAGCATTATGCTTTGTAGGACAATGTGTGACCACAAATTGACATTTAACTTTTTTTCTTGGTTTTACTTTTTAGAGGAAATGAAATAAATGAGTGGTTTTCCTAAACTCAGACAAATGTCTGTGGAAGAACCAGGGCCTATAGATACCCAAATATACATTAGAACCTGAAAAATATTTTAAGGGTTTTTGAGGCCTGGAGGAGCAACGGTATCCAATGTGAACCAAGACAGCAGATAAATAAGGGTCCTTAGGGTACTCAACTGTATTACTTTGTTTGAAAGGAGAACAGAAATGTTTAATCATAGTACAAAAGTATACAGTTCTTTAAATATATATATCCATGACAAAATAAGTGGAAATCCCATTGTTACATAGCAGCATAGCTGCTAGAAGAACCTAGAAGAACCAGGACTCACTGTTTGTTTCTATTTAGGAAGAAAGGCACCATCTTAATAATAATAATAACAGAGTTGGAAGGAACCTTGGAGGTCTTCTAGTCCAACCCCCTGCTTAGGCAGGAAACCTACACTGCTTCAGACAAATGGTAATCCAACATCTTCTTAAAAACTTCCAGTGTTGGAGCATTCACAGCTTCTGGAGGCAAGCTGTTCCACTGATTAATTGTTCTAACTGTCAGGAAATTTCTCCTTAGTTCTAAGTTGCTTCTCTCCTTGTTTAGTTTCCACCCATTGTTTCTTGTTCTGCCCTCAGGTGCTTTGGAGAATAGTTTGACTCCCTCTTCTCTGTGGCAACCCCTGAGATATTGGAACACTGCTATCATGTCTCCCCTAGTCTTTCTTTTCATTAAACTAGACATACCCAGTTCCTGCAACCATTCTTCATATGTTTTAGCCTCCAGTCCCCTAATCATCTTTGTTGCTCTTCTTGATAATCCAACAGAGTAGCCAATAGTAAGAGATACTATAAGTGACAGCCAAAGGTGTCCAGGTCATTTACAATGTGATCCATTTGTTGCCTTGTTAGTTTGAAGAATTTTTGTGAAACAAAAAGTAGGATATTATAAGCATGCACCCCATTTCTGAATAGTAACAGGTAGTCCTCGACTTATGACTTATTGAGCCCAGAATGTATGTTGCTGAGAAATTTATTAAGTGGGTTTTGTCCCATTTTACAACTTTTTTTCCTTCATTTGTTAAGTGTTGAGTCACTGCAGTTGTTAAATTAGTAACAGTGAATCTGGCTTCCCCATCAACTTTGCTTGTCAAAAGCTCACAAAAGATGATCACATGACCCTGGGACACTGCAACCATCATAAATAGGAACCACTTGTCAAGCGTCTGAATGTAAATCACGTGACCAGGGTGATGCTGCAGTGGTTGTAAGTGTAAAAAATGGTCACATGTCTCTTTTTTTAGTGTAATATGTCACTTTTTTTCATTGTAACTTCAAACAGTCACTAAATGAACTGTTGTAAGTCAAGGACTACCTGTACTCTCTTTCCCATCATATTTCTTCATGCCCATTGCAACGATGAGCTGTTTCTCTACCTTCTCTGGCTCTATCTTAGCCACTTTATGCTTCCTGTCCATTCAGGCATTTTCAACAGTATCATTCTTTATTGGAAACTGCCCCCCCTCCCAATCATCTACATGTACCGTATTTTTCAGAGTATAAGACGCACCCTTTTCCTCCCTAAAAGAGGCTGAAAATTTGGGTGCGTCTTATACTCTGAATGTAGCTTTTTTTTTGAAGCTTTTTTTTCCAGCCCTAATGAGGCGCTAATGATCTTCCCGGCTCTTACGGGCTTGCAGGCTTTTTCATTGTTACTCTCTCCGAAGAATGTTTTTTCCAGCCCTAAGTCTTTCCAGGCCTTTTTTCATTGCTACTCGCTCCGAATAAGGTTTTTTTAAGTCCTAACCAGGGGATAAAATAATGTGCTGAAGCTGACCAGACTAAGGAAGCTAGCCAGATGAATACCTGGTAGACAGATTTTTTTCCCCCATTTTCCTCCCCAAAAACTAAGGTGCGTCTTATACTCCAGTGCGTCTTATACTCCGAAAAATACGGTAATTATTTTCAAGAAAAAAAGATCATACTTCTGACTTAGCACATGGAAAGGGTCTCATAGCCTAATGGAACATGAAACTAAATGCAACCTGGGGCTCTTCATGATTTGAAACCCATCAATTTTCTACACATTTCAGTACCTCGACTTACAACAGTTTGTTTAGGGACGATTCAAAGTTACAACAACACTGAGAAAAAGTGACATGACCGTTTTTCACACTTAACAACTGTTGCAGAATCCCCATGGTCACAAGATCATAATTCAGATGCTTGGCAACTGACTCATATTTATAAAAGGTTGCAGTGTCCCCATGTCATGTGATCACTTTTTGCGACCTTCTGACAAGCTAAGTCAATGGGGAAGCCAGATTCACTTAATAACCATGGTACTAACTTAACAACCGCAGTTATTCATTTAACAACTGTGGCAAGAAAGGTTGTAAAATGGGACAAAACTCACTTAGCAACTGTCTCGCCTAGCAATAAAAATTTGGGGTTCAATTGTGGTGGTAAGTCGAGGCTTACCTCTATTTTGTCCAGTACTTTGTTTTCTTTTAAATTGGAGAACTGCATGGCAATTTTCTGTGAATTTTAAAGGGGAAATTACATATTTTGAAACTGTAGAATTAGAATAAATTCACATTTAAGGACAATGAAAAAATTACCTAAAAGATTACCGTAGGTATCTCCACTGTATCTTTTTCTATAACTCTATGCCTCAAAGGATCCCTTTCAAAACAGATCTTCTTTATTAAAAAATGGCCTCTGACTAATTTGCATGTAGTGTGTCATTAGCCATAGCCTTCCAATTAATGAAATCTAAGCTAACCTACTAGAGCACTTCAGAAATTACTGGGAGTTTTGCCTTCCTTCTGCTTTTCGGCAGAAAAATGCTTGCTTGTTCCTTAAGACTTTGTGCATCAAATCACCCAGAGTCTATTGCATGTTGTCAAGTTGTTTTTAAAGGTAGCAATGCATATTTGTTGTACTCGGGGCTCTGGCAAAGCATGAAAAGAAATCTTTAGAAAGCTGTAAGTAATTCACTGACGCCAAACTCTTCTTTAGCTCAAATGTGCTTATTTAGGCAGTCTCTCCAGAACCTTGTGAAATCTCAGTAAGACTGTTGCCCTTTTGAAAAACAGAACACTAAATCTAATCCTTGCAAAGATTAACCGCTTTTATGAAATTGTTTGAACACAAAGGTATAGACATAGGCACAAGATGTAAAAAGATGTCATCATGAATTATTCTGGACACGGACATTTTACCCCAGTGGAATTTATGGCTGTATAAATCTGAATGCGAGCAAAGGTGGTACTCCCCTTTCCTTGCCTGAGTGTTGCCATTACATATTTTTAAGTGCACAGCTGCAAAAACTCTAACACAGCTTGGTTTTCTGCCTTCTGGATTTACAGTATGAAGAAGTAAAATTCAGATGAATAGTCCAGTAGATGCCAGAGAAGGTTGAAGCCAGCATGCAAAGTATTTAATATAGCTGTACCACAAACATCCTAGGCTTTTTAAAGTTTAAGCAAAGTTTAAAAGTTTTTTCCTTCAACTAATTCGTGCAATTTTTGAAAAATTGGATTTTGTACAGAGTTGTGAAAATTTGTAGGATCAGTGAAAGTGATTAAGATAAACTACACATAAAAGAATAACATATCCTCCTTGTAAAAATGCCAGAAACAAACAAACAAAGCAAACAAACAAATTAACTAGCAGAAAATACTGTCTGGAAGAAATAGAACAATAGTCAGTTTAAGACTCACTCAGAGATCTGTGCTTAATATTAATTTAATAAAGCGGCATTTGATATACTTTCTCCTAACATTTTAGCCCGTAAGTGTTATACCTATTAATAATGTTTATAATTGCAGAAATCTATTTGCTTTTTAAGACTAATTCCAAATGGTATTTGCCATTTTTATGCTTCTCTTCGTGCTATTATACAAATAAATATGTGATCATCAAATCCCCCTCTAAGACCAAATTTGAAAGCTTATTCAATACTTATATAAAGTCTTGTCTACATTTTAATACAATGTTTTGTATGTAATTTTTGGTTTGGACAATAGTGAAAAGGGACTTCCCTGAAACCGTTTTAAAAATTGTAATCCCACTTAGGGTATATACCTCATAACTGAATAGAAAAACATTCAGACTTACAAATCCTAACCTGAGGTTCATTTTCTCATCTTTGGAGATATGGTGGCTGGTTCGCAGCATATATTGAATCACAAATTAGCCAATTATATTTCAGCCTTGTATTTTTTATGAACCTAATCTGTGTGGTTAGGTAATAGTTTGGTGAATTTGGATTACAACCCTGGTGTTTTTATAACATGTGTATTGAACAATGTGACTGACCATGTGAGGGACGTTCTCACAATTAATATTTCAACAGATTCCTGATTCTATCAGATTATTTTTTTTAAAAAAACCTTACTACCCTTTCAACAAAGTCAGCTTTCTCTCTCCTTTTCTGAGTCACCATCCCTAACAGGGTGACTTTTTGCTATACAAAAAGGATTCACTCTTTCCCCTGTCTAGTGGGAGAAGAAAGGATGAGTAATTTCTGCCCATTAGCAATGTCTTACTGGAGCCTCTTAGCTCTCAGTGAATACATTACAAGGAGATTAATTGTGGTTAACTGCCCTTGTTACTACTTAAGATGTATTGCCACAGAATAACATTCATATTGAGAGAGCTACTCACATGAAGTACAGAATCAGGAATTATTTAATCGGAAGGGGCTGATAATTTATCAGTCTATAACAAACCACTACTATGAGAACGCTCATTCATACAATGCCTGCCAACATGAGTGCAACCAAGCACAGAAATAAACTAGTAAAGCTAAAAGAAAAGCAAACTCTTGAAGAGTCTGAGTTCCAAAATGCAATCCGACTTCACAATTCTGTATCAGGCTCATGCTCCAAATCCTCTTTCTCATCCCTCAATCCCTCCACACAGATCACACTCACTCCAATCATTCCTCTCGCTCCCCCTCCTCTCTCCATCACTTTCTTCAACTTTCCTCCTTTTAGTCATTACCAGGTTTTGTTGTTATTGGCTTTGCCTGCTAGGTGTTTTTTTTTTAATGTAGTGGCCATGTAACACTTTGCTTTGCCATATCTCTTTTCTACTCTTTATTTGGTCTTTCTTGTAGGTTATTCTGGTCTCTTTGATAGTCAATAGCCAGTGATGGCAAACCTTTTTTTCCTCGGTGCCGAAATAGTGCGCGCATGCGCTATTGCACACGCGTGCGTGCCCACACCCATAATTCGAAGCCCCCCACTTGCCTCACACCCCTGTGCATGTGTGTGTGACCCCCCCACTCCCCCGTTTCCCGACTTCCAGTGGGCCCAGTAGGCCCATTTTTTGCCCTCTCCAGGCTCCAGAGGCTTTCTTAGGGCTGGGGGAGGGCGAAAATGCTCCCCCTGCCACCCCGGAGGCCCTCTGGAGGCCAAAATCACCCTCCCAGAGCCTCCACGTGAGCCAAAAATCAGCTGGCGTGCACGCCCATGAGCGCTGGAGCTGAGCTAGGGAAACGGCTCACGTGCCGGCAGATATGGCTCCGCGTGCCACCTGTGGCACCCGTGCCATAGGTTCGCCATCACTGCAGTAGGCTTTCATGGTGTACTACTTAATTGCATATTCTTCACTGTCCTTCAGATATTCTTCCAATGCCTTTTTTATTTCTTTAAGTGTCTGGTGTGCTTTCAACATTCCACACCAACCTATGCTCCTCGGTAAGTATTATTATTTACACTAAGGTGGTTAGAAGCACTTCACAATAAAATGTAGTAAACTACCCAACAAACAAAATCATTGTAAACAGCAGCCTCTTTTGCATTTTAGAGAGAGAAGTTTACATATCATCTATATCCAGGATTAAACAAAGTCTACATTTCTTGTCTATAAACAATTCCCTAGTACTATTGTATCTACCACAAATAAAAGGGGGGGAAAGGATGAAACATTTTTGGCAAGTTTAACCAGCAATACATATTTTGACTTTTTCCTGCAGTTCTGTTAGCTCAAGCAAAGGCAGAAATTTCATCCTCCAGATGTCGTTGGATGTCCAATTTCATGAATTCAAAAGAGCATGGATAATGGCCTGAGGTGATAAAACTGCCTCTGTGAAGTCACAAGTTCCCCATCTCTGTTTATACAAAATGTGCAAACTGTTAGATTGGTGGATTCAGCACAGGAGACCGACTTGACAAACAGCTCTTTATTGCAATAGAAGTACAACCAGCAAAGCACATTCAGAGAGGCCTCCTATTTATAGGAGCTGACAGTAACAATTGTAACTAAACCATTTTGAAATAACCAATGAGGGTCCAGCATGTTCTCTTCAGTATTGCTGGACCTGAGTGAAAACTTCCAGCTCTAGTCAGAACATAACATCCCTCCCCCTCTAGATGAAATCGTCCGACATACGAAATCGCGAAGGTAGGCGGGGCGTCTACGCTCCCGTTCAGACCTGCGTACTTCAGTCGGGGGAACTACAGCAGCCTGGTCTGACTTAGCCGCTTCGTTCCTGGGGGCTGTGTCATGCATCTCTTGAGCTGGAGTGCTCTTGGGTTCTTCCGCCTCAGGGCCTAACTCGACAGGGGGACTCTGTTGGCCTGCAGTCTCGCACTCCAAAGCCTCCGAGACATCTGGACGTGGTTTAGCTAGGAAAGGAATGCACGGTGTTACGTTTCCAGAACCAGAGGGGTCTTCCTGTACCCTCTGTCTTAATTGGTCTATGTGTCTCTTCCATAAGCGGCCGTCTTGTAACCGGACTGCATAAGACACGGGTCCCAAAATTGTCTCGACCACCCCTGGCAGCCATAAAGGCCCCTCGGCGTAGTTGCGAGCAAACACCCTGTCCTCTGTGGAAAAGACCCTGGTTTTCTTTGTCCCTTCTGTCTTGGTTTTTACTACATAGTCAGGGTGTAACCGGTCCAGGAGTGACCGGAGTCTGCGGCCCATTAAAAGCTCCGCTGGGCTGCGTCCCGTAGTGGCACTTGGGGTTATGTGTTGAGTTATGAGGAATTTGTCTATTCTTTCCTGCCAATCTCCAGGTCCCAATCTAGCTAACCCCTCTTTGGCCGATCGCACGAAGCGTTCCGCCAGGCCGTTCGTCGCAGGATGGAATGGGGCGGACAACGCATGGCGGATTCCCTGACTAGCCAGATAGCCCTCAAAAGTTGTGGCCGTGAATTGCGGGCCGTTGTCCGTTACCAATGTGTCCGGAATGCCATGGGTAGCAAATAGACGCCGGAAGATCTTAATAACAGACTCCGCAGTGGTCGACCGCATAGGGAAGATTTCGAGCTACTTGGAATAAGCGTCTACAATTATCAGGAACATTTGCCCATGGAATGGACCTGCAAAATCGGCATGAAGCCGTGACCATGGATTATTTGGAAGGTCCCAGTCATGCACCGGTGCTTTGGGAGGTGCCGGTCTGGATTCCTGACAAGGCAGGCATTTGTTTACCCATTCTTGAACCTCCTCATCCATCTTTGGCCACCAGACATAACCCCTAGCTAAAGCCTTCATTCGCACAATTCCCGGATGACCCTCGTGCAAGGTTCGTAGTACATCAGTGCGCAATTTGGCGGGAATGACCACCCGGTCCCCCCACAAGAGGCACCCCCCTTGCTCCAACAGTTCGTGCTGTCTAAGCTCATACGGTTTGAACTCGGGCCTGACTGGGCCTCTCGGCCACCCCCTCCACACCCAGTTAAGGACAGACCGGAGAGTGGAGTCTCTGGCCGAGTGCCTGGCCACCTCAGCCGAGGTGACTAACCCTGAGTCTGCTAGGTCAATCAACAGTACTGGGGCCTCTGGAGCTATGTCTGACAGTATCTCGGGCAATGGGCACCTGCTTAATGCGTCCGCGTTCCCCATGTTTTTCCCTGGCCTGTGAACCAACTGATACGAGTATGCTGACAAGAAGATAGCCCAACGAGCAAAACGGGGGGACAAAGCAGCTGGAGTGGGGCGATTCCCCGCTATCAGCCCCAACAGAGGCTTGTGGTCTGTGACCAGGGTGAAGTCTCTACCGAACAAATACTCGTGGAACTTCTTAACCCCTGCTACTAGGGCCAAAGCTTCCCTATTTAGCTGATCATAATTTCTTTCGGCGCTAGACAAGGTGCGTGAGTAATACGCTATCGGCGCCTCGAGGCCATTCGGAAGTCGATGGCTCAGAACAGCCCCAACCCCTACTGGGGAAGCATCGCAAGCAAGGACCACTGGCAAAGTGGAATTGTATTGGATCAGGAAGCTGTTGTTGGTTAACAACCCCTTAACTGCGCTAAACGCGGCAGCCTCCCTATGGCCCCACACCCAGGGAGTGTTTTTAGCTAGCAGCCTGTGCAGGGGCTCTGCGACCGTTGCCTTATCACGTAGGAATAGGCTGTAAAAGTTAAGAAGACCCAAGAAAGCCTGTAACTCTGCCTGATTTCTGGGTGCCGGGGCCTCCTGGATGGCCTTCAGTTTACTTTCTGTAGGGTGGATACCACTCCCGTCTATTCTATACCCCAGGAATTCCACTTCAGGGACTCCCAAGACACACTTGCTGCGTTTCGCTTTCAGCCCGGCAGCTCGTAATTTCTCAAGGACCATTGTAACCCGACAGCGAAGCTGGCCTATGTCATTAGCCGAAAAGAGAACATCGTCAAAGTACGGCACAACCCCGGGGATATTCTGCAACAGACGTTCCATTACACTCTGGAACAACCCCGGGGCCACGCTAACCCCAAATTGCAATCTGTGGCATTTAAATGCCCCCCTGTGGGTCACAATGGTCTGAGCTTCTGCTGTGGGGCCATCTACAGGTAACTGCTGATACGCTTGTGCCAGGTCTAATTTAGCAAACAGGCGTCCGGACCCCAACGAGTGCAGCAATTGGTGCACGATTGGCACAGGGTAGGCACTCTGCTGCAACGCCTTGTTCACCGTGCACTTGTAGTCAGCACATATCCTGATGCTACCGTCTCCTTTAATTGGCGTGACAATCGGGGTTTCCCACCGGGCATGATCCACAGGTTCGAGTACCCCCTGCTTGATCAATTTATCAAGTTCAATGTCAATCTTTTCCCTCAAGGGCAGGGGAACCCGGCGGGGCTTCAAGCGGATTGGGGCAACATTAGGGTCCAGGCTAAAAGAGATTGGGGTCCCCACATACTTGCCCAACCCTTCGCTGAATACATCACGGAATTCGTCAAACAGGTCGTCTAATTTCTCTGTCCCGACAGCGTTAACTCCGGAGACCTCCAGCCCAAGGGCTTCGAACCAGCTCAGTCCAAGAAGGCTCGGAAGGTCACCGTCCACAACGATGAGCTGTAACGGTCCGGAAAAGTGTTTAAATTGGACCTTGACACTGGCTTGACCTCGAACCGGAATCCTGTTCCCTTGGTAGTCCGACAGGCGGAACCCGGTGTTTCGTATGCGGTCAGTGGAGAACCCGGGCACGGCTTTCTTGAGATTTTTCCAGGCGATGATAGACACAGCCGAGCCCGTATCTAGTTCCATTTCAAACGGCACACCCTCGACAACGACGGACATCATGATTTTCTTCCCTCCCAGGGAACGGGCACTGTCGACATGCGAATCATAGGCAGCCGGCAACGGCCTGGAATATCTTTGGCGTCGTTTTGAATCTTCGCGCCAAGCCCTCGGTGACGGTTCAGCCCGTGAAGGCGCAGGCGCATGCGCAGTCGAATTTGGCAGTGTGGCGCGGCAAACTTTAGCCAAATGTCCACGTCGCTCACACCGTTGGCATGTCACGCCACGATACTTGCAGGAAAATCTTGGGTGCCGTCCCCCGCAGCTAGCACACCCCCGGAAAGGCTCGCTGGGCGGTTGCGGGTGGGGCGGGCGACGCAGTTCAGTCCTGTAAACCTCGTCATCGCTGCTAACATCGTCGTCCAGCGTCCCCATGTGGACGGACGGCTGAGTTAGCGGTGCCGTTTTCGCCTCTTTTCTGGACGGGGCAGCACGGTGGAGTGATTCAGCCGCGTTGGTGGACGATTCAGCAGCCCTGGCCTCGTCCAGTGCAGCCGCCAAAGTAAGTTTAGGCCGAGCTAGCAAACGGCGCTGCAGGCGGAGGTCCAAAACCCCGCAGATCAACTGGTCCAGCATGATATCGTCTAGGTCACTAAATTCGCAGTGACCAGACGCCTTATGGAGAGCAGCAACGTACTGGTTGATAGTCTCTCCTTCCTGCTGCATGCGCTGACGGAATTCATATCGACGTACGACTTTAGAAGGAGTCGGTGCATAGTGGGTCTTAAGCGACTCCTTAAGCGTGTCCCACTGCACTGTGTTAATCGGCGCTGGGGCAGACAGGGCCTCTGCAGTATCAAAAACTTCTGGCCCACAGTGACTTAAAAATAAAGCTCTTTTCCGATTGTCTGCCAGGCTTAGTAAGTCATTTGCTTCCAGGAAGCACTCAAAACGCCTCATATATGACTCCCACTTCTCTTGGGCCGGGTCGAATGGCGGCGGTGGGTGAAACGCTGACATGATATGAGATAAGTAGTAGGCGAAGAATGAGTCGCCTGACTGGTTGTAAAGCCCGTGGGGCTTGTCGTTGTTCTCCTGCTCCCGATTTCCTCGTCGCCACTGTTAGATTGGTGGATTCAGCACAGGAGACCGACTTGACAAACAGCTCTTTATTGCAATAGAAGTACAACCAGCAAAGCACATTCAGAGAGGCCTCCTATTTATAGGAGCTGACAGTAACAATTGTAACTAAACCATTTTGAAATAACCAATGAGGGTCCAGCATGTTCTCTTCAGTATTGCTGGACCTGAGTGAAAACTTCCAGCTCTAGTCAGAACATAACACAAACCATATAATAAGGCTATTCCCTGAACAGTTTATTGTTCTCATCACCAGATTAGAAACACAACTGCTTCTTCTAAAGAAATATTTGAAAGTGAAATCCGTGTTGATCCATTTATTTTATATTCTCCTGGAGGTTAGTTTGCCATGTTTGTAAAATAAATCAATTTTAAATTAAGTTA
This sequence comes from Diadophis punctatus similis, assembly GCA_023053685.1. Taxonomy (NCBI): domain Eukaryota; kingdom Metazoa; phylum Chordata; class Lepidosauria; order Squamata; family Dipsadidae; genus Diadophis; species Diadophis punctatus. The sequence continues at coordinate 2,284,203 of JALIGW010000038.1, read as the reverse complement.
GTGTTTGAACTTACAACAGGCTAATTCTTCCCCAAATCTTTTGGGATAGCTCTCCATCCTCCATCATCATTTGAGAATGAATAAGCCTTAGTCTTACTTGAAAGAGAACAATTTATTTTAACAGTATCTGAATACATGCTGAGGTAATATATATTTGATGCTTAATCCCATTTCTCCAGGGGGGTAAAGTGTGCAATTTTAGAAGAAAAGTTTATTTTTCTTTAAAGAGTTATTTCAGTTAATATGAGCTTGTGTATAAGTCAAGGTGAAACATGTAATTAATGTTATTAACCAGAAGGATTGGAAGACATTCACTCTTTTATTCTTAAGGCAATTGATGAGACTTCTGGAAAATTTACTGGTTTGTATGCGAGTATTAAGCTAGCAGTAGAAAGAAATAGAGCAGTGCTGGAAATAGTGTTGGATGTATTGGAGTATTGCACTTATTTTTTCAAGGAACCTCATACCACCCATTTCATTTCAATAGTAATAACAGAGCCAGACTTCCTTTCAAATGGAAGCAACTCATTTTGAGTACTGCACAGAAATATGCTTTGTACATTTGAGACAATATATTTCTCAAGGAAAACCCAGTTTCATCCTCAGAAAACCAAAACTGTATTCCCCCATTTTGAAAGGCGAATGGGGTGAAGTGTTATAGCAATTTCCAACAGTGTAATTATGCCACTTTTGACCCTTAAAATGTGACATGAACAGTCTTAAATCCCCTTATAAAGGTAACCTTTTTCACTAAATGCATCAAATAAGATTACAAGGGTACAAATTAAAGTAGATTTTTTAAAAAGATGATAGGCCTGAAAGCATAGGTACCATCATGTTGGATCAGATCTACTCTTAAAGACAGTTGTTTAAAATGTTTCTAGCACATTTTGGCATTGCAACAAAAATACAGTTGAATGCATGGCAGAGCCCATAGGCTATATACATTTGATAAATAAAATAATTAAAATATCTACCGTATATACATCATGAGCTAAAGAAAGCATAGGATATGTATACATGTCTATTTTGTAGTTATAAGGAGCAAAAGAAAGGGAGTCTGACCCACTTTGTGTTCTAGCAAAAAATCCACTAAAATGTTTTTCTGTCATTCTTAAAATCATTCTGTAAAGGAAACCAATATTATTGCCATTTTATAAGCAGAGTTGAGTTCTGGTTTATCTAAATGATGAAACTTTCTGATTTCAAGGTTTATAAATGAAATAGAACTCAAAAGGTGCTAATTCAAATGTGTTAATTATATGCTTTAATTTACTGCTTTAAATTAGTTCCTGAGATCTGCATGCCTATTGTGAATCACAAATGAGAAAGTTTCTCCATTCTTAGAGTGGGGAGGGGGGCTACTTGTTGATAAGCATATTTCTCTGGTTCTGTGTGACAGGGTCTTTCCTTTATTTAGCTATAACCTGAGCATTTGAATAAATATCCAGAATCCCAAAGTCAACAAGTTACACAGGGATTTATTTCATAGGGTTCAGTATCTCATTCTTGTCTTGTCTTGTCTTGGTATTGATATATCTGATTATACTTATTTATTTATATATAGTCACTTGTATATTGGATGTTGCTTATTCTCATAATTTTCAGCAGTTTATTCAGGGAATTATGCCCAGAATCTTTTAAAGTGCCTTGCACAGAAATTATTTCATTCGTTAAGCAACTCAAGACCCTAAATAGTCTTGACATTACTTGCTAGATATGACTATGTTAGAATATCCAGGGTAAAAAGGGTTTTGAAACAGAGAACTTCTATAACAGACTAGGAAGATCTACATCTTGAACTTCTATTTGATGATGTAATTAATAAATCTTACAGTACTGTATATCCAAAATAGTTATTAATTAGCCATTCCTTTTTTAGATATCCCAAAATTTATTGAGAACAATAAACTTCCCACATTGCTTAGAGGGAAGGGCAAAGTTTTTAATATAGGTTGTGAAAAGATTCTAGAATATTCCAAATCTATACAAGACAAAACTCTGAATTAAAGAGTATAGTCCATTTAGGCTACCTATGAGAGGCCTAAATTTATGGTAGACTGGTCTCAAAAACCTGTCCTGCTGAGAACATTTCCTGTATCATGCTGAGTAGGGCTAATGCTTTAAACATGTTTTTTTGCAATTAAGTCTTGTTTTCCTCTGCACCACTAGCATCCCATATACAGACTACTGTCTGAAGCAGGTCACATCCTCGTCTCAGGAAAAGAAGGAAAAGTGGAAAGTTGTGGAAGATTTGTGGGGAAGACAAATAAAATAAAAATGCCCCCTATGTGAAGAAAAAAACTGTGCTAGTTTTCCAGTGTTTATTTTATAACCACTGTTAGATTCGCGCGTAACAACGAGATCGGAGGCGCAGTAACAGTTCAGCACTTTATTAGGTCCTAGCTGTAGCGAATGCAGAATGCCGGCCGGCTTCAGGACAGCCGCTTTTAAGGGCTTTGCCTAAAGGCGGCTGGCCACTGACAGTCCCCCAAAACTCCCGCTTCCAGCTGAACCAATCAGCAGCTCGCATGCAAATATGAGACGTACCTCCGTACGTAACAACCACAATATGGTTTTATTTCACAATTTTGTATTACATATACTGGTACATGTTTTTTTCTGAAACAAATGTAAACATTAAACATTCTAAAAATCACTCTTTAGTAAACCGATTATTTTTTTTCCCAAATCTTACTAGTTTGTATTTAAGTAATGTTCTTTATTTTTAGTTATTTATTTATTTATTTATTTATTTATTTATTTATTTATTTATTTATTTATTTATTTATTTATTTATTTATTTATTTGTCACACATGTACAAGATTGTAGGTATTGGTATAAACATAAACATAAGCAAGGTAGGTACAGGTAAATTAGGCAATAGGACAGTAGGACAGGGACGGTAGGCACAATGGTGCGCTTATGCATACCCCTTACAGACCTCTTAGGAATGGGATGAGGTCGACTGTAGACAGTCTAAGGTTAAAGTTTTTGGGGTTTGGGGAAGAAACCACAGAGTCAGGTAGTGCATTCCAGGCATTGATCACTCTGTTGCTGAAGTCGTATTTTCTGCAGTTGAGTTTGGAGTGGTTTACATTAAGTTTGAATCTATTGTGTGCTCGTGTATTGTTGCAGTTGAAGCTGAAGTAATCATTGACAGGTAGGACATTGTGGTAGATGATTTTATGAACTACATTTAGGTCAGATCGAAGGCGACGAAGTTCTAAGCTATCTAAGCCCAAAATTTCAAGTCTGGTGGAATAAGGTATTCTTTTGCGAGTAGAGGTTTTTCCTTATTTGTTAAAGTATTTCATTTCAGCAGATGTGTTCATCGTCCTGGATTTTTTAATTATAAAGAAGTATAGCAAACTATATAGAGGAAGTTCTAACAATAACAGTCGACCTCTCCCCGTTTCTAAGAGGTCTATAAGGGACGTGCATAAGCGCACCACTGTGCCTACCGTCCCTGTCCTACTGTCCTATTGTCCTCTTTTATCATTACTTTTTACTTATGTTTATACAAACTACTACTATCCTATACATGTTTGACAAATAAATAAATAAATAAAATAAGTAAATTTTTTGCCCAGTGATATTATCTGAAATCACCAAAAGAGTTTTAGCATAAAGTATGTATGTCATTTCATTATTTTCCAAAAGAGAATAGAGGGTATCAATTTAGCTTGTTTATTCATCTTCTCTTGCATCACTGAAGTAAAAATATTTTGTTTTTATCGAAGTTGGGACCATAGTTTAGCTTTATGTTTCTACATTTGAATGAGACAACAGAGAAAACATTATTTTTTTAATCTAGTTTTGCTTTCTTATAAATAACTTTAATAATAGATGGCTTTGCTTTATTGTAACTGACTGAACTGTATTCATTGTTTTCATACTTCTAAATAAGTCTGATCAAATTATAGTTAATAGTTTAAGGACAAATCAAAATATATCTTTCCTTTGTGAATGGACCTATATAGTTATATACTAATGAACCTATATTGTCATTTATCCTCTGAGATAGTGGATAACCAGAATATTTAAATATTTTAATGCTTTCTGTACTACCATCTTCTGAGAACCGAGTGAGTAAAATTTGAGCTAAGCATCCTATGACTCATTAAAGCAGCTACATGTTTCATTTAAGTGTTTAGGTCTTTTTTTTTTCCAGGCACATACAGACACCTGGAAAGTATGTGTCTGCTTTACAGAAGTATTCCACTCCCACATATTCCCCCCAAAAATTCTGAATCATTTTTGAAGTAGGAATAGTTCCTGTAAGTATATCCACTACATATGTTTTGCAAGTTTAAAATTTTAAAATTAATAAAAATAAGTACAGGAATGTACAGCAGATAAAAAAAATTGTGGAGCCCCTGTAACTTTCATCCTTTCTACTTCTCAACTACTCTGAAACTTACTCCAACTTCATGTCTCTGCTGTATTGAACTAAATAATAGCAAACTGGAATGGCTAAGTATCTACAAATTTCACAAAAACCCTGAGGGGAAATGGCTTCATGTACATGGAAATGCTCACTATGTTGAAGAATATAATTTGGTCAATCCAAAGATGGTAGAAGAAAAAACTCTACCAAAAGGACCTATGATCTTCCCATATTTGTGGAATGCTGATTGAAACTGGGACAATATAACAAAGAAGATACTATTTTGAAATGGGAAAACTGAAGATCTTAGAGTGCTTTAAGATGGATAACTCAAATGAGTGATGAGCCTTGATATGGCAACTTAAAATATATTGTAGTTTGTATTTATTTATTAGCAACTACTCAGCCATTTCCTCCTTAAGATTTTTTGTATGGAAATAAAATATACAGTAATGGAAGGTGACATTTTATTGTTTGGAAACCCCCAGGGGTGGGCTGCTGGGAGTTCGCAGGGGTTCGGGAAAATCTCTAGCTAACATTCTGTGCAGTTCAGAGAACCGGCAAATCCTGGCTGGGCCCACCCACCCCACAGCGCCCCTCCCAGGAGTCCCCACGCGGCCACACCTACCATGGCCACACCCATCCAGCAACCAGGCAGAGAACCCCTTGCTAAAAATTTTGAAGCCCACCCCTGGAAACCCACCCCCCATCAACTGTGTATATAAGGAGGGCAGCTTAACAGTAAAAGCCTCATTTGGAAGCCTCCATAAACAGGAACTGTTATGCAGTGCAAATTTAGTGCAGAGCAATAGTGGGATTCAATTTTTTTTTACTACCGGTTCTGTGGGCATGGCTTGGTGGGCGTGGTGTGGCTTGGTGGGTGTGGCTTGGTGGGCGTGGCAGGGGAAGGATACTGCAAAATCTCCATTCCCTCCCCACTCCAGGAAAAGGTTGCTGCAAAGTCCCCATTTCTCAGATCAGCTGGGACTCGGGAGGCAGAGAATAGATGGGGGCAGGGCCAGTCAGAGGTGGTATTTACCAGTTCTCTGAACTACTCAAAATTTCTGCTACCGGTTCTCCAGAACTGGTCAGAACCTGCTGAAACCCACCTCTGGTGCAGAGACGTACTGTATAAGATCACACATTCAAAATGTGCTGGTAACAAGCAAATCATGCTGAGGCTCATACAATATCTGAATAAACTAAAGAAGGCTTGACAGAAAAACCCAGTCCAGTACAGCCTAGATGATGATAACTAAATAAACTAAAAGCTTCATTCAAATCCAGCATGAAGGAAGGTGGCTAGAAAACAGATGTGTGAGAGATTTTCATTTTTCTGGCCAAGAAAGAATAATGCTTATCCTTCCGTTCTGCTTGAAAGAAAAACCAAAGAACTTTATTTAATGCTTCATGCTACATTTCGGAAAGCCTTTCAGAAGAGTCAGACAAACAATCCCAATCTAGTGGTTGAGGATTAATGCATTTTTCTGTTAAATCCTGGTAGCTTAAATGAGATGTAGACTGAGGTATTTGTTAAATTATTTCAAGAGCTAGATACAGAGAATGTTTGAGTTCCCATTTGGTTTTCACAGATAGAAACATTTTTTGATGAGAGTTTACAGAATTCAGTTTTACCTTAGAAACTGAGAAGTCTTGTTTTCATATCCATGTAGAATAGAATAGAATAGAATAGAATAGAATAGAATAGAATAGAATAGAATAGAATAGAATAGAATAGAATAGAATAGAATAGAATAACAGAGTTGGAAGGGACCTTGGAGGTCTTCTAGTCCAACCCCCTGCGCAGGCAAGAAACCCTACACCACTTCAGACAAATGGTTATCTAACATCTTCTTAAAAACTTCCAGTGTTGGAGCATTCACAACTTCTGGAGGCAAGTTGTTCCACTGATTAATTGTTCTAACTGTCAGGAAATTTCTCCTTAGTTCTAAGTTGCTTCTCTCCTTGATCAGTTTCCACCCATTGCTTCTTGTCCTACCGTCAGGTGCTTTGGAGAATAGCTTCACTCCCTCTTGCTTGTGGTGGCCCCTGAGATATTGGAACACTGCTATCATGTCTCCCCTAGTCCTTCTTTTCATTAAGCTAGACATACCCAGTTCCTGCAACCGTTCTTCATATGTTTTAGCCTCCAGTCCCCTAATCATCTTTGTTGCTCTTCTCTGCACTCTTTCCAGAGTCTCAACATCTCCCTTACACCGTGGTGACCAAAACTGAATGCAGTACTCCAAGTGTGGCCTTACCAAGGCATTATAAAGTGATATTAACACTTCATGTGATCTTGATTCTATCCCTCTGTTTATGCAGCCTAGATCTGTGTTGGCTTTTTTGGCAGCTGCTGCACACTGCTGGCTCATATTTAAATGGTTGTCCACTAGGACTCCAAGATCCCTCTCACAGTTACTACTATTGAGCAAGGTACCACATATACTGTACCTGTGCATTTTGTTTTTCTTGTCCAATGTTCAAGTCTGTAAAGATCCTTCTGTATCTTGAACCTATCTTCTGGAGTGTTGGCTATTCCTGCCAGTTTGGTGTCATCTGCAAATTTGATGAGTTCCTCATCTATCCCCTCGTCCAAATTGTTGATGAAGATGTTGAAGAGTACTGGCCTAAAACAGAGCCTTGGGGTACTCCACTACATACTTCCCTCCATGTAGATGCAGTTCCATTGAGGACTACACGTTGAGTGCAGTTGGTTAGCCAGTTACGAATCCATCTGGTGGTGATGCTGTCTAACCCACATTTTTCTACTTTTTCTAGTAGTAGGTTATGGTCTACTTTATCAAATGCCTTACTTAAGTCCAAGTAAATTATATCGACAGTATTCCTCTGGTCCACTAGTTTTGTTACTTTGTCAAAGAATGCAATAAGTTTAGTCTGGCATGATCTGTTTTTGACAAACCCATGTTGGCTTTTGGTTATTACTTTGTTTGCTTCTAGGTATTAGCTGATTCGCTGCTTGATTATCTTTTCCAGAATCTTCCCTGCTATTGAGGTCAGGCTGATAGGTACTGTATGTAGTTCCCTGAATCTATTTTTTTCCCTTTTTGAAGATGGGAACTACATCAGCTCTTTTCCAGTCCTCTGGCAGTTCCTGGTGCTCCAGGATCTCTGAAAGATATAGTTCAGTGGTTCTTAGATCTTGTCTGCCAGTTCCTTCAGAACCTTGGGGTGTAATCCATCCAGTCCTGGTGATTTGAACTCGTCTAGGGTAGACAGGTGTTCACTTACCATTTTCTTCCCTATTTTAACTTGTGTTCCTAATATGTTTTTTGTGGTGCTGTTTTTGATAGGTTGGACTGTTTTTTCCCTTTGTGTAAAGACATGCAAAAAACGAGTTACGTAGTTCTGCTTTCTCCCTGTTGCTTGTCATCTTCTTGCCACTTTCTCCCAGCAATGGACCAATTGTTTCCTTGACTTTTTTCCTTGTTTTTAACATTTTGGAAGAAGCTTTTTGGGGTTATTTTTTACTTTTGTCGCAAGCCTTTGTTCATTGTGAGCCTTAGCTTTCCTCACTTCATCTTTACAGACTCGGGCTATTTGCTGATATTCTGCCTTAGTTATTTGCCCCTGTTTCCACTTTTTATACTTGTCCTTTTTGTCCTTCAATTTGTCAGAGAGTTCTTTATGCAGCCATGCTGGTTTCTTTTGAGAGCTATTATTTTCCTTCTTCATTGGTATTGTGCTAGACTGGGCTTTTATAATCTCACTTTTCAAAATTTCCCAAGCTTCTTGAGTTGTTTTCCCCTTGAAGATTCTCATCCATGGAATCCTTCCCAAGCTCTCTCTAAATTTATTGAAATTAGCTCTCTTAAAGTCCAAGACTCTAGTTTGACTTTGTTCTACTACTTGTGTTTGCATAATGTTGAATTCCAATATTGCATGTTCACTGGCCCCCAAGGTTCCTGTAGCTTCAACACCTTCTATCATTTCATCTCTGTTAGTGAGAATTAAGTCCAATATGGCTGATCCCCTTGTTCCCTTCTCTACTTTTTGGGAAACAAAGTAGTCTGCTAGATTTTTAAGGAACCTGTTGGATCTTCCACTTGGTGCAGAGTTTGTCTCCCAGTTGATGTCAGGGTAGTTAAAATCCCCCATTACTATTGTGATGTGCTTCCTACATACCTTAGTTAGCTGACTAGCAAAAACTTCATCTACTTCCTCTGTTTGGTTGCGTGGCCTATAATACAGACCTATGGCAATGTCATTCCCCCCCACTTTAATATTGACCCAAATGCATTCAAGATGATTTTCATCATTGTTGTGCTCTATTTCTGTAGAGATGTAGTTATTTCTTATATATACAGTGCAACTCCACCTCCTCTTTTATTTGGTCTGTTCCTTTTAAATACTTTAAATCCCTCCAGCTGTATGTTCCATTTGTGGGTTTCATCCCACCAAGTTTCCGTATGGCAACAATATCATATCTGCCCTCATTTACTTGAATTTCTAATTCACCCTGTTTATTCCGCATACTCTGTGTATAGACATTTGAGTCCATTTTGATTGATCCTGTGTTTACTGTCTACATAACCTGTGTTGTGCCTGACTGCCCCTACTTTCTTGCCACCTGTTTGATTAGTGCACATGGTATGGCACTCACTATTAAATGCTTGGTTTTGCTTGACAGCAAGGCTGTTAATCTTACCCGCACAAACATCTATGTTACATGCACTGATAACCCTATTAATTTTAGATTGCTGGGGACAGAAATGTTCTGTATCAATTAATTCTCTGTCCCCGCTGTTCAGTTTAAATGTTTATCCAGAAAATCTGTGAATTTAATGCCAAGTAACTCAGTCCCTTTCTTTGATGGATGCGAACCATCTTTTTTGTACAGTTTTTCATTGGACCAGCTGCAGACATCATGGCTAATAAAACCAAAGCCTTCCCCTTTACACCACTCCTTTAGCCACACATTAAACTCCGCTTCACACTGGCCTTTCCCTTTTTGTTCCTTATATACTGGTAAAACTTCTGAAAAGATAAGCCTACAACCTATACTACTAAGTTCATACCCCAAGCTCTGGAAACCATTCTGCACAGAAAGTACATCTTTTTGGGACAGATCATTTGTGCCAAGATGTATAGTAGCATCAACATCACAGTCCTTACTGGCATTCTTGACTATCTTAAGAATACGCCTCTTGTCTCTGCTGGCAGTAGCACCTGGCAGACACCTGACCTCTTTCAAAACCTCCATATCCTTTGCTAAATTTACATCCCTTACAATTGAATCACCAAGCAGAAGGTGGCTTCTCTTTTTGGATACCTTGCTCTTCTTGTGCGACTGATGTGTAATTCCTGATTCACAATTTATGTAGATAAATTTATCATCATGATTAATCTTGGAAACATTGGAACTTGATAATCATTTTATTTATTTATTTATTTATTTATTTATTTATTTATTTATTTATTTATTTATTTATTTATTTATTTATTTATTTATTTATTTATTTATTTATTTATTTATTTATTTATTTTGGAATTCTTATATGCCGCCCAACTCCCTAAGGACTCAGGGCGGCGTACAACAGTGAGAAAATACAAGAATAACCAAAATCTAAAAAAGTTAATTAAAAACAAATATAAAAATTAAAACACAATATAAAAAATCATCACCAAGCATTCAACATCATACATACTTGGGGGGTGAGCTCAAGTGAATTAAGCTCTACCCCCCGCCTGCAGGAAAAGCCATGTCTTAACAGCTTTCCGGAAGGCCAGCAGAGTGGGGATAGTTCGGGTCTCTGGTGGAAGTTGGTTCCAGAGCATGGGGCCAGCCACAGAGAAGGCTCTCCCCCTTGGGCCCGCCAGCCGGCATTGCTTGGCCGACGGGACCTGGAGGAGGCCAACTCTGTGGGCCCTAACCGGTCGAAGGGAAGTATGAGGCAGAATGCGGTCCCGTAGATAGCCTGGTCCCAAGCCATGAAGGGCTTTAAAGATGGTGATCAACACCTTGAATTGGACCCGGAGACCGATGGGCAACCAATGCAGCTGGCGGAGTATCGATGTCACGTGGGTGTACCTTGGCACACCCACCACAGCACGCGCAGCCGCATTTTGCACCAGCTGAAGTCTCCGGATACTCTTCAAGGGTAGCCCCATGTAGAGCGCATTGCAGTAGTCCAAACGAGAGGTGACAAGGGCATGAGTGACCGTGAGTAGAGCCTCCTTCTCCAAATATGGCCGCAACTGGTGCACCAGGCGAACCTGTGCAAAGGCCCCTCTAGCCACAGCAGAAAGATGATGGTCCAATTTTAGCTGTGGATCTAGAAGGACCCCCAAGTTGCGGACCTGGTCCGAGGGAGTCAGTTTTGCTCCCTCAAGGACCAAGGAGGGACAGTTGTCATAGTCCTTAGGAGGCAATATCCATAGCCACTCAGTCTTGTCGGGATTAAGTCTGAGTCTGTTCCTCCCCATCCAGATCCTAACATCGTCCAGGCACCGGCACATTACATCAACTGCCTCACTGAAGTCAGACGGGGTGGTGATGTACAGCTGGGTGTCATCAGCGTACTGATGGAAACACACCCCATGTCTGCGAATGATCTCCCCCAGCGGTTTCATGTAGATGTTGAACAGGATGGGCGAGAGAACCGACCCCTGAGGCACCCCACATGATAGGGGCCTAGGGGACGATCTCTGCCCCCCTGCCAGCACCGACTGCATCCTATCAGCGAGATAAGAGGAGAACCACCGCAAAACGGTGCCTCCCACTCCCAACTCGCTGAGACGATGCAGAAGGATACCATGGTCGATGGTATCGAAAGCCGCTGAGAGGTCAAGTAGCACCAGGATGGAGGAGTTTTCCCCATCCCGGGCCCGCCAGAGATCATCCATCAGAGAGACCAAGGCAGTTTCTGTACTGTAGCCGCGCCTGAAGCCCAACTGGTAAGGATCTAGATGATCTGTTTCATCTAGGAGCTGCAGAAGTTGAGTAACCACCACCTTCTCCACAACTTTCCCTAAAAAAGGTAAGTTGGAGACCGGACGATAGTTCTTCAAGTCAGCTGGATCCAGGGAAGGCTTCTTCAGGAGGGGTCGCACCACCGCAGTTTTTAACGACTGCGGTACGGATCCCTCTCTCAAAGAAGCGGTGACCACCGCCTGGATCCAGCCGCGTGCCACCTCCCTGCTAGCCGAAACCAGCCAGGAGGGGCACGGGTCCAATAAACAGGTGGAGGTACCCATCGCTCCCACAGCCCTGTCCACATCCTCGGGAGAAACAGGCCCAAACTCTTCCCATAATGATGGACTAAGACTAGCCCCTGTCAACTCAGTGGACTCTGCCCAGCCGGAGTCCAGATTTGACCGAATCTGAGCGACTTTATTCGACAGAAACTCAGCGAATTCCTCAGCTCTGCCTTGTAAGTGTTCCTCGCTCCCCCCTTTTGCAAGGAGGGAGCGAGTCACCCTAAACAAGGCGGCTGGGCGAGAATCTGCGGACGCAATAAGAGCGGAGAAATAGAATCGTTTCGCCGCCCTTATCGCCACTAAATAAGATCTGATGTAAATTCTTAATAGTGTTCGATCAGACTCGGTTTTTCTGGCCCTCCAGCGGCGCTCCAGACGTCTCTTCTGGCGTTTCATCTCCCGGAGCTCCTCGGTAAACCAGGGAGCTTTCCGGAATCCACTGCCATAGAGAGGTCGCTTAGGCGCAATTCGGTCTAGAGCCCCTGATGCTGCGGGGCTCTAATATTTATTTATTTATTTATTTATTTATGTGTGAGATTTATATACCACCTCACAGTGCAAGCACTCTCTAAGCGGTTTACCCCAGTAAGCAATGTATATTTATATTGCCCCCAACAATCTGGGTCCTCATTTTACCTACCTCAGAAGGATAAAAACCAATATATACTGGTTCAATTTATTTCCTCATCAATAGCAGTGGATCCATGCAAAGTATCAAAAGATTAAAACAAGGAAAATGTGAACCTTATGGTTATATCAAGTATATTCAAACAAAGAGAGAGCTTCTCATACAGGTAGTCCTCAGGCAGTTCATTTAGTGACTGTCTGAAGTTACAATGGGATTGAAAAAATGACAGTTTTTCATACTTATGACCGTTGTAGCAACCCCATGTCACATAATCAAAATTCAGATGCTTCAGAACTGATTCATATTTATGACAGTTGCAGTGTCCTGGGATCACATGATCACCCTCTGTGATCTTCTGACAAGCAAAGTCAATGGGGAAGCCAGATTCACTTAACAACTTTGTTACTAACTTAACAATGTCAGTGATTCATTTAACAACTGTGGCAAGAAAAAGTTGTAAAATGGGGCCCAAACTCACTTAACAAATGTTTCACTTAACAACAGAAATGTTGGGCTCAATTGTGGTCATAAGTCAAGAACTACATGTAGTTTCTCAAAGGACACTTCTACATTATGACTGTACTCTAATGTAGAATTAGTTTTAGGCAGGTCACAAGTTGTCAGCTGCTTTTGAAAACTGGATGAATTTATTTTTAGCTCAACATGCATTTGAAACCAAAACTGGGTGGGGTTTTGTTTTTTTTTTGGCCCCTCTTTGAAGGTTTGGTTCTCCGACTTCTACCAGGTAGTCTCTATTTCCTTTGGCTGGAACTCTTGTCTTTCCATTTCTTGGATTCAGAACATTGTATATAAAAAGCCAATTTGAAGGTATTTTTAGAATTTATCTTTTCCTTCCTTACTCCATCCACTGAGCAATATTTAATCAACCATGGCTACAGTGATTAGGGAATTGTCAGGCTCCAAAAACCAAGACAAACACACTGTGATTCTTCTTAACAGTTCCCTTTATTGTTCCTCACCTATAGACAGAAGCCTTACCAAACTAAAACAGACTACTTGCACTATAAAACATATACGCTGGGAAACTATTAGGGAGGAGGAGCCATCTTCACCCTCTTTCTCCTACATAAACTATCTTTTTTTTAATTAATATTTTTTATTTTTCCAACTTACAAAACAATAAACATTTTTTAACAGTACTGTGTCATACGTTTCACCTGGTTATTTACAATTTAATTATTTACATTTACATTTACATTTATTTCTATACATTTTTATTCCTCTGTTCTAACCAATCATACAATTTATTCCAAACCTCATAAAAATCCGTTTCTTCTTTGCCTTTCATTTCCATTGTGAGCCTGTACATCTCCGCTCATTCTAAAATCTTATTTGTAATCTTTTCGTCATTTGGTGTGTTTTCCAATTTCCAGTATTGAGCGTATACAATTCTTGCAGCGGTTATTATTTGTAAAATGATGTACTGGAGTTGTTTCTTTATCTTTTTGTCAATTATTCCTAATAAAAATAATTCCGGTTTGAATTCTATTTGTTCTCCTATTACTTGAACTATCTAAATTGCACGGTTACTCCTCTAAAATGCACTCTCTTCCTCCTGGAACCCAGACAACATGCCATCACAAAAATAACTGCTGACAAAACTGTAATTTCACCATCACAGATTTTTGATTGCAAGAGGTATTTTGGCTCTGAAACTAGAAAGCTCCATTTATAGGATTCAGGATTTTTTATAAACTCATCTCCCAAAATGAGAGATAATTCCTATATGGAATGAGAATGTGGAGTTCCTGTTATTCCAATGAAACTTAGATTATGGCACTGACTGAATTACTTTCTCTGCCTCTCCTGTTAGTCAGCTGGAAGAGTCCTGATTGGCTGTTTCTTCTCCGCATTTTGAGGCCTATGGAAATAAAGATGATGAGAGATTGAAGCTTGGCTTCAGACTGTGCACAGGGAATAAAATTCCTGGTGTGATGGAAGTGTCATAAAATTTAACCACGCTTGTCTGACCTCCTTGACACAGTAAGTGTGACCGTACATTATTTTATTCAATTTATAAAGCAACAAATTACAAAGCAAGTCCATGCAACATTTTTTTTTAAATGCAAACATAAAGCTCAGCAAAGAGAGACCAATTATAATAAAGAAAGAACAATATACCATGTCAGGAAATACAAACAATTAAAACATCATACATTTCACATGGGTTTGCTAGAAAATTTAGGTTATTAGAGCGGTCTGAAAAATTAATGGGTTGGGGATGTGCAGACTTTGGGGGCAATTCTAGGTGGAGTCAGTGACAGAGAAGGTGCCTCTCTGAGGTGTCATGAAAAAGCATTGCTTTATTGACAGGATCTGGAACATACCAATCCTGCCAGATCTTATAGGATAGTCAGAAACAATTGAAGAGGAGTGGTTCCATAGATATTCATGCCCTGATCCATTAAGGGCTTTGTAGACAATGTCTAACACCTTAAATTACACCCCAGTGCAGGTAACTAGGGTGTACCCAACAAAACCTGCACTATTGCATTTCTGATCAGCTGTAGCTTCTGAGTGGTCCTCAAAGACCACCTCATATACTTCATGGCAGTAATTTACATAACAGGATATCCTTCAATTTTGTTCTTTGCATTACCTTTGATCTCTAATGTGTCACCTGGTTTTGCTACATATACTGTCTATCGTACGGCTGGCAATGCAAAGAACCCAATTTACAGGTATTTCTGCAGTACATATGGACATGATAGGAGGGCTTTTTCATATTGCAAAGCTATGTGACATATCCCTGTTCTCTCTATATATTTTATTGCTATGATTTTTTTTCAGTTGAAAAATGGCTTTATTCCCCATTGAATATAAAACTCAGAAAAGTTAATAGAAATATGGTTTAGATGGTTATGCAGAGGAAAGCCAGAATTTGGAGATGATCTGTCATAGTGGCTTGTTAAGCTTTTTTGCTACTGCAAGCCCACTCCAACACTCCAAAATGCTTATTTTTAAAAATCTATCTACTACAGTGGCTCTTCCTAAAGAAAGTGATGAATGAAGAAATAAATGTAGAAAACACATGTGGCTTTTTTAAGTTAAAGAGAAGAGGAGTTTGTGGACACACATTTATACAATTGGACAATATGTCATAAAAATTAGATTCAGAATTGAGAAATCTACTGGTATTCCTTTTAAGTATTTTTATTTTCCTTCTTTAAGTAGGAAAAGAAATAAATCAGACTTCTCAAAATTCAGGGAGAAAAAGAGGTGAATTTTTGGTTCAAGGTTATTGATTTTACTACTTCTGAAATGTAGCAATAGCATTTTGGCAGGCATTTTGGAAAATATTAAATATGTATTTTGCCCATATCTTCATTCTTCAAGTATTTTTATGATAGAGCATCTCCATTCTCACAATTTTAAAAAAAATTATATAAAGCCATCTGTATTTTCAAAAATTTAATATGATTTATGCCAAGTTGACTTCATTTCTGTGGTTAAAACATGCGTGCATGACAGCCAAACCATCTGTATTCTCATTCTATTCCAAATGTTCATGCCAGAGTCCAAATCATCTCCCTTTTTGTGGGTAAAACATGAATATGAGAGTATGACCACGGAGTGGCTATAAGCAAAAACAGATGGATATAAATTTCAGAAGCCTTTAACTGAAACAGTTACTGTACAATAATGAAGGTTCTGTAATGCAAAGGCAGCTGAAAATTGATCAGGTCAATGGATTTTTTTTTCAGAAATGCATTACTTAGACCAGGGGTTCCTGACCTTTTCTATACCCCGCACCCTTAGAACACTTCTGATATATTCTTGCACCCTTTACAAAAATAAATAATTATATGCATATAATTATGCATATACACTATAATTTTAAAGTTTTCGCACCCCCTGGAATATTGTCTCGCACCCCCGGGGGGTACGGATACCCCTGGTTGGGAACCCCTGACTTAGACCCACTACATGGAAATAAAAGAAGGTCTTTCTTCCTGGATTTTAGGCATGGCATAACTGACTGATTGACTAATTAACTAACTACTGTAAAAAGGAAGAAAGAAGAGTTTTCCTACTCAGAGGCATCCCTAGTATTAATGCAAGTTTGAGAGGTTCAGGATAAACTGTCACGTTGCTGGAGTAGGAATGGGGAACCAATAGCTCCCAGATATTGCCATCCCTCTACCTCACTGTTGTTCATGCTGGGGCTTTTGGGAGATAGAGTTCAGTATCCCTAGATTTTAGTTCTTGCAGTGTAATAGGTGAGCTATTGCTATGTCATCTGAAGGAGAATCCATCTGTGCTAAATAATTCTATATCACCCAACCCCAAAAACTTTAACCTTAGACTGTCTACAATCGACCTCACCCCATTCCTAAGAGGTAAGGGGCGTGCATAAGCGCATCATTGTGCCTACCGTCCCTGTCTTACTGTCCTATTGTTCAAATTTACCTGTACCTACTTTGCTTTTGTTTATGTTTATACCAATATCTACTATCTTGTACATGTTTTGACAAATAAAATAAATAAAATAAATAAAATAAATAAAATAAATAAAATAAATAAAATAAATAAAATAAATAAAATAAATAAAATAAATAAAATAAATAAAATAAATAAAATAAATAAAATAAATAAATAAAATAAAAAACCTTAATTTGCTGCATCCACAAATTTGATAAGTGTACAGGAAGTGTATAGCTTTCTGAAAAGAACAATCTACAGGATAGCTACATTATTTTGCAATGCCAGTAGAAAAAGCTTTGAATTGTGAGAAATAAGGAACAATTATGATCTCACTGTTTAAGAAATTTTTTTACCAAATGAAATGAATTTAGCATTTCCTTTACATCTCAAATTATTCCAGATGCTTTATATTTTCTGTTCTTGGAATCCAAAATTGGACTGACTCTTAGACTCTACATGAATGCTAAACAGAACTGAATAAGCCTTTTTTAAAAAAGCAAACAATGAATCTGTACATATTACTTCCCAAGCAATAATACAATAGGGAATTATAGCTTCCCTTCTCAAACATGCATTGCCAAACAGTATGGTATCTGGGGATTGTTATACAGGGGGAAACTATTGTATATAAACCTTCCAGAATAATTTGACAGCTGGTAGAACACCTTGTTCTATTTCCACTCTCACAAAGATGGGCCAGTAAGTATGATTTGGTGGATTCCTTTTGTCTTCAGAGAAGAGGAGGAGATGAAAAACTATAATAAAACAATGCTTTTCCAACCACCATTATTCCTTGCTTTATATTGGTGTTGCTCTTTTTTCCTTTGGATTTTTTGATGCTCTTTGAGCTTGTTTGTTTGCTTACAGATGTTTAATTATCCAACTACATAACTTCAGCAGTGCTATGAATATGGAGTTTGCTTCCTGTTTATATACTAGCTTGCTCTGTCACTGTTGTTGGGATGTTGTTTTGTCCTTGGTAGTTCCTTGATTGGGTATTATTTTCTGATTGATTGTTTATCTGTTAATCCTGTTTATCTGGTTCCTGGAGAGGATATGGTTTGGTCTTTTCGATTCCTAAGGATCATAGATTTGAAGGGGTTGGATTGAAGTCAATTGCCGAAATAGGAAATAAATAAGTTAAATCTAGCTGTTTGTCAATGGATAAGGGGCAAAGGGAAGCAGGCAATTTACAATTTACACAAACAATTGAATGACTACTGTTGTGAAGGCAGTCCAAGACACTTAAAAAACCAGACAATATTTGATTTTAAGGCTCTGCATTCCAAATAAAAAGTTATGTACATTGCCTTTAGCTCCTGAATGAAAATGGGATATAAATCTAATAAACAAATAAACAAACAAGTGAATGGAGCTGGATTTGGTTTAGTTCACTATGAGTACTATAAGAAAACACTATCTTGTGCACAGTGTCTTCACTTTTGATCTTTTTTTATTGTTTCTGCAAATGGTAGCAAATGAGTTGAGATGCTAAGCAGAATTGGTTCTGGATTATTTTGGATGCAAGATGAGTGGGAATTGAAAAAAATGGGAAGAAGGCAACAGCAAATAACTTTTCTTAGTCATTCTTGGGCTAAGCATATGCATGTTTTACAGAGAAGGCAATTTTGTCCAAATGTTATTCTTTTTAGCTATCTACCGTATCTCAGCTGCTTCTGCAATTTTAACACATTTTTGCTATTTCACTTAAGTATGCCTGGGTCATTTATTTAGAGATGAGCTTTTTTTTTGGCCATAGATATGTGATTAGGTATAAGTTGTAAAACTGGTGTCTGTTGTAATTATGATATATTATTCCCCCGAGGAAGAAAAGTTAAGCTCACTGATAGATTTAATCAGATTTCTGTGGTATGAGGTAATTAAACCAGAAGGAATTCTGCCAACTGCAGTGTGAGTCTTTTAGAAATAAAAATTCAATAGGCACTCTGTAGATTTTTTTCCTTTTTGTTCAGCCTGTAAGAATTTTATTTCAGGTCCAAAGCATAGGAATATATTGAGGCATTCCCCCTGATAATATCTTTGAGTTATTCAGAGTTTGACAAATTGGTTGAATCTGCTAGTCATGTTAACTTAAAAACCAAAGCGCAATGACTCTGGTGGTCTCTATATACATTGTTAGCTATATTATACTTCATAATTCATAACCAAGGTCTTTTCTGATGATCAGAGCTATATTGACATCCTTATAATATATGTTTGGGGAGGGCACTGCAATTCTATGAATATTTATTTAGGAAGAAGGATTTACTATATTACGAGTAGCAAGCATAACTTTCTTTTGAATAAGATTGTATTCAGATTAGAAATTGTGAATACACCATAATGAAAAATCAATGAAGAATAAAAAGCACTAGGAAACTATTGATTCCTAATTTTTGAATACTCTGTACAAAACAACAGTAGATGATAGTAGTGAAAACTACTATAGATATAGGATTTTGTGATTATTATTGATTCATTCATAACTGTTTACCTCTATACTTAACTTTGCTGGTTTTGTGTAAATAAATGTAAAACACATAAAGTAAACATGAGAGAGACTTTTCGCTTTAACTTTTATAAATCTATATTGTTTTTAATTAATGCATCCTTCAGTTAAAAGCTTTAACTTATACTAGGCAATCTACATTTATATTCTACCCATTTTGTGAGAATATTCCAATCTCTTAGCTAACATCCGTGATTATTTCAGATATATTAAGAAAGAAGTTTGCAGTTCTATCACCATTCATGGAACTAACTTCACACAATAATAACTTTTGCTAAAATAGACTTACAGGAAGAGTTTTTCTGCCTGTCCACTCATTCCTCCAAACCCCCAATATAATATCTTCCAGAGCAATTGCCTTAAATGCCTGTAAATGTCAAGAGACTACAGAGTTGTATAATTCCTAGCCAGTGAAGTCAGCTTTGTAACCATAGTAGCTGTGACTGCAAAGCTGAATTATACAAAAGAGCCTAAGTTGACAAGGCAGTTTGGCATATATAGATAGATACACAAAAGTTAAATAGAGAAAGAATCGATAGTTGATTAACATTCTCCTTTTCCTTAACTTTCCATAGCTACCTGAAACATAAAGATGCCATAGATTAAAAGATATTTTTATTAATCTGATTTCACCATTTGATTAAAATATTTTTTTAAAGAGTACATGAATCAAAATTGTATTTCTAACAGAATAACAGAGTTGGAAGGGACCTTGGAGGTCTTCTAGTCCAACTCTCTGCTCAGGCAGGAAACCCCATGCCATTTCAGACAAACATTTGTCCAATCTCTTCTTAAAAACTTCCAATGTTGGAGCACCAACAACTTCTGGAGGCAAGTTGTTCCACTGATTAATTGTTCTAACTGTCAGGAAATTTCTCTGGGTTGCTTCTCTCCTTGATCCATTGCTTCTTGTCTTGCCTTCAGGTGCTTTGGAGAATAACTTGACTCTCTTTTCTTTGTGGAAACCCCTTAGATATTGGAACATTTAATAATATTGCACCAAACAAGATAAAACAATTTTAAAAAGTCTATCCCAATGTGAATGTCTTTGGACCAACAATTCTGAGACAATAAAAAATATGTAGGAGTTGCTACCTAGGCAAAAAGGGGGCCAAATATTCTTAAAATCCAGAACAAGAAAAATTCAGAAACTACTTAGTCATACACTTCGAATTCACAGGAGGAAAAAGAGGAAGTAAAGGAAGAGGAGGAAGAAGGGAAAAGCACAGACTTGTAAGATTGTTATTATAACCAATCTTAACAGAAGTAGTTTTAGCCTTCCTATAAAATTGATTTCCTAGTGTGATCTATCTAGTAGGGCTGAGGATGAAGAAGTAAATTACCTTATGATAAAGTGACCAGATTTTTTTTTTAAGCGGGACACCGACGGGGGGCGGGGCCGCCTGGACGCCGGGTTTTGCCCTCTGCGCATGCGCAGAACGCTGCGCATGCGCAGAGGGCAAAAGACCGCTAATGTCGTTTCACAAGAGCCGTTCGCGTGCAGGGCAGTTTATAAATAGCGGCCGCCAGGTAGGGAGCCGGCCGGGGTTGCACAGGGCTGGGGGAGGCTCGCTAGCCCGGCAGCTCCGGCCACAGGAAAGAGTGGGGTGGTGGTGCCGTACTGGGAAGGGCCAGCAGTCGCCGCCGCCTGAGGGGGCCACCCCCCCCGCCCGCCCGCCCGCCCGCCCGCCCGCCCGCCCGCTTCGCTGCAGGGGACGCTGCACCGGATCCCGAGTCGCGCCGGCTCTCCCGCGGCCACGATGCCCGCCGACCTGATGGAGAAGAGCTCCTCCTCGCCCGCGGCGGCCATCCCGGCCAGCACCGGAGGAGTCAACGCAGGACGCCCGCCCGCCGCTGGCCCGAGCTGAGAGGCCTGCTGCTGCTGCTGCTGCGGCTGGGCCCCCAGTCCCGGCGGCGGGAAGGCTGCGGCGGCGACCCCAGCCTGCTGAGCCAGCGCCGGCCCGAGCCGAGGGCCATGGATGCGACTCCTTCGCTCGGGCCGCCCCGCCCACCGCAACGCTGGCCTTTTCGAGAGGGCGGGGCTGCATCAGGCGCCTCTCCACCGTGTCCTTCACCGCCCTCCAGTGCATGCCCGGCGCCTGATGCAGCCCCGCCCTCTCGAAAAGGCCGGCATCGCGGTGGTCGGGGCGGCCCGAGCGAAGGAGTCGCATCCATGGCCCTCGGCTCGGGCCGGCGCTGGCTCAGCAGGCTGGGGTCGCCGCCGCAGCCTTCCCGCCGCCGGGACTGGGGGCCCAGCCGCAGCAGCAGCAGCAGCAGGCCTCTCAGCTCGGGCCGGCGGCGGGCGGGCGTCCTGCGTTGACTCCTCCGGCACTGGCCGGGATGGCCGCCGCGGGCGAGGAGGAGCTCTTCTCCATCAGGTCGGCGGGCATCGTGGCCGCGGGAGAGCCGGCGCGACTCGGGATCCGGTGCAGCGTCCCCTGCAGCGAAGCGGGCGGGCGGGCGGGCGGGGGGGGTGGCCCCCTCAGGCGGCGGCGACTGCTGGCCCTTCCCAGTACGGCACCCCCCCGCTCTTTCCTGCGGCCGGAACTGCCGGGCTAGCGAGCCTCCCCCAGCCCTGTGCAACCCCGGCCGGCTCCCTACCTGGTGGCCGCTATTTATAAACTGCCCTGCACGCGAACGGCTCTTGTGAAACTTGCCAATCTTGTGAAGAGCCCTTGCAAAGCCGTGCCCGCCGAAAATTGTATTTGTCTTTTGCCCCCTATGAGCCGCGGCCGGCCGTCCCTGCAGGGGAGAGCCCGCCCCCCAGCCCTCCCTCGCCCCTTTCAAAAAATCGGGACTTTTTAAGAGGGCGGGCGGGACGCGAGACAAACCATTAAAAAGCGGGTCTGTCCCGCCAAAATCGGGACGTCTGGTCACCTTACCTTATGACTTAATTGCTCAATCACTCAAATATTAATTAGGCCCTTGCATGCAGTAATACAACTCTGATTACTATTACAAACAGTATGGATAATTTAAATTTTAAACTAAATTTTAACTAAATTCTCCTTACAATTAATCAAGGATTTTAGATAAACTTAGCTGGCAATCTCTCATGGTTAGCAGACCACGTTCTCTGCAATATATTTCATGCTACTGGAATGTATTATACTCTAAAAAGGCCGTACATTTGGGATTATGAAGCTGCCAAAATGTTTTCATGTTTGAGAACAGACTTCTGTAAACTAAACCCACTTTCCCTGGTAACTGTTGAAATGAAACCCTCCTGACTGAGTAAGAATGGAATAATTACATAACAGCAAAAATGAAATGACACATAAATCAAAACTCAGCCTAGTGATGTGGAAAGCAGGCCAGCTTTCTTCTACACTAAAACTGTTCCCATTTGCTCCTCTCAGTTCCTCCCCTTCCTTTATTCTCAAAAAATCTCATTTGTTTTTTTTATAAAGATGCTGCAAGAGATGACGGGTTGGAATACTACAAACTATATGAGGTGGCACAGTTAAGCTGTAAATCTGGAATATAGGAGTCCTGACCCATAACTGGATTCTTCACCTAGCCATATGTAGGTTAATTATCAATATCTGCCAAGAATGTGGAATGCCCTCTGGTTGATATGCTTAAGCAACCGACTTATTTAATCAGTTTAAGGAAATGATTATTTGCTTAGCTTCTGTTTATCTAAGTTAATTAAAACTCTTCTCTTTGTTTAGGGTAAAAGTTAATTAGACATTCCTCTGTTTAGTTAGCAATCATACCTTGATAGGATTTGTCTGTATACTATGTATCATATATTAACCATTTATTCATTGTAACTAAATTAATAAAGTTAATCTTTTATACTTGTATACACAAGAAACTTGTTATAAATAATAAACTGCAAGTCCAGAGAGCCAGACCTTCTGAACACGGGAGCTGCTCAGCTCAGAGAGATTTCCAACTTGGACAAGCTTTGCTCAATAAATCATGTCTCCGTGTCTATGATTTCTACACCATAATTGTTTGTCACCAATATATCCTTGGATAATATGACTATTCTCAGTGCACTGAATCTGCCTGTCCAGTTGGAGCAGAAAAACAAATGGGACAGCCTGAAAAAAATATTTTGCTGCTGTTTGCTCTACAATATAAACCATGCAAATATTTGGGCCCAGCTATCATCTTCCATTTGCTTCAGTTTCTGCTGAATCCTGAAACTTCACGAATCCATCTTTGCTTCAGTTTTAGCTCTTTTCTTAAGAATGCATGTTCAATATTAAGAGGGAAGATCCTGTGTTTGCCCTTTATTTAATCTTAACCTTACTTAGACATATGTTCTCCTCTGCAATTAAAAAATGGAACATATTTAATCTTATTCTTTAGCCTTCAAGTCAGTTTTTGGCTCCTGGGAACTGCTGCAAGTCCCTGCAGTTTTCTTCTTTTATTGTAATGTAAATCAAACTATGATTTCTCTTCAGATAATATAAATCTTTAGCCTGAGTCCCTGCAGTTTCTTGGCAAGATTTTTCAGAACTGGTTTGCTACTTTTGCCCTCCTTCCTAGGGTTGAGAGAGAGTGACTGGCTCAAGATGACTTTTATGCCTAAAGTGGGATTAGAACTCAGTCTCCCAGTTTCTAGCCTGATGTCTTAATCACTACACCAAACTGCCATTCATATGCACAGATCCCAGGAAAAACATCAGAACAATCTGTCCAGAAGAGTGCAGTGTTAGGAACAGCTAGATACGACACAATTTCCCTCAAGCCTCTTGGTCTCTGATAGAGGACCTGAGATTGAGAAAGACACATACTAACCATATGGGTGGGAAGAGATTTTTTTTATAGGCATACATGCGCGCGCGTACACACACACACACACAATACATATACATACATAGGATAAGTTAATTTTAATGCAAAATTTAATTATTATCCAAATCTGTTATCTGCTTAGTTTTTAATTTTATTTGCAAGGAGCAAGACTTCTGTCAAAACACATATTTTACATAACTTCTCTGAGGAATTCTTGGTAAATTTAACATGGTATATAAATGCTGCTTGCTTAGAAAACATTTCACAATTTTTTTACAGGGAAAAAAGTGCCATTACCCCAAATCAACAAAGAGGATGCCTATTTTTCCAAAACTGTTTACTCAAGAATGTTTTCATTACCATAACCAGAACTGATGCATAATTAGTGGTTAAGAACTACTATTATAAAAGGAAAAACTGACAAGCTGTAATGGAAAACATTTTCAGATAATTCTGTGAAAGCTTATTTGAGGTGAGAAAACGTATTTCCATCATACTGGGGAATTCTTATTCTATGTATTTTAAAAGTAGTTTTTATTAAAAGATATAGTAAATATCAAAGATAAAGAAAGTAAAAGAGGAAAGGACAGGACAGGAAAGGAAAGGAAAATAAAAAAGATAGAATATAGAAAAATAAATAAAACAGAAAACATGAAAAAATATAAAGCAATGACTTCTATCTCCCTTTCAGCAGTTATGCAGTACATGTAACAGTGGTGGAATTCAGCCGGTTTGCACTGGTTCAGCCGAACCGGTTGTTAAATTACCCACCCCTGCTATCAAAGTGGATCATGGGTGCTGCACTGCAATAGAGAAACGGGCAACGGAGCGGCTGGTGCGAGGGAAGGAGAAGGCTGCTTTTCCTCTTTCTTCTCCCCGCCCCTCCTCCTTCCCTCATGCTGGCCGCTCCGTTGCCTGTTTCTCCATTGCAGTGCAGCTCAGCGCCCAGGATCCACTTTGATAACAGGGTGGTGGTGGAATTTAACAACCAGTTCACTCAGGGTCAGGTTGGACCATGCCTCCCACAACAGCCAACCTAACCCTGGGCAGACTGGTTGTTAAATTATTTGAAGCTTACCACTGATCCATGTAACCCTAATCAAATCTTTCTCTCTCTCAAGATTACATCATAATTCCCTTTTTCTATATCCCACTCTTTCTAAATATCAAAGCCATAAATCATAAAATAATTTTCTTTTTTACACAAAAAGTCCATAAAATGTTTCCATTCATCGATGAATATGAATAATGACCTTTCTCTAATCAAAGAGGTCAATTTGGCTGAACTGTGTGGAGTTTAGCTTCCTATGACCATTTTTAACAACGGTCAGGGGTGGGTTCCTCTTGGTTTGGACCAGATCGCCTGAACCGTTAGTGACCCGCTGGTGACGCAGCGATGGTGTCATGGATCCGGTTCGGTCAGTGCTGGTCCGTGGGCACTGCCATCTTTTTTTGGGAATTTTTGGTGATTTTTTCCGTGTTTGGATGGCTTCTCCTCTTCCGCGGCTTGAAAAAGGGCCCTCCCACCCACCCCCGGGTTAATACTGACCTTTATTTCTTAGCCCAAAGCACAGCTGATCAGCTCCTCAGCTGTGTATTGGGCTGAATCCTGCTACTGAGCATGCGTGGAAGTGAAATTGCATGGGGGAACACATGCATGAGCGGGACAAGTGTGCGCACGTGAAACGTCACAATGCGAACCGGTGGCGAAGGTAAGTGGAACCCACCCCTGACAATGGTCATAATTAACTCTAAGCATATCCAAAGTGCTCTGTGACGGGCCTTTAATATAGTTCAAAAACTCATCAGCATTTAAATCATCCAATGCCTTCTAATAGAAAAGAATGAAGTATTATGCTCATACATCTACATACCTGATTCCTTAAGCCTTTTTTTCAGTTGAACAAAATACTGTACATCAGAAACCTTCTAATCTTCTATGTTTTGCACTGGATGTAGAGAGCTGGAGATCCATTAAATTTGAGGCTGGCAGGCAAGCTTCCTTAATAGGATTATGTAATATGTAATATCTGATAGGTAAAAAATCATATGACATCTTATCTGGCATTACTCTATGATATCTATACCACATAAATTTTTGATTGTTTTCTTTGATGGCATCACTAAGGAAAACTCTTGGCAAACTCCTATTATTATCCTACCATAATCAGATAAAGTGCCACAGAAAGATCACTTTTGCTAGCAGAGATTTGGAAAAAAATAATTTTGATGTGGAACCCCTAATGGGTGGTGGCCAGTCTTGTGGTGGGCCAGGGTGGGTTGAACATGATGTTGTACATTCATGTCACTGACAAACAATGGTGGAGCATTTTCATGTCAGGTCACGCAGGATGTGAGAATGAATTCTAACCAGGAAGAGTGTCTTCATGGTCAAAATAATAAATACAGCTACTGTTTAAACTTGGTTTTATTTTATCCTTTCCCTTCTAGGTCAACTATAAGGAGTGTCACAGTCTCCCTATTTCTTAACAACTCAAGAAGTTTTTCATATATATAAAGCACATAAAGAAATGCAATAAATAAATAAGGTAGCTGTGCTTATCCTCCAGATGGGCAAATTATAATTTTGCTGGCTTGTTACTCTTTAGTAGGATCTTCTGAACTCACTGATTTAATTTTACTCGGAGGCTTGGCATTCTCAGTTGTTGGCTATTAGAAATCTTGACTTCTTTCTTAGGTGATTCCAGAATTTGGGCTGGGTGGGTAGCTATAATTTTTGCCTAATACTGAAAGCAAATACTTCCTGAAAAAAAATAAACAGCTGGAAAAAGCACCTCTTGTTTCAGGCTTGAAATGCTGCTTTGATTCTGCTTGGCTGTTATGAAATATGACTGCAATAAAGAATGCTGCATTAATTTTAGTTCAAATACCTCTTAGGGCAGAGATCTTTTAAATGCTGGCATTCTAAAATAAATGCTTTGTGCCTGCTTTTCTGACTTTCAGCTAAGCAACCCTGGGACTTTGAAGACTTGAAATGGCTTTAAAAGCTTTAAATGTCTCAAGTGGGTTGTTCACATTTATTATTTCATTTTGAAAAGACACAAATTTGCACATTGTTGTAAGTGTAGCCTGGTTTTCCACTTTTGACTTAGTGTTACCAGCCACTGTTGCTTATTTTTGTAAAAACCGCATGGTTTTGATGATAATCTAAAACCCAGTAAAAACAAATATATCAAAGAAAGATAAAGATTTGAAAAGTAGTAGGTAGTGTCTCTTGCACAAGGAAGATCAACATATGGAATTTGAGTTATGGCCAGTCATCTTCTTTTTCCTCTTCCTTACAGTATATCACACAACCCCATCTTCAACATATACAACTAACCTGAAGAAGAATCACAAGAAGAGTCCTCTACTCCTCTGCTCGCAATAGAATACCTTATTCCACCAGACTTGAAATTTTGGGCTTAGATAGCTTAGAGTTACGTCGTCTTCGATCTGATCTAAATGTAGTTCATAAAATCATCTGCCAATGTCCTAACTGTCAATGAATACTTCAGCTTCAACCACAACAATACATGAGCACACAATAGATTCAAACTCAATGTAAACCGCTCGAAACTCGACTGCAGAAAAGACGACTTCAGCAACAGAGTGATCAATGCCTGGAATGCACTACCTGACTCTGTGGTTTCTTCCCCAAACCCCAAAAATGTTAACCTTAGATTGTCTACAGTCGACCTCACCCCATTCCTAAGAGGTCTGTAAGGGGCGTGCATAAGCGCACCATTGTGCCTACCATCCCTGTCTTACTGTCCTATTGTTCAAATTTACTTGTACCTACTTTGCTTTTGTTTATGTTTATACCATACCTGCTATCTTGTACATGTTTTGACAAATAAATAAATAAATAAACAAACAAACAAACCTAAGAAAGTTCTAAGCAAGCTAGTGTGGGAAGTGTGCCAATAGTTCATATTATGTTACAAATTATGGCCCTGCTAGTTGATCACCTTAAAGATCAGCTAATGCAGTCTTCCCTCAAAATGTGTTATAGTCTATGTCAATTTCCAAAATTTCTGACTAGCATAGTATCTACAAGGACCAGATTGGGGGTGGCTGAACTTGGGAATGGTAGTTCTGAATTCATTTATGATAACTCTCTCATATTGTTACCTGAGTCCTTTAGAGCAAAGGAAGCTCATGAGGGTAATCTTTTTCTTCTTCTAAAGAAAACATTTCCCATTTTATAACCCTGCCTGCCATACAGTTTTATGTGAAATTCAGGTGTCATAATTTTCCATTTGATATTGCCTGTGTTTTCCCATCACATTTAAATGCAATGTCTGTGGAGATTCTCAGTCATCCAGGTCATAATTTTCTCAAAGGTGCTTTTTCAAAAGGCAACTGGACTTTGTTTTTCCTTGAAAATGATTCGCTTCTCATCCAAGAAGCTTCTTCAGTTCTGACTAATAGTGGAGAATGGAAGGGTTTATATTCTTGCACTCATCTGGTTGCTAGCACTCATTCTAAGAGCCGAGGTGGCGCAGTGGTTAAAAGCAGCACTGCAACCTATTTCAGCGACTGCTAGTTCAGCAGTTCAGCTGTTCAAATCTCACTGGCTCAAGGTTGACTCAGCCTTCCATCCTTCTGAGGTCGGTAAAATGAGGACCCAGATTGTTGGGGGCAATATGCTGAACTCTATAAACCGCTTAGAGAGGGCTTAAAGCACTATGAAGCGGTATATAAGTCTAAGTGCTATTGCTATTGCTATTCTGAGAGCCGTTGGTTGGGGCCACTTGGAGGACATTTAAATACAATCTATTAATTATGAAAAATACAGGCTAGTTGCATGTATGCATTTGAAAAGATAGCACTGACAACTCAATTACTGGAAGCCCACTAAGATTTTATAAGGTACTTGCAGAACTTTCCTATAAACTTTGATGGAACCCAGCTCTTGTTGGGATGAAAGAAAGAACTGTAGCATAATATGAGCAGACTGAAGATGCTCTGTGATTGTCTTTTCTTCTACCAACCTCATAGCCTTGAAAACAAGAAGCATGGAATCACTGCTCACTGCTGTAAGTCCTGGAAAAATAAAATTGTCTTACCCCAATCTGTGCAAAAATAGCTTTTTACTGTGGTTTCCAAAAAAAAAAACCCTGCAGCTGAGCCAAGAATAAATGCACTCCACCCTTAAATAGTGCTAACGTTGCAGGTTCGTGGCAGTTCAGATATGAATTAAAACTGGCAGAGAAGCATGTAGAAATGTTTTTAATACTTTAGTTGCACTGGCTTAGTTAATAATTCATATTTTGAGAATAAAGGGAGGAGGCTATTGGGTTTAAATGAAACCTGGTCAATTTGGGTAATCATATTTGGTGGTGCTTCTTCACAGCTTACACTCATTGGGTGCTCAGTAGATAATACGTAAAGGAAGAGACTTTTTAACATGGCATGATGAAACTGGGGTGTAATTCTAAGGCTGCAGTCATAAATATGTGCAATTAACAGAGGAATTTCTGTGAATTCTCGTACTGTGCTGTGCATCGTATCAGCTTTTCGGAAGGGTGAGACACACATGAGAAGAAAATCCATGATTGGGATGAAAAGTGGAAAATTTTGGTAAGCAGTATAAGCATTTCAAGAATGAAAACGATATCTGCTGTTGATATATGAAATATTTTACAAGGTGTTGCAATAATAATTGAATTTAAGGTTGTTTTGTTCTTTCCAAAATCTAAGGTAACATTGTGACCTTGTGCCTGAGTAAAGATTATTACAAAAATAAGATTGCAATATACTTAGGGCTGTGAGAATTCTTTTAATTCTATGTAAAGTTCCCAAACCACTAAGATTGTAGAAACTTAACACAAAGTTTATTTTTTATAAGTTTTTTATTTTTATTCCCATACAGACATTTCACATATTTATCATCTCATTCCTCATTTCATTCTTTTACAAAATCTTTACACATATATTCTATATTTAACTTATTGCTTCAAGGTTGAAGGTTGAAGGTTCAAGGTTGCTTTTTTACCATCCTCCCTTCCTATCTCATACAGCCTTTCCTTTCCTTTCTTCTTCCCTTCCCTTCCTCCTTCTCCTCTTCCCTCCTTCCCCTCCTACCCTCTCTCCTAACTCTCTTCTCTTCTCTTCTCTTCTCTTCTCTTCTCTTCTCTTCTCTTCTCTTCTCTTCTCTTCTCTTCTCTTCTCTTCTCTTCTCTTCTCTTCTCTTCTCTTTTCTCTTCTCTCCTCCTCCTCCTCCTCCTCCTCCTCCTCCTCCTCCTCCTCCCCTCCTCCTCCTCCTCCTCCTCCTCCTCCTCCTCCTCCTCCTCCTCCTCCTCCTCCTCCTCCTTTCTTCCTTCTTCTTTCTCCTCTCCTCCCTTCCTCCTTCCTTTGCTGTACTTTCTCCATTTTTCTGGGATGGTATTCCAGCAACCTTGAAATCTTTTACACAATCTTACATTTTTCATATTTTATTCCATATATATTCCTTTAACTTATTTATTTTATCTTTATGTATTTGTCTATTAATACACCTCAAATTTAAGATTTTCTTTTTCCCCCTCCCCTATCCCCTCATCTCTTTCAAGTGTTACATCTGGGTTACACCATTCACTTATATTCAAATTTCTTTATTTATATTCATTTTCTAACCATCTATAAAACTTCCCCCAAGTCTTGTAATACAATGAATCCTCTTTATCTTTTAATCTTAACGTTAATCTGTTCATTTCAGCGCAATCCAAAATTTTCTTTATTATCTGCTCATCTCCAGGAATGATTTCTGCTTTCCAATTTTGTGCAAATACAATGCTAGCTGCTGTTACTATAAGTATTATTAAATATATATCTTCTTTTTTGTATTTTTCTGGAAGAATTCCTAATAGAAAAATTTCTGGTTTTAAGTCTGGCTTTTCTTTAACCATTTTTCCTAACCATGTTTGTATCTTAATCCAAAATTTTCTTGCTTCTGTACAGGTCCACCACATATGATAATAAGAACCTGGTATTTGCTGACATTTCCAGCATTTTATTGATTTATCTTTAAACATTTTTGATAATTTTTCTGGTGACATATGCCATCTATAAAACATTTTATACATATTTTCTTTATATGCTGTTGCCATGGTTAGTTTATAATTTCTTTCCCACATTTGTTGCCATTTATCTAATTCTATTGTATATCCAAAATTCCTCATCCAAATTATCATGGTTTCTTTTACCACTTCTTCCTCTAATTCAGCTTGTAACAAATAATTATATAATTTCTTAATCATTTTCATCATTCCCTGTCAATATCTCATCTAATTCTGAAATTCCAATCATAAATCCATATTGTTTTTATCTTTTTCATATCTTGATTGTATTTGCCAATGGGTGAACTAGTCTGTCTTAATTCCCTGTTTCTCTAGCTCTTGTTTCGTTTTCAGTTCTCCTTTTTCTGTTAGAATGTCCTTATATATTATAACATTTCTTAAGTTGATAATATTTGGATTCCATTGTTGAAAGCCACATTGGTATTTCCATATAATGTTTTCCTTTTACTTTTTCAAGTAACAAACTATTCCTTAAACCATGCTTCTGAAAGTATGAATGTATTTTATTCTTCCCATACCATAAAATATCTAATATCTCTCACTTCTGGGAATTTGCTTTAAAATCACAATTTCTTTCATCTTATGTTTTATTGTAGTATTTCTTGCCATCTGTAAAATCTGATTTCTCACAGCTTTTTTCATGAATCTAACCTGTATTTCTCTTTGTAAATTATATCTCATAGCATATCTTGTATGAACTCTGAATATTTCATCAACCTCGTTCAAAAGCTTCTCTTTACTTTCCATCATTGGTTCTGCCAACATCTCCGCTATCAATTCTGGTAGGTTTTCTCCTTTTTCTTCTTTAATATTTTGGAAGTGTAGGTAATAGTCAGCTCTATCTATCTCCATTGTTATAATTGCCCTCTCGTGATTTCCCCCTGAAATCATTGTATTCAAATTTATCTCTTCCACTTTTTTCCTCTATTTGGTCACTCCTCTCTTCCACTTTTAGGATTCTTTCTTCTGTCTTCCCCATCATCTCTTTCATTTCCTTAACTTCATCTTCTACTTTTCCTATTTTCTCATTTGCTTTTTTTTTACTTCCTCCTTTACCTCTTTCAAATCTTGGTGCATTTCCTGTAACAAGCTTTTTAATTCAGAATTCATCTTTTCTTGTTGCACTGCTGCCTCTGATGTCTTCTGTGCTGTAGGGCTCGCTGCTGCCGAAGGGTGCGGAGTTACCTTCTTACTCATTTTCCACTCAATATTTGTAATCCAAATTGATCGATATCAATCACCATCAGGGTAAAAAATAAACTTCAAAAAAGGAAAGAGTAAAAATAATAGAAGATAAAAAATTTTAAAAATATATAAAAAATATAACAAGAAAAAAAAAGAACAATCACAATCTTCCGGTTCTTGTTACCTCAATCCAGTAAATATGATAACAAAGCCCAAAAATAGAAAAAGGTATATAAAAAAAAGACGAGAAAGAAAAAAAAACCTAGAAAAAAATCCCTTCAAATAAAAAAAATAGGAATAAAAAATATAATCCAGTCTCTTATTCGAAAAGTTAATAGCACAAATTTAAAAAGAAAAAATTTACTTCCAAAAAGGGAAAAAAATTGATAAACTCCCCACACAAAGTTTATTATAGTATCCCATTTTTAATGCTTTGAGGTAACTTTTCTACACAAGTGAAAGGATACAGGTTACAGATCCCACACTAAATAACAGAGGTTTTTTTAAAAAAACTAGAGAACATTATTATGGATAGACAAAAAAGAAATTCATGACTTGGAGTCTGAGGCCAAGCAATAAAGGAAGTGAATAACAATAACCATCCAACATTCCCATAGAAAGAAACTTAAAAATACAAATGCTGTAAGACCTTTTTTTTTAAAAAAAAAAGATAATTAGCAGAACATTGTTGTTTAGGCTGCACTTCATTTCTTGCCCATAGCTAGAAAATGAAAATAAAAAGGTACTTTAGAGGCTGGGGTAATTTTTCTTGCAGCTGTTGCTTAAATACTATGTTCACCTCACACTTTCTTCTCAAGGCGTTTGAAAAATAGATCATGAGAATCTATAAATAGTCTCAGCATTCCAGTAAAGTTTGCTTTTAACAACATAGAAGAAACAAGACACTGTCATAGAAAAAGGAGGGGATGGAAAGGGAAAAAAATTAAACATAGGTAAATATGTTTATGAATGGCTTCAGTTTTGACAAAACAGGCAAAGTTGGCTTGATTTTAATGGCCTCATTTAGCTGCCACAATTGGGACCAGCAGTTTGGTCATTAAGTTAAAGCGACCGCTGAATGAAACTGCAACTGTGCTTACAATGTTACTTCAGCTTTCCATTCTTTTACATACCTGTGAAAACGTTGTATAAGGATTAGTCATAAAGTTACTTTTTAAACACTATTGTAACTGTGAACAATCGCTAAATGAGGCATTCACCACTACCTGTATTACACAATTTCAAATCCTGGCAAGCAGTTTTCTTTTTCTTTTTTTTGTAAATAATTTTTATTACAGTTTTCCAATTTAAAAAACAAACAAACAATACAACATACAAAACAAACATATACATCACATATACATAAATAAAATATAATTCCACTGATACAGCTTTATGCCATCATATTTCCTTCTCGTTTCCATATTTCCTGATTCTGGCTATTGTTATACACCTAAACAATTTTTATCTTTCTGTATTCAATATATATACTATTATCTATTGTCTCATATTTTTATACTTTTATTTACATTTATATACATTATATACATTATTTTACATCCATCGAAATTTTAGGTTACATCTATCACATTTCCTTCTTATCTTAGTAATATTTTACTTTACTTTTCTAACCAATCATACCATCTATCCCAAATTTTATAATACCCTGTTTCCTCTCTCTCTTAATTCCATAGTCAATTTGCTCATTTCAGCACATTGTAGCAGCTTTTTCACAATCATAGCATTTGAGGGGTTCTTATCTTTTTTTCCAATTCTGTGCGAATGTAATTCTTGCTGCCGTTATTATCTGTTGTGTTATATAATAAATTTCCTTTCTCACATTTTCTTTCATTAATCCCAAAAGAAATAGTTCTGGTTTTAGTTCAAATTTTTGTTCTGTTATTTCCTCAAACCAATTTTTAATTTTCTGCCAATATTTTTTTTGCTTCGGGACATGTCCACCACATGTGGTAGAATGTCCCTTGTACCTGATTACATTTCCAACAATTTGGTTTAATTGATGTGTACATTTTAGCCAAACTCGCTGGTGGTAGAAACCATCTGTAAAACATTTTGAATATATTTTCTTTGTATGCGGCTGACATTGACAATTTGTAATTTCCCCCCCACATTTGTTCCCAATGTTCCAAATCAATACTGTACCCAAAAGTTTTTGCCCAGATATTGTGCTATTCTGCTATGGGTGCTACATGATTGTGGCTCAGCTGTGGGTAGGATCAGCGCATGGAGCACCTTTGTGATACTTTGACTACACTGGTGTTATTGGAAATGCAGGTGAAGAAAGTATGTCTATGAACTAACATAGAACTCTGAGAGCTGATATCTTTCCCCAGAATGCCTCCTTTATAGAGTTCATAGAGTTTATAAAATTATTGGTTGTTTAGAAATCATAGTTCAATGAATTTTAATAGATATTAAAATATTAATCAACAGAAATAGAAAAGGATTATATCATTTTTTCCAGAATGCTTCATTCCAAGATGCATGTACTTGTTGGAACCATAGATTAATAATTTCAAGTATATTATATTGTAGCATGATATACACTATTCCATTAAATTCATTCCATTCCATTCAACCCATTCAGTCCAGATCTTTTCTGTCTTCCTTTGGATAAGAAGACCATTTCCTGTAGTAGCTACCAGATCTGAGCTGCAAACATTTGGATTACCTCAAAATGGTAGCCAACAGATAAAGTCTGCCAACTCATGAGTTCTGGGATTTCTGCAGTCTAGATTAATTAGCCCTCACTTGCTGGCCAATAGTTTTCTTTAGTTGGCCTGAGAAAAGCTATTGATAGCAGCCTTACGAAAGCAGTTATAGTCCTAATGGCCACGTACAGTTTGAATCACACAAGGCTCAACAAACCAATATGCCAAGATAAAATTAGAGACATTTGACTTCTCAAGTATCTTTTTGTAGATATTTGGATGTCTTAGTCTAAACTGTATGTCTTCCCATATACACAATAGCTAAGGTTAAAATTGATTGTTCCATAAGAAATTAAAGAAAATTCTATGGTTGGAAAGCAGTTTATTGTAATATGTTGCATAAACCATGAATTATATTTTTCACTAAATAAGTGATTGTATATTTTCCTCAGTTGCTTCTGTAGACATTTGTAGAGCTGGAATACTGTAACAAGAAGACTGAGAAACAAACTGTCCTATACTGATATTACTGTGGAAATGGAACTTGCTTTAAGTATTTATTTATTTATTAGTGACATTTATATACCGCCTCACAGTGCAAGCACTCTCTAAGCAGTTTACACCAGTAAGCAATGTATATTTATATTGCCCCCAACAATCTGGGTCCTCATTTTACCTACCTCGGAAGGATGGAAGGCTGAGTCAACCTTGAGCCGGTGAGATTTGAACCGCTGACCTGCGGATCACAGTCAGCTAAAGTGGCTTGCAGTACCCCACTCTAACTGCTGCGCCACCTCGGCTCTTAGTAATGGATTAGACGTATTTTTCTTTCTTGAAAAAGATAAAACAAACACAAAGTAAATACATGAAAAAAGAACTGCATATCAACATCACCAGTGAGTTATTTTAATTGAGACTATGTTGGAATTTATAGAGAAAAAAGATAAGCAATACCTGATACATAGGATTATGGAAGTATATACACAAAATTGAATGGCTGAAAGAGATATAGACATGGTTTACAGTTTTTTTCTGTTCTTTGTGAGCTCAGATTTGCTGTATTCCAGAAACCATGTTAACAAGAACGAGGGAGATGGTGAAATGAATAGATCAATCCAAGGAGCCGAGGTGGCGCAGTGGTTAAAGTGCAGCACTGCAACCTACTTCAGCTGACTGCTAGTTCAGCAGTTCAGCTGTTCAAATCTCACCGGCTCAAGGTTGACTCAGCCTTCCATCCTTCTGAGGTCGGTAAAATGAGGACCCAGATTGTTGGGGGCAATAGGTTGAACTCTGTAAACCGCTTAGAGAGGGCTGTAAAGCACTATGAAGCGGTATATAAGTCTAAGTGCTATTGCTATCTAAAGTAGGAACAAGGAGAAGCAGACAATCCATGGAATAGAACACACCTTGTTTCACAGTTAAAAGGAACATAAAAAATCTCACTACTAGTTTGGTCGCAGAGTTTATTTCACTATGGGAATTAAAGTATTATCTGCCTTCTCCTGGGTCAGCAAAAAAACAATATTGTCACAAAATTAACTGTTTTCATTGCAAATCCCTATCCCGCCTGGGTTGTGTCTGTTCTAAGTTACTGCTGAATAGGGTGTCCTGTGTGGGGGATAAATAACATTCTCCTTGCATACATGAGACTGAAGTGCTTATTAAGCAAAGCAGGCATACTGAAGCTGCCTGGTGACCCTGGAAGGGAAGGGAAGAGATAACAAAAACCAGGTTGTTATCTTTCCTGCGATGAGAAGGGAGCCAATACATGGGCATAATAAAAGACATTGTTTATGTTAGACAATGTTCCCAGAAAAGATAGGTTTCTTGTCTCCTTAAAAAAGCAAAATAAGAGGTCTAGATCAGCCCATAGTAAGGTCAGCCCAGGTTATTATCAGATCCTACATTCTTGCATCGGAGGTCATGTCATAATTTACACTGCTTTCATATGCATCTGTTCAGCAGATCTTTTGTATCTTTTCAGTGGACATGTAACCCTGTTGTGGATGCCAATGATGGATCTTTCTCCATTTGCTTTGATTCCTAATTTAAGTATACATTTCCCCAAAAATGATTTGTGATTTTTTAAAACGTGCTTTGCCATTGCCTGGAAACCAACCCCTGAGTTTTCTTTAAAGTGTTTTTGCCATTGCCTGCTTCATAAGGCTGAGAGAGAGTGCCTGGTCCAAAATCACCCGGCTGGCTTAATAGTGTCTAAAGTAATACGAGAACTCATAGTCTTCCAGATTCTAGCCTGATGTCATAACCCAGGGGTCTGCAACCTGAGGCTCCAGAGCCGCATGCGGCTCTTTGGGCCCTCTGCTGTGGCTCCCTGTAGGGTGGGTGAGAGTGAGTGAGTGACATTGAGTTGGCCACGCCCACCCAGGTTTTGTGGCTTCGGATGTTTTCTTTTCTGTGGGAAATGGGTTCAAATGGCTCGTTGACTGTTTAAGGTTGCAGACCCCTGTCATTCATTGTGAATGACAAGCAGGGTGATTCATCCCCCCCCCCGTTTTGCTGTTCTTCTCCACCAGCAATGAAGCATGAATGGTAAGGTTTGTGTGCCCATCAAATAATGTGATACAAGAGAAACATATGAGAAAATACCACATTGAAATGTTTCAGAAGGATAGGAGGCATAGCTTGCCATGAATATGCAACTAGCTAAGTTCTGCAGAGCTGGGACAAGTCATCTTGAGAAGCTGCTGGGAAATTTCAATAAGAAGTAGAGTGGAGAAAATAACCTACTTATTTATTTTATCAAATTCATGTAGCCATCTCATGTGTGAATCATATATGACCCTGGACAGTGCACACAATTCAAACAAAAGCATTAAAATAAGAGAATTAAAAACCATTAAACTATAAATATATACAAAACCACAAGAGAGTGCATTCAAAATCCTACATACAGTATGACCATTTGGGGGGTTTCCTATTTCCATGTGCTCATCCAGTCTGTTGACAAAACCAAATTTCAGAGTTTTCCTGAATAACCTTAGAATAGTGTAACATTAATATGGAATTGTACAAATGCTTTCTTCTGCAAATAACAGAAATCTGCTCGTTTCAGAATAGTGCTTGTATAGAATTGTGTACATGTGTTCCCTTTTCTTCCCCAAATGAAATAGTGGAAAACTGCTCTCCTTTTCTCTATCAGAGTAGAAGCCTGTAGAGAAATTGAGTTCAAATGGAGAAAGAAGATGACTCTTAAAGAAACTCTGGAAACATAGTGCTAATAGAAGGCATACACCAGAAGAAAAATGACTTCAATAGCAATAGCAATAGTCAAGGGGGAAGCCAGAAGGGAAGATTACTGTCAGGGTTCCAAATAGCATCCAACCTTAAATCAGAGTCCGAGGCAAAGTATTCCTCAAAGTTCCAATTTATTGGTGAAGCCATGCTGCCACATCTGTGAGATACCTGAATCTAAAAGCTACCGAGGTTTCCCACCCAGTTTAAAGTTCACATCCTTTTCCCACACCCCCAAGTCTGTCACGTTGCCCACTCATCTTCTGCCAACGTGGCTGTTCCTCCCAGCAGCTTCCGGGCAGGTGTTGGACAAAGGATGACCTTGAGAATCTAGAAGGAATGTGTTATGACTACTTCTACGTCCCTCATGCAATCACCCCTCCCAGGTTCCCATAGTCAGTAGGTCTTCTAAGCATATGTGTGGCAAGCCGAGGTTTTCTCCGAACTGTGGCATCGGCTTGACAATTACAGGTTGCCCCCCTAAGTTGCTCCCACCACTTTTTCCTCTGAGGAGCCCCACTAGGGCCCACTCTGTAGCACCCACCCATGTATTTATACCCTCCCTATAACAAATACCCATGTATTTATACCCTTCCTATACTTTGATATTCCTTATTTTAGTAGACTTCCAAGCAGCAAATATTGCATATGGTACACATAATAGAAATTATTAAAAGAAAAGAATTTCTTTATTACAAAAATAAATTATTTACTGGATTAGACTAAGAGCATGCTGTCAATTACAGACATTTGTTTTCAAACAGGGACAAGCTAGGTCTCCTGGAAGTTTTAAAACTGATGACCACTGTATTCCCAGAAATGCACCATAAAAGATACCTCCTAAAGCTCAAAACTCTCTGTACATAAAAACTACTTTTTTACTCATGCATGCTGTACATATTACCAGGAAAAAGAAAATGCTGAAAGAGGACAAAGAAAATTATACATTACTACAGTGCATGGAATGCTCAACTCTTGGCCAAATCTTTAGATCCAAATTCTGGCACATTGTTCAGGGAACTCAATATTCCCACTCAACCATTATTTAGAATGAGGAAAACATAAATTAATGTCTGTAACTCTTTTATTCTTACCAAAATCTTCAAATTTCATCCACTTCTAATTTTTTTTGAAGATCTGATTAGAAAGTGACATGATTAGAAGTGGGTGAAATTTCCTAGAAACAAGCAAAAAAAAAAAGGAAATAGCTGCTGAGCAAGTCTCTTTCTAGCAATCAAAATGAAGACTGGAGGCACTATGGAAAGCCTAAAGTTTTACAAGCATTCCTATCTCCTAAATTTAAATTAATTAGGTCTCTAGAGCAGGGGTCTCCAACCTTGGCAACTTTAAGACCTGTGAACTTTAACTCCCAGAATTCCTCTGCTGCTGGCTGAGGAATTCTGGGAGTTGAAGTTCACAGGTCTTAAAGTTGCCAAGGTTGAAGACCCTTGCTGTCTAGAGTATTTTGATAAATTGTGGATTTAAAATATCAGGTGTTATTATGTTACTAAGCGAGCTGAAGGCTTATAGAAGTACTTGATGAAGTCAATCACTGCAATATAATCAAGGGAGGGAGACTACAACTCCTTTCTATATCCTACATAGTGGAATAAATTTATGATTTGAATTTAAAAAGCTCTGCCTGTTTCTCATTAAGAAATAAATGCAATGATGGTGACAGTCTAACAAGCAAGAAACAGAAAACCACCTCCCTTCCCATTCCTCACATTAAGCAACAGCACAAATATGAGTTTCTCCAATACTGTAACTCTTTTGGGATCAGGGGAAAAAACCCACCTGAAGCCATTTTTTGACAAGGTAAAAGATCAATGATAGAAGAAATATAAACTCATTGAGAGAGGAGAATTCAATTAGTCTTGCAACAGGATACTAAGAACACTTCTGCTTCTACACAGTAATTGCTTCTCTTCTTCCAAACACACCTGTACATTACTTTTTTCTTTAAAAAGATAACAAATGGTGTAAATGAAATCAGATGTGTAAATGGATGATAATTCCTCTTTTCCCTATTCCTTGGGTGAACTCTATGATGGCGGGTGTGAAAGTAAAGAATCATGAGTAATTCAATACTTAATAATTTTTTGAACATTTGCCTTCTGTTATAACAAAGAGTTTATAAAGTCCTTGTGAAGTTTTAATTTTTTATAACTTCACCTCTACATGATATAAACAACCCATAACATGGAAAGGAGAAGAAATGTATTTAAGATTTAGCCTATTTATTTGTAGGAATGTTAACTTTCAGCATATTCATTATCATTTTGGTTACCAAGAACAGAATGATTTTGAAATTCTCTGAATATGTTCTGCAGTTTTGTCTGACTTATAGCATTGCAAATTTGTCAGTCTATTATTTTATTCAATATCCAGTTAATCAAATTCTCTTTCCATTCCATTTTATACATTATTTCTTACATAGAGCAGGGATTATTAAACTTTAAAACTACACAATGATTTTAAAGACTCTGGGTACTCTATTTATATACTCTGATATTGCAAATGGGGGAAGATATGAGAAATTTAGGGCATTCAGAAATGGCAGAATGAAAATTTAAAAAAAATTAGTTAAGATATAAATTGAGCAAAGGGAGGAGTATGGCCTAAAATTAAGAAGTACAAGAGATAATGAATAAGTTTGGAAGATAAGCAATAGCGAATAATTAGAAAGAAAATTGAAAATTAAAGGTGGTAGACCCAGGTGACAAAAATAGGAGGTAAGGAGGCAGCATTAGATAATAGTAGATATACCTAGAAGAATATATTATATATTTAAATCTGGATAAAGGGAAGCTGTAAATTTAAGAATAGCACCAATGTTGGAATGAAGTCAGGGTTTTGGTTTGCTCGTCTGTTAACCACATAATGGATTAGGATGAAAAGTACTCAGGGAAGGACAAGAGGGAGGAAGAGGAAGTAGAAAGGAAGGGGAGAGAGGCAGGAGGGAAGTAGGTAAGAGGGAGAGAGGGAGAAAGATGGTAGAGGGAAGAGAGGGAGATAGAGGGAGGGGAGTAATATGAAATATAGAAGGAAAACAGACGGGAGATAAAAGTATAAAAGGTGCAAATTTAGGATATTTGTTTATGGCATTTTGAATAAATGTATACGTATGCAATGTTTTGATATTATGGTATATGTATGGATGCAAAGTTTGTGAAAAAAATGATTTTAAAGACTCTGGGTACTCTATGTATATACTCTGATATTGAATCATTGGAAGCCTGCTAGTAGTATCCCTATTTTTGAATACTGATTAATTATGTTCCATTAAGTGGTTGTTGACTTAGCAACCACATACAGTAGATAGGTTTTTCTCTAAGACTGTCCTTAACTGGTCTTTCGGCTCTTCTAATGATGCATCCATTGCCACTGTAACTGACTCCATCTACCTTGCCGCTAAGCAGGTCATCCTCTTCTTCTCTTTCCTTGCATCTTGTCCATCTTTAGAGATAGTCTAAAGATAGTCCTTCCAGATAATGTGTCTCAAGTGCAATAATTTAAGCCTGGTTATTTGTATCTCAAATGAGAACTCTGGATTGATTTGTTCAAAAATCTATTTGTTTGCCTTCTTGACTGTCCACAGTATCCTCAGGGGTTTTCTCCAAAACTAAAGTTCAAAAGTTTAAATACTCTTTCTATCTTGTTTCTTCAGAGTACAACTTTAATTTGGATACCGAGTAATGTTTTATTAAAATAACAATGTTTTGATTGCATATTGAGGGTGGGAGTTAAGATAAGGCCACTAAATACACAGGGTTTGACTTCAAAATAAAGTTGCAGGTCACATTGCTTCAAATCCAAATATAAGATAATTTGTTATCTGCTTTCTATATTAAACACAATTTTTCAACTAATGCTTTATAGCTTGACTTTACAAGTTTGAGGAAAGTAGCCTCTAGAAAAAAATAAATTCACCACCATATATATTGCTGATGAACTTCACAATTCAAATAGTTCTAAAAAATAAGGGATGCTGTGTAAGGACTGTTCTGCCTTCAATATATCTTAATTCCTGCATTTTTTCAGGCACAAAAAATTTGAGGACACGTTATCATCACAAACACTTCTACTGATCCACTTCAGCAGAAACACAGCAATTTAATCTAAAAGAAGGTACACATAAATGAAATGCAGGAAGTGCAGGTTATAATTGCCTACCATTGGTGACAATTATTGGATGTTGTACTGGCATTCTTATATTGGTGAGCTAAGCTGATTGTTATACTGGCTTCTTCACATAACTTGGTAAATATAATGTTGCTTATTTGATTTTGGCATGAATCTAGTTTATTGCTTAGGTTTATGAAGGAAGCAATGTCTTATAGCTTGCTCAACAAATAGTAGTTAAAACTGAATGTGCTTGATGTGTGAATTCAGAGGTTTTTTTTCAATTTAATGTAATAGAAATGAATTCCCTGATGAATCCTAATTAAATTGTTTCAGTTATTTCATTGTTCTGTGTTCAACTGTGATATAAAACCCATTTAATAATATTTTAATCATACTGCTATACTTTCGTTGTTTATTTTTATTGTTTCATTGTTTTACTATTGCTATATTTGCATTTTTTATAATTTTACATTTTTACTGTTGTAAGCCACCCAGACTAGCCCCAGGGCAAGATGGGTGGCAAATAAATGTAATAAATAATAATAATAATAAATTGAGATAAAATACATATATTTTAAAAAAGACTAGGTGGAAATATGATATAACAAAATTGCGCAGAGGAAGCATCAAGATAATGTAAAGCCAGAGTTTCCTGGCTTTATTTCTGGAAGACAGAAAATTGTCAAGAAAAATTGTAGTCTTCCTGAGAAAGACTGCATTACATTGACTCTGACATTCTACCAACAAAACGTCAATGTATGAGAAGAGTCTGGAATTTCGGATTAATTGTTGATAGTCCTTTAGAGAGAAAACAAAATATTAAATGTGGACAGTTGAACAAGCAGCATCACTGAAATGAAACATTTATAATATCCTACTTTGGTGAATACATTAAGTCTAGACTTGTACAGTTTGTGCTAAGTTACTGTTTAATTGTGTTTTATTGAATAAATCGAGTCCTACAACACACTCTGCCATAAAACATCATTTAAAAATCTGAAGAGTGAGTTTTCACAATATGTTACAGATCATCCTTGACTTATAACCACAATTAAGAGCAGAATTTCTGTGGCTGAGCAAGGTGATAGTTAAATGATTTGTATCCGATTTTATGACCCTTTTTTGGGGTCACAGTTGTTAAGTGAATCATGAAGTTGTTAAGAAAATCTGGCTTTCCACTTTGTCAGAAGCTGGCTGGGAAGGTTATAAATGGCAATCACCTGACCCCAGGTGCTGCAATTGTTGTAAATGCTTGCCAAACACCCAATTTTTGATCTTATGACTATCCAATACCATCGCTTTTTTCAGTGCCATTGTAACGGTCGCTAAACGAATATTATAAGTCAAGGACTTATACCTTATAGTGTATTGCAAATGATATCTTACTATAAACAATATCCTTCTTCTATCATTTTTTCCATCTCTATACTAACAAAGTTCTAACAAATGGTTAATCTCAGAGGCCCAACTATCTGCCCAGACCATGGCAATCACAGCACTGCTATGATTGATGGATGGCTTTTCCTGGTGATATTGACAAAAGGAGAAGGAGGGAAAAATAGCCAAGTCAAAGCTATCCACCGGTCCTTCTGCTTTGCACATCATGCAGATGTTACCAGATGAGGCAATTGGGATTGGCAACAGGAACAGCAAAATCTTTGCTGTTTTGTTTTCTACTAACTCACATATGGATAAAAGAACATTGGGGAAATCCACGGATCAGCATCAGAACATGAAAAAGTCCCCTAGTTTGATTTTTCCCTGCTGCTATAGATATTGCACCCTTTCCCAAAAGCAGCACATCGCATA
The DNA here is from genome assembly GCA_023053685.1 of Diadophis punctatus similis. Taxonomy (NCBI): domain Eukaryota; kingdom Metazoa; phylum Chordata; class Lepidosauria; order Squamata; family Dipsadidae; genus Diadophis; species Diadophis punctatus. Next base: position 2,240,146 of record JALIGW010000038.1, on the reverse strand, counting down.
TAAAACTGATATTTGCTGCTAATATCAATAAAAAGCAGTCAGAAGGAACCTGAATACATCATCACAATATAATGTCAACAGATAAGTGGTCTGTATTAACATTATATTAATGCAATATAATTCTAGACAGATCCACTCAAGAGAAAATTATAGAAAAAACCCCTGTAGCTTGGCCTGCGATCCTTCAGTGACAACAATTCTCCTAGTTCTTTTTGATGTAAGATTGCCTTTATTCAATTTCTTACCACTAATCTTTGGCTCAACTTAAAAAAAAAATCCTCTGCCTCTTTTAGATTCGGAGTTCATCTCTTATTTATCTGTCAAGGTGCCAAACTAAACATATTTAGTTCTTTTAATCAATTCTCATAAGTCAGTGCTCTAATCTAATTACTTGTTTTAACTGTTTACAAAAAAAGCCAAATTTTTGTTTTTAAACCACTCTGACTTCAGACATCTTTAAGTGTGCTCCAAAATTTATGGCATAATTATCATTTAGCTGAGTTCCCAGTGCACTGTATTACATGTGCACTGCCAAATGTTATGGTCACTATTATAAACACAGATTGTGAATGTCAAATTTTCATAGACTTAAAGATAAGAGGTAGGCCTACATGATTTCACAACAATCTGCAAAGATCTCAGGATTCGTTTATAGGCTAAGATTGCAGAGGCCAGGACTTTGTTTCCTGTTTTATCTGGAAGCTTCATTCTTTTGCTTCTTTGCTTCATGCTGAAAGAAGTGGAAATGTTATCAGTCACTTGGAATTTCCTCCCCAAAGGGGTTAGAGAAAGCTATCTCTGTCATGCAGAATATTGCAATTCAATTTTTTGACCATGATAACTTTGTCAGTCAGCCTGAGCAGCAATGTGCATATTAAAAAAATAAAAATCCGTGACGGTATATTTTCTCATGAACAAAAAAAAAAAAAAAAAAGAGCAGAATCCATAGTTGGGTAATATCAAAATGACATGAAAGAAGATGCCAAATTTCCAGAATACCTCACTGGACAAATATATGTTTTTGAAAAAGTGAGAGAAAGAACAGAAATTTCCTAATATTAAGCTTGTTGATGCAGCCTTGAAATCTGCTTGCTTAAGGCCACAAGATGGAGGCTCTAGATGGAATATAGTGAAGCCTTTCTTCTCCATAGTGGGTGGCGCTAGCCTCCAAGATTGGGATGACCTCATCCATCAGCCAATCAGGACTGAGTCTGACCTCATATAAAAGCTGTCACTGTGCCATAATCCCCCTCTTTCGACTCAGTCCTAGGCCTAGGATTGTTTCTCCCCAACTTCGCAGTTTTTCTATCACCTTCTACTGAATCCAGATTTTGGACCATCTATCAACTTTATCCTGACTGTGAGTGTGTCCCCAACTGTCCTGTCCATCGGGGGTGTTGGGACTGTCTGGACGGGCTGTGGCCTAGTCCTCGGCCTACCTCCACCCTTGGTGGTTGGTTGCTATCCTCACAGTGCGGCCTGGCATTCCTGATTCCATCCTGTCACAGAAGCCTAGCGCTTGGGTGACCAGCAGCCAGGGTGGCCTTTTGCCACTTCTGCGGAGAGAGACCCTCCTTGGATTGCCCCGCAGAAGCCCAGCGCTTGAGCGGTCAGGGCCCTTATCTCTCCACCTCCGCTCCCCATAATTGGCCTCTCAGAATTTCTGCCTGCCTTTTGGGGTACGTGGCCTCGTGAGGGCGAGTGTCGGCGATCCAGCCGGCGGCTCATCGGCCTGCGCGACCGCCCCTCCTCACTGAGGCCTGTCAGCTCGGCGAGAGCCCTCCGTGGCTAATTGCCCCGCTTGCCTGCTGTTTTGTCTGGTCGGGGCCTAATCGGGAGGCTCGGCGGCCTAATCGGCAGCAACTTCGGCTGCAGGCCGCGCCCTCCATTCTTGTTACTTTTGCCGCCCGGAGGAGCAGCGCTCCCGCCCCTCAGCTGTTTCCTCGGCTTCGGCAGAGCGCGCAGCCGCAGATCGCCCCAGTCGACTCCTACCGACCCGACAGTTGCCAGGCTTCCCTGGCCTTCCGGCGCAGCCGCACGAGGCCTTCCGGACGTCACAGGGATTCCCCTGTGACGTACCTCTTCTCCAGCTGGTTGGCAGCTCTCAGAGCGAAGCGGACTTCGGACGCAGCTTTTTTTCTCGCCGCCGCCGCCGCCGCCGCCGCTACAGCGTCAGGGTCGCCCAGCATCCAGGACCTGTGGGGGCTCTCCCATTAACACTTGCTGTGCTGCTGCCCCCTGACCACCTGAGGCACCTGGACGTCGACAGAGGACCCTCTCTTCGAATCCTCCCAGGCACCAGCATCGGGCCGTAAAAGCGCCCCCTGCTGCTTACAAACCTCGACTGCCTCCAGGATGTCGGAAAAGGCCACCTCGGGCAGGAATAAGCCCAGGCAGGCCAAGGATAAGGAAGGTGGGTCGGCTAAATCCCCCCCACTGTCTGGGCACCGGGACCGCTCCCCCATCCATAGCTCAGATAGGGCTGCTGCTTCCTCCAAGGGATCAGACAAGGCCAAGCCCTCATCCAAGGGATCCCATTCCGACAGAGACAAGGCCCATAAGGCTGCTGAGCGCTCTACGCTGCCACCTGCTGCTGCAGCCTCCACAGCGCACCATGAGCCCTCTCAGAGGGACCGGCGCTCCTCTGGCACCATTTCGCTGGACAATCCGGACTTATGCCTGGGGGAGGATGACATCTGGGAGGACCCCAGCCCGGGTTCGAGCACAGCCGCAGCTCCCCTGCCCACGGCCTCATCACAATTCTACACCCCCGAGGTGCAGGCCCTGATCCAAGCCGCCATTGCACAGGGCATTGAGGCAGGCATGAGGCATGTGGCCGCCACGTCACCACCTCCAGCCGTGGTTCCCCAGTTGCCCCCGTCTCGTCCATCGGCCGCTCCACCCGCGGAACCTGCTGCCACAACCGAGACCGACCCGGGCTCACCTTTGTCGCTCCATGGGCAGGACGATCAGGTACAGGACTTGGAGCTCTCTGAGGACGAAGATCTCGCCCCTGAGGCCCCAGTGGTCACCGGATTATTTAATCCGGCCTTATTTAAGTCCTTGCTCCACAAGGCCAGGGCCACGGCCAAATTTTCCTCCAAGGACCAGGTACCCTCCGGGGACGAACCTGAGGACCCTCTTTTTGAGGAAACCACCTCACTGGTGGAAGTGGTTCCGGCTCCCAAGCTTTTTGTAGAGTCGGTGCTTAAGCAGTGGGCATCCCCGACGGCCGGCGTCGCTCCATCGGCTGCGGACAAGCGGTTCTTCAATGTTTCCACCGCTCTGGCTCAACATCTGCCAGTCCCCCCAGTAGAACCGGCCATTAAGGCTCTGTACTCTCCCACGCAGATGCCCGGAGACTCTGAGGAGCTGCTCCGCCCGGAGGACAGACGCACCGAACAAGCCCTGCAGAAGACGCACCAGGCGGCCGCCTGGGCTGTCAAAGCTTCTGCAACGGCTTCATTCTTCTGCCGGACGTCCATTCGATGGCTGAAGGCTCTGCAGGAGCACCTGCCCCCCTCAGACGTCCGAGCGAGGCAAGACATCAACAAGCTCATCGCCGCCTCGCAGTTCACCTCGGACGCAACGCTCCAGGCCACCCGATTTGCTGCCAGAGCCATGGGAACATCTGTGGTGGCGCACAGAATGCACTGGCTGAGGAGCTGGCCCGCTGACTGTCGTCACAAGTGGCGGCTAGCCGGGGCTCCGGTGGCAAACAAGTCGCTCTTTGGTGAGGCCCTCGATCCCTACCTAATCGAGACTAAGGACAAACGCAAGGACTTGCCAAACTCCACCAGGAAGGCACAGGCCAAGCCTCAGAACCCTGCCCCGGCGTTCCCCAGGCGACAATATAGGGCACCTTCCTATAACCAAAACAGATCGCGGGCCTCGCCCCGTCAGACTCAGGGTCAGGACAGGGCCAATTCCAATCAACAATCCAAGCGCCCTTTTCGGAAGGCAGGTGGTCGCCCCTTCCGCCGCTACAAGTAGTGACCCAGCTTCTCCCATTGGGGGTCGCCTGCGTTTTTTCGCTAGGCGGTGGGAGGAGATTACTACGGACGCTTGGGTTCGCGAGACCCTGACACTCGGACTCGCCTTAGATCTCCTCTCCACTCCCCCCGACTCCTTCATGAGGTGCTCCCAGTCCTCCAACCCGCAGAAACGGGCCCAGATGCTTGAGGACATCCAGCATCTGCTGGAGATTGAGGCCATCCAGCGGGTCCCGGAGGACCAGCGGGGGCATGGATTCTATTCCAATTTGTTCCTCGTGGAGAAGTCATCGGGGGGGTGGAGAGCGGTCTTGGACCTTAAGCGCCTTAATAAGTTCTTGGTGTACAAGAAATTTAAGATGCATACTCTACAGTCCATATTGGACGGCATTCGTAAGGGTGACTTTATGTGCTCTATCGACCTCACTGAGGCATATTTGCATGTCCCGATTCGGCCTTCCCACCAAAAGTTCCTGCGGTTCTCCTATGACAACGAACACTATCAGTATTCGGCCCTACCATTCGGCCTCTCCTCGGCACCCGGAGTCTTCACAAAGATTCTGGCCGCCCTTGCAGCTCACTTGAGGGCAGTGCCGATTCGAATACAGTGTTACCTCGACGACATATTAATTCAGTCGTCTTCCCTGGCCCGGGCAGAGCTGGACCTGCAGACAACCATGGACGTTCTGCAATACCACGGCTTCTCCCTCAACCTGGAGAAGAGCCACTTGACTCCCTCCACTCGCATCACTCACTTGGGGGCCATTGTGGACTCTCTGGAGTGCAGGGTGTATCTGTCGGAGGAAAGACAACTCAGCCTTTCCTCTCTGACCCAACAGGTTCTTGGACAAGGGCGGGTTCCGCTGAACCTCCTGTCCTCCCTGTTGGGAAAGATGATATCCGCAATACATATAACACCTTGGGCACAACTGCACTCCAGAGACCTCCAATGGTTTCTTTTGCCGTTTCAGCGGGCGAACAAGTCCAACTCATCGGCCAAAGTCCAGCTTCCGACGACGGTTCGGCGGTCCCTGCATTGGTGGCGGTCCCCGGCGATCAGCAAGGGTTCCAGCTTCCTCGAGCCTCGCCGGGTGACGGTGACATCGGACGCCAGCCTCTACGGGTGGGGCGCACACACGTCGTCTCACGTGGCACAGGGCACCTGGACCGCGGCGGAGTCAACGGCCAGCATCAACCTCCTGGAGCTACGGGCGGCGTCCCTGGGCCTCCGGCAATTCCAGCACCTCCTGACGGGGCAACACGTCCTCCTGTTGACAGACAACGTGACCACCAAAGCCCACGTCAACAGGCAAGGTGGGACTGTCTCGCGCCGCCTGCTCTCCGAGGCCAAGGAATTGGGCCTCTGGGCGGAACGGCACCTCCTCTCACTCCGTGCGGAGCACATCTCGGGGGTGTCGAACCGCACAGCGGACTGGCTCAGCCGCCACGACGTCGACACGGCAGAGTGGGCCCTACACCCGGACATTTTTCGGGAGCTGACAGCCCGGTTTGGCAACCCGGTGATTGACCTCTTTGCGACCCCGCTGAATGCCAAGCTCCCGCGCTTCATCACGCGGTATTGGACACCCGGCGCGGTGGACACGGACGCTTTCCGTTGCCCGTGGCCCAGGGGCCTGCTCTACGCATTTCCGCCCCTTCCACTCATTCCCCGAGTTATCAGGAAGATGCTAGACGAGCAGGCAGAACTGATCCTATTGGCGGGCATGGTTCGCGGATCTCAAGTCGCTCTCGACCGGCCCATCCTGGAGGATCCCGCAGACCGCATCGTCGCTCTCCCAGGGGTCAGTTCAGCACCCAGATCCGCAGTGGCTCCAACTGACCGCCTGGCGCTTGAGCGGCGCACCCTAACTCTTCGCGGGGTCCCCGAGTGCATTATCCGTACTTTGCTTTCCTCACGCCGGGCCTCCACCATCCGCATCTACAACTCCACCTGGCGGACGTTTCACGATTGGTGTGTCGGCGCCGGCTTTAACCCGATCGACCTTTCGGTCATACAGGTCCTCCAATTTCTGCAAGCGGGCCTCAACAAGGGTCTCTCGCCCAGCACCTTGCGGCGACAGGTGGCAGCGCTCTCAACGGTCCTTTCCTGCCACTCTTCTGCACCTTTGTCAACGCATCCCTTAGTCGTTCGCTTCTTGAAGGCGGCGGTCAATATCTCGCCTCCGGTGGTACATAAGTACCCCACCTGGGACCTGCAGAAGGTTCTTCTGGCACTGACCGAGGCCCCCTACGAGCCCCTCCGGACAGTTTCGCTGCAGCACCTTACGCATAAGGTTGCCTTTTTGGTGGCAATCACTTCAGCCCGGAGAATATCCGAACTGGCAGCCCTATCCGTCCGGGACGATCCCTGTATTTTTCATCCGGACCGGGTGGTGCTTCGCCTTGACCCCACATTCCTGCCCAAGGTCAATACATACTTCCACAGGGCGCAGGAAGTGGTCCTTCCTTCCTTCTGCTCTCCACCTACAACGCCGACCGAGCGTAAATGGCACGCTGTCGATGTCCGGCGGGCGATAAAAATCTACAATGTCTGCACGGCGGCATTCCGCCGCTCAGAATCCTTGTTCGTGGGATTCCACGCCTCGTCCATGGGTCGCAAGGCTTCAGCGGCGATGGTCGGTCGCTGGGTACGTGCAGTCATCGCGGACGTTTACCGACAACAGGACCTGCCTCGTCCGCCACGTCTGACGGTGCACTCGACGCGCAGTGCCGCCACCTCGGCAGCTTGGACTACTAATGCCTCCTTGGAGGAACTCTGCCGAGCGGCGACGTGGTCTTCCCCGTTACCCTTTATCAGACATTATAAAGTAGACTCCTTTGCCTCTGCTGAGGCGGACTTTGGGCGCAGGGTCTTGCAGACCATAGGGTCGCCTGAGAGGGTCTCAGACTATGGTGACAGCCCTCCCTAGGGGACGATACGGCTTTGGTATGTCCCAATCTTGGAGGCTAGCGCCACCCACTATGGAGAAAGGGCGTTGTTACTTACCTGAACGCCCATTCTCGTAGGGTGGCTCTAGCCTCCAAGTCCCTCCCTTTTGGGTGCTGTATATACTGAAGGTGTGCGTGGGGAATAAACTATGGGTCTGACCTACTCCTTCGTCTCAAGAGGGGGATTATGGCACAGTGACAGCTTTTATATGAGGTCAGACTCAGTCCTGATTGGCTGATGGATGAGGTCATCCCAATCTTGGAGGCTAGCGCCACCCTACGAGAATGGGCGTTCAGGTAAGTAACAACGCCCTTTCTCATGCATCTAACCATAATGTGAACATATTTATTTTGCTGTGTCCCCATGATGCTGCCTTAATCTTATCGTCATCCCGTAAGTGACAATAATTTAAATCATTCTGATCTGTTCTGTTTTAAAAGTATTGTTTTGGCCATAAGTTGCTAGATATTAGCCAACTATTCTGTGAGCATAAGCCCTTTCTGTAGTGTAGTCTCTATGGACCACTTCAAACTAGTTTGGTCATGCTCCACTTGTATTTGTATTTGTATTTGTTTATTTGTCAAGCATATATGATTATAAGCAAAGTATAAACAGCAAAACATGATTGAATATATATGTAATATTACAAGCATGGATAAGAGTAAAAGAGGTATGAATATATGGGTACATTAGGACAGGAACGGTAGGCACGATTGTGCGCTTATGCACACCCCTTACCGACCTCTTAGGAATGGGGTGAGGTCGATGGTAGATAATCTGAGGTTAAAGTTTTTGGGGTTTGGGGAAGAAACTACTGAGTCAGGTAAAGTGTTCCAGGCGTTGACAACTCTGTTGTTGAAGTCAAATTTTTTGCAATCAAGTCTGGAGCGATTTACATTAAGTTTGTATCTATTGTGAGCTCTTGTATTATTGCGGTTGAAGCTGAAGTAGTCGTTAACAGGTAGGACATTGAGGCAGATAATTTTGTGAGCTACACTTAGGTCAGATCGAAGGCGGCGGAGTTCTAAATTTTGAAGTCCCAAAATTTCAAGTCTGGTTTCATAAGGAATTCTGTTGTGAACAGAGGAATGTAATACTCTTCTTGTGAAGTATCGCTGGACATTCTCAATTGTGTTAATGTCTGATATGTAATGTGGGTTCCAGACTGATGAGCTGTATTCAAGAATCGGTCTAGCAAATTTTTGTATGCTCTGGTTAAGAGTACAATGTTACCAGAGAAGAAGCTTGCTCTCAGTTTCTCTCCAGGTAGAATTAGCTGATGTACCTGGCAGGTCTCTGCTGTATTGATCAACTGTTGAGTGGGATTGGGAGTATACTGTAACTTTAGCATTCTTCAAAATGAGAGTTTTCACAAATGAAATATGTTTAGTTTTTGTAAAATGGATGTAGAATAATTACACTCTGCTATTGTGAATGAATGCAGTTGCTTGCTTGCTGACACTGAGATAGTCATGGCTATTGGAGAAAAGACTGTGGAGTTAATAAAATTATAGAATATCATTTGATCCAATAAATATGAAGAATCATTTGCAGAGACAATTTTCAACAACCACCCCTATTATGGAAAATCCTCTGAAGGCTCTAAAATCATGTTCTATGGGTATGAATACTTGGAAACAGCTTTTTGGATGATGATAGGAATTGCCTGTTATGACTGCACAAGTGATTCATACCCTCTACTTCTTGGATATTATCTGATCTTTCTACCTGTCAGTTCACACTCCCTTTCACATTCAGACAAGTGTCTTTGGAAATAAACCAACAGACATCCTGCCAGATTTAATCTACTCACATTCTTTTAGTTTGTAGAGTACAAAAATGTGACAGAGAGGCCTTCCAGATTACTTTTTATCACACCAACAGAACTTCACATTTATATAGATTTTTTTAAAATTGACTTAACTAGTCCAACAAGGTACAATATACAAAACCTCAGTATTTGTGCATTCCTTCTCTTAATTCTTTCCTAATTGAATTAACCAAATTTCCTTCCTTTGAAGCTCACTCCATTTCAGACATCTGGATATTCATAACATTTTCCCTTTCTTTGCTGCTAGTTTTTCTATTACATATTTTGAGAGAGCGTTTGAGTGTTCAACTTTTTCAATGCTTTTACTAAGTTCTTGTCATACCATTTCGGTACTATACAGAGTACATGTAATAAAAATGTCTTTGCAAAATTTCTTCTGCAGCAGGAATAGATAATTGCTTTGGATTTCCCTCATCCAAGAAACCTCTTGATGTTATGTGAGTCATAAGGGAGGTACCAGTCTCAAATCAATGCAGTCCCTGCATATGAAAAAGACCATAGATAAACTTTGGAAGTTGTAGCCATCACCTGTGATGTCTGACACAAGTTTAGATGGCTTAAAACAGGGGTCACCAACCTTTCGGACCTCAGGGACCACTAAATTCATAATTTTAAATCCCGTGGACCACTAATATGAATCCAGCGCGGCACTTGCTGAAGCGCCTGGACTCCCAGTGATGGGATGGGGTCCTTCAGGCACTTAGCTTGGCTGCCTGTTTCGGCAACCTTAAACACTCAATTTGGACCTGTTTCCCGCAGAAAGCAAAACACCGGGATCTCTCCTCCCCCCTCTCATCTCTCTCTCTCTCTCTCTCTCTCTCTCTCTCTCTCTCTCTCTCTCTCTCTCTCTCTCTCTCTCTCTCTCTCTGTATCTCTCTTTCTCTCTCTCTCTCATCTCTCTCTCATCTCTTTCTCTCTCTCTCATCTCTCATTTCTCTGTGTATCTCTCTCTCTCATCTCTCTCTCTCTCTCTCTCTCTCTCTCTCTCTCTCTCTCTCTCTCTCTCTCTCTCTCTCTCTCATCTCTTTCTCTCTCTCTATCTCATGGGCTAGCCAGTGTCTCGAGGGGAGAGGAAGTTGTGTGTCTCCCAGTCGCATAGCACCAACAAGGGCTGGAAGAAACGCCCATGAGACCCAGCAAGAGATGAAGCTTCGTTTCCGCCCTGGAATATGGAGAGAATCTCCATTCCCTGATCTTCCCTTCTCAGGCCAGGCGAGGAGTGAGTGGGAGGGTGGGTGAGGGGTGGGGCTAGGCAGTGGTGGATTCAGTTGACAGAAAGCCACAGCAGGGAGACGAAAGAGCAGCGGATTGCTGACACCCATTGCTTCGGCCAGGGGTGAAATGCTACCGATTCGGCCCGGTTTGGGCCTACCGGTAGCGGCAGCTACTCGTGGTTCGGAGAACCGGTAGCGGCGGCAGCACGAGGCTCCACCCACCCACCCGGACGTCGCCATTTTCTTTTTTTTAACCCTCTGTGCATGCGCAGGTGAAAAAACATGTGCGATGGTGGCGCACACTTCTGAACCGGTAGGGAAGGTAATTAGATTTCACCGCTGGCTTCGGCCTGCCTGCACCGCCACCCACCCTTGCCGCAACAGCGCCATTACCTCGTTCCGGCTGGTGAGGGCTGCGTTACTCCTTGCACGTTGCACCACCTGCAAAGTTGCATGTTGCATGTACTACCCTCTATAGCGGAGATTTCCAGCCACACCACGAGCTGCCCAGCCGGTCCCATATTCCATAGCTCTAGTCATAGGACTGGCCCATTGGTCATCCCGGAGCAGCTCCTCCATCCGGGTGTGCTGTGGTCCACCAAAATTTTGTCATGGACCAGCAGTGGTCCACAGACCAGCGGTTGGTGACCTCTGGTTTAAAAAGAAGACTGGACAATTTATAGTGGGCTAAGTAGCTGTTAGCTCTCAATTAGCATACCATAAAAAGCAGTTCAAATCCTGGTGACTTTTCTTGGCAACAGTATGGAAGTAGCTTGCCACGGTTTTCTTTCAATACATTTTTTCAGATTCTAACCTTGGGATTTCTTTCTCTCCAAGTACTAATCTTATCCATCCCTGCTTAGCATTTTGATATCACTCAAAGCCAGTTAGTGCCACCACCAATTGTAGACACTGCTAGGGAGTGATTTCAATTAAATCTATAACATAATTTGTTTTAATCTTAGCATGATGACTAAACATTTCTATTGTGTTTAAACTACCCACAATTTAAATGATACTCAAAATTTAATAATCTTGATTTAGCATATATTTGAATACAGAACAAGGTCTATATTTTGTGGCTAATATGCAACTCTTAGACACTTTTTGCACTGCAGCCTTAAGCTGCTGGATGCCTGTGTGTAAATAAAGCTAGCTTAAGAAATTTATTTTCAGATTTTACCCCTTTCATTGCTTTGGCCAAAGGATGACCTGAAGTTCTGTCTGGAACATATTTACCATAGCTTTACTTCCTGGAGTGACAGAGGAAGAAAAAGGCTACACCACTGTTTTTGCCATTTTTCCTGAACTAGAAGGGGAACATGGCAGAAATCTCATCAGTTTCACCCAGTTTAAAAACAAAGAAAAAGAAAACAGTCCATCATTCCAGTGAACCTATAAACAAACACCCAAACAAAATTCATAGCTTTTCACCATTCAATTTGTGAACTTGGAAATAAAAATCATCACGGAGGGCAGAGAACAGTAACTGGAGAGGACATGGTATTCCTGCCCCGTTGTGCATAATAATCAATAGCAGTAAAGGTGTTATCTTACAATAAGCTGAAGTGGGGCAGATGAAAAGACAGTACAGCCTTAATTGCACATGCCAGAAAACACTATTTTTGACGTGTAGCAGAAAAAGATAGGCAAAAATTGTTTCCTCTGCCTTCCATAGGGGAGATAAGGGTGATAGAGGTCAATGCTGTGCATTGCTGCCCTTGAAAAATAGTCAGTGATTTGTACTTAAGAATAACAGACTTGGAAGGGACCTTGGAGGTCTTCTAGTCCAACCCCATGCTCAGGCAGGAAACCCTGAACCATTTCAGACAAATAGTTGTCCAATCTCTTCTTAAAAACCTCCAATGTTGGAGCACCCACAACTTCTGGAAGCAAGTCGTTCCACTGATTAATTGTTCTAACTGTCAGGAAACTGTCTACTTGTGCTGGAGCTTGCTGGCCAGTATGTGACTTGTCCACAAACTCAGCATCAATTTATTCAACTCAAAAGAAAAAGAAACTTATGTATAATACTGAAGCCTTCCCTTTCGGCTAGAAACACATAAGGTAAGAGTATTTTGCTTACTTCATGAACTAGAAGAGAAAATCAAGGTTAACTTGGGCCAAGATATGTGTGCTAAATTTCACATTTTTAATAAGGACTGCTTAATTTTGGGCTCTACTACATCTTTCATTGATTCCTTGCAGTAGGTAAGATGAATGAACAATGATGCTATAAGCACTGAAAATGTACACTCCCAGAAGGCCAGATCATAGAATAAGGATTAGATTAAATACAATCTATGGAGGAAATAAATGGCAACCCATTTCAGTATACAGTGAGGAAATCAAATAGACATTTGCAACCAGACCAATGTCAATATAATACAGGGGTGAGTCCTCTAGATAAGAAAGTATCTAATGACTTACTGGGCAAGAACAAGGGCAGATGCAAGTAGTACTAATGCTTCTTTTATTTTATCAACTTATATGGCCACTCATCTCACAAAACTACACAAAAACAATAAAACAATAAAAATTGTTAAATAAAATAAAATAAATAAATAAAATAAAACAAATAAAAATTAATATTACCAAACAGTAAAACACTACAGTGGTCACCAATAGTAAATTCAGGCAAAGAATCAGCCAAAACCTCTGAACTGGACATCTAACCACCCAACTCCAGGCTCTGGACTACATCCAGGTCTTCAATGTTTTTAAAAAGTATTTATGATGGATGGGTGGATGGAAGCTGAAAGGACGTCTAGCTGCCGATGTCACAGAGGGAAAGGAAAAGTTTGGGGCTGCAAATTCCAGATTGGCACATGGAATGTCAGAACTGTGAATAAAAGCAAACTTGACGTTCTTGAGAAAAAAATGTAAGGTCTAACATTGACATTCTGGAATGGATGGGCTACATCATTTTAGAAGAGCGGCTACTCCATGCAAGAAAATAATAAAAGAAACTGAGCAACCATTATTATAGCTTCTGTTAATAGGGTGCCATAATCAGTGCTCACTACACCCTAAACATGACGGAACTTGAAAAAGATGATCTAATGATTTTGCTTTCTTTAGCTGAAGTTGTGATTTGCAAGGAGCAGCTAAGTTACATTAACATCAAGTTCCTCACATATCCCTCCCTCCCTCCCTCCTATACACCTTCTTCATCTTTGCTTTCAGAGTATATAATTTGAGTTTTGTATTGTTAGTCCAGTGATATCCATATGTAGGTCATCTTCTAGATCAGGGGTGTCAAACTCAAGGCCCACTGGCCACAGCCGGCCAGTGGTGGGTTCCTACCGGTACGGTCCACTCTATAGCACCGGTAGCAGCCCGCTGGTGACGTCACAGTACCGGTGCGGTCGGTTGCCGGTGCCTGGGTGCCGCCATTTTAAAAAAATGTTTTTTAAATTTTTTTAAAAAATGTTCTTCTGCGCATGCCCAGAAGCCGAGCTTCCGGCACTGCGCATGCGCTGCCTTCCTACCCCACAGTGAGTCCAAGCAGGGGAGGATGGCTGAGGGAGCGTGTGAGATGCTGAAAGAACGGGCGGCAGGAGCTATCTCCATTCCCCTCCCTTCAGCAGTCCGAGAAGCCACGAACGTGCGGTGATGATCCTAGGCATTTTTGCACGTTCGAGGCTTCTTGAGCTACTGAGGGGAGGGGGAATGGGCGGCAGGACCTATCTCAGTTCCCCTCTCTTCAGCAGTCCGAGAAGCCACGCCCACCCGGTCACATGGCCAGCAAGCCACACCCACAAAATAAGCCACGCTCATAGAGTGGTAGTAAAAAAAATTAGGAACCCGCCCCTGCAGCCGGCCCATGGGTGCTTAGATCTGGCCTGCGGGGCTGACCTGGAATCAGCAAAGGACTGGCCTGCGGTGCCCTGCCAGCGAAAACAGAGCTCGGAGGGCTGTGCACGGCCTTCTCAAGCTCCATTTTCACTGGCAGAGAGTTGCAGGCTACTCTAGCCGAAAATGGAGGACCACGGGCAGAGGATTGCAGAAAGTTGTCGCAGCCAAAAACAGAGCTCAGAAACCCATTTTCACTGGCAGAGCGCTCAGGCCACCACAGGTGCCCCAGACACAAGTGACGTCTAGCTGGCCATGCCCCCTGGCCACGCCCATCCCAGCCCCCCTCCAAGGTCAAACAGAACCCTGATGCGGCCCGCAATGAAATCAAGTTTGACACCCCTCTTCTAGATTGTTGGAAGAAGATCTTTGATATAAACATTTTTTCTTCATTTGTTTTGGTAGTATTCTATCTGTATTTCTCTTAATTCATTTTGGGTGCTATAGACATATGTTCCATTTACCTAGCGTTAACATACCAGTTTACTAAAATTAATAGGATGTGTATTTTTAATGCTATGTCAACAAGTGTAGGTTTTAAATAAAGGGTTCCTATGTAATTATTGTTTATTGTGATATTTGTAAACCAAAAGGAATTTTAATGTAGCATTGTATAATAAGTGATAAATTGTATTTCAATGTATCACCCACATTTATTGGGTAGTGGCCCAATAAATGGAATGCTGAGAAGTTTCTAGCTTAGAAAGAAGAGCAAGTGGATTGGAAGTTAAATTACTTCTTGCATTGCTCAACTTGGTTATGATTTATAATTTTATGGGGGTAGCATATATTAACTTGATAGCATAGAATATCCCTCTATGATTGTTTTAAAAAGAATAACAGATTGCAAAACGTTATGCTTAATATTAAAAAGATGTTTCTTGTTTGCAGCATAACCTTTGACAGAGTTCATACATATATATCGTGTTTCCTCGAAAATAAGACCCTGTCTTATATTTTTTTGAACCCTGAAATAAGCGCTTGGCCTTATTGCCATGCACTTAAAAGCCTGATTGGGCTTATTATCAGAGGATGACTTATTTTGGGGAAAACAGGTACATACCATACATATATGGTCTCTATGATTAGATCCTGATTTACTTGGATTATGGGTCTTGGATTATGTATACAGTCTATGTTAAATTTAGATTCCTTTTTTTAAAGGAAGGGGAATATGTGGAAGGAATATGCTTTATGATGGATCAATAATTTCATTACAAGCATGTAGCTTCTAAGACAAACAGTGAGTGTTTGGTGTAAAAATCTCCTTCAGTTTCTGTTGTGAAGTTGATTAAGTAACTTTGCGTCTAAACTACTTCACAGGGCTGTTGGTATATTAATACTGGGAGAACAGAGACCTTTCTAGTAGGCTTTTAGTAACAAATGAATGAGCTAGGGTTTTAAGACTATTATGTAATATTGATTAAATAATTTATTAAACTGTTTTATCCAGTGTCAAATGTAGATTATATTTGTAACTTGCTGTTGGGCCTTTGGGCCATAAATAAAATTGATTGAGCTAAATTAAGGACATGGACTGTCCAAACACTCTCTAAAACAGGGGTCTCCAACCTTGGCAACTTTAAGACTTGTGGACTTCAGCTGGCTGAGGAACTCTCGGAGTTGAAATCCACAAGTCTTAAAGTTGCCAAGGTTGGAGACCCCTGTTCTAAAATGTCATAAAAGTCTTGCTTTTAGTACATTGTTGGTTTGAAGAACATCGTAACCAAATGTAATACTTGCATTTTTATAATACAATTGGTAACAAAGTTGCCGTTAGAAATCAATCAAACAGTCCACAGTTACTCATCAAATCAATAGGTCCAAATTTGGTTGTGAGGAGTTCATCCAGATGATTTTCATCGGCTGCACTAAACCTCAACATGTCTGGTCCTCCTCACCCAAGTCACTTCTACTGTTTTCTTTTTAAAAAAGCAGAGGTTACTTCTTTCATGTTTTCAATTTGAAAACATGAAAAGTTTAAGGAGAAGGACTTTAGGAAAGAGGTGGCTGAAGGAGCCATTATAGTTGTCCTAAGTAATATAACAGTCCCATAGCAAACTTCTTTCCTAAGTATATTACTAAGTTGTCCTGAGTAATATAACAGTCCCGTAACAAACTTTTTTCCTCAAAAGTGAGGACAAGAGGAAAAGAAGGTAATGAATTTTCTCAGGACTCTCTCTCTCTCTCTCTCTCTCTCTCTCTCTCTCTCTCTCTCTCTCTCTCTCTCTCTCTGAACACACCCCACACATACACCCACACCAACCTTAGTGCTGTTTTTTTCAGTTTGGGTTGGAGCCGGGTTGAAGTTATCCTAGTCTTTCTGGGAGGAAATCCAAAAGGGGGAGGAGGGAGGAGGGGAGAAAGGGTGGGAGGAAGGCAGACAGGCAGGCAGGCAGGCTTGGGAATGAAGATTAGGAAGGTAAAGAGAAGCGCGCTATTTTCTTCGCTTAGTGCGCGCTTAAACCATTTTGCCTGGTGAACGTATTAGCCCTGATGCTTCGGCTCTGGAGAGACAAAGGAGCCCCGCTGCAGGCCAGAGAGCGGAACTGAGGTGGAAGCGGCCGTGAAAGTGTGGAAAAGAGAGAAAGCGCCGAGCAGGAGCGAAATGTGCCTCTCTAGGGTTGCTCCCGAAAGGAGGCAGAGCTGCGGCTAGATGGAGAGAGGAAAACTCCGGGCGGCAGCGTCTGTTCGCCTGCATCCGCTTCCCTGAACACGAACAAACCTTTCGGGGAGGGGGGGGAAATCTGTTTGGCCCCCAGCAGAGCTATATGGCAGCCTCCGCGGTCTGAAAGGGAGCATCTGAAAGAAAGTCTTGGAGAAGAAGTTTGCTACAAGAGTAAGTTTCATTACTGTTCTGAGACTCTTGGCGTCCTGTATGTGTGTAGGTCTGGGAGACAGCCAGACAGGCTGTACTAATAGTCTGTAGATTATACAAATCGTTTTGACTTTTCTGTAAAAAGTACTCCCACGGATTGAAACTGTCATTATTGTTGAAGAATGTCCCCCCACCCCACTCATTCCCAGGGCCAAGAGTGCTCAGGTTCTTTCAAATCATAGGTTCATCTTCAGAATCTCGATTGTGTCCCTATAATAGAATCCTGTTAGCTTTCGTCTCACTGAAGGTGTTGCTGTTGACACATATACCAATGTTAAGGTTGAATCTCACTTCTTAAAGAGAAAAGGGACACAAAAAATCAGCAAAAATGTGTAAAGCCATTTTTTAAAAATGTGTTTTGGGAGGATGGGCAAGATTTCTCTTGATGACGACTCGCTCTAAGAATGTTGGATATCTTTGGTCTTTTCTAAGAGCCCAGTAATAGTGTGTTTCTCCTCCCATTTTCTTTTTTTAAGGTCACGATGAACTGGACACCACTTGTGAGCTTAACTGTGCTGTGGGCAACATGGCTAGTGTGTGGCTCACATAAGCCAGTGAGGCAAGCTGAGAGAGGGAGTCTTGGAGTCAGAAAAGAACCTGTGACCTACCGGAGCAGTATCAGGAGATCTGCTTCAACCCAGCCCAGGTTAGGCAAGGTGCCTCGGAGACCTGTAAACCTTTCGGGGAGGTATTGGCAACGTCCCCTTGTTAAAAGGGATTCTTTGGAACCTAAAAACCCAGCAGCCTCTTCCTCAAAAAATAAATCTCGGGTTCAGATAAGGACCGGTGAGATAAAAATACGGCAGATGAAAAGACCTAAGCTGGAAATGATTAAAGATGAAGGAACATCCACTGCAGTCCAATCACGGGTTGTGCGTTTCTCACCGGGGTCCAGTTCTCCCAATATTCTGGCTAGCTTTGCAGGCAAGAATAGAGTCTGGATCATCTCTGTTCCCCATGCCGCAGATGGCTATTACCGGCTCATGATGAGTCTGCTGAAGGATGATGTCTATTGTGAGTTAGCGGAAAGGCATGTCCAGCAGATTATACTGTTCCACGGGGAAGGTGAAGAAGGTGGTAAAGTTAGGAAGATATCCCCTGAAGGGAAAATCCTAGAGCAGCCTCTAGATCCAAGCCTCATTCCCAAACTCATGAGCTTTTTGAAACTAGAGAAGGGGAAATTTGGAATGGTGCTGTTAAAGAAGACGCTGCAAGTTGAGGAGCGGTACCCTTACCCAGTAAGGTTGGAAGCTATATATGAAGTCATTGACCAGAGTCCCATCAGGAAGATTGAGAAGGCAAGGCAAAAAGGCTTCATTCAGAAATGTAAGGCAGCTGGAGGGGAGGGCCAGTTGGTCAAGGAAGGGCTCAGTGGGGGCAGCAGCACAAGAGCACCTCCCAGTGGTGGCCGTGTCCAATCATTCCCGAGAAAGGAAGAAACAAGGAAAGGCAAAATGCAACCAACCAGAGTGAAAACTGTGAAGAAAGGGGTGGCAGCCATAGTTCCATCTCCTTCCCTCACGACATCTACAGCCACTACCTTCCCTCCAACAACCACAACTCTCAGGCCAGTTGCCAGAATAACGACAATGCCAAGCAGACCCACAACCACCATCACAACTACTCCAACTACACAGAGAACATGGACCACAAAGTCACTCACAGAGCTTCCTACAGAGCCCGAGACAACTATCGCTCCTGAGACAGAGGCCTCCCTTTCCATATGGAGAGAAAACCGCAGAGGAAAGCATCCAGGCCACACACAAAGACAACCAACCGCTACTAAAAGACCCAGGAAAGCCAGTCATTATGACACTTACACAGAAATGCCAAGGGCCACTTCAGAGCATTACACCAGGGCAAATGCTGGCAGATTCAGAGACAATCGCACAGACAAGAAGGACAGTCGGGACCCCGGCATCACAGCTGGCCAGCAGAAGCCTCCTAAAAGCAAGCAGCCCAAAAGGAAAGCCCAGGACAAGATACTGAGCAATGAATACGAGGATAAATATGACTCAGGGCAGCCTGCCACTCCTCATTTAGAGGAAAGCATCCCCATAGGAAATATTCCACCCAAGAAAGCCAAAGAGTCAAAGAAACGCATCCCTTTAAATAAATCGGACAAGAAGAAAGAAAGGTATGACAAGAAAATTGAGAGGCAGGCCAAGAAAGACAGAGCTGAAAGGAAAAGCAAGCAAGAAAAAGAGCGCAACAAGAAAAACAAGAAAGGAAGCAAGACAGAGAATGATGGAAGCCTGAAACCTCACACTAAGTCTTTCACACAGACATCCAAGAAATCTGTGACAAACCTTCTGAACTTTTTTGAAGGCAAAAGACGACTTTTGGTAAGTAGATTATCCCTGAACATACATCACTCCTATTATGAATTATGAATAAGTCTAGTCTTTTCTTTCTAAACAGGCATCCATTGCATTAGTTTGGCTTCTGAAAGTTTTTGATGGCAGTCAGTATTTTGACATGTTCACTTTGATGGTACTATAATATTAAGTTTCCTCTTACTCAAGCATGATGAACCCATAGTTTTCTAGATACTCTGTTATTCAGGTCTTATCATCCCTCATCTTTGGCCATGTTGGCTGAGATTGTTGAAACTGAAGTCCAGCAATATCTGAAGGACTACATTCCTCTGCTTGAATGGCCTTCTGAGAAAGCCAATGCTATTCTTGTAAACCAAAGGTGCTGCCAGAATGAAAGAGTCCTTGGGAATGACATTTGACTGTTAGACAGGCACACTATCCTTGCATCCTCCTCCCCCGCATCCTTCTCACTCATATTCTTGACAAATGTATCTTTTCTTTTATGTACACTGAGAGCATATGCACCAAAGACAAATTCCTTGTCCAATCACACTTGGCCAATAAAGAATTCTATTCTATTCTATTCTATTCTATTCTATTCTATTCTAGTCTAGTCTAGTCTAGTCTAGTCTAGTCTAGTCTAGTCTAGTCTAGTCTAGTCTAGTCTCGTCTCGTCTCGTCTCGTCTCGTCTCGTCTATTTTTGTGTAGATTCCCAGCCTTCTCTCTATTTTCATTCCTTTTACAAGCATTGGGAACCTTTCTTTCACCAGCATGTAACTTTTTAAAGAACTTTGAGTCACTACAGAACATTTCTGCAGAGAGCTGCTAAGGTAAAGAGCATGAGAAAGGCAGGATAGGGCCTATGCTCAACTGTGGGTCCCTTACTAGATGTGCACTCAGCAGTCTGCATCCAACTGCACCACTGTAGCAAAAAAAAGTGCATTGATAGTTCAGTTCTTAGGAAAAGTTGTTTTTTTAATTTCTGTGAGAAAAGCCTGTGTTTTTACAGATCAGTCTTAATTGTCTATGTTGTTGAAGTATATTGTACTGAATCAATTACCGTATTTTTCGGAGTATAAGACGCACCGGAGTATAAGACGCACCTTAGTTTTTGGGGAGGAAAATAGGGGAAAACAATCTGCCTACCAGGTATTCATCTGGCTAGCGTCCTTAGTCTGGTCAGCTTCAGCACATCATTTTGTCCCCTGGTTAAGACTTAAAAAAAAACCTTCTTCTGAGAGAGTAACAATGAAAGAGCCTGCAAGCCGGTAAGAGCTGGGAAGATAGTTAGCACCTGGTTAGGGCTAGAAAAAAACTTATTCGGAGCAAGTAGAGCAATGAAAAAAAATTCTGTGAAGACTTAGGGCTGGAAAAACATTCTTTGGAGAGAGTAACAATGAAAAAGCCTGCAAGGTAAGAGCTGGGAAGATCTGTTAGCACCTAGTTAGGGCTGGAAAAAAACTACATTCGAAGTATAAGACGCACCCAAATTTTCAGCCACTTTTAGGGAGGAAAAAGGTGCGTCTTATACTCCAAAAATACGGTAAGTCTTTTAGTTAGCTAAACCGAGGCTCCTTACCAATATCTCTTCACTGTACTCTAGTGCCAAATCTCCTGCTGAAGGGGGAGGATTTTTCAAAATAGACCTGAGGCATGGGCAACAAGAGAAAAATGTCGTAAAGTCATGTTGCATGAGTGGAGGTTCACTCATGAAATATTGCACATATCCCCCAATGTTTAGGGTTTAAATTTGGTTTTTTTTAAACTGAATTCTCAGAAACAGCTGTTTCTATCTGCTGCTTTTCTTCCTAGAGATGTCCTACATTGCCATATCTAAGAAGGCTTTCCATATTCAATTTTATACCTGGGCCACGTACCTTCTGGAATAATTGACTAGGAACTATAACAACTACCAATAACGGATGAGACTAGACTCAGAGTGGTTGGGGACCCTTCTGTCTTCTGACATTTTATAAAAGAATTATACCATTCCCCTTTCACATTTTCTTTCTGCCTGACAACCTCTAGGGCAATATTTTCAGGTGTAACATTTTCAAGTCAGGTGCATTTGGCCTTCCCCCACTAACAGCTTACTTTGCCACTTAGCTCTCAGTCAGCAAAATAAGAGCCATTGCAAATTTGGGGCATGGCCTCCGTACTGGGTTTATAGTACCTTGCTAACCCAAATGCCTTGTGCTTCCTATTTGAGAGTCGATATTTTCAAGCTGCAATAGTCAGTGGCGTGGCTGATGTATCTTGAAGCCAGGGAGCTAAGGGCAAGGAGTGTAGCCACACCTTTCACATCTTCCAAGAGGTCGCTTGAGTTCCTTTCCCAGCTGTTGAACACCAGTTGTTTCTATAACAAAAGGAATTAGTGTAAGAACATTTAAAACACTTCTGGATTGAGGACAAGATGTTAGCATATGAAACATTAGCATCCTCTGATTAAGAGGGAACACAGATTGCCAAGGCGTGCCAATGTAAACT
The DNA here is from genome assembly GCA_023053685.1 of Diadophis punctatus similis. Classification (NCBI taxonomy): domain Eukaryota; kingdom Metazoa; phylum Chordata; class Lepidosauria; order Squamata; family Dipsadidae; genus Diadophis; species Diadophis punctatus. The sequence goes on along the minus strand of JALIGW010000038.1, from coordinate 2,218,620 downwards.
GCAAGTAAGAACAGGATTCAGAGTGGTGAGATACAGGCTGCATTTAAAAGTGGGTAGGTCCTGGAATTAATAAAGTACAATTAATATGATTACTTCTTATATTTTTAATAATCCCCTTCTGTCATAGAGATTTTTAAAATATAAACACTAGTTTAAAGACAGTGAACTATTCACATTCTATAACTTCAGAAACAGATTATTTCATGTTCCTAAATGTCAGACAAATTAAACCAACCATTTGTTCCTTTTCCAAGCACATGAGTCAGCTTGACTGTGAGATATGAAAAGTAGAAAAAGGACTTTCCTAAGCATGAGTGACTTAGGAAAAGAATAATAATGCTCACTGGGGACCCAAAATATTGCCTACCATGGTACCATATGATGGAGGAGGACAATATGTGGCCTTACATGTTCTCATCGTTCTTCAAAATTAATATACTTGATAAGAGTGATTGTCAAAATTTTGAAAGATAAAGTTTTCTCTCCCTACCTTAGTTTGACATTAGCATGATATGTTTCTAATAACATCACTATAAATCTTGTGGAGCAAATCATTAAACCTTTTCTCAGTAATTTGCACAAGTTGTCAGCAAACAAGGAACAGAGATGGTAGAATCTGTAACCCAGCAATATGAGGCAATGAATTAGCAATAGTTGAAAACAGGATGTTGTGTGTTTATTGTTTTACAGTTCATGCTGAATATATTTATATATATTTCAACTTCCAGCTTTTCTAGTTGATATTTTGTTCATCATATTGGTGACATTTTCTAGATCTTACTTTTTTCTGGCATTATTCTAGGATACGAATGTACATATTTGCAATATTTTAGCATGTTGTCAGCAAGAGGAACAGAGTTCTTTTTCTTTATAAATTATGTGGTTTCAGTGATGTGATGAATGTCTGAAACCATAATTCTTTATTACCTGTTTTTGCCTTTCCCAAAATTTAACAATTAAATAATAATAATAATAATAATAATAATAATAATAATAATAATAATAATAATAATAATAATAATAATAATAATAATAATAATAATAATCATGGAGAAGTGAAAACTATCATTAGAAGAGAGTACACCAACAGAGTTAGGAAAATTTTGAAATCTAAATTAAATGGTGGAAACACCATCAAGGCCATGAATACCTGGGCAATACCAGTCATAAGATACACGGCTGGTATAATTAACTGGACACAAGCTGATTTGGACATTTTGGACCGAAACACCAGAAAACTAATGACAATGCACTACAGTTTACATCCACGTAGTGACACTGATAGACTTTACCTGCCCAGAAAATCAGGTGGCAGAGGACTACTACAAGTAAAGCAAACAGTTGAAGAAGAAAAGCATGCATTGGCGGATTATTTAAAAGAAAGTCAAGAACATCTATTAATTGAAGTAAAGAACAAAAATCTACTGAAGGTCCAACAGACGAAACAAGAATACAGAAAAAATGTGATAAAATCAAGAATGGAGAGTTGGCAAAATAAAGCATTACATGGCCAATTTCTGGAAAAAATAAAAGACAAAGTGGACAGTGAAAAAACTTGGTTATGGTTAACATCTGGTACTTTAAAGAAAGAAACAGAATCATTGATCCTGGCCGCACAAGAACAGGCAATTCGTACAAATGCCATAAAGGCCAAAATTGATAAATCTTCAAATGATGCTAAATGCAGATTATGCAAGGAAGCTGATGAAACTGTAGCCCATGTGCTCAGCTGCTGCAAGAAAATCGCACAGACTGATTACAAATTACGACACAACTCTGTTGCACAAATGATCCACTGGAATTTATGCAAAAATTATAACATCCATACTGCTACAAACTGATGGGAACACAAGCCTGAAAAAGTCACTGAAAATCAGATGGTCAAGATCTTGTGGGATTTTCGTATACAAACAGACAAGGTACTGGCGCATAATACACCAGACATCACGTTGGTCGAGAACAACAAGGTGACTATAATTGACATTGCAATACCAGGAGATAGCAAGGTCGATGAAAAGGAACACGAAAAAATTGCAAAATACCAGGACTTAAAAATTGAAATCCAACGATTATGGCACAAACCAGCAGTGGTAATTCCAGTAGTGATTGGAACACTGGGTGCTATCCCAAAAGCACTGGAATTACATTTAAAACAGCTCAAAATTGACAAAATCACCATCAGTCAAATGCAGAAAGCCGCACTGCTCGGTTCCGCACATATACTTCGAAAATACATTACGACTTCCTAGGCCCCTGGGTGGGGCTCGACTAGTAATCAATGCCAAATCCGGCGAAACAACTGGCCGCTGTGATACAATTGTATAATAATAATAATAATAATAATAATAACAACAACAACAATAACAATAACAACAACAACAACAACAGAGTTGGAAGGGACCTTGGAGGTATTCTAGTCCAACCCCCTGCTTAGGCAGGAAACCCTACACTACTTCAGACAAATGGTTATCCAACATCTTCTTAAAAACGTCCAGTGTTGGAGCATTCACAACTTCTGGAGGCAAGCTGTTCCACTGATTAATTGTTCTAACTGTCAGGAAATTTCTCCTTAGTTCTAAGTTGCTTAAACTCCCACCAAACATTATTTAAAAGAAACATGTTTTTCAGATGTTTTTCTAGACAAACAACATTTAATTTCATGTCATATTGGGGCGAACCGGTAGCAACCCACCACTGCTGTAGATAACATGTGGGGTCATAAGAGCTGCGGTGGCGCAGTGGTTAGAATTCAGTACTGCAGGCTACTTCTGCTGATCACCGGCTGCCAGCAGTTTGGCAGATCGAATCTCACCAGGCTCAAGGCTGACTCAGCTTTCCATCCTTCCGAGGTCGATAAAATGAGGACCCAGATTGTTGGGGGCAATATGCTGACTCTGTAAAACCACTTAGAGAGGGCTGTAAAGCACTGTGAAGAGGTATATAAGTCTAAATGCTATTGCTATTGCTATTTGCAAATTCTGGCTTTGCTTTCCTCTCTCCTGTTTATGTCTGTGGTTTTGCTTCAGGCCCGTTTATTCTACCTTGGCCAAGTTACATTTGTTTGCTACTCTGTGGTGTGGAAGTACAGTCTGAAATATTGAGTGTGCTTTTTTTATACATAAACTTAAAAGAAATTCATAGCCAGGCAACATTTTTACCAAATTTTAAATTTAACCCAGTGACAACTTTAAATTAAGGTATGATTTCTTTGCTTCATAAATAATTACCGTATTTTTCAGAGTATAAGACGCACCGAAGTATAAGACGCACCTTAGTTTTGGGGGAGGAAAACAAGGAAAAAAAGGCCTCTGCCTCCCAGCAATTTGCGAAACAGCAAACAGCACAGATGATATACACTGTTTGCTGTGTATTTATGTGCATGTGTGCCTGACCCATAGAAATAGCAAAGAATTGGAGAAATGTACATTATGGCAGTGTATTAATCCCAGAAAGTTTTCTTAAATGTAGTCACACTAACTCCTCCCAATTATTTAAATAGATCTACTCCAAACATGATTAAGTCAGGGTTTAATTCAGCTGCCTTATTTTAATACTAATACTTAATACTAAAACAGGACATTTCAGATTATACTTTTACAGATCTTTAAAATTGATGTGGCTTTCTGGAAGGCTTTCTGCTATTTAAAAAAAGATACAATAGCACTGGGCCTCTTCGGAGCAAGAATTTATTTTAAAAAGCTTCTTCATTTTGTTAAGTTGTCTAGAACAATAATAAAGCAGTCTTTAAAAAATAAGTCTTATAATTTGAACACTCTACAAACATTTAACAAAATAACATATTAATAGAATCTTCTTCTACCTAGGATAGAACTCACAACCTCCTGACTGTGAGGCAAGAGCTCTTTCCTCTAGGCTACAGTAGCTGTAGCTTACTGTCTTGCAATTTCAGCAATGTAACATTGCCAGCAGTTTATCTCCCAGCATTGTGTCTCATTACAGCCACCGTAGTTAGTTTCATTTTACCACGTGGCTTGCAAGCCTCTGTCAGCTGTAGATTGGGAGGCAAGTAATCTTTTAGTGTGCTAATAAGGCTTCTGTTCTGTTTGCTGCAAAGAGGCAAATTGTTGGCAGGCAGAGGCCAAAGGGTGGGGGTGGCTGGGTGGGGCTGCATTCGGTGTATAAGATGCACCCAAATTTTCACCCTCTTTTTGAGGGTAAAACGGTGCGTCTTATACTCCGAAAAATATGGTATATTTGACTTTAAAATTCTGATTTCAAAGAAGAGCTCCGTGATCAGATCCTAACTACTAGCATTCCTTTTAAAAATTTACTTATATATTTTGCAGAGCGAAATAGCAACTCATTGAAAATGATCTGGAATTAGGAAGACAACTCAATACAAGGGAAATAATTATTCTTTGACTGGGTACAGACAGTAAATTTCCATGATTTATCTAATTTAGGTTTGCTATCTCAGGGTTACTGATGTAGCAACTCTAACTTAGTTACGGGTTATCATATTTTTCTGCAGTTGTACAACAAAAGTCCTTGGTTTGTAATCCCTCATGAGTGGACTCATACAATATGTTCATCTCAGAACTTGGTCTACTAGATATGGGCTGAAAAATCTAGAATGGCAATAAAGAATAAACATATTCTTCATTGCATGACTGCCATCCAATGGCTATCAGGATTTTTGCAATTCAGATTTTGTAGCAAACCTAACCAGTCACATGTTCTGACCTAGGCTTCCTGAGAGAGCATAAATCACAAACGTAGTCCCCAAAAACCTTTTTTTATTTCAACGGCTGTGAATTATGTTCATTCACAGCCGTAATGAGTCTCAAACAATTTTAATTAGTCCAACAGAAGTCTGCCACAGTCTTTCGGGAGAAGGCTGATAAGCACCCACCTTTATCTCTCTTGACACGCTGCCAAAGACCTAATTGGCAAGTAGCTTTGCAAGGCCAAATGGAGCACAGAGTCAAAACGGAGCTGCTGAGTTAAACTGACCAGAAATAATCAAGTTGCTTCCTGCAAAGGCTCACGTCCCTTTGCTCCTCTTTTATGTCTTATGGGAGGGGCCAATCATCTTCAAGCCTTACTCCCGAGTAGCCCTTTTTTTCCTTAACTGCTCTTGCCTTCTGGCAGCTCTGCGCATGTACGCACTGGGAACAGGCTCCCCCTGTTCCTCTGCCTCGCTGATGTCCGGCTCTGGAGGCTCCACAGAACTCCCAGATGGCCCTGGCCCCATCTCTGACTCTGACGCAGAGCCTTCTCCAGACTCTAGGACTGGCCCATGTTCCTCCCCAGCCTCCTCGCTGTCTGACTCTGCTGCCAGCTCCGCAGGCTGCTGGCAGACCACAATATCACATACCTTTTGTTTAGCGAGGTATGTGTAAATCAAGTCGGTCCACCCTTACTGGATTATGGTATAAAAAGGAATACATTTTATTTATTTTATATTTCTTAAAGAAAGGTGGGTCATACATTCATCAATGTAACATTCTAAACTACAGATATAGTTTGTATTTCAGTGATAGAAATTCTAGGCTTTTATCAAGTCATATTTCCTTGCTTCATCATGGGCATAATCAGGCAATGCTAGCCTTCAAACAAGCCTGTTTTTACAACTGGACTCTAGTTGAAAAAATAATCAGGAATAATTTCTAGAGACAAATGTACTTAATTAACTATTAAGTTCCAAATTCTACAAATTCAAAAGGGCTCCTTTTCTGTATATTTTCAAACTGATCTTTTTTTAACCATGTAGATTTGCATTATGTAATAAATTCAAATGCATCAAAAATTCTATTTAGGAAGACACTTATCATCCACTATCAGCTGTACAAATATCCTGAAGGAAAGAATGTTTTGCTTAATTAATGCCATGGTATTTTCTCACTGTATGGTAATGTTATGGGAGTACTAGACACATAACTAACAATCTATCAAAACATTTTATCATATTATTGATTAGAATGTTGGCCAAGGAAACTTTGAATTCAAATATGCATTCATCTGCAAAGCATCATTTCTCAGTCTAACCTAATTTACAGACTTCGTTGTGGGAAAATAAATTGACAGTTGAACTACCGTGTTTTTCGGAGTATAAGACACACCTTAGTTTTTGGGGAGGAAAATAGGGGGAAAAATCTACCTACCAGGTATTCATCTGGCTAGCGTCCTTAGTCTGGTCAGCTTCAGCACATTATTTTATCCCCTGGTTAGGGCTGAAAAAACCCTTTTCGGAGGGAATAGCAATGAAAACAAGCCTGCAAAGACTTAGGGCTGGAAAAAAACTTATTAGGAGGGAGTAGGAATGAAAAAAATCCTGCAAGCCGGGAAAATCGTTAGCACCTCGTTAGGGCTGAAAAACCCTTCTCGGAGGGAATAGCAATGAAAACAAGCCGGGAAGAGCCGGGAAGATCGGAGTATAAGACGCACCCAAATTTTCAGCCTCTTTTTGGGGGGGAGGGGAAGGTGCATCTTATACTCTGAAAAATACGGCATATTTATGACTTTGAACTACCTAACGTCTTCCTAAGAGCTGTTTCTATGTCTGTAGTTTCCAAAATAAAATTGTATACTTTAATGTGTACTGATAGGTGCTTCTATCTAAGATATGTTGGAATTCAAGAAAGATGTTATTGTTAGAAAATGGCCTATTGTCTTCTTTATTTGGAAGCCTTATATACTGTCTTGATCAGGGGTCCCCAACCCCTGGTCCGTGGACTGGCACCGATCTATGGCATGTGAGAAACCAGGGTACGCAAACAAGCGAAGCCCCATCTGTAGGATGCAGGCAGAACACGAAATCACGCCCCCTCTGGTCTGTGGAAAAAACCTCTCTCCATGGAAGTGGTCTCAAAAGGTTGAAGGCCACTGGTCTAGATAGCCAGTCAAAGGTCCTGGGCAAAAATATCTAAAACTATAACTGTTTCACAATACCGTCTTTTTATTCATATTTTTTGTTCCTGCCCATCCATGTCCAATTCCATGCTCAATGATTTTGCCTATGTTCTGGATACTGACTATTTCTTGGCCATATTATTGGTTTAGGAATGATAAGCTAATAAACTTTTCCTTCATTTTTTGGTTCCTGGACTTAGACTCACTGTGTCTGGCTATGTTTTCTCCCCAAAACTGATTCTGGCAGAGCATTATGATATTATGAGAATTGACTTGTCACAAATTATATCTAAAATTCCAACTAATAAATATTGTTTCTCATCACTATTAAAATAGAGGGAAAGGAAAAGCTTTGGTGGGTGGCAAATGAGCTATTGGACCTTGTGTTTAGTTTTCTGAAACTAATGCTCTGTCATTTTATTAGCTGATCACAACACCCAAAGCTGACAACAACATGTATGTGCAACAGAGGGATGAATATTTGGAGAGCTTTTGCAAAATGGCAACTAGAAAAATTTCAGTTATCACCATCTTTGGCACAATGAACAACAGTCATATGAAGATCGATCATTTCCAGCTAGGTTGGTTTGATTTTATTACATAGAATGCTCAAGGAGTTTAGCAACCATGAAATATATAAATATATGAATGTATTTTAAAGGGAGTGTGTGTGTGTGTGCGTGTGTGTGTGTAAAGCCATCCAGAATCACAAATGTGAGATGGACAGTTGTATAAATCAAGCATATAAATTAATAAACCCAACTCTGGTTGGGAAAAATATGAGAACGCTTTCTCTGATAACATGATTCCCTTATGTACTATTTGTATTCCCCATTTGTATGTATACAGGTGACTCCGGTATTTCCTTTGGATTTCCCCCCCTAAGCATTATATTCAGATTTATTGAGTATCTCTCTAATAACTTACAAACTAGTAAAACAATTAAAAGTTTAAAAGTGTGATTAAATCACAAAATAGATTCAAAATCCTTTAGCTCATGAAATATGTGATTAGCCACATATTTTATATCTCATTCTTTTATGTAATTAAACTTTACTTAATTTTTTTATTTGTATGAAGGGCCAGACAACAGTGAAAGGGAGTAGTGAGAAATAATTCCATTTGTCCTGTCCTCAAAATTGAAATAGCTTATACTGGCCTTCACTGTCCACTTATTAGCATGGATATCTAGGGCAAGAAAGCTTTTTTACAAAGACTTGGGGGGAGATTTCCCCAAATCCTGAAACTCCATGGGCTTGTGAGACTATTCACACACAATACTAGGTGAAAGGGGACTGTATGCTTACACTGCCAAGGTTAGTATATCCTTATTTTATAGATTCAAGTAAAACAGTTTCTGACAATTAATTGAAAAGGCAGGAGAAAGACTATTTCTAAACAAGCTCTGAGATTCAAAGAAATATTTGTCTTACTTTTTCTTACTTTTATTTTTTTACTAAAGTAAAAGTAGATGAAATGTATTCTTCTGCACCACTTTCCTCTTGTCAACTAAAGTATTATGGTACCTTTGGGCTACAAACATTTGCATTTTATAAAGTTCATGCTGTATAGGCACAATACAAATATTAAATTTTCATTGCTTTCTTTTTAGTGTTGCAAAATGGTTAGTTGCTTCTGAAGGATTGATAAATTTAAAAATATCAGGATGGATCCAAAGAAGCTGTTTTGTGAATTTGAAGAACTTATATTGATAGAGCTGAGGTGGCGCAGTGGTTAAAGTGCAGCACTGCAGTTCAGCAGTTCAGCTGTTCAAATCTCACCTGCTCAAGGTTGACTCAGCCTTCCATCCTTCTGAGGTCGGTAAAATGAGGAACCAGATTGTTGGGGGCAATATGCTGAACTCTGTAAACCGCTTAGAGAGGGCTGTAAAGCACTATGAAGTGGTATATAAGTCTGAGTGCTATTGCTATTGCTATATTCCACCAGGTGAAAGGAGCAGATTTTTTTTCTGTTTCCTCTCCTGCGGCTGTCCCTCCCAGTTATGTCCTGATTAGTTTTTGAGCTTCCCTAATTTTGTTATCTTTTAATCCAACAAACTCAAAAAGGAGAACAAAGAACTGGACATACAAGGATGCTGGGCTTGTGTTGTAAAGGTCAGCTGGCAACCCAGACAAGTTCAGACATTCATCGTCCATTGGCTAAATATAGAGTCAAGTCCTTTACAGGAGAGTGATGTACCCTCCATCACAAAGGACACAGACAAGTATCCCAACCTCTCTCTGGGCTGGAGATAGCTTTAAAAACAAAGGGAGAACTCCAAGGAGAACCAAAGAAAAAAGTGTGGATTTGGGCACATATGAATACTCTAGAAGTGGCCTCCTTCAGCTTTTGATTAAAGTGAACTTTCCAGGAAAAAAGTAATAAAAAGAACAACTGTTTCAAGGGTCTTTTATTTTTATTAAACTTGATAGCTGTCTGGCTGGAAGGTAAGCTTGGATTTTTTTATTTCTTTTTTAATGTGTGACACTAAGTGTGTTTGGTTATTGAACGTTATTGAGCCATTCTTCAGATTCGGCGTGAAGTCATTAACTTTATAGAGCGTTCATTTTAGTCTGTATTATAAAATTAAAACATCTCTTGTTTCTCAAAGGAAATTAAACTATTTGTAGCAAATCAGCATGATCCCGAAGCCTGCTTTTAACATTGATTGTATTAGTGTTCATTTCAGTTAAAAGGGAATTTTATATTTGATCCATTGTATAACTCCATCTTTTTATAAGGTTTGCTTTTGTTTAACTTTTGTGAGATTAGTCCATATGCAAAGAAAGCACTGAAACCTCTAATCCAGGGGTGTCAAACTCTCGGCCCGCGGGCTGGATGGGTCACTTGCTGGCCCCGCCCCAGCCCAGTTTAGCAAAGGGGGGGGGAAGTCCTGATACGTCACATGACGCTACTGTGACGACGCAAGTTTGACACCCCTGCTCTAAGCTATGGTTAAGAGGATACGTTATAGACAATTTCCTTTGTACTTTTTCCATTGCCAATGTGACAGATTGTAGGATTTCAAAAGGCAACAAGGTGAAGCCAGCTTTTTTCTGGCTAATTCAATAAACAATGTTTAAAACTATCTGTAGTTTAACAAAATGAGACTATAAGGTGTGTGAAGGGAAAGCCTGAGTCCATATATTACATAAATCATGTAACTTGGTTAGAAGTGGCTTAGCATGTTACATGAATCATGGCTGAGTACAGTATGTGAACATGGCCAATTGTGACACGTAAACAAATTTCCATACACACAAACAAAAGATCAGTATATGAGAGCCTTTAATTTGTTTAGGTTAAAAAAAACCAACACAGCGTACAGCCACCAGTATTATGGCATGGAAATACATTCATTTTGTAGCATGTCTGTTCATTTGCTTTGAGAATTACAGACAGGATAATAATATACTTGAATTATTTTCCATTTAGGAAATTTAGGAATGAATGTAATTGAATAATGAGAACTTTTTATTAGAATAAACAGTTTCTTGAAATCTCTTTCACGAGAACAAAGTTTATTGCTATATAAGAATGAACAAAACCACATACCATGACATGATTAATTTAATATTTATAAACACACGAATAAGGAAAGTGGTTTACACAGATCTTGGAATTTAGCATATTTCCCCACGGATGTGGTGATCTCTCCAGTCTTCTCAAACTCAATTTCTGGGTAGAACTGCTCATTCTTGATTTTAAGTTGTGCTGCATATACAAAAATACTTAAAATGATTCAGTGATATCTAAAGTATAAAGAATTATTAAAAAATACCAGATCAGATCTTTAGAGAAAGAGAATGAAAAACATGCCGTTGGATGATACTTCTCAGTTAATTTTAATGTTACACCACCGGAAATCCAAACTACTTTCTTGGGAGGGCATAACATGGCTAAAAGACATGGAGACCAGCGGTGGGTTGCTCCCAGTTCGGACCGGTTCTTAGAACTGGTAGCGCCAGCAACGGGAAGCTCCACCCACCTGCCCGGGACGTTTCTGTGCATGTGCAGAAGCTTTTGTGCATGTGCAGAAGCATTGCATGTGTGTGTGCACGGTCAAACCGGTGGCAAAATTATTTACAACCGACCACTGATGCAGACCTTCTCTTGTAATGGTGGAGAGGAAGATCTGCCTAGTTTTCATAACAGAGGTAGTTCTAATAAGTTTTTTTTAAAGAAAGGTACATATTGGAGATCCCTAGATAAGTTCATAGATTCTTTATCCTATGATCTATAATATTGCTTTGTCTATATCAGTTCATCTGCCTTTTGCTTGATACCATTATGATTTGCACTATTGTTTGGGCTTCTGGTTTGCCTATTAGTAGTATCTAAGGAATAATCTTCACATGCTTGACAAGAAGGTAGCAAGCTTTCACCATTATTACTTGCGTTAGTGAAAATTAATGTGATATCTGATAGGTATCTATCAAGAAGACAACAGAGACACCTGCTCATCCTCATTTCGTTTTCTTTTTAAGATAATGAGAATCCTATGAAGGTGATAGAGGATGAAGACCTGGTGGACCAAAATCTCATCAACGAGCTGAGAAGAGAATATGGAATGACCTATAATGACTTCTTTATGGTGTTGACAGATTCTGATATGAAGGCCAAGGTAGGAGGAAGTATATTGGCAAAATTAATGAATAGACCAGATGTCCTATGAATGGTTTGGATTACAATTACTATGATATTTTAACTAGTGCAACCAACTAAGAGTAGAGATGAAAAGGGAAGAAAGAAGAGTTGATTGCATGAGAGATATGGTTCAGGTACAAGCATAAAATGGAGTTGTTTTTGAAGAGGAAAGTGGAGTTGCAGAAATAATTTAAAAAAAATGTCATTTCATTTGAAAGTACTGTGCCAGGCTGAATGTCTATGGAGATTTTCAGACATCCAGGTCATGGTTGTCCTAAAGGTGCTTTTTAAAAGGGAACCGGACTTTTTTTTTTCCTTGAAGACATTTCGCTTCTCATTCAAGAAGCATCTTCAGTTCACTTCAGTTCAGAACTGAAGAAGCTTCTTAAATGGGAAGCAAAATGTCTTCAAGGAAAAACAAAATCCAATTGCCTTTTAAAAAGCACCTTCGGGTGTACCAGGCTGACACACTTACAGAACATGCAATTCTAAAATACCACAGAAAGATCTAACAACGTCATTAAAGTTTTCACCATGTCGCCTTTAGCAAAACAAATATGGCTATCTGTATATATTTCTTTCCTGTGGGAATTCAAGATGCCATGCAAAAAGCTCCTAGTTAAATGACTGCTCATGGACTGTCTAGAATTTCAGGGGTCTCCAACCTTGGCAACTTTAAGACTTGTGACTTGAACTCCTAGAATTCCTCAGCCAGCTTTGCTGGTTGAGGAACTCTGGGAGTTGAAGTCCACAAGTCTTAAAGTTGCCAAGGTTGGAGACTCTAGATATCACCAGGAACAGCTAAAATTTATATACACTTTTGGATCATGATGATATTAAACTGCTTGTATCCATAAATCATTATCTGCATTGGGAGGTGCCAAGAGATTTGTTTGCAGTTAAAACTCATCTTAATTCTTTGTTTTATAGCAATACTATGAAGTGCCTATCGCCATGAAGTCTGTGTTTGACCTGATAGATACTTTCCAGTCACGTATCAAAGAAATGGAAAAACAGAAACGGGAAGGCATTGTTTGCAAAGAAAACAAGAAACAATCTCTGGAAAACTTTTTGTCCAGGTATTTCCTAAAGCTACCTCACAGATCTTATTTTCTTTTAATAATATAAAATGAGGAAAATGTTAGAAGGCAATTGCCACCAGCCGATGAGTTTGAGTTTTTTTCCCCTTAAAACAAAAAAGCCTATATATTCAGAAATAAATACCTAATGAGAATATTGCCTAAGCTGACTTCCTCCCAGCCACAGGGAATCATTTTGTGAATGAAGGCAAATAATAATGATAATGTTGCAGGATCCAGTCTGAGTCAGTCATCGGCACCAGATATTTATTCTTCCAAGTTTTCCGACTCATGCTGGAGCGCATCCTCAGGGAACTTCTCATTCTCCAGAATGAGTCAGACTTTTGGATACAAAACTCTTCCCCCCCCAAATGTGTTGACATAAGGCAGGGCTGGCCAAACTATGGTTCTTTATCTTTGAGGACCTGTGGACTTCAACTCCCAGAATTCCTGAGCCAGCCATGCATGCATGGCAAGCTCAGGAATTCTGGGAGTTGAAGTCCACAGGTCCTCAAAGAACCATAGTTTGGCCACCCCTGACATAAGGTATAGAACAAGGCTGGACAGACTTCAAGCTTGTGTGATGTATTTTGTTTGTTAGAAGAATTCTGAAAGTCCAACAAAAGCTGAGCAATAGAGAACAGTACTTCAGGAGGATGAACCTAAGGTGCAAATTTGGGGGATGTTCCCAGGAAGATTCAAAGCAATGATCACTGGCTTCAAAATGTTGGTTGCAAACAGGTGATCAAAGCCTTGCCCTCTTTTTAATATGTCTTACGTGCATTGTATGCACGTAAAAAGCAGCAGGACTTCAGTTGTCCAATTTTGCCAGCCCTTTTTGATATCGGTCAGTGACTATGGCTATCAACCCAGGAATTTGAGTACAAGTACAACTGTATTTTCAGAAGAATTAATTAACTGAAGAAAGTGTTTTGGACTGTTGATAAATAAGACTTTTCTCACATTTCTGTGGGGAAGCTCTTTTATGGACAGTTGTGGTTCTTTCCAAACCACCTTTGGTCCACAATCCTCCAAATCCTGCCAATTTTTCATGCAGCCTTTTAATCTTTTCCAGGGGAATGAAGAGTCCAAAGAGCCAAGGTGGCGCAGCGGTTAGAGTGGGGTACTGTAGGCCACTTTAGCTGACTGTGATCCGCAGGTCAGCGGTTCAAATCTCAACGGCTCAAGGTTGACTCAGCCTTCCATCCTTCTGAGGTTAGGTAAAATGAGGATCCAGATTGTTGGGGGCAATGTAAATATACATTGCTTACTGGTGTAAACCGCTTAGAGAGTGCTTGCACTGTGAGGCGGTCTATAAATGTCACTAATAAATGTCACTAATTAATAAAACAGAGCTGCAACAAATAGGAGAGTTTATCAACAACCTATCAAGGCCAGCTGAACCAAAAATGTGGGTTTTCCTTCCCTTAAATAGATTCTGCTTCATCCTCTACTACACAGGAGTGGATAACCTGCAGTTTCCAGATATCTGTGGAAACTCTCAGTCATTCAGGTCTTAGTTGCCTCAAAGGTGCTATATTTTTCTTCTTCAAAAGGCAACTGGACTATTTTTTCCTTGAGGAGGAAGAAAACATTTTGCTTCTCATCCAAGAAGCTTCATCGGTTCGTCACCCCACACCATCAAAACTGATGAAGCTTCTTGGGTGAGAAGCAAAATGTTTTCTTCTTCCTCAAGGAAAAAACAATCCAGTTGCCTTTTGAAGAAGAAAAAAGCACATTTGTGACTGTAGTTTCAGGGGTGGGCTGCTGGGGGTTCGCAGGGGTTCGGGAGAACCTCTAGCTAAGATTCTGTGCAGTTCGGAGAACCCCCAAATCCCACTCCTGGCTGTCCCAGCCCACCCCTCACCTTCCCTCCCAGGAGTCCCCATGTGGCCCATTTTGGATGCAGGTAAGTGCAGGGCACGCGTGGAGGCTCGGGGAGGGCGAAAAACGGGCCTACCGGAAGTTCGGGAAGACCCCCAGAGCCTGGGGAGGCTGTTTTTCGCCCTCCTGTAGGCTCGAGGAAAGCCTCTGGAGCCTGGGAAGGGAAAAAATGCCCCTCCCCACCATGGTGCAGGAGGCCAACTAGGCCACGCCCACCATGGCCACACCCACCCAACAACCGGGCAGAGAACCCCTTGCTAAAAATTTTTGAAGCCCACCCCTGTGTAGTTTCCAGCTGTTGCTGAATAACTCTCAGCATCCCTCCACATTGACCATTATGGCTAAGGCTACAGATGTTGAATTCATCAGTATCTGGAGCGCTATTGGTTGCTTTACAGTGTCTGCCGCAAATAGGCAGAAGCTACACACAGCTGTAATGACTAGCTGATGGATTCTACCTAGTAATGTGGGGACTTCTTTTAGTATGTCCTCTTTTTCATTCCAGATTCCGGTGGAGAAGGAGACTACTGGTAATATCCACTCCCAGTGAGGAAGACTGGGCTTATTCACAGCAGCTTGCAGCCCTGAGTGGGCAAGCATGCAATTTTGGTAAGTAATAATTTTGGTAAGTAATAAGAGCCAGTTTGGTCTAGTGCAAGAGTAGGCAAAGTTAGCTCTTCTATGACTTGTGGACTTCAACTCCCAGAATTCCTAAGCTAGCATGATTGGCTCAGAAATTCTGGGAGTTGAAGTCCATGAGTCATAGAAGAGCCAACTTTGCCTACCCCTGGTCTAGTGGTTAAGGCATCAGGCTAGAAACCAGGAGACTGAGAGTTATAGTCCTGCCTTAGAAAATGAAGGCCGAATGGGTGACTCATTACCTCTCAGCCCATCTCATCTTATAGGATTGTTGTTATGAGGGGAAATGATGAGGAAGGATTAATAGATATATTTACTGTCTTATTTATAAAAATAATAAAGGTGGGGTTAAAAAATTATTACAGGTAGTCCTCAACATACAATCACAAATGACCCCAAAATTTTGGTTGCTAAATGAGACAGTTGTTAAGTGAATTTTGCCCCATTTTATGCCCTTTCTTGCCACAGTTGTTAAGTGGATCACTGTACTTACTAATGTGGTTGTTGAATGGCTTCCTCACTGATCTTGCTTGTCAGGTTTCAAAAGGTGATCACATAACCCCAGGACACTGCAACCATCATAAATACGAATTTTGATCAGGTGACCATGGGGATGCTCCAACGGTCATAAATTTGAAAAATGGTCATAAGTCCCTTTTTTCCGTGCCATTGTAACTTTGAACGGTCATTAATGAACTGTTATAAGTCGAGGACTACCTGTAATAATAATTGCCCCCTTTCTCTTTTCTTTTTGGGGCTTTAGTTACATGTGTAAAAAGAAATTCCACTACACTACACTACACTTAAACTTCTGGACCATTTTGAGATTCTTCCAAATGGAGGGATCCTAGTACTATCAATCAAAAGGCCATGTGGCCAATTTCATATTTTCCTCCTTTTTGAAATCAGCCGATTGATAAATTACAATCTTCCTTTTTCTCGGGTCTTACTGAACAATCGTGATCAAATGATGGCTTTTAAACTGCAATCCTGCCCTGGGAAATCTAAGAATTGATTTCTGAGTAGACATCTATATAGGATTGCACTCTATATATTTCATATTAGATTCTTACAAAGCAAACATCTCCAGGGTTAATCTCAGAATCTGAATTATGAAAAGAAAAAATACTGATCATGAATACAAATTTTCCCACTATCCTTTCTCACTAAGGTTTAACTAAATTATGGTATCCCCGTAAACTACTAAAATAGTAGAATGGACTGTCTTCCCTTTGTATTTTTTGGTAGTGATTTGAGCAAGTCTGATACAGAGTTTCTAAAAAAAACATATCAACATGAATTCTATTTACTGGTATCTAGCTCTGTTAGACTCCAGGATTGGGGAATTGCCTCTAGTAATTCAAAATACTGTATGTTCAGTGGGCTACACACATTTGAAGTATAAAAATTATGCTTACCGTATTTTTCAGAATATAAGATGCACCTTTTTACCCCCCAAAAGAGGGTGAAAACTTGGGTGTGTCTTATACACCGAATGTAGCCCCACCCACCCACCCCACCATTTGGCCTCTGCCTCCCAGCAATTTACCTCCTTGCAGCAAATAGAACAGAGCCTGTTAAGCCAAGCAACTGATTATCAGCTTCCTGACCCTCAGCTGAGTGAGGCTGCAGGCCAGCTGGCCACCTGCTAAACTGAAAGTGAAACTAAAGCTGCAAGGAAGCAAATTGCTGGGAGGTAGAGGCAGAGACAGAATTTTATTTTCTTGTGCTAATCAGACTGCTGAAACTGGATGCAAGGAGGTAAGTCAATAACTATAAATGTCTGTAGAATGTTCAAATTATTAGACTTATTTTTTAAAGACTGCTTTATTATTGTTCTAGACAACTTAACAAAATGAAGAAGCTTTTTAAAATAAATGCTTGCTCTGAAGAGACCCAGTGCTTTTGTATCTTCTTTTAAATAGCAGAGAATAATTTATACTTCAAGAAAGCCACATCAATTTTAATAGCATCTGTACAAGTATAGTCTGAAATGTAACAGTGTCCTGTTTTAGTATTCAGATAAGGCAGCTGAGTCAAACCCTGACTTAGTCATGTTTGGAGTAGATCTATTTAAATAATTGGGAGGAGTTAGTGTGACTACATTTAAGAAAACTTTCTGGCATTAATATACTGCTATAATGTACATTTCTCCAATTCTTTGCTATTTCTATGGGTCAGGCACACATGCACAGAAATACACAGCAAACAGTGTACATCATCTGTACTGTTTGCTGTTTGCTGGGAGGCAAATTGCTGGGAGGCAGAGGCAGAATTTTTTCCTCTTGTTTTCCTTCCCCAAAACTAAGGTGCGTCTTATACTCCGAAAAATACGGTATATATCTGAAGTAATATTTTGCAAAATGTTGCATTTAATTCTATAATTGTTGTATATTTTGCATTATCATAATTATTGCCATCAAGGTGTTATTCAGTAATTGATGCATTTCTTCTATAGGTCTGCGACATATAATTATCCTCAAGTTGTTAGGCCTGGGAGAAGAGATTGGTGGAGTTCTGGAACTATATCCAATCAATGGTAAGAAATCCTTTTCAGATTTTGACTGTCCTAAATTGCCAAACACAAACATGATGTGTATTATGCTTTATGCTGAACCATTATTGATTTGTTTATATTTAGAAATAGTGAATTATCTTGAGACTAAGCAGTACAATATTATTAGTAACCTCATATAACTGCATAGTAGTGTCATCCTTCCCTAAGCCTTGGGTTGTGAGCCCCAACGGAAGCCCAATGGTATTGCTGTTCATATTGACATTTTATTTTCCCATTACTTTTTGTAGATATATGTATTATTAGATTTTGTTGGATGTTTGTTTGTTTGTTGGTTGGTTGGTTTGCTTCTGAATCAAAACAGCAGATAATACTCCGCTAAACACATTTTGGAAAGCAGATTTTTAAAATTTCTTCCGTACACATCAGATCAACTTCTACCATGTTTTGTTACTATAGCTACTATTGTGAAAGAACTTTTCATAATCCTATACCACATGCTCTTTAAATACTATTAGCATCACCACTTCTACATGAGAACCAAAGACAATCTTGCAGATTCATCTGTTATGCTCCATTTCCCGAACGGATATGGCTGCTGCCCACAAGTGTCTGAGGACAAGCCAGAGTATTATATTCTCCGAGTCCAGAGGCCAGAAGATAGCAAGATGCTGTCTCACTCATGACATCATGCTCTGCTCATGAAAATCAAGAGTTAAATGAATCTGAATAACATGCTGTGCAGGGTGGTTGTAATACTCAGAGTTAAGTTTACACCTTTGTCTAGCCCTGCTCTGGGGATCTTTTCTGATGTTCAGCATTTTGGTAAATAGGCTTTAAATTTAAGTTCATCCAACAGAGAGATGCTACTAAAACAATCATGTCAACTGCTTAGGTAATTTCCTATGGCCAGAGATGCATTGGGCATTTAACTGCCCACAAGATTGCTGGAAAAACCCTATTGAAATCATCTGAATCTATATGTCTGTGGAGATTCTCAGTCATCCAGGTCATGGTTGTCCCAAAGGTGCTTTTTCGAGAGGGAACTGGACTTTCTTGTTTTTCTTTGAAGACATTTTGCTTCTCATCCAAGAAGCTTCTTCAGCCGAAGAAGCTTCTTGGATGAGAAGCGAAACATCGTCAAAGAAAAACCAGAAAGTCCAGTTCCCTCTTGAAAAAGCACCTTTGGGACATTTGAATCTGTAATTTGCTAATTTTGTTCTTCAGAGAATACGTATTTGTGTACCCAGGAATAGGTTCTCAAACCTTTTAAATTACAATGGATATTAGTAAGAAAAAATATATAGTATTGGGAAAATTTGCATTTTAAAAACCTATGGTATGATTGTTTTACACTGAGTTTACTTATCTCAGTAGAGATTCTGTAGGAAAGTAGACATGCTAAAGGGATATTTCTCCCATTGCACTGCACTGGTTACTGGAAAAATGTCTTTATTTCAAAACACTAAAAAAGAGGGATTTTCTCTTTGATGATATGATCATGAAATATTCCTTCCAGCATCAAAAAGCATTTCTGCTACAACTAATCCAATTTCAGGTCAGTTTCAGCAATAGCAATTATCTTAAATAGTAAAAAAATATATACAATTGATATAGTCTTAGTGGACAACCAACTAAATATGAGCCAGCAATGTGCAGCGGCAGCCAAGAAAGCCAATGCAATCCTAAATTGCATTAATAGAGGGATACAATCTAGGACTAGGGAGGTACTAATACCACTCTATAAAGCCTTGGTTAGACCACACCTAGAGTACTGCATCCAATTTTGGTCACCACACTACAAGAAAGACATTGAAACTCTAGAGAAAGTGCAGAGGAGAGCAACCAGGATGATTAGGGGGCTGGAAACTAAAACATACAAAGAGCAATTGCAGGAACTGGGCATGGCCAGTCTGGTGAAGAGAAGGACCAGGGGTGACATGATAACGGTGTTCCAATACTTGAGGGGCTACCACAGAGAGGAGGGGGTCAGGCTGTTCTCCAAGGCACCAGAAGGCCAGACAAGGAATAACGGATGGAAGCTAACCAAGGAGAGATTCAACCTGGAAATGAGGAACTTTCTGACGGTGAGAGCGATCAACCAGTGGAACAGCTTGCCTACCGAGGTTGTGAGAGCTCCAACACTTGGGACTTTCAAGGAGAGATTGGACTGCCATTTGTCCGAAATGGTGTAAGGACTCCTGCTTGAGCGGAGGGTTGGACTAGAATTGGTCCCTTCCAATTCTAATAATCTGTAAATATGCTATGCTTTCAAGACCAACTTATCTGCCGATCTGAAAATGTTAACATTTTCCCCAATTCTGACCTTCTCTAGGGAGCTCCAGTGTGGACAGGGAAGATGTACCCATTCATTTGGTGAAAGACATCCGCAATTACTTCCAGATCAGTCCTGAATATTTTTCCATGCTTTTGGTTGGCAAAGATGGGAATGTCAAATCTTGGTATCCTTCCCCAATGTGGTCCATGGTGATTGTATATGATTTAATTGACTCTATGCAACTTCGACGACAGGAGATGGCCATTCAGCAGTCACTTGGCATGCGATGCCCAGAAGATGAATATGCAGAGTATGGCTACCATGGTTATCACCAAGGTTATCAGGAAGGTTATCAAGATGATTATCATCATCATCATGAAAGTTACCACCATGGATACCCCTACAGAAAGTAGCAATTTAGCCTTTGACTGCTTGCATCCTACTAGTCTTTCCAGTCACAAAAGGCCACATGTGGAAATTGCTTCATGATTGCCTGAACATTTTCTATTGCTTTAGTGTTCAGTCAAGGGTGTGTATAAAATTTTGGCCTTCTCTGTAACGCACATTTCCATGAACTGAAAGAGGTGAAATTAATTTCACTGATGCCTTATGAAATAAAGACTCCTTTATATTTTAGAGCCCTTTTGTGCTATGTATGTATATAGAATAAGAAACTCCTTTCTAATGGTGATTATTGTATGATAGGTAGGATATAACATAAACAATGGACATCAGTTCTTGTCTAATTGCATTCCCACTCCCCCAGGAAATATATATTTGAAAGCTGTGAATCTTTATTGAAGAGGAAAAATAGTGAATTGTGTTGCAGAATATGATTTTCACACTACAGTTTTTCAGGAGGGTTTATTACAATTGTTACAGAAAATTATTTCTAGAGGACTTTTTAAAATGCTTTGACTAAAATGACTTTGCTCATAATATGCTATCTCTATGATTCTGTCAATTATCAATCTGAAGTGTGTCTAGAGTTAACAATTTAGTCTAGGATTCTGAGTGAAAATATAAGAGAACAAAGATTTCGGCTTTAGCAATAGCAACAGGCTTATATACCGCTTCATAGTGCTTTTTCAGCACTCTCTAAGCGCTTTACAGAGTCAGCATATTGCCCCCCAAAATCTGGGTCCTCAGTTTACCAGCCTCAGAAGGATGGATCAACCTTGAGCCAGTCAGGATCGAACTCCTGGCAGTGGGCAGAGTTAGACTACAACACTGTATTCTAACCACTGTGCCATCATGGCTTAGTATATTGCTGGTTAAAAAGATATTTCAGCTTTTTAGCCAGTAATATATTTAAGCAAAGTCACAGGGCAGAACCTTAATGCAACAACATTTATGTTAGATATTATTTTGCCAACATCTTTGGGCCAGTCACTCTCTCTCAGCCCAACCCATCTCGTGGGATTGTTGTTGTGTTGTAGAAAACAGGAGGAGGAAGTTGTGTTAGATATGTTTGCTGCCTTGAGTTTTTTGTAACAATAATAAAGGGGTAGAAATAAAATAATAATCTATACTTTGTATATATCAATTCAAACTGCAGGTGGAAACAAGTATAACATTCCTCTATACAGGTACAATATACTCTTCTGTTAGAAAAAAAATCTTAGCATTTCAGAAAAACCTTTTCCTAATATGTCATAGCAACTGCTGCAACTTACATGAGGCCTAAAGGCCAACAGTTCCAAAGTAAAACAATAGTATTGTCCCAGTTTCTATTTCATATGCAGAAAAGAAGAAAAGGAAATAATTTCTGTGGTTTAACTTGGAATTCAAAAGCTCTTCAAACTGCAGTGTCCTATACTTGGATCCAATTAGTTTTTCCCTCCTCCAATACCAAAGGAAGGAAACCTCAAAAGCAGCTACACATACATTATTACCACTGCCAACACCAATCTGAATGGACGATCAGAGAATATTTGTGTAAATTGACAAAGAAGACATAGTGAGCTAAACTAAAATAGTAAGATGAGTTTTAATTTATGTTCATGTGCAATTTGTAAGACAGGAAGTAGTCCACATGTGATCTTAAAATTTCACTATCAAATGTTTTGCGAGAGGAATTTTTCCAGAAATGGTTAAGTTAGTTTTCTCTGTGTTTTGTTTCTTTAAGGGCAATGTAATCTAAAACTAGTGATTTCACAACTTCCTGAAAACATAATGCTAGGAATTCAAATTCAAACATTTATTGTCAGAGTACAACATGTATACTATGAGATTGGCTGAGCCTCCCTTCGTGCACCCCCCAACACAATACAACTCACAGTGAAAAGACAGGAAATCCCTATCCCAGTGAATCCTGCTAACAAACACCCAATCCTATTGCACCATGTGAACTTATTGCATGTTGCGCCAGCCCCGTAAATCAATCTCGTACTATGTTGTTGTAGTTATTTTTCATCCAGGAGTCTGACAGCCCACGGATAAAAACTGTTCTTCAACCTGTTTGTACGACTGCCTATGCTTCTATATCTCCTTCCCGATAGTAGGAGAATAAAGAAGTGCTGACCCGGGTGTGAGTCGTCCCTGAGGATTTTCCTCTCTTCTTAGGCAGCGAGCCCTAGCAATGTCGTCTAGTGGGATCAGGGGACAACCCACGATGTTTTGTGCTATGCTCACCACCCTCTGTAATGTTTTTCTATCCGCGGCTGTCAAGCCAACATACCACACCGTAATGCAATGAGTGAGGACGCTTTCTATTGTGGACCGGTAAAAGGTGGTCATCAGTTGTTGTTCCACTTTGTTTTTTCGCAAGACTCTGAGGAAGTGGAGTCTCTGTTGGGCCTTTCTGGCCACTTGGGTCGTGTTGATTTTCCAGGTGAGATCTTCACTGAGATAAGACTCCCAGGAATTTAAAGGAGGAAACTCTCTCCACACAAACCCCCTCGATGTAAAGTGGGGCAGGTTCCTCTCTTCTTCCGGAAGTCTAACACCATCTCCTTTGTCTTGCTGATGTTCAGGTGCAGGTTGTTTTCTAAGCACCATGTGGATAGTTTTTGAACCTCACCCCTGTTTCGTCTCCACCTGTAATAAAACCCAGTATGGTGGTATCATCTGTGAACTTAATGATCACAGTGGTAAAATAACTTATTTTAACTGTCATGTTAAAATAAGTAAGACCAAACCAATCAAAAGACACAACTGAAAATAATGTTCAACACTAGCTTTAAATTGGACAGTCTTGGTTTTTATTTATTTTTGTTTTGTTATTAGATATTTGCAAAAAAACCAACCAACCAAACAAACCCAAAACCCTACACACCACTAATGCAAAAAACTTTCAGAATTTTCTTTCAATAAATTTCTTGTTAAATTCCACATAAGCCAAACAAAGCAGATTTCTTTCTCAAACATAGACAAACCACATATTTAGTGGACAAATATATGTTTCCTAAATGAGTCTGCCAGGCCACATGAATGCAAAAGGGGAATCCTTTGATTCTATTTAGAAAACACCCTTTCAGATCATTTTCACATGAGAGGAAAATCATTCAAGTACTCCATGTTCAACCCAACAGCCATATAGGCCCTTGCAAAAATTTAATAATAATAATAATAACAATAATAATAATAATAATAATCCTCCTTTGGATATATTACGTAAGGAATGCTTAATCAAGTACTTCTAGGGCAGTGACGGCGAACCTTTTTTGGTTCGCGTGCCAAAAGGGGGGGGAAGGCGGGGGATCACGTGTGTGCGTGCCCACACTCATAATTCCATGCACCCCCGCACATGCACGCATGACCCCCCTGCTCCCAGCATGCAATGGCACGCCAGTTTTTCGCTCTCCCCAGGCTCCAGAGCCTTTCTAGGAGCCTGGGGAGGGCGAAAACAGCCTTCCCCACCCCCTCTGGAGGCTGGAAACAGCCCGTTTCCCGACTCCCAGTGGGCCCAGAAGGCCCGAAAATCAGCCGGCTGGTGTACACATGCACGCCGGACCTGAGCTCGCGTGCCCACCGATATGGCTCCGCGTGCCACTTGTGGCACCCGTGCCATAGGTTCGCCATCACGGTTCTAGGGTATCCAAGGCCTTGAAGTTGGGTAGAATTACCTAGTTTGGGCAACAGTTTGATGTACCTTAAATGACTCCATTAAGACCCTAGCACAAATTCATGCATTACTGAAAGCATAAGTATATATGTGTGATATTACCAATTTTTAAAAATTATGTATTTGAATATTGGTTTTCTAATTGTTATGGAAAGTCAATATTGGTCACTAAAGTATTATTTTTTGTCTCTAATTCTATTGGTATCATGAAACCAACATCCATTTACCTAGTTATTTTCTGGTCTGAAAAACAATTGAAACTCAAGCCACCCCTTCTCCCCATTTTAATTTATTCCAGGCACTAGTAGGTAAGTTAGGCAAAGTTTGTCTTGCAACTGTATTTAAAGTCCCATGGGAGTTGGGCGGCCTATAAGAACCATTCATAAAACAAAATAAAATAAATAAACAACTGCTGTTAAGGAACACTGTTATGTTAAAACTACTTCTTCAGAAACTATCAAGGCTTCCAAAAAATAAAAGCACAAAAGATACTTGCGTCAATAAAGGTGGTAAAAGAAATCCTGACTTCAAACAGTATTTCTGAATAAATGCTATAAACATAAGATAAAGCAGGGTCAAAGGGATGCTTCATTATACCAGGTTCCAGTGTGGTAGCGACATTACAGAAAAATATCAATTAAATGTTATGTACGCAAAGAATAGAACGTTATATCAACACAATAACCCTGATTGGAATATTTGCCTAGCATTTTCATACATTCCTCTTCAATAATTTTGCAATATTAACTCTTGCCCCTGCAGAGTTAATAGACTTGAATCTTAAACTTGAAATATAAAACTGAAGTGAAAGTTCACATCACAATTCAAGCATTATTTTACACAATATAATTTAGAAATCTCTCTGTGTCACAGTTGCTAAATGTCTTGAATACAATCGTACTATTTTCTTTATACATTTCCACTCCAAAACTGAATCTCAATGCTGGAAAAACATACATTTCTCTATCGTAGCCACAGACAATTTTGCATGCATTATAACACCTTTAAATATATATTAGCACAAACTTTTTATGTTGCACTACATTTTATGCCTGTATTTCTTTTGCCTTTTATGGAACGTAACACAAACATGAATGTGTACAAAAGACTGAATATCAAAGACAACCCAAAGATTGGCAGGCACTCCAATTTGCTAGTTCCAAGCTGAAAGCTAAGGAAATATTTATAGGGTAGGTAACATTTCTTTAAGGAATTGACATCCCTAGTACATAACCTATATATGACTGAAGACTTAAAGGCATTACCAGATATAAAAGATGGCCTACGTTTAAAATTTCCATTAAAGATTAGAAATACTGGATTACACATTTTCCTGGCCAACATGCCATAAAAGATTCTTCTCCAAACTGTTGACTTCTAGGTATTATTAGATTGCAATTCGCCATCAAGGACAGTCACTGGATAAATTAGTCAGAAAAGATGGAGTATCTGTATAGCACCAACCTGAGATAGTTGCACATCACTTATTTACCAGGGAAAGTAATTCATTTGGAACACACAGCTTGTGAACAACATGCATGTAAAAGGAGATAAATGCAATTTTATCCAGTGTTACATGGTTTATACTAGGAGTAGAAACCTTTATCACCCAACCCTCAGATGTTAAGAGTGCAGTTCCCTCCATCTCTTTAGCTACACTGGCTAAGAATG
This sequence comes from Diadophis punctatus similis, assembly GCA_023053685.1. Classification (NCBI taxonomy): domain Eukaryota; kingdom Metazoa; phylum Chordata; class Lepidosauria; order Squamata; family Dipsadidae; genus Diadophis; species Diadophis punctatus. Next base: position 2,192,968 of record JALIGW010000038.1, on the reverse strand, counting down.
AATAAATACTTGGAACAATATATCTTTATGGATCCTGTTTTGCATTATCCTGGAAGGATGATCCTGTTAGTATATTTTGAAATAAATAATCTTAAATGTTATGCTTAAATATACAATTCATCTATTTTCATGTAGCAAAAGTAAAAATAGTACCCAAATTGTACAGAGAAATGTGCAAAATGGCTAGAAGGTAATGTTATTAATTTCCTATTCATTTAATGGCTCCATCAGCTGGATAACTCATCTGAATTGTAATGATGAAGGCATTTAGAAGAAATGCTAGGTGCCCAAATACTGGTTTTCATATTCAAATGATATCCTAATTACTGTAATTTTGAGGCTCAAACATATGCAGATTTTAATACTGGATATCACAGGGGTAGTCATAAAAACACTGATGATTTACATGGTACCCAAGGCATTCAACACATGATGGCAACAATATTTTCCAAAGCTTAAAGGGCAATGCACATTTTATACATAAGAAATGTTACCATTTTATCTTTGTATTTGTGGTATGCAATATTTTAAGGACTGCGCTTCTGGATTTCCACAAAATGGTAGCTTTCATAATTCCATCAATAAATTATTCTCTCACGTCATCTTTGAACCGAGATATCTTGGTCAGCATTAGCACTCCAGTCTCTTTATTTTAAGGTGAAAAAAAAAACCAATTGTCTCAAAATTCATGGTTCAAAACTATGCTTCTGCAGCCAAATCTTCTGAATTCCAATGACTCTTGCTGCAAAAATAAATCTTCATTTTAGAAGATCAAGTACACAGAAACATGAGCAGTTCTGCTGGATCACATAAAAACTCTTATTTGCTCCAGTATCCTATTTTCAACAATGACCAACTAGTTGCCTATGGGAAGTCTACTATCAGAAGAAAAGGACAATGATTGCCCCTCAATAATTCTCAGCAATTAATATTTTGATAGCATTCCAGCAAATCAGTGCTTTATGACTGATTATGTGAATAGTAGTTTGTAAATAGGCAAACTATCCTGCCATCATCCATTTGGCAAGAATATGTAGACCTCCCCAAAATTCCAATTGCATTTAATACTCAGAGGTGTATGGTCTTCAACACTATTAGTAGTGCATAGCCATGAGGATTAGGAGAAATTATAACCTCCACTGATTTTTCTAATCCTACCCTAATATCCTTTGTTTGGTGAGTAGTTAAAATATCATCTAGCAGAACTTGATTTTTTTAAAAAAACCCACCTCAGTGAAAACAGTAAGAGATTTCCACCACATCCACCGTGAAAAAGTTTCCTGCCCTCACATTCCATGCTGGGAAAGAGCCTTCCACAACCAGATGGAAGAGTTGGAACAGAAAACTCATGAATGATTGGGGTGGAGGGAGGACTGCTGGTTAAATTCTAGTAATTTGGTGCTTTATGCCTGGTCATGTCACTCATAGGAGATATTTTGTGAATTGGCAAAGCCCTCTTCTCAATATCTACTTGGCATGAACGTCCAGGCGATCTCCCCCAAATTTTAGTTGTGACCACCATTTGCTATAAGGCCTCCTCATCTGAATCATGATCACTGCCTGGTTTGGTGAGTCTCTCAAGTTCTTCTCCATCCTACAGAAAATAAAGGGAAGATAGTGAAAAATTAATAATCAAGTCCTTAAAATGGATAGATTACATCATTTGTCTAATGTTTACCATAATTTGAAGCATAGCTACTTTTGGTATTGGCTCTATAGTAATTGTGGTAGTAGAGCTTCACTGATGCTTGTCCTATAATCGTGTTTCTTTCATTGGAACTGGATTACAGTGTAAGTTACTTTTGTTAATTATATCAGAGATAGGAGGTACAACTTTTGTTGACCAGAAGCTCTACCAGAATCCTAACTGGGAGAGTTCTTAAGTTATCGCTCCAAATTTCCACTAGACAGTTCTGTCAATTCTAGTATAGGATCTGGGGCTTGCAAAAAAAGTTACTGGTGAGCCATTCATGAGCCATGGGCTGCATTTTTTATATCATACAACTATGTCATAACTAATAAATACAATTTAGTGGACTCTGAATGCCTGATCCTACAATATATACCATTTGCACAATATCAAATCCTTCCTAATCAGTCACTTTGTTCTTCTTTCATAACAATTGTTATGTATTTTATATGCCATGCAAAATATTTACCCATGTAGAAAGAGTAGGAATTTGACCTTGTCAAATGTTCATCAAATACATTTATTAAATCTGTATTACATATTTTTTGCAATGGCACCAGGCAAAAATTTAGAAAAAAGAGAAACTAAGTAAGTCCAATTCTGTATCTTTTCAAGTGAAGCCAAAAGAAAGTTAATTAAAACTTTGTTCTTTTTTTAGGCTTAATTAATTTACAAATCCACATGAAAATTATATATATTTACTTTCACACATACATACACATTCATATATTAACTTTTGCATACAATCTACATATTTATTCAAATGATGCTTGAAGCATACCCATGAACACATCCTAAGTGCACCTCGTTTGTCAATTGTGCCCTCTGGTGTTCAATCTTTTTAAAAAATCACTTTAATTCAATATAAAGCTAAGCAAATAGCCACAAATGCATTAAAAAAAGAACTTTATATATTCAAAGCTATTCTAAAAATACACATTAATGTTAAGAAGTATCTGGAAAAATACAAAATATCCCTTAAAAATGTCCACTAAAACCACACTATACTATTGTAAATTTCTTGCGGAGACTAGGATTTTAAGTTGAAAACCTGCGACAAAATGGAATGTCCCAAAATGCTTTGATTTATATCATGATGTCAAATGTTTCTGGAACCTAGAGAGCTGCACATCCCAAATCTAGTGTGATGTGATTAGGGAACACAAATATAGGAAATGCAAAGGAAAGAAATGGCTCATAGCAGGAATACCGCAGTAAGACTAAGCAGCTTCCAGCAAGGGCACAACTTCCATTCTAGTTTTCTGAATGAACCACATCCTTTATTGCAGTGGTTCCCAACCTTTTTGTGATCGAGTACCACTTGGAGGTCCCGTATAGTCGCCGCGTACCACCTGGTTCCAGAGAAACTAAATTCGATCAGATATCACTTTATTTCCATAATTGTACCGTTCCTTTTTTGGCCCCGCGCATCCAGCAACTGGATTCTCGGGCCGCTGGGACCAGGTGGGTGGCGTGTGGCAACAGTTGCAAATCGTTGCCAGATTATCTTGTGTTAGGCAGTAAACATTTTTGTGAAGTAAAAAATAACTAACTAAAAATCGTTCATGACCCCGAAAGCGTTCGCGTACCACCTGGAAGGCCCTCGCGTACCACTAGTGGTACACGTACCACAGGTTGGGAACCACTGCTTTATTGCAAAGAGCAATCGCTCTTTGGGTCAGCACTAGAGAAGTGCTTCTCTGCTGTTTAAAAAAAAAAGAACAATTTTTCAAAATAGGCAGAAGGAAACAGCAGCGTTTTCTACAACATTCTAAAAGCGCAGGAACTCCTTCACCAGGACTGCCCAGCAACATGTTTCAACATAGCATGACTTTATAGTTTGTTGTGAGTGCATCCAGTTATATCAGGGGTGGGTTCCACTTACCTTCGCCACCGGTTCGCATCGCGATGTTTCGCGCGCGTCCCCTCGTGCGATTTGGCTTCCGCGCATGCTCAGAAGCAGGAATTAGCCCGAAACACAGCTGAGGAGCTCATCAGCTGTGCTTCAGGCAAAGAAATAAAGGTCAGAATTCACCCGCGGGCGGGCGGGCTCTTTTTCAAGCTACGGAAGGGGAAAAATTCGCACAAAATAAAAAAAAAAGATGGTGGCGCGCACGGAACGGCACCGACAGTGACGTCACCAGTGGGTCGCTACTGGTTCGGGCGATCCGGTCTGAACCGGGAGGAACCCACCCCTGAGTTATATGTACAGATTTCTTCAACAGCTACATAGTGCTATAACTAACTTAATTGGATGCATTCATGAACAAACTGTAAATGTTAGCATATCATTTTGGATGCACTCTAATAAGCAAACAAATATAAAGGAAGCAGCAGCAAACATTTATAGATAATCCTCACTTAACCACCGATGGGTCCGACTACTCCATCGCTAAGTGACACAGTTATTAAATGAAACATCACACGACCACAACCAATTTACATCAGCTCCACTGCAGCCAATGAGTGAATCACCTGCAGTCACTAAGTGTGATGTCATTTGAACTCAACTTGAGACTCATTGCCACTCAATTGGCTTTGCTTGTTGAAAGCCAGTTGTGACGGTCGCAAACGGCAATCATGTGACTCCAGGACTCTGCAACCACTGTAAAAATGCCCCCGTTGTCAAGCGCTGGAATCATGTTTATATGACCGTAGGGACGCTGAGACCATCATGAGTTCAAAAATAGCCAAACTATTTTTTTTAGCATTGTTGTAAGTTTGAGTGATCACTCGACAGGCAATCATAACCAAGGACTACCGTACCTACTAGCAGCATAATGCTATTTTGACAGTGATGGCAAACATTTATATCCATATCACAATCAGAGGTGTGCACCAGGGGCGGGTTGCTCACTTACCAATACCGGTGCGCTGCACGCTCATCTCCACGTTTTGTGCGTGCGCGCCTCCTCGCGCGATTTTGCTTCTGCGCATGTGTGGAAGCAAAATCTCGCCAAAATATTGTGAGGGGATGTGTGCGCGCGATATTTTGGCAAGATTTTGCTTCTGCGAATGTGCGGAAACAAAATCTCACCAAAATCTCACGTGTGCGCGCGTCCCCTCACGAGATTTTGGCGAGATTTTGCTTCTGCGCATGCGCAGAAGCAAAAAAGCCCAAAAATTCTTAAGAAAAGATGGCGATGCGTGCAATGGACCGCCAAAGATGGCACCAGAGCGGTCGCGTGCAAATAGCGCCATCTGGTGGCCGCTACCGGAATGGCAGAGTGGACAGCACCCACCACTGGTGTGCACTGAAATCAATTGGCCCACAGAATATCTATAAAGGAAACCTTTCAAACCTTACCCCACTGGATCGCTCCCATGCACCTCCATTATGTTTGCCCCTTTCCCACTGAACAGTGTGTTCCGTACAACGAGGGCCGCTGGAGTGATAGATAAATATAGACAAAAGAACTACAGGTGCTTCCAAAAAGAACTCCATGGAAGGCTTAAAGTCAAATACAAAAACTGACACAGTGGTGATGATCACTGTTGTAACTTGTGCAGTCAAAACATGAAACATGTTGTCTCGGAACTTCAGAATGAAGGCCACGGAGAGCCCAAGGAAGGCAGTGACAAAAATAAGGGCCACGGAGAATATGTTGTGACCATAGAAAAAACCACAATACTCTATCCGGCGCCTGTTTTCAGGGCGGAGGCTTAGCATCAGAGCATTAAACATAGCTCCAAAGAGGTACAGCTTGGTATTCTGCACGAAGATGTTTTCACTGAATTGGCCTCCTTCTTTCAGTATTTTTTCATTGTAGATGTTGGCTAATGCTGAAATAAAACACTGTACTAGTATGAGCAGATGTCCCAGTCCAAGACGAACTGTTTTCATGGGTCCTGCCGTAGTTGTGACATTCCAGCTAAAGCCAGGGAAGGACCATCTAAGAGTGCAGTTCTCTTTTCCCCAACATTCTTCTTCTGACTTGGTATATTGCAGGCAACTGTTTGAATGGCTGAGAAAAATGTCATGATGAAATCCATGCACAGCCAAGCTATGCTTATTGCTTCCTGTCCCTGCAGTCAGAGCCACAATAGATAGGAACAGAATCAGCAAAGAGGCCCATTGCACCCAGGAGACCTGCCGCCTGAATGGAGAGGAAAAAATGATGTAAGTTGATTCAAAGGAGCACAAAAAATGGGTAAGGAGGGTGGGGAAGAGTTAACTTCTTTGGTAAGGCATCAGTGTGACTTCTGTTCTAGTATCATATCAGGAAAAATTCTTTGGACAATAATATTGAAATCCAAATGGTTATAATGCCTCTTATACCTAACAGGATGATTCACTCTGCACACTGAATTATTTTGCATCTACTGAAGGTGTGCCAATGTTCTTTCATTTATTTATTTATTAAATGTATATGCTGCCCATCTTGCAGTTCTAGACAACTTTGGACAGCTATTGTTCTTCTAAAACAATACCCTACGCTATGTGAGTAAATATTAGAATACAATGTCTTTGAAAACAACCCTTTGGGGAAACGAATACAGGTATGAGCCAGTTTGATAAGATTAACATACTTAGGACTGCCTTCTGAGTCATTAACAAAATGAAACCACAGAAAGTGCACCAAACTCAATAGCTATGTATTCATTAACAAATGACAATAGTAGTAATATTAGTGATCATTTTAGATGTGCTTTTAATTTTCATTACCTTTAGAGCCTTGTTTAAAATTGCTTCAGAAGAGAACTTTGAGGAAACAAAGAAATGACAAAAGATAACATGTTTCCATAATTACTCACTTTAGCACTATTCTGAATAGAAGAGCTGTTGTTATGATAACAAAATTTGAGAACAGAACGGCCATCGCCTAGAAGAAGAGGAGATATTATGTTACAAGCCAAATGCAGCCTACAAATAGGATATCCGTTAGCGTACTACCTCCTTAATACGTGTTGGTTGTGGAACCAAATTTTATTGTGTTAAACAGCACTTTTATTTTAAAAAATTAACTCATTGTCTAGAGAGGTCCTGAAAGCAAGCATTCCTATATTTCACAGAATCAAGCAGAAAAAACAAAACTTTAACATTTATTTCCCAAATTATGGACCAATGTTCTAATGCTTTCTGTCCACGGAAGCTTCTTTGCCATTAGAGGTCTTCATAAATGACAAGAGATACTCTGTTCATATATTTCATCTTAAATGGCAGATTCCGATTAATGAAAGGACATTTGGTGAGATAATCACAATTGGCTCAGTTTATGACTTTCACTATTTGGTATTCTATAGAGAAAAATCTTGATTTCCATTTGAGTAGAAACAGAAAGTGAGAAGAATGTGAGAAATCGTTTCCCATCCTTTGAACCTCAAAATGAGTAATGCCTCTCAAATCTGCTCTAGGGCAAACTTGAGGTTATGTACGTAGGGTTGTGGTGGAAAGAACCAGAGAAGATTAAAGGGTTGTTCTCCTTTGCAAATGGAAATCTGCCTGTGTCATACTGAAATCAGCCAGCATTCATTCCCATCTTAATAAATAATAAAACTACATCCAACCCTATTTTTTACAACACCGTTCTTGTCTTTATAAGACTTTTTACACTATCATGTACCTTCCCCCCAACTCCCAAAGTTCTCCTAAGCAGCAAAAATGCAAAATGCCTATAAGTAGTCTTCAGATCATTCAGTGTCTGTTCAAAAGTTACAACAGCACTGAATGAATGGTAGTTACAGCCAGTCTTCAAAGTTCCAATTGTTGCCAAGGCTCTTGTGGTCACATGATCAAAATTCAGATGCTTGGCAGCTTTCCCGCATTTATGACTGCAGAGTACACTTCAACTCCCCCCGCCCACACACAACTATCTCCCCCCCCCCCACTTCTTGCCTTTTGGCCACTGTGCACTCTACCGCCTAATCCTGCCACCACCACCCTCCCACCACCAGCTGCCTCAGCTAGGCATGCCTTCTCAGCAGTAGGAGAGCAAGACAGCAAAGGTCAGCTGGGAGTAGCAGAAGCAAGTGGTGACGGAGTGCAGGGCAGCGAAAAGAGCAAAGATGGGAAGGAGATATGTAGGTGGGTGGAGCTAAAGCTGAAAGGATCATGGTAGGGCAGGAGAAGCATGGGTTCCTGGCTTAACGATAGCGCAGTCCTGGCCTAAAAACTGCAACTAGGACTACAGGAACTTCCATCACTAAACAATGCAGTCATGTGATGGTTTATACTTACAACCACTTCACTTAGCAATGGAAATTCCAGTCCCAATTATCGTAACCCAAGGACTACCTATTCTCACTCTGTCTAAGCCAGTGTTTCTCAACCTTGGCAGTTTGAAGATGTGTGGACTTCAACTCCCAGAATTCCACAGCCAGCAACGCTGGCTGGGGAATTCTGGGAGTTGAAGTCCACACATCTTCAAACTGCCAAGGTTGAGAAACACTGGTCTAAGCCAATGTTCAATGGATTCTGGTAAGCTAAAGTTTTTGCACCCCGGCTCTAATTAAAAAAAGTTTACTTTAATTTCCTTGGAATTACTTATATGTTATGGTTCTTACACAAACTTATGTTCAAACAATTGAAAACCACCTTTACAATACAGATTTCTTGTCTGAAAGATTTATGAAAGCACTGACCAAACCACAACAATTGAATACAGACATCTAGCCCATGAAATTTGCGTTCTACTTATATCAGAGGTCTTCAAACTTGGCAACTGGCTGGAGAATTCTGGAAGTTGAACTCCACAAGTCTTAAAGTTGCCAAGTTTGGGGACCCCTGTCTTATATTATAGCTCATACTGAACATAACATCTCTAAAATATCAATTCAACTACTGAAATATTATTCGGCAAGAAGCAATCCTACCTATAGTCTCCTAAAATGTCTGAAATTTGATATAAGCACTTAAGATGATAAAGATATTTTCTCTTTCCATTAGAACACATAGATACCATTCTACATTTCTGAAGTGATACTCACTGGTTCAAGATAGGACAACACATAGAAGACAATCAGATTATCTAAAAAATAAAGAAAAGCGGGAATTGACCACTTTATGTAGCTATATAATTGCCTCCAAGAGCTGCAGCCAAATCCACTATGGGAATATCCTCCTAAAAAAGAAAAAGAAGAAAAATAGTTCAATGCATTTAATTATCAGTATCTACACTGTCCTCAGCAGATATGATTACTGTTGATTTCAAAAAGAACAAAGTACTATAGACAGAGTCCTTAAGAAATCCATAGTTGGAAGCTTCCTTATTAAACACAGATATGAAACTTTACTAGGCTTTCCTAAAAAGATTTTGAATGATATTCAAATTGAAATTTTTCAGATTAGATTAGATTAGATTAACAGAGTTGGAAGGGACCTTGCAGGTCATCTAGTCCAACCCCCTGCCCAAGCAGGAGACCCTACATCTGCCTCTACCTAGGATCGAACTCACAACCCCCTGATTGTGAGGCAAGAGCTCCATCTCTAGGCCATAGCAGCTGTGACTTATGAAATTCCTTCTGAGGTTGGATTTCATGGCGCCACTCCTCCACCGCAAGGAGGCGGGACCGATTAAGTGGTTCCGCCCCAGGCGCCTAATGGAATCCGAAGGATTTCAGAGGGAACTTGGGGAAATACCGGACTCCCTGGTACACGATTCATCTGAGGCTCTAGTGACTGCCTGGAATCAGGCGGCAACAGGGGCTTTAGATCGGATTGCGCCTTTGCGGCCTCTCCGTGGCAGCGGATCCCGGAGGGCTCCTTGGTTTACTGAGGAGCTCCGGGAGATGAAGCGCCTAAAGAGACGCCTAGAGCGACGATGGAGAGCCAGTAAAGCTGAGTCTGACCGGACACTTTTAAGAACTTGCATTAAGTCTTACTTAGTGGCGATACGGGCGGCAAAATGTGCGCATTTTTCCGCCCTTATTGCGTCCGCCGACTCCCGCCCAGCCGCCCTGTTTAGGGTGACGCGCTCCCTCCTCGCAAAGGGGGGGGGGCGAAGAACCCTTGCAGGGTAGAGCTGAGGAATTTTCCCAGTTCCTGGCGGATAAAATCACTCAGATTCGGACAGACCTGGACTCCATTTGGACAGGGCAGGCCGAGATGACAGGGGCGAGTCTTAGTCCTGTTATTTGGGAGGAGTTTGAGCCTATCACTCCTGAGGATGTGGACAAGGCCATAGGAGCGATGAGCGCCTCCACTTGTTTATTGGACCCGTGTCCCTCCTGGCTGGTTTCGGCCAGCAGGGAGGTGACACGCGGCTGGCTCCAGGCTGTTGTGATCGCATCTTTGAGAGAGGGGTCCGTCCCGCAGCCCTTAAAAGCTGCGGTGGTGAGGCCCCTCCTCAAGAAGCCTTCCCTGGACCCAGCGGATTTAAAGAACTTCCGTCCAGTCTCCAACTTACCCTTCTTGGGTAAAGTTGTAGAGAAAGTGGTGTCGCTCCAACTCCTGCGGCTATTGGAGGATACTGATTATCTGGATCCCTTTCAATCGGGTTTCAGGCGCGGCTACAGTACGGAGACTGCTTTGGTCGCACTGATGGATGATCTCTGGCGAGCACGGGATGGGGGTCATTCCTCCATCCTGGTGTTACTTGACCACTCAGCGGCTTTCGATACCATCGACCATGGTATCCTTCTGCGTCGTCTTGGGGAGGTGGGAGTGGGAGGCACTGTTTTACGGTGGTTCTCCTCCTACCTCTCTGACAGGACGCAGTCGGTGTTGACAGGAGGGCAGAGGTCGGCCCCTAGGCCCCTGGTTTGCGGGGTGCCACAGGGTTCGGTCCTCTCGCCCATCCTGTTTAACATTTACATGAAACCGCTGGGTGAGATCATCCGACGACACGGGGTGAGGTATCAGCAGTATGCTGACGATACCCAGTTGTACATCTCCACCCCGTGTCAGTTCAGTGAAGCAGTTGATGTAATGTGCCGCTGCCTGGACGATGTGAGGGTCTGGATGGGAGTGAACAGACTCAGGCTCAACCCAGACAAGACTGAGTGGCTCTGGATTTTGCCTCCCAAGGATTATGTCGACTGTCCCTCCCTGGTTCTCGGGGGAGAAAAATTGACTCCCTCGGAACAGGTCCGCAATTTGGGTGTCCTCCTAGATCCACAGCTAAAATTGGAGCAACATCTTTCAGCTGTGGCTAGGGGGACCTTTGCACAGATTCGTCTTGTGCACCAATTGCGACCTTACTTGGAGAGGGAGGCTTTGCTCACAGTCACTCATGCCCTTGTCACCTCACGGCTAGACTACTGTAACACGCTCTACATGGGGCTACCCTCAAAGAGCATCCGGAGACTCCAACTGGTACAGAATGCAGCTGCGCGAGCTGTAGTGGGTGTACCGAGATACACCCACGTAACACCTATTCTTCGCCAGCTGCATTGGCTGCCAATTAGTCTCCGGTCGCAATTTAAGGTGTTGGTCGTTACCTTTAAAGCCCTACATGGCTCAGGGCCAGGTTACCTTCGGGACCGCATCCTACCACATACCTCCCTACGACCGGTTAGGTCCCATAGAGAGGGCCTCCTCCGGGTCCCATCGGCCAAACAATGTCGGTTGGCGGGGCCACGGGGGAGGGCCTTCTCTGTGGGAGCCCCGTCCCTCTGGAACCAACTCCCACCAGAGATCCGGACTATCCCCACCCTGCTGGTCTTCCGTAAAGCCATAAAAACTTGGCTCTTCCGGCAGGCGGGGTGAATAGGAAGATCAGATTCCCCCCTTGAATGTTGTTTTTATAATTGTTTTAACTATGCCTTTTAATTTTAAATTATGATAATTGTTTTTATTGTACGCTTCTTATTCTGTTGTACGCCGCCCTGAGTCCCACGGGATTGGGCGGCCTATAAGAACGTCTATTAAAATTAAATTAAATTAAATTAAATTAAATCATTATAATTTTCTTTTTTCTATGTAAATTGAACATATTTACGTATAATTTGTGTGTTAAATCATCGTGTGGTAAAGTGGAAGGCTGCTTTAAACACTCTCTATTCTGATAACCTTTTTTTTCTTAATTCTTTATTTTTTCTTAATAATTTAAATATAGTTTAATTCTCTTAATATTTTAAATTTAATAATTTAAAAATCAACAACTATAAATAAAAACATTAAGCACTAAAATAAATCTATATTCACATACCTATGCCAGACATTTTTAAGCAACATTTTTAATTTAATTTAGTATCTCAAATTCTATACAGGCTATCTCAACCATCTGCAGAATTTGGGATTTATATGACTTCTGTAAGTAAATTCATTAATGTGATTCTGTTACAATAGGATACAATACAATATTCAAAATATGCCTTTTAATGTATCCAACTTATTGTTCCTATTCCTCATTTCATTTTTTCAGAGATAATTCATGATATATCTTACCTCCCCTTTATTTTTTGTTGATTTCCAGCCTCCCCAAATAAAATATCCTCCCTAGAAATTACATATACTTTATCCTTCAAACCTAAACATCATAACAATTTAGCTCTAACAGCTTACCTTTTCTGATTACCCAGAGCGCCATTATCAAACAAAGTACAAGCTTAACTAATTCTGAGCACACATTCACAGTTGCAGGAAGATAATCATACTTATTATCTGAAAAATATTTAGAGAACTCACATGAATACTGCATATATTAACTTTTAATAAAGTAAAAAAATACTACAATAGGCAGCCAATGCAGAAATGTACATTCAACAAGATGTATTTAAGAAAACCTCCACTATTATTTCCAGATAAGAATTTTTCATAAAAGAAGAATTAAAATATATCTTCTTCTTTTGGAAAATATTTGGTATTTTTAAATAGTTTAGTATTAATTATATTTTTAATATTTAGGAGAAACGTTGTAACAGTTTGGACAATTAACCAGTGGAATAGTTTGCCTTCAGAAGTTGTGGGTGCTTCTATTGAGAAAGGTTTTTATGAAAAGACTGGACAGCCACCTGTCTGAAATGGTATAGGGCAGCGGTTCTCAACCTGTGGGTCGCGACCCCTTTGAGGGTCGAATGACCCTTTCACAGGGGTCGCCTAAGACCATCAGAAAACACCTATTTCTGATGGTCTTAGGAACCGAGGCACCGCTCCTCTATCCATCTCCAGGAGGGTCTACCCACATGCAAATATACTGCAAAAAAAAAAAATATCTGTACCATGGGAACTTCTGAGCATGCGCAGAAGCTGAATTTCCGGCACTGCGCTTGTGTTGCCATCTTGTTTTTGCCTTTTTTTGCAAATAAAAATAATAATTTCGGCACTGTGCATGCGTGCGCACGCAAAGCGCATGCATACCCACAAGGCGCGGCCACGCAGCACAGGAGGAAGCGAACCGGCAGCGAGGTAAGTTAAAACCCACCCCTGAATTTCCTAATAATTTTATTATTTTATAGTTGGGGGGTCACCACAACATGAGGAACTGTATTAAAGGGTCACGGCATTAGGAAGGTTGAGAACCACTGGTATAGGGTCTCCTGCTTGAGCAGGGAGTTGGACTAGAAGACTTCCAAAGGCCCTTCCAGTTCTATTCTGATTGATTGGTAAGTAAGGGGTTTCAGGGAGTGAGATTCAAAGTTGAGGCTTCTTTGTACTATAAATTAGTGTTCTGATCCTAATTGTGTAGTATTGTATGCGTTTTCACTTTTGACTAGATCGCTAACAGAAAGTGCTTCAGTGCTGTATTTGATGTCACAAAAGAGTTTCTGACTAGATGAAAGTGTCCAGAGATACTTTACGAGAAGAGCCCTCCACTCCTCTACTCGCAACAGAATACCTTACGCAACCAGACTTGAAATCCTGGGCTTAGAAAGCTTAGAACTACGTCGCCTTCGGCGCGACCTAAGCATAGCTCATAAAATTATCTGCTACAACGTCCTTCCTGTCAACGACTACTTCAGCTTCAACCACAACAATACACGAGCACACAACAGATACAAACTCAAAGTGAACCGCTCCAAACTTGACTGTAGAAAATACGACTTTAGCAACAGAGTGGTTAATGCCTGGAACTCACTACCTGACTTTGTGGTTTCGTCACCAAACCCCCAAAACTTTACCCTCAGACTGTCTACTGTTGACCTCACCCCATTCCTAAGAGGTCAGTAAGGGGTGTGCATAAGCGCACCAGCGTGCCTACCGTCCCTGTCCTAATGTTCCCGCTTATCAGTACCCATCTTATGTATATAAACAATGTTATATCTATGTATATTACCAATACGTACTTGACAAAATAAAATAAATAAATAAAAATAAATAAAAATAAATAAATATGAAAGATGTATTCTTTACTAAAATGGCTATGGGAACCAAACTCATATTGAAAAGCAATTATGAAAAGCAATCAAGACTCTACAAAACCTAGGTAATTATTTTAACTTCATGTCGCAGACCAGCAAAGAGCATGCCAACAAATTCTGGTAGTATCTATACAGAAATAAGAATTCCAACATACCTTCATTGACAGAGTATTTCATCAAAAGGATACGACTTGAGCCCAATGTAACAAAGGTGCCTCCTAGAAGCAGTGTATAAATGGCTGACTTGGAGCATCGAGCAGACTGACTGCAACATTTGGAATCCATGCTGTTGCTGTGCTGTCAGTGCACTTTGAACCACAAAGCAAAACACTATATCAGGTTCGTCTTTTAAAATAACATTTATTACTTTTAGGCTACTCAGAAAGCTGTTTAGTGCTTGGTTCTTCACAAACTGCATAAAAGCAAGTTTTGTAATGCATGTTTTTCTGAGGCATTGAACATAAATTTAGTGGCCTTTATTTACGGTAAGCTTGAGTACTATTTTAATTAAACCCTTTAAATATAGTACTAGCAACATAAAATTAGTAAAAATGTTCCCTGATCTTGATGCATCTTATATTCAGTCTTTACTGAATAACACATTTCAACTGAAGCAACCGAGCACACCACAATATTCTCCCTGAAATTTATTATCAATTGTAGGTATCACCTTTCACAATAGTGGAGTAGGAATATTAGTTTAAAAAAGGAAATTAAGTATTGGTTTCACCATGCATCATATTTAAAAATGCTAAAATAATCTCACAGAAAAAAATATTTTTCAGTTATCTCTCTTAAGAACAATAAATTAAATTAAAATTAAATTAAATTTGCTTGTGTCATTCTAAAGTAAATGATACAACTGCTGAACTATTCATTGTTTGGAGAAGCTAACTTTTCTACCAGGATTTTGAGACAGAGCTGGAAAATCGTCTCACTAATAAATAATAAATAAATTGCAATAGGCAGAAGGCATAACTGTAACCAAGACAATTGTAAGATAAAAGAAACTTAAGTCTAGGCCAGATCTGCAATCTGAGTAAGCATTTTCCACAAAATCGTCTTTAGTTCTCACAAAAATAAAGGGACAGAGGGAAGGAGAGGAGAAGTGCATTCAGACTTGCAAGAGTCTGTTATTACAACCTCATAAAAAAGTAGTATTAGCTTGTGTGACTTTGGTGACGACAACATGCATGCCTTTTTTTATTCTATAAGTTACTTTAAATGTCAGTGCACCACCACCACCCCATAAACTTCCATTTTTGCTTCCATTTAAGCACAGGATCTCTTAAAGAAATGAGAAGTGCAAGCCATACTGTTCAGTTAATACACGTTTCCCTTGTATGTGTTGCCAAGCATATAATGAAGGGAGGTCAAGCTCAAAAGGCAATCTCTCAACGTCTTTATAGCAACTCTTAAAAATCAACTGAAATAAAGTATTAATCTCTTCTTTAACACAAGAGTTTCAATATAATTACTTCTGCACTATCTATAACAGATTCAAAAGACAACAAGTTAGACTTATTTTAGTTAAATGTGTATCTAGAATATATTGTTGTGTAATTTCAATAAGTTTTTATAATTAATACCGGTAGTACCGTGTTTCCCGAAAATAAGACCCTTATATTTCTTTGAACCCTGAAATAAGCGCTTAGCCTTATTGCCATGCACTCAAAAGCCCGATTGGGCTTATTATCAGGGGATGTCTTATTTTGGGGGAAACAGGGTATGTAATAATTTATGCTCAGTGTCAATCTATATTCAAGGTGTGAATTTCTTGAGACTGTCTAAAAGAAGCAGCCAATGGTTTAAGATCCAACATGAAGATGGTAGTGAAGAGGCGTGGAATAGCCTTGTTGTACCACAGTGCTTTGCAAATATAGTTGTGAATGAAATGCTATATTTAGGCAATTGAGATACCAAGCCATCACACCTAACACGATTCCTAACAGTGGGTTGTGGGATGCATTTGGTTTATTCAATAAAGACAGCTAGCTACACAGCCCACATCTTAGCAGATGCAAAGCGAAAACCAAGTGAAATGTAAATTAATCAACAAAACAACAAATGATAATCAAACGATGGTTTAACATGTGTGAACCAAACGTCAGCCAGTGTAAAACATCCTGCACCAATTCTTTGCCTTCCAGATGCACAGCTGTCTACCCCAACTGGAAGTAATAGAGGCTGAAATCTGACACAACTGGAAGCCACCAAGAGCCCGGCACATGCAATGGTTTGTCAAAAAGCCCTTCTTTTTCTGACTTAGGACTCTGGAGCCCATACAACTGAGCCAGAATCAAACGATGGAGCTCCCATTTTCCTTCTTGATTGAGCTGCAATTCCCCCCAAAAAGAGCAGGCTTTTAAAAACTATGCCATATAGGAGCAGCGCTCGATCCCATCTTCCTAAGCCCACAGCCAAAGGCTCGGTTACCTGACAGTTGCAGATCCTCTCCGGGCATCGCCCCTTTGCCTTAGTCTACCTGCCACTCAGGCACGCACGCGCAGAGTTGAGAAGGCGAGCCGGCACTTCCCAGCCGCCTTTCTCCCATGATGCACCCGGCGGGGAAGCATGCGCAGTCACTCGAATGAAACGGCATCCATAGAGCTAAGAAACGTGTCACGTTAAATACTTTCGAGAAGTGGCAAGGCGTGCCGTCGAGAGCTGTTCTGATTACCCGTTTAAGCATTAACTTACAGCTCTACACATGGGCCACATGGGTCAATCTAGAATTACCACCCTGGGGATGTGTGACGTACAAGCCAAGTAAACAAAGTACAAAACACGTAGATCTATGGGTGCTGCTATTCAGCCACACACTCAGCTCTCTATTTTCACGCAGGCGCAGCTTCGGCGGCTGCCGCCGGGCGGAAAAGAGGGGCGGGGCGGATTTCTAGCAGATCACGTGTCAAGAAAATTCACGTGATTCCCTGCTCTCCCCCCCCCCACCCCCACCCCATTGAAGGTAGTGGGCGGGGAGGGGGGGAGCGCTTGGTGGCTTTCAGCTCCCGGAAGGAAAGGCTAAAGGAGGGAAGAGTGACGGCGCAGTTGAATTTGCGGGTCGGCTGTTGGTGACAGGCACTTTCCCCCCTCTGTCTCCCCTGCAGAGCAAGGCACCATGCAGAACGTCATCAACACGGTGAAGGGAAAGGCGCTGGAGGTGGCCGAGTACCTCACACCTGTGTTAAAGGTGAGGCCCCGCCTACCGAGCACAAAATGGGGAGGGGAGGAGCCTCAGGCAGTGATACATCTATTACCTGATAGCCCTTTTCGACTTGGACTAATGAGCCCGTCATCCTTGGGCCGGTTGTGGGAATTGGAGTCCGATAGACTTGGACAGCAGTAGTTTTGAAGCATGTGTGAGGTTTTGCAAAAGAGGAAAAAGGGAAACAGTCGGTTCACTGTTCCCAAACTTTTTATCTCGATCGTATCGTATCCCTTTGCAGGCTGGAAAAGGGGTCAGAAATAATAATGCCTGGATCTGAAGGAATGCTAGGGTTTGGAAAGATGCTTGTTCTGTCAGTGGGGAGAGCTCTCAAACTTTTTGAATTCTTGGTGGTGAATCTGTGGTCTTCAGCTGTTGATGGACGACAGTTTGCAGAATTTCAGGCAATTGAAAAAAAATATGAAAATTTAAAAATCTGGGAAGTCTAATTTAGCCACTTTGGAGGAATACGAGTTCCCCCAACTAGACTTGGGAGTCCAGGAGCCTGGGATTCTGTGGCCCAAAGGAACTAGTTTGAGTATTTCTCACACTCTTTCTGTCACACCCACAGAAAGGAATGAGGTGGGAGACCACTTTGCTCAATTATCCTTTGTAATAGTGGCAAGGGTCTTGCTACTTTTCCAAACTGAACCTGTGTCTAAAGATCAGTGATAAGGCTGTAGTTATATCTAGAAAAAAGAAAAATAATAATCGCTGTAAAAATGAGTCTGATAGGCATATCAGCATCAGCAAATGCATATGCTGGCAAAATTAAAATTTGCATTTTCTGTTGAAAAAGGATCTGAACATTCTCTAGTTCAAAATCCTCTAAAGGCATTGCTGGCATCACAGGATTTTGTCACAAGATACAATAGTGGGGAAAGATGCATATTTCTGGAGTGAGCATATGGCATGAATGTGTGAGCATGTCAATGTTATCTACTCGTACTTGTGTCACACTTCTGATTAAGATATTTATGCTTTCATCTTACTTTTCTTTAAATATAGACCAAAATTACAACACAATAAATACAATTAAGGGGATTATTTTGAATATATTGATAATTCACAGATCTTTACATTAAAAATGTTTTGATTCTTGTACAGGCATTTGTGTTTTGGGAGAAATCTTTAATACACGCACATACACACACTCAGTGTGAAAAGCAGGCTATCTTTATTTTGGTGGCTACACTCACACTATGGAACAGTTTCTTGCTGGATATGAGGAATGACCCCCCAGATTCCTGATATTCTGAAATAGTTAAAAATGGAATTGTTTCATTGGAGAGGGCTAAAATGACTGAGATAACATACGGTAATTGTATAGTGAACTTCTCTATATTATATTTTTAATATTGATCTTAACTTTTACTGTGCATGTTTTATTGTACTGCTGTATATTGTTGCTAACTGCTGTTATTCTTTTGGTTGCCTCAGGGACAAATTGAATAAATTTGAAACATTAAAGCCAAAAATTTACCCTTTTAACTTTCTAACAAACTTTATTAGTCCCCCCCCCCCTACAAACTTTGCAGTTCTCAATAGAATTCCTCAAGTACTTCATTTTTATCAGTTGCTCTAAAACATGATTAGGGATTTTGTGCCCTCCAGATGTTAATTAATTAAAACTCATGCACTCCTGGTCTAGATGGCCAACAGTGAGAAATGTTGAAAGTTGTAGTTCAGCAACAAATGGTTGTCCATAGATTTTTCTTCTCTATCAAATGTATCTCTAAAATCTTCTCCCATACTATTATTTGAAAAATAAAGATAATAATAATAACAACAACAACAACAACAACAACCTTTATTGTCATTGTACATCATGTATACAACGAAATTGGTTTAGCCTCTACTAGTGCAATCCATAACAGAAAATACAAGACAACATGAATAATATAGAGAAAATCCTTATACAAGTAATGGAGGGGGGAAGTCTTTTGTAATGTGAAATAGTTCTTTTGGTTAATAGAAAATAAAAAAATTGAAATGCTTTCCAACAGGGCTCTTTAAAAATCAGTACTTTCTAAATGTTGGTTATATTTTCTATCTGCCCCGTCATTAAAATCAAATGTCACTTTCTTGGCATGGTGCATTTTCAGAGATTCATTATGGGGCAATACAAGACAGCAGATATTTTTGCCTTGAAAGTTCAAAAATGGTGATTCTGACACTTTGTGAAATGTCTACTCTCCTTTTGAGCCAAAATTTCAAGAAATATGGATAGTTAGCAAAAACAGTAGTAAAACCTGGAAAGTGGTGTTTTTTTTAAATCTAAAAGTAGCATCCTCTCATTGTGAAAAAACTTAAATTGTCATATCTATTTTTCATTAATATCAATGTTATATAAGCAATAAAAGCAGTGATTGCTGGCATCTGCTTGGGTTCTTAGACAAAAATGCTAATTGATTTCTGGGGTTTAAATATGCTTGGATAACCTCTTGTTCTATGTCTTTTATTGTAGACAAAGGTTATTGGGAAAATTTTCAAAATAAAGACTGCTACAAAGTTACACTAAGGAAATATTTGGCCAGATAGAATGAGTACAGGTTAAAAACATTATCATTTTCTTTTCATTATCTTAAGGCCTTTGATTTTAAATGTTTACAGACAGCTTTTTTTCTCTTTAGGAATCAAAGTTTAAAGAAACTGGAGTTATCACTCCTGAGGAGGTATGTATATAATGATTTACTTATTTGTTGAAGTAAATCTTGAAAAACAATAAAATGAAATTCCTGTGGCAGGTTTTGCTACTTCCTATTAATGCTGTCTAGAATCTTGACATGTGACAGATCCGGCTTGTGCACCAATTGCGACCCTACTTGGAGAGGGAGGCTCTGCTCACAGTCACTCATGCCCTTGTCACCTCACGGCTTGACTACTGTAACGGGCTCTACATGGGGCTACCCTCGAAGAGCATCCGGAGACTACAATTGGTACAGAATGCAGCTGCGCGAGCTGTGGTGGGTGTACCGAGATACACCCACGTAACACCCATCCTCCGCCAGCTGCATTGGCTGCCGATCAGTCTCCGGTCGCAATTCAAGGTGTTGGTTTTAACCTTTAAAGCCCTACATGGCTCAGGGCCAGGTTATCTTCGGGACCGCATCCTGCCACATTCCTCCCTACGACCAGTGAGGTCCCACAGAGAGGGCCTCCTCCAGGTTCCGTCTGCCAAACAATGTCGGCTGGCGGGCCCAAGGGGGAGGGCCTTCTCTGTGGGAGCCCCATCTCTCTGGAACCAACTCCCTCCAGAGATCCGGATTATCCCCACCCTACTGGCCTTCCGCAAGGCAGTAAAAACGTGGCTCTTCCGGCAGGCGGGGTGACGAGATGATTCCCCCCAAGTATGCTTGTTGTTAAATAGTAATATGTTTTTTAGATGTTATTTTAACTATGTAGTTCTAATCTCTGCTGTAAGCCGCCCTGAGTCCCACGGGATTGGGCGGCCTATAAGAACTCTTATAAATAAATAAATAAATAAAATGTTACTAAGATCTAAGGTTTACAGCTAATGTTGTAGATGTAGGCCTGTTGCTGGAATAACATCCCATTGAACATACTTTGAATTGCTTATGTTTTACATTATTTAGTAGTATTCATAGGAAGATAACATCTTGTGGTTTATATGGGCCTACAATGTAACCTGTGTAGATGCTTCCGGAAAGTTTTAAGAAAGTAGGCTAAACAAAGTTGGAAAGCCATGTTGGAAAAAGCAGCTACTAATTATTTTTCTATTGCTATCATGACAATTTTATTTACATCTTCATGAAATAATCAGTTGTTGAGGTTACCTGAAGATGATTTTACTTCTACATACTTCCTTCAGGATTACATTGGTGAAATGCTTAAGGGCTGTTTCTTAAAATAATGTTACCAGCTATTTGGAATTACTAGACAACTTGTATGAAAGGAAAGAGACAAAAACCTGTTTGGAAGCTTTATGGTACCAGGCCAAAATATAGTTAAGTACTTGTAAGAACTTACAGTATCACAAGATGTGTTTCAATACATTTATTAAACATTAATTAGTGTGCGGCTTTGTACACTGAAAAATGTATGGCACACTTGGGAAGGATGACTAAATAAAATAATTCTTCCCTCCCTCTGCAGTTAAAAAAAGGGAAACTTGTTTGTTAAGGAAACCTTTTTTCTCTGAGGAAGTGGATTTGAGGACAAATAATTAAGTCTGATGTCGCAAATTAGTTCTCACAGCCCGAAATATGTGCTTGAAATATGTGCCTGGAATGAAAAGGAGAAATCACTAAAGTGTAGTATTTTCTTCACTACCGTATACTGGTTACCATTATTTCATGAAAAATAAGATTTAAATCTGCCCAATGATTAGAATTATTACATGAGCAACACAATCTTACATGATTTAGATGTAAAATATGTTTTATAATTTTTTATGACTATCTGTGTGAAGATTAAATGAGGGCTGGCCAAATAAGAAACACATTGAAATAAATGTTGGATATGGATGGTGGCCCGTTTCTGATCTGAAGGATCACTTTTTCAAATAAATACTGGCTTTTAAGAATGTAGAGGCCAATTGAATTATGATCTACCAGACTTATTCTTATCTCAGGTACAACAGCTTCCAGAGAGGCTCTTCAGGTATCTTACCTTTTATCTTTTGTTTCTTAGGGCCCAGACAGAGGTCTCTATAATTTTCCTAGATCTTTTAACTTTAATATATTTCAATGATCTTATTAATGCTTTAATAATTCTATTAATAATTCTATTATATTAATACATCATTATTTATTATAATTATATCCCAGAGCTTTAAAGAAATCTGGGATATAACCATTTTGTGAAGAAAAGTATGTGTATGTAAACTGGGTAGATAATTTTATAATTTATTAGCACAAACCAGACAAACTATTTTCATTTGTTCATCTTCAGGAATTGCTGTAAGAGCTGCTGCTTGTGAACTGAACAAATGAATGAAGTGGGTGTGATTTGACATTTAGTTTCCATAAGTACAATTCATCATAATAAGGTTGATAAAACTAGTGTATATAAATATATATATATATACATTTGCTGTTTTATTTTGGCAGTTCATAGCAGCTGGAGATCATTTAGTTCACCACTGTCCTACTTGGCAATGGTAGGTAAAATTCTGCAGAATCTGCTTCTTAAGAGCATTTAGGTATGTTCACTATATGAAGATGCATGTATTTCTTATAGTAAGTTGTAAGTTAACAGAGAGGGGGAATCATCTAAATTCTAATGTATTTCCTTCTTTGGTAGAATTAAATTTGGCTTTTGATTCCTTACCTGTGTAGTTATCATGTTTTTATAGCTTTATGTTACTTAGGATTATAAAAATGATAAGACAAAAAGGCCACATAATTACAATTGTTCTGACTCCAAATTCATAATGCTTTAGTTTCCTTTCATACATACTCCAGATTTAGTTGTCATTTAATAACATTTTGAAAATATTGGTGTAATGTAGAAATTCAGACTGAGATTCACAACTCTTAAACTGCAGTTGTCTGTTAGTTAGACTCTAGGGTTATAATCACTTTAGTCTTCCAAGGCAAATAGCAAACTATTTTTTAAAACTGTTTGCACTGTGTTTATATCAACCTCAGCAGAAACTTAATGGTTCTGAACAAGAAATAATTTGCTGTTTTGTTGCTATTATTGTTTGTGTTTGCATTTTAAGGGCTACTGGAGAAGAATTAAAAGTCAAGGCTTACCTCCCATCAGATAAGCAGTTTTTGGTTACTAAAAATGGTATGTCTGGGTTTGTGCTTTTATATCCTGGTTTCTCAGCAAATATTTCTTATAACTGCATAATTCTGGGTAGCACAGTACAGTATTAGTATATTTTGAACATCATTATGCAATACTTTGCCTTTGATTTATTTGGCTGGATTAAAAGAAATGGAGGTATGCTATTGCTCTCAAGGCAGAATATTCAATTAAATAGATTTTTTCTTACTCTTCACAACCTTGACTGACCACATCTGAAGAAGATCCATATACACTAATCCATTTCATCTAGGATGCTGTGAAGTTTGTCTGCCACAACTGTCTCAACAAATAACCTAACAAGGGAATATTGGAAATGTGATGATAGTTGTCTAAGACTCCATTATTCAGGGACAGCCTTTTCAGAAGATGGCTTTTTTTCTGAAAAAGCCATCTTTCAGCCTTTTCACTGCTACTGTTAAGTGGCATGGTCACATGATGTTTGATAATCATTTCACTTAGTGACAGAAATTCCAGTCTAATTAGGATTGTAACCCAGGAACTGCCTGTATTAACCTACATGAAATACATTTATCAACAATAGATGCTGTTGCACTTAAAGCACAGTCCTAAAATGTTGTAGAATTTTATTTCCTATTATTCTATGAATGAACACAAGATACTTTTTATGCAGTGCCATGCTACAAGCGATGTAAACAGATGGAGTATTCAGATGAGCTGGAAGCTATTATAGAAGAGGATGATGGAGATGGAGGATGGGTGGACACATTTCACAATGCAGGTAATTTAGATTTTTTTCCTTATGCACTTCTCTTACATTGAGCTTATATTATATTGACATTGTGACCAAGACTCTTATGAACTTTAAAGTGCTCCGAAGTGTATAGGTGTGCAACTATGGAAAGCATTTTTAATTTGGCATTCTTCACTGAATTCTTAAATACTGTATATTGACCTTGAAAATTCAGAGTCAAGTTTGCTATCAAAATGTAAAGTGATAAGTATTTACATTATTACAATTTAGCATTGGGTTTATCCATAGTCCTGACTCTATTAATATTTCCAACAGGTATTACAGAAGCCATTAAGGAGATCACAGTGGAAAATAAGGTATTAACTGATTTACTTAACTGATTCAGGGAGGTTTTCATATAGCATACTTACTGAAATAACCCCTCTTCATAAAAAGGCATTTTTAATGCAAACATTATTTAAATAAGCTACTGAATTCATGATTTTTGCAGATGACTAGTTATACAAAACATATTTTTACACTTGTTCTTGATACTAGAGTACATTTATTTCAGCATTGTGTTTTCTCTTTTATACATACATATACAGTATGTGGATAATTAACACTTTTAAAGAAGATAAAAGAAAGAAATTAAAGAAAAAGCAAAAAGTATGAGAAGAAAAAGTTAAAGATAGGGAAAAAAAGTATGAAGAAGTAGCTTCCAATATTCTTAACAACAGTTATAAGTACAAATATATTTTGACCTCTCTCTCTCTCTCTCTCTCTCTCTCTCTCTCTCTCTCTCTCTCTCTCTCTCTCTCTCTCTCTCTCTCTCTCTCTCTCTCAGATTACATCATATTCTCTTCTTTCTATTATCTATCCTGTCTAATCATCAAAACCATAAGTCACAACTTTACTTTTTTTATTTTTATGCACAAAGTGCATAAGAGACTTTAAGTCAGCAATAAATGTAGATAATGTCTTTTCTATAATCAAAGACATCAATTTATCCATTTCTCTCAAATTTACCAACTATTGTTCCAAATTGGGTAGTGTCAAATCTTTCTATATCTGCATACTGTAATCTCACTACTATTATACTGAAATAATCTTCCATAGCTTTTTTTCTTATCTATTAATCCTAAAAGGAAAAGTTCTGGTTTTAATTGAATATTGATATTTAAAATCCTCTGTTTCAAAGTATATATTTGAATCCAATTTTTTTTAGCTTTTTGTCCACCAAGCTTGATAAAATGTCTCTTCATGTTCACATTTCCAACATATATTTGAAGTGCCTTTATACTGTACATTCTAGACAATTTCTCTGGTAATATCTACCAACAATACATTGTTTTATAAGAATTATCTTTGGGAGCATAATACAATGTAAATTTCAGATCTTTTAACTACATATTTTCCCATTGATCCCTATACATATTATAACCAAAATTCTTAGCTCAATTTATCATACGTTCTCTATCTTCTGTTTCAAATTTCAACAAATGTTTATACATTTTAGCAATTACAGTACATGTTCATCATCAGTATACAATTGTATTTAAAATTCTAACCTACTTTGCTCCATACTGTAAGACTTTTCATCCATTTTAAATCTGAGATAACTACATGGGTGATAACTACTATATCCTTCTGCTATGAATAGTTCTCTTAAATTGATTTTAGATTCCCCTTGATGATTTTCCAATAGGAACTGATATGTCAACTATTTATTTGCCATTTATCTGTCATATCTATTCATAGAAAATCCCAGAATGTGTCTGAAAACACCTTTATGGTATCCACTTAAGAAGCATATTATAGCTTAGAAATTTTTCTTAGAAATTTTTCTTAGAAAAAGTTATATTTTTTCCTCATGCCCTTTAAGGACAATACAAAGTTATCGGAACGCTTAGTTTCTTGTGAAGATGATGATGATGATGAAGGAGAAGCAGCTGATATGGAAGGTACATTTAATATGATATTTGAAGACAGACATATTGCATCATATTAAACAAATGAAAACCAAACTTTGTTTTGCTATTTTGTTGCTTTCTTTCAATATTGTATTATTTTAATCCATTTCGCTCATCACTTCCTTTTTAAGAAACAGGTCTTCTTTTTAAATATGCGAGCCAGAAATATGGGAAAGAGAGAGAATTTAAACAATCGGGAAGTAAACAAATTGATGACATACTCCTCAATGAAACAAATTAGATGAGGAGAAGCCAGAACATTTATCCTAGACAAGAGAAAGGTGTTGGCAAATAAGGATATTCCATTAAAGGATTGCAAATAAATGAATGAAGATACATATATAGCCTGACATTAATGCAAGTTTGTCTGTATAGAATAGAATAGAATAGAATTTTTTATTGGCCAAGTGTGATTGGACACACAAGGAATTTGTCTTGTACAAATTGTACACTGTACATACAGTGTACATAAAAGAAAAGATACGTTTGTCAAGAATCATAAGGAATCATAAGGTACAACACTTAATGATAGTCCGGGTACAAATAAGCAATCAAATCATATTAGGAACCAGTCAATATAAATTGTAAGGATACAAGCAACAAAGTTACAGT
The DNA here is from genome assembly GCA_023053685.1 of Diadophis punctatus similis. Classification (NCBI taxonomy): domain Eukaryota; kingdom Metazoa; phylum Chordata; class Lepidosauria; order Squamata; family Dipsadidae; genus Diadophis; species Diadophis punctatus. The sequence goes on along the minus strand of JALIGW010000038.1, from coordinate 2,166,776 downwards.
CATACAGTCATTAGTGGGAGGAGATGAGTGATGGGAACGATGAGAAGATTAATAGTAATGCAGACTTAGTAAATAGTTTGACAGTGTTGAGGGAATTATTTGTTTAGCAGAGTGATGGCGTTCGGAAAAAAACTGTTCTTGTGTCTAGTTGTTCTGGTGTGCAGTGCTCTATACCATCGTTTTGAGGGTAGGAGTTGAAACAGTTTGTGTCCAGGATGTGAGATGTCTGTAAATATTTTCACAGCCCTCTTTTTGACTTGTGCAGTATACAGGTCCTCAATGGAAGGCAGGTTGGTAGCAATTATTTTTTCTGCAGTTCTGATTATCTTCTGAAGTCTGTGTTTGTCTTGTTTGGTTGCAGAACCAAACCAGACAGTTATAGAGGTGCAGATGACAGACTCAATAATTCCTCTGTAGAACTGTATCAGCAGCTCCTTGGGCAGTTTGAGCTTTCTGAGTTGGCGCAGAAAGAACATTCTTTATTGTGCTTTTTTGATGACGTTTTTGATGTTATGTGTCCATTTTAGATCTTGTGATATGGTAGAACCTAGAAATTTGAAGGTCTCTACTGTTGATACTGTGTTGTCTAGTATTGTAAGAGGTGGAAGTATGGGCGGGTTTCTCCTAAAGTCTACCACCATTTCTACGGTTTTGAGTGTATTCAGTTCCAGATTGTTCCGGTCGCACCACAAGATTAGTTGTTCAACCTCCCATCTGTATGCGGATTCATGATTGTTTCGAATGAGGCTGATCACTGTTGTGTCATCTGCGAACTTCAGTAGTTTAACAGATGGATTGGTGGAGATGCAGTCATTGGTATAGAGAGAGAAGTGGAGAGAGCACACAGCCTTGGGTAGCCCCTGTGCTAATTGTACAGATATCTGATGTGATTCTGCTTAGCTTCACCTGCTGCTTCCTGTTTGTTAGGAAGCTTATGATCCACTTACAAGTGTGTTCAGGTACCGCTAGCTGGTTCAGCTTAGTTAGAAGAGTGTCTGAAATGATGGTATTTAATGCTGAACTAAAGTCTACAAAGAGGACTCTTGCGTAGATCTTTGGAGATTCAAGATGTTGTAGGATGTAGTGCAGAGCCATATTAACAGCATCATCTGTTGATCTGTTTGCTCGGTATGCAAATTGCAGGGGGTCTAACAGTGGATCTGTGATGGTTTTCAAGTGGGACAGTACTAGCCTTTCAAAGTTTTTCATAACTACAGATGTTAGAGCAGTTCAGTTCCTTGATGGTGGGCTTCTTCGGCACTGGGATGATAGTAGAGTGTTTGAAGCAAGAAGGAACATAGCACATCTCTAGCGATTTATTGAAGTTTCGGGTGAAGATGGAGGCCAATTGGTCAGCACAGACTTTTAAGCAAGAAGGAATTATCTTGTCTGGCCCAGGAGCTTTTCCTGGCTTTTGTCTGTGAAATAGGTCTTGCACTTCCTTTTCTGTGATCACTAGGGGTTGTGAACCCAATGGTATGGGGTCAGTTGTAGGAGGCTTGGCTGTTGTTGTTGTGTCTGAGATGGGGGTTGTGGAGATAAGTGGCTGTAGTTTCCTTTCAAACCTGCAGTAAAACATGTTCAGGTCATCTGCCAGTTGTTGATTTCCTTCAGCCTGGGAAGGTGGTTTGCCGTAACCGGTGATATTTTTAAGAGTTCTCCACATGTTTGCTGGTTCATTTGTTGAGAACTGATTCTTTAGCTTTTCAGAGTAGTTTCTTTTTGCTGCTCTGATCTCCCTTGTTAATACATTTCTGGCCTGATTGTACAGCCTTTTCTATAGGCTTCCTCTTTGGAATGACTTGGCTGCTTAAGTTTAGCTGTGAACCAAGGTTTGTTGTTGCTGTATATTCGCAAGTTCCTGGTCGGTACACATAGGTCTTCACAGAAGCTGACATATGATGTTACAGTATCTGTGAGTTCATCCAGGTCTGCAGAGGTATCTTCAAAAATATTCCAATCAGTGCAGTCAAAGCATGCCTGTAGCTTTAACTTTGCCTCTTCAGTCCAAGTCTTCACTGATTTAATTGTTGGTTTTGTGGTTTTGAGTCTTAGCCTGTAAGCAGGTACAAGGTGAATCATGCAATGATCAGAGTGTCCCACAGCTGCTCGTGGTAAAGACCGATAAGCATCTTTTAGTGTTGTGTAGCAATGGTCTAAAGCAGTGATGGCGAACCTATGGCACGCATGCCACAGGTTGCATGCAGAGCCATATCTGAGGGCACGTGAGGCGTTGCCCTATGTCAGCTCCAGCGCGCCGTTTTCGCTCTCCCCAGGCTTCAGGAGGCTTTCCTGAACCCTGGGGATGGTGAAAAATGGCCCAACGGCTTCAGTGAGGCCTGTGCGCATGCATGGGGGGGGGGCAGCACGGGGGTTATGCGCATGCACGGGAGAGGGAATTGCATTATGGGTGTGGGCACACACACACACGCTATCGCAATGTAAAAGTCCTCAGTTCCCTGCCTTTCTCACCTGTGGTCTCAGGCATTGTTGTGATTATGTATTTTTCTCTCTGGATCTTTTCCGGTTTCTTCCTACTTTCTGACCAGAAATGTTCCAGTGTAGCAGCTGGGAGGAAACAGATTACAATAAGTTCTTGATATGCGTTATCTCTCATGCATGTAGATAGAAGTATATTTGTTTAACTCCAAGGGATTTGTTTTTAAACATTGCTCCCTGTCCTGGGATAGGTTAACAAAAATACTGATTTGATTTTTTTATATTGTTCTTTCAGAATATGAGGAAAGTGGACTGTTGGAGACAGATGATGTAAGTGTGATCTATTTATTTAGTAATGCTTCTTTGGAGTTCAACAGAATGTTCTTTAAAGTGACATTAAGGTTAAATAGAAATAACGTAATATGATATTTCAGCAGTACCATTTGACAGCAGTAGACACTGAACTTGAATCATTGTTTTTTAAAATCTTCAACAGGCAACATTAGACACAAGAAAAATAGTGGAAGCTGCCAAGACTAAAACTGATGTTGGAGGTGGAGAAGAAGCTATTCTACAAACTAGGACTTATGACCTTTATATTACATATGACAAATACTACCAAACACCCAGGCTTTGGTTATTTGGCTATGATGAGGTAATTTTCCTCCTTATTTGGAAATGTAGATATCCAGCAATGAAACAAATTCAGAATTGGTTACAGATAGTCCACAACTTACAACCAACCTGAAAAATGGCACTTATGACCTGAATTTGAAGTTCCAACAGTCAGGCCTCCTTTGTGATCACATGACCAAACTTTGGGCATTCAGCAACACAACTGCATTTATGGTCATTGGCAGTGTCCTGTGGACCATGTGACCAGCACTTCTGGTTTTTGGCATAAACCGCACCCATAGTGAACCACTATGATTTACTTATTGACCTTGGCATTTCCTTAACCATGGCATTATCTTAATGACAGACACACAAAAAAGTAAAACCCATATGGCCATGTGACTGACTCATTTTACAACTTACAACATACGACTGTAATGAATAGGCTCCATTATCGTGGTATGTGGAGGACTACCTGTATACTAATAGCCCTTGAGTAAAAGACCAAGGATTATCAATATCCAAACATGAGGAAATAGTATTCCTTTCTCCCTGATTCTTATTACATGGAAATGAAACTATTTTTCTCCTTTTTTCAGAATAGCCTCTATGAAACAGTCTTATGCATATGTTCCCCAGCATATTACTTCAGATACATTACTGGAATAATAACTATGCTCAGTTATACATTCATCTATATGGTAATGGAAACTGCAGTTGTAATAAGCACTCTGTTCCCATATAGCTCATTCATATATTAGGGAGAGGTTGGGAAAGTTGATATGCAAAAACTTGTGTATCTTCTGCTGCAATGGATGAAGCAGAGACTTGAATATCTTGACCTGGTGGGCTCGTAGAAGTACATATTTCAGCGAAGATGCTGTTAGCCTGTTATATCACAAGATTTTTTGTTTCTTACATTACCACTTAGGCCCCTTTTATATTGATTCTGCAGATAGCGCATAACATTTCACAAACCAAGAGCGTTGATTTTTGAAATGCCTTAAAATTTTCAGCTTGAAAAGATCCCGAATCACTAAACAGCTTTCAAAAAGCTAGTAATGAGCTCTATTTACAGAGATGCATCACTCCCCTTCTTGTTGTCATGAACTTGAAATGCCCCATTCCCTTTCTGAGCCATGGTTTCCATGAGGTAACTTGGCAGTTTCCAAAACTGAATCCATCAAACCAAGAAGTAAATGAAGGTGAGACATGTGTAGTCCAGCTCCAGAAGAGGTTTGTTTCATTCTATATTGCTTCCAATTTGGAGTTTTTAGATCTAGGGATTATCACATCAAACCTGGAATGGCAGCATGGAACATTCCAGAGTTCTCTGGAACGGTCTGTTCCTGAATCGGCAACATTTGCACATCCCTAATTTTTATTTAAAAAGCAAACTTTATTTTTTTAATAAAAAATCTATGCTTAGAAAAGTATGCAAAACATTGCAAACTGCTGTTGCATGTTTGTAGATGGAGTGTTTCAAGCTTTGGGGAATGTTTTGGACCTGAAGCAGCTTTGTTTGAATGCAAACCACTTTCCAATTGAAAACACTTCTACAAGGTCAGGAAAAAAAACCATGTTATGACCTGTTATATTTGCTATAGTTTGAATTGAAACATTTTACACACCTCTAAAAGTAACCAAAATGCTGCATCAAGAAAATCTAAATTTTTCAACAATCATAAATCATGAAACAAATACAGTTTACGTAATTGTTTTGAATCACGGGAAAGGGCAAAATGTACATGAGAAAATTAAATAGGTTTCTACAGATTCTATGTTCTTCATTCTCCTTTCTGTGCCGAGCTTGAAATTTTAGCAGACAGTATTTCCATTCTTATAAACGGTTATTCAGTTTTACTAGTTTTATGTTTCTGTGTATATTTAAAGAGGAATCTTTCTTTTTAGCAACGGCAGCCTTTAAATGTAGACAGTATGTATGAAGATATTAGTCAAGATCATGTCAAAAAGACCGTGACAATTGAAAATCACCCCCATCTTCCTCCACCTCCAATGTGTTCAGTTCATCCATGCAGGTATTTTTTTTTCAATCCTTGCTTTTAAGAAATAGCTAACATAAACAAAGATATACTCATTTTCTAGGTTGGTACCTTTTCTCTGTTTGATTATCTTTTAGCAACAGAAGCTGTTTGTCAACTTTATAGATAGTCCTCACATAATTATCAGTCGCTTAACAACTGTTCAAAGTTAAAACACCTCCACACACACACACACACACACCCCAAAAAAATTACTTAGCACCTGTCCTCAAAGTTATGACTGCTGCACATACTCACACTCTATGGTCACATAATCACATTTCAGGTGCCTGTCAACCAGCCTACAATTATTGGCGTTTGCAATATTCCATAGCTTTGTGTTATTTTTTAGCTGGTTTCCAGAAAAAAATGTCCATTCAGGGCAATGGATTTACTTAAAGACCATATGATTTGCTTACTCACCATGTGATTCACTTGACTGCAGTGACTCGCTTTGTGACTTGTAAAAATGGTTGTAAACTTGACTTAGGTTAAGTAGTGACCCGCTTAATGACCACAACAATTTAAGATGGAAAGTCTGGACTCTTATTGTGATGGAAATAACTTTATGCAAACAGCTTGTTTTGAACCTGAGATCCTCCAGATTTTATATGACGGTTAACCATGCTAAATAGCTGTAAGTTCTCTACTTGTTATATACGATCAGTGCATAGAGATTGCATCAGTGCATTCTCAAGAGGAGAAAGGAATGAAAAATGGCTTGTGTCTGCGTAAAATTGCAACCTAAGTATTTCAACATTGGTCCAATTTTGGTATTTATATTTTTAAAATAAGGAAGACAAGAGGAAGAAAGTTTTCTTGCTTTTTCATTTTAGAAACAAACCAAAAGCACAGTAGAATTCATTAAAAACAAGCAATACATTCGGAAATGCAGAATGGTGTTATTGCACTTCTAATTTGGAATTTGTCTCAGCACCTTTGCCATTTAGAACTAAATGCTAGATAAATATGCTTTATTCTGATTTCCCATGGCTTTTTTTTTTTTTGCAGTCTAAGAGATCTGTATTGATATATTTTTTAAGGATTGACCTATAGGCAACTATTGCCCAAGATTTCATAAAAATAGAAGCAAAGGTCATGTGAAAATATCGTAGACGTGTTGCACTCAATATAGCAAAAAAGAAGCTGAGGGAAATTAGCAGTAACACCAGAGAGAAAGTTTAAAAAGCTTGCTCAGTATTGCCTTGGTCTACATTTTGTACAAGTCCTTTGCTCCTTTTGCTTCAGAATATTAATCTAAAAAGTGTGGCAATCGTTTCCGCAGAATGCTTCCTGTCAATTCTTTTTGGATCATCAATGAAGTGGTGCAGTCTGCAGGATTTGAAATCAAAGCTTGTATTTTGACATTCCAGCAGTTTGGATCCTTGCTATATAATTCCTTTAGATTTTTTTTTCATTAATTCAGGAAAACCCCTAGGTTCATTGAAGTGCAGAGTAGAGTTGTGTAACTTTTCAGCTTCACTGTTGTCATTAATACTATTGATTGCAGCATGTCAATCTGGCTATATTAGTTTTGTTGTTTCTGTTTAGCTGACCTCCGTTTCCTGTTTGAAGAAATACATGACAGGGTTTTCTGAGAAACAGTTTGAGGAAACATTTTTTGAAAAGACGATTGCTTTGTTCAGCCTTATAGTCTAAAAAATATAGTAGGGAAAGTAAAAGGGCAGAGAGGGGAGCAAGTCGGACACCAAATCTTGAAATTAAAAACTAATTCTTAAATAATAACTCATCTCCATTATGCAATGCTGAAGATGTTGGTTTATTCGTGTCAGAAGTATCACAATTAAAATAAGGCATAGTATATTGTTTTAACAGAGCTGGTGAAATGGTTTGATCCCCTATTCATCTCCTTCTATGGCAATCTGATGAAGGTTTGCTGCAATTGGTAATGAAAAGAGCAACTTGATGAAATTGGTATAACTGAAATAATGGCTTTTTAAAAATTAGGTGAATGGAACATCTTTTCACTTTCACTTTCTCAGGCATGCAGAAGTGATGAAGAAAATAATTGAGACTGTGGCCGAAGGTGGGGGTGAACTTGGTGTTCATATGTATCCTTTTTATAATCAAACTTTTTTTCCATCAAAGATAATAATTTAAAGAGCTCAGTAACAATTTATTTTTTATTTAGACAGATAAATTTCTAACTTTTCTGTTTCTATTTATCTACTGCTGTCTTTTATTTTTATTTATTTCTATCCCACCTTTATTTTTTTTACAAATAACTCAAGGTGACAAACATATTCAACACATCTTCCTCCTCCTGTTTTCCGCACAACAACTCTATGAGGCAGCGGTGGGTTGCTCCCGGTTCGGACCAGTTCTTAGAACCGGTAGCAGCGGCGGCGGGAGGCTCCACCCACCCGCCTGGGACGCTTCTACCCATGCGCAGAAGCTCACGCGCATGCATAAACCGGTAGCAAACTAATTCACAACCCACAACTGCTGTGGGGTGAGTTGGGCTGGATGTGAGTGATTGGCCCAAGGTCACCCAGCCAGCTTTCATGGCTAAGGCGGGATTTGAACTCTTCTCAACAACTACCTTTTTCAAGTTTTAGATGCATTGTTTCACTCAAAAGGCTGGAAGTAAATGAAGGTGGAGGTAACTTTAGAAGAAATGGATTTGTTTTTCACATACTTTTAGTTATATGATGGGAAAAAACACTATCTGTTGACAAGAACATTAATGCATGCTTTTTTTGTAAAGTAGCATTAGCAAAAACAATGGACTCAAAAGAACATTTGTGATGATCAGCAAATTCCTCCTGTCTTCAGCAGTAGCAATGACTGTAACAAAAACTAATTGTTAAGTAGGGTTATCTGCAGACTAAGAAGTGCTACATAGTGTATTAGTCATTAAACCATTATATCAGACTGAATTCTAGGAAAGATCCAGATAAGGAGAGATAAACTGGTGTTTGATTTTGGAAGAAGGAAAGTGTATTTTTAACATTATGCTCTTGCAAAGGAGAGAATGTGAAACTAGTACTATACTAGGTTTATTTTCCTTAACTAAATTTCAGGTACCTTCTGATTTTTTTGAAATTTGTACAAGCCGTCATTCCAACAATAGAATATGATTACACAAGACACTTTACAATGTAATTACTGGAAATAAAGTTTATGGTAAATATTGGTTCTAATTTTTAAAAAGAATAACCCAACGTGACTGACTTGTTGATCCACCATTGTGTGCAACTTCTGTAATGTGTCACTCTCATCAAAATAAAATTCCTCTATCAGCCTTACTTTTTAATAAAGATCTTTATGTGTAAAAAACAATAAATCACTTTTTTCATTCCTGTGCTCTGGCTATAGAATTGTGCCTTTCTTTTACATAATGCAAAGAATAATAAAAACATAATTATATACTGTAAGCCGTAATATATTTCTGTAAAATATTATATAATTAAAATAATTAAAGTAATTAAAGCTGATAATTTAAAAATATTTAGGTTTATAATCGAGCAGTTTTAGTCTATGCACACTTTTATACAATTTATACAGAGTCCCAGTATCCTCAGGGAGATGGGTGGTTCAAAAATCTGAAAAATAAATTAAAAATAACGAATATTTTAATTTCTTTTTTCTACTTTATACAGTTAAAGTAGAAGAATTTTGAAAATATTAACCTAATATTAGTACATATTTTGTTGAAAAATGGGGAAGGAAGGAATTAAACTGGGATCATTGGAAAAACTTCCAATTGTTTTAATGAGAGTAGCAGCAAATGATTCCTTTTCCCATTCTCCATTTCCTGCTAAATGCATTAATTAAGAATATATAGGGACTGTGTTCAATTTTGGTTTTTACATCAAAAGTTCTGATTTCAGGATTGCATTTAACTCCTTTTAGTGAATTTTTATGTTCTAGTATATTTAAAAGCAAAAATACTATTTGGAAATCTGAAGTCCATTAGGCAACGATATTTTAATCCAATGTGATGTAAAATTAATTGGATTAATTTAGTAAACAAAATTTTAATGAACTTTGAACTTTTTGCAAGCAGGGCCAAAGAGAGTACACTAGAATCTAACATTCTTATAGTTCTTATTAGCCTGCATGGATGGAACAATGGAAGTCTAAATACATAGGATCCAGTAGTAGATTTGGTAGATGAATGAAAGTATTTTTAAAGAACAGTACAAACTTAGAAATCAATCATTTCTTTATAAAAACAATCTCTATTGTAACAAGGCCAACAGGCTAAAACTGCAGTTCCAATGTACTGGAATTTTGTTTTTAATCCCCCCCCCCCCCCAGTTAACAACTATAAGTAGAAATAAATCTGGAAATAAATAAATCTGGAAATTGCATAACTATATCAGACAATGAAATATGATGTAGACAAAGACAAATTCTTACTCTACCTTCCTAACTACCCAGGATTTAAAATTTTTTAAGGATAAATGTGTTTTAAACAGATGAATATAATATATATATTTTAAAATAATTGGAATAAAATTCTGAAATGCAATTGATCACATTGTTCTCGAACATATGCAATATTCAAATATTCACCCATTTAAATTTCTTTGAAAATAACTGCTCAGGTTCTTCAAAAAATTACTGGATAATCAGACAGTTAATAGGTATAGTTGATAACGTATGGAAATTACAATTTCTGTGATTTCTAATCAGTTGCATTTCAGGGAAACATAAAATAGCTATAGATAAACATCTGAAGCAAATATATTCAAATTAAGCTCTACCTCCTTTTTCTGCCCTGGAAACCTTTCTCCTAAAATTGCTATGTACTATAAAGTTAGGAAATGAGATCATGAAAAGGAATACTGGGAAGGATTCCAGGAAATTATTTCTACAGCCTCGCTTTGCTGCTGGAAGGAAAAGAGGCAGTTGTTCTCAATCCAACAACCACTTTACTTAGATAGAATATCTATACATAATGTATGTAAAACATGTACCATTATATATATATATATATATATATATATATATATATATATATATATATATATATATATATATATATATATATCAAGATATATAATCTATATATCTTGCTGTCGGATGATGAAAAATTGTTCCTCTTGTCACATTCATAAATGAAGTGTATAGAACAGAAGGATACATATATATTTACAGATTTATATCATTATTGTTAGAAAGGCCTTGACACAAATGGTAGAAATTATTGGGTTGGGTTTAAATATCTACTTCTGCAAAAAAGGGAAGAGGATTTCAAATAGTTTAATCCTTCCTCAAATATCTTAAGGTCCAATGGAATGAGTCTACAATTCCTAATTTACTGAGATACTTCAAGTAAATCTAACAGTTGCTGTTTAAACCACTGAGTAATATTTAAATTGATTCCCTCACCCGCCCACAAAAGTTAATGCAATTATTTTTAATTTCTTTCTTTTGAAAATATCACTGGTAGACATGAAGCTTGAGATGTTATGATACGGACGTGAACAGATCAACACAACTGAAGCCTTGGAGATATTTCAGTTGCAGTAGACTTCTATCATAATAGAAGTCTATACTTCTATGATAATAAAACATTACACGGTAAATAAGAGTGAATTACAAATAGGTTCCAATCTCTTGGCTAACAAGGCTCCTGCTTAAATCCTTGAGTAAGGTGAATATTAAAAAGTTGGGGTCCTGTTTAATTGCTTTTGAAAAAAATCATTAATTACTCTTCCTAACACAAAAGAACAATCTCAAAAATGTGTAAATTATTTTAAAATTGGAAGTAAGCTTGGGATACAGATTTAATTAAACAAATCAAGATATGAACTTTGAAAATAAGGTGGATTCCTATCCTATAGAAGAGATGCACTGAAGATGGTACATTGCTGGCATTTAACTCTAGCACAAACAGCTCATAATTCATGTTGGAGCAATTATAATCAGAAATGAGGACCCAGATTGTTGGGGGCAATATAAATATATATTTCTTAATGGTGTAAACCGCTTAGAGCAGGGGTCCTCAAACTACGGCCCGTGGGACACATACGGCCCTCCGAAGCCATTAATCTGGCCCGCGCAGGACCACAAGGCTGCCCCACCTACCCACCCCTACCTGCCTTTTGAAGGCTGAGGAGGCCAAAAACAGGATGCGTGGAGGCCCGGGAGGCCAAAAATGGGCTTGTTTTGTGGCGGCAGAGTGGTACTGGAGGCCGAGGAGGCCAAAAATGGGCCCGGCCTCCAGAGAGGGGGAGAGGGAGGGAAGGAGGGAGAGAGAGAGAGAGAGAAACACACACACACAGAGACAGATAGACAGACAGACAGAAGTCCCTCACACACACACCCTGGGCAACCACAACCCTTCACTAACCTGCTTTCCACCCCCAGGAACCTAACAAATTAAAGTGTGTATTTGTGTATATTGTTTAATGGACTGCTAAATTGTCCATGCCCACCCAGTCACATGACCACCTAGCCATGCCCATCCAGCCGGTCTGGCCCCCCAACAATCTGAGGGACTGTGAATTGGCCCCCTGTTTAAAAAGCTTGAGGACCCCTGGCTTAGAGAGTGCTTGCACTATGAGGCGGTATATAAGTCTCACTAATAAATAAATAAATAAAAATATTTTCCCCTGTATTGTGGACTTAAGAAAAGATTGCATCTTAGTGGAACACAATATTCAAGTAAGTTAAAATAATAACTGAAAAAAGAATGTTTCAGATTTTGGATTATCACATATGTTTAACTCAAAAAGCAAAGCAGTTTGTAGTATTTTTACCGCTGTTTGCTAAACTAATAAAAGTTCAAAACATTTATTAGATAATCTTTCATTGAAGAATTGGCATGCTACAGTATGATCAATTGCTTCTGGAAAAAGTTACTGATAAAATTAGGCTACTGATGCATAAGGGATGAATCACAATTGTTTTGGTTCTGGAAAGATAAATTCAGCAATATATGTAATCCATGACTGAATGTTGCAATTATATTGTTCTACGCCAGCGGTTCTCAACCTGGGGGTCGCGACCCCTTTGGGGGTCGAACGACCCTTTCATAGGGGTCGGGAGACTTCGCCCGGACGCCACCATTTGGGTTCTTTTACCCTCTGCGCATGTGCAGAACGCTTTGCGCATGTGCAGAGGGTAAAAGAACCCAAATGGCAGCGGGACGGGAGTTGCGGTGTCGGGCGCGGCGGCAGAGTGGATCGCAGTGGGGGCGTGGGGGTGGGGCATGGGTCGCGGCATTAGGAAGGTTGAGAACCACTGTTCTACGCTGTTATCTTGCCTTGTTTCTTTCTTGCCTTATACACTATTAAGATGAATAAAAATAAAAAGTATACAGATATTAGCATTGTGAGCATAATAATGCAATGGCCAAAACTAGTTGCATATGTGAATCTTCTGGATAATAATCAGTTCCAGTTGTAATCAATATAGTGCTCTCAAGAAATGTTGAACTACATCCCTCATCATCCTAGACAGCAATGCCATAGTGGTAGGAATGAGAGAAGTTGTAGGTTAACTTCTCTAAAGAGTATCAAATGAAGGACAGCTAATATTTTCTCATATGTTGGGATTTAGTACTTTTATTCCAGTAGTGTAAAAGATTATGGAAAACATGGGGAAATGAGATTGTGCCCTGGGTGAAAACAACAACAACAACCTCTCTGATTTCCATTATTTCTTCTTTGTTCAGTAAATATGCTGTTATAACAGCACAAATTAACATATCTTCTATTTTCAAAAACTATCAAAAATCTTGCCAATTACAATTACCTCCAATTTCTAGGAGGTCCAGTCTTTTGATAATATTTGTGCATGGAAATTATAGAAGTGATTGGTTTTTGTACAGATTATTTGAGCCAATTTATTGTGTTGGCTTTCTCTGTTTATATACTCCCCAAAGATCTGGATTATTTGCTACTGGTAAACATTAACTTTTCTGTTTGTTAAAATGGGGGTGGAGGAGAGAAAATAAAAGTTAAAATTTTCTTTGCATAGAACAGTGATGTGCCCAAGGACATGGCTTGAACTGGTTTCTAAACACCTTAGGAAACATCACATAATTGTCCTTTTCTATGAGGAGGTTCATTATTCAGTGAAGTAAACTTGATGATTACATTAATAGAATATATATTCATATATCCAGAGACACATACCATAGGTAACCAAAGTTAGAGAAGCCATAATTTTCAACTCTGGTGATAAATGAATGGTTAAAACATTGAATTACCTTGCAGTTATAAATAAGTCACAGATTAGTTAGTAATTTAATTAAATTTATCAAATTTAAAGACTACCCATCTCACAGAGCAACTCTGGACAGGTTACAATTAAAAAACAAAAACCATATGAAAACTATATTTCAGTTAAAGGAGGGAGCTAAAACATGGTAGGAATAATTAAAATTAGGATTATGTTTTAAAAAATGGGGTGAGGGCCTTCAAAGCACCCAATCTCAAGATTGCTTGCTCCTCTGCGAGTCCTGTGCATTGGCAAAACTAGGTCTTCAAAGGCCAGGACAGTGGAAGGTCACTCCGGGGGGGGGGGGGAGAGATATCCTAAAAGGGCAGGATTGTTGGCAGAGAAGGCTCTTTATGTGGACTCCACCAGTTGAAATTCTTTAATTGATAGAGTCTATAACAGTGATGGCGAACCTATGGCACGGGTGCCACAGGTGGCACGCGGAGCCATATCTGCCGGTACGCGAGCCGTTGCCCTAGCTCAGCTCCAGCATGCATGTGCGTGCACACTAGCTGATTTTTGGCTTGCGCGGAGGCTCTGGGAGGGCGATTTTGGCCTCCGGAGGGCCTCCGGGGTGGCGGGGGAAGTGTTTTCGCCCTCCCCAAGCTCTAAGAAAGTCTCTGGAGCCTGGGGAGGGCAAAAAATGGGCCTACTGGGCCCACTGGAAGTCGGAAAATGGGGGAGTGGGGGGGTCACGCACACATGCCCAGGGGGGTGAGGCAAGTGGGGGGCTTTGAATTATGGGTGTGGGCACGCACACATGTGCGATAGCGTGTGCACGCACTATTTCGGCACCTGAGGAAAAAAAGGTTCGCCATCACTGGTCTATAACATATGTTCTCTGTCTCATCAGGTGGGGGCAGGTTGATGTAATGGGAGGGAAGATGGTTCCATAGGTAACCTGCCTCCATGGCATGTAGGGTTTAAAGGTCAAAACCAACAATTATATGAAGATGTGTTGTCTCTGAATTCACCAGGTTGACTGACAGATGACTCTAAGTCAGGGATGGCCAAACTATGGTTCTTTGAGGACCTGTGGACTTCAATTCCCAGAATTCCTGAGCTAGCCATGCATGCATGGCTAGCTCAGGAATTCTGGGAGTTGAAGTCCACAGGTCCTCAAAGAACCATAGTTTGGCCACCCCTGCTCTAAGTTCTTCCTTAAACCAGTTTCACAAAGCTGTACATGCTACTTTTACAAAATAAAGGCAGAATATTAATGAGGAGGAGGAGAAGAAGGGTGAGATAAAAAATATAATTGGTGCAATAAAATGTATTTTAGACTTTAGGCTTCTGGGGACATCACCTCCCATCTCCAAATTAGCAGAAATTGCCAGATCTTTCCTTTATTGGGTCCTCACATTCCTGAATGATGTGCTGTCCTGGTCTTTTAAGTTTTCAGGTATTCATCCTCACAAGCTGTATGTAGCCTTTGCCTTTGTCCCTGCTCCTAATCTTTTTCTGTCCACATGGGGAACAGTCCAAACAGGTCACCTGCTTTTCCCTAACATTGTTCAGCCTGTCTGAGCAGAGGAGTCAAGACACCAAACAAATTCAGAAGTTGCTTATCTTGGTTGTGGGAGGAGGAAAAGAGCACAGCGTCACTGAAGCCACTGTCCCTTGCAACACCAGCCACATAATACATTTCTGTGGGGAAGTGGCAAGTTGCTGCAGGCAGAACTGACTTCCGCGTGTCTTTCAGCACATTAGCATCAATGGGAAGATACAGTGTGAGCCCTGTACCCAAATGTCTTCTCCTGGTGTTCCTGGGTTGGTCAGGGCTGAAGTATTACCAGGTGAATGCAGCTCAGCTCAGGGAGCACCGTATAGCTGCTCAGCTGGAAGACTGGGATTACAACCTCCAACCTGAGGAGCTA
This sequence comes from Diadophis punctatus similis, assembly GCA_023053685.1. NCBI lineage: Eukaryota > Metazoa > Chordata > Lepidosauria > Squamata > Dipsadidae > Diadophis > Diadophis punctatus. The sequence continues at coordinate 2,151,604 of JALIGW010000038.1, read as the reverse complement.
GCCAGGTAACAATAAATAGGGGGCAGGATAAGGAATGTAATGGGGGAAATATTCAGAAGATTTGTTTAGTGAGCAATGTAGTGTGAAGCTTAAGGAACCCAACTTGTGTGGTTGGAAAGCCAAGTTTAGTCCACTGTGATGCTTATTTAGTAATCTATAATTAAGCAAATAAAGTGTTTTATGAATGCAACCAGTAAATAAAGAAGAGGTAACCGATTAGATGGTTTTGGTTTCAAGAGAGAGTATGCTATGACTTTCACATTGCTTTGACTGAGAGGCATTGCTTAGCATTTTCCTTCATAATTCATATTTTCCAGTTTGAAACAATTGTTGTATTAAGCAGAGCATTCAAGCTTGCAGTCCTAATGCTTACTTTCAACTGGAATTGTTAAAATGTAGCTAGGCTTGGCTATTCCTTGTTTTTACAGTGACAATTCAGTTCTATGATTTCCAGTCTATGTTTTTATTATCTCTGTGCACCACTTTGTATATATGTAATTCAACAACTGTAGAAGGGAAGCATTTTAAACAGGGGTGGGTTCCAAGTTACCTCGTTGCCAGTTCGCTCCTCCCACGCTGCGTGGGCGCATTGCTTGCTTCACGTGCGCATGCACAGTAACCAAAAATCCCCCCCCCCCAAAAAAAAACAAAGCTGAAAAAAAGATGGTGACCGCATGCACAGTGCTGGAACTTGGCTTCTGCACATGCTCAGAAGGGGAAAAAATTCAAAAGAAATTCAAAAGAAATTCAAAAAAAAGATGGACTGGCACCAACCGATCCGGTTCGGTGACATCATCGTGATGTCACCAGTGGGTCACTACCGGTTCGGGCAAACCGGTCCGAACCGGGAGGAACCCACCCCTGATTTTAAATGAACAATGATAAGCACAGCTCAGGAAAAGCTTTACCATTTGATTTAGGAGATACATTTTGGTTTGCTTTATCCTTCTTTCTATAACCATTGCCAAATGTTTTCATTTGCTTAACAGCCTCTCTAATCTTTGCCCTTTAATCTCTACACGCTTTGCAATAACTCTTTATCCAATACTCTCACCACTTATCTAGCCTACTATAGTCTTTTCACTGGCATTCTATCCTCTCAGCTTTGTTAATGTTATGCTGCATGTTAAATTTCAATATTCCAGTTCTTGTGTTAAAGTTCTGAATATATTGTTTTCATTCCTACTATTTTCACAGACCGCTCCATTCCATTTTTACTTGGTATTTATTCTGTCCTCTTTCTTTTCTCCTATATAGCTATATGTCTGACTGATCCAAAAATTATTGTGTACCTTGATACGATTTCCAGGTGTGATAGAGTCTCTTTACAATATTTTTGGTTTCCACAGCTGTAATAAATGAGTTTGCATCAATCAGTGGGTTGACTTCTATATATAGATGATTAATAGGACATTCCATCAGCTAGTTTCATTAAAGTATAAAGTGTTGCCACAATGCAAACTAGTGTTTAGAGGTAATGTGTAAGTGGATGGCATGATGTAGATTAATTTCAAGGTGTTGTTGAAAGTCCAGATATTTACATTTCCTTTCTCCCCAAGTATCCTCTTGTCGGTGAAAAACTCCATTACAGTATTTCTTGTTCATTCGCTGCATAGAGTCAAGGGCATTATAGAGACATTGATAATGTATGGGAATGTGCTTAACTTGCATAGTGAATTTTCAGCCAAAGAGTTGGAATATATAATTTTACTATAGGATTTTACCAAATTATTTTGTATGGTTTCAGATTATCAGAGTCAGATCTTGCATTTACAAAAATTGTCTATAGAGAATATGAAGTAGATTTCAAACAAGAAAAGCCAAGAGATGAGCTTTCAGGTAAAGGCAATATTTTCAGACTATATTCAATGTATAGTGTACCTATGATTATGAACCCAAATGAACTGCAATTGTAAACCATCCCAAATTTATCCAATTCTTAGAGGTATTGATTAAGGATAGGGTGACATCTGGAGATGTTGAAGGAGATCTCAATATATAGATTCTTGAAAACCACCATCCCCAAATAAGCAGAGAGAATATATGCTTAAAAGTCTTATTTTTCTGATTCTACTCTTAATCGGCAGGAAATAACCTCCGCTTGAGATAAATGCAAAAGACAATCTACAAATAAGAACACAAAAAAGAAAGATAAAAAGTGACCGTGTTCCACCTCTTCCTCACAAATATACTTCATTACATTTCAGATACGATATGACTTTGTTTTCATGAACTCTTTTTCTAAAGACAAATAATAAAGGCATTCATTTATTGTATTTTATGATGTGGGTAATCACAATTAGAGTCACACTCAGAAAAAGATGGAAACTTAATAATCGAAGTCCCAACCAAGGACCTATCAATTATTAAGATAACATCTAAGAATATAGGCAGTTCCAAGTAGGATTTTTTTATTTTTGTAAAATTTGAGTGTTCAAATCTGATAAATTCAAATTTCCAGATATCAAGGAAGTTCTTTAGATATTTCTCCAAGAGCTCCGATCACAATTGATATAACAATGGATTTCTTTTTCCAAAGAGTTCAATTTCAATCTGCAAGTCCTGATATTTTGTAATTTTTTTCCAGTTGTTTTCTCTCAATTCTAGCATCATCTGGAATAGAAAATACTTTCTTCTTTTCAATAACTGCTATATCAGGCACACTTAAAATCTTAATCTACTCATTTTCCAAATCCTTCTCAACTTGATTGTCCCAGTAGTTTTTACTACATTTAAATCCAAGCCTCTGGCAACATTTCCAATGGGTAATTCTGGCAATACTTCTATTCAGTTTGTGAAATGTTGCTGCAGCTACTGATCAAATGGTCAATTGTTTCATCCTTTGTACAACAAAGTTGACATTTACTGTTGTTTGTTACAAACTGATTTTTCACCTTCATGCAATTAGTAGTCAAAGCTGTTCTTGAGGCACTAAAGTGAAGCCTTCAGTTTCTTTAACACTCCTGATCTTAACCATTTTCTCAGCAATACAGCTGACAAAGCTGAAATAGATGGACAGACCGACAAAGTTTGAAGTATCATTCTATGTTCATAAACCAATAATGTTGGATGGGAACCCTATCCTGCTTGTGGGTGGTACAGAGGCTGCAACATTGGGTTTAGCTGGGATTTCAAAAGCTTATTATGATCTAGTACAGGAGTATCAAACTCAATTTCATTGAGGGCCGCATCAATGTGACTACATTTAAGAAAACTTTCTGGCATAATGTACATTTCTCCAATTCTTTGCTATTTCTATGGGTCAGGCACACATGCACAGAAATACACAGCAAACAGTGTATATCATCTGTGCTGTTTGCTGTTTGGCAAATTGCTTGGAGGCAGAGGCCTTTTTCCCTTGTTTTCCTCCCCCAAAACTGAGGTGCGTCTTATATTCCTGTGCGTCTTATACTCCGAAAAATACAGTAATTAATTTTCTAGGAAGGCTTCTGTCTTCACTTTCTGTTCCTTTCTTGCAGTTTACGTTCAAGCCAGAAGAAAAAGAAAACAAATATTCTTTCAAAGTATCATTTTTATATTTAATTATTCTCTTTAAAATCATTTATTAATGTGCTTTGAGCAGGGCTCCTAGGGCCAACACTACGTGGCGAAGTGGGAGACGTCCTCATAATTTATTTCAAGAATTTTGCTACTCATCCTGTGAGCATTCACCCCCAGAGTGCTGTATACAACAAATGGTCAGAAGGTAAACCCTGCCATAATATTGTCTGAATATCCTGGTCATTTTTATGTTTAGTAGATTTTAAAAATGGAGCTAAATTCTAAGTAAACATGGGTAGGATTGTGCCTGTGGTCAAGAGCTGGCTAGGACAGAAGCAGAGACCTAAATGTTTCTGAGGACATTATTAAATAAGAGAAAGAGCCATAGAATTTGACTGCTTTATAGATGGTTTGAAGCCTCAACTACAATTGAGCCCTAAATTTCTGTTGCTAAGTGAGAGTGTCATTAAGTGAATTTTGTCCCATTTTACAATCTTTCTTGCCGAAGTTGTTACGTGAATGACTGCAGCTGTTAAGTTAGTGATAAGGTTGTTAAGTGAATTTGGCTTCCCCATTTCTTTGTCAGAAGGTTGCAAAAGGTGATCACATGATCTTGGGACATGCAACTGTCATGAATATCAACCAGTTGCCAAGCATTCAAAATTTGATTATGTGACCATAGGGATGCTGCAACGGTCGCAAGTGCGAAAAACATTCATCAGTCACTTTTTTCAGTGACATGGTAACTTCGAACGGTCACTAAATGAGCTGTTATAAGTCAAGGACTATCTGTGAATAGTTTTCTTCATTATTCAGGGGTTTGTTAATACTTGCAAAAAATGCAGCTTAGCACAGCTATATCCTTGAATTTTTGGTGGTGAGGGGGGGTTGTGAGCCTTTTAGCATCAGTCTAGGTCAGGGCGTCAAACTCGCGGCCTGCTGGCCAGATGCATCACGCACTAGCCACACTCATGCCCGGTTTAAGGGGGAAGGGGGGGAAGTCGCAGTACGTCTTGTGACACCGCCGTGACGATGTGAGTTTGAAGCCCCTGGTCTAGATCAGTGATGGCGAATCTTTTTTCCTCGGGTGCCGAAAGTACGTGCACACGTGCTATCGCGCATGCGCGAATGCCCACACCCATAATTCAATCCCTGGGGAGGGCGAAAATGGCCTCCCCCACCACCCTGGAGGCCCTCTGGAGGCCAGAAACGGCCCATTTCCCAACTTCTGGTGGGCCTAGTAGGCCCATTTTTCATCCTCCCCAGGCTCCAGAGGCTTCCCTGGAGCTTGGGGAGGGTGAAAATTCCCTCCTCCGCCCACCGGAGGCCCTCCAGAAGCTGAAAACACCCTCCCAGAGCCTCTGCGCAAGCCGAAAATCAGATGGCTGGAGTGCACATGCACGCTGGAGCTGAGCTAGGGCAACGGCTCGCGTGCCGGCAGATATGGCTCCGCGTGCCACAGGTGGCACGCGTGCCATAGATTCGCCATCACTGGTCTAGATTTATTATTTATTTATTTATTATGGTGTTCTTATATGCCGCCCAACTCCCGAAGGACTCAGGGCGGCGTACAACAGAAAAAAATACAAGACACCAGTTCATAAAAATCACATTAAAAAGAGATATAAAAATTAAAAACACAATATTTAAAAAAACATCCAATGCCCATTCAGCAACCATACATACTTGGGGTGAGCTCGAATGGATTAAGCTCTACCACCAGCCTGCAGGAAAAGCCATGTCTTGACAGCTTTTCGGAAGGCCAGCAGAGTGGGGATAATTCGGGTCTCTGGGGGAAGTTGGTTCCAGAGCACGGGGCCTGCCACAGAGAAGGCTCTCCCCCTAGGGCCCGCCAGGCGGCATTGCTTGGCCGACGGGACCTGGAGGAGGCCAACTCTGTGTGCCCTAACCGGTCGAAGGGAAGTGTGAGGCAGAATGCGGTCCCGGAGATAACCTGGTCCTAAGCCATGAAGGGCTTTAAAGATGGTGATCAACACCTTGAATTGGACCCGGAGACCGATGGGCAACCAATGCAGCTGGCGGAGTATAGGTGTCACGTGGGTGTACCTTGGCACACCCACCACAGCATGCGCAGCCGCATTTTGCACCAGCTGGAGTCTCCGGATACTCTTCAAGGGTAGCCCCATGTAGAGCGCGTTGCAGTAGTCCAAGCGCGAGGTGACAAGGGCATGAGTGACCGTGAGTAGAGCCTCCTTCTCCAAGTATGGCTGCAACTGGTGCACGAGGTGAACCTGTGCAAAGGCCCCCCTAGCCACAGCAGAAAGATGGTGATCCAATTTTAGCTGTGGATCTAGGAGGACCCCCAAGTTGCTGGCCTGGTCCGAAGGGGTCAGTTTAGCTCCCTCGAACACCAAGGAGGGACAGTTGCTATAGTCCTTAGGAGGCAGTATCCAAAGCCACTCAGTCTTGAATAGATGAAGCTATTACAGCAAAATTGGGTATTCCAGTTCCCACTTATGGTAGGAAAAGCAACTCTTGAGTTTCCCAGACCCAGATCATTTCTTTTGATCCTCTTGCAACTCTGTTGGCTCTCCGTCAAGTTGTCTAATGGTATTTAAGAATGATCTTTGGAACCTGGGGTTAAGAGATGCTGCAACTGTGGGCTGCTGTGTCTTATCTGACCATTCCCTAGGCAGCATCTCTTTGCCCAATCCATAAGGTCACTTCCACTTTCAGTCAGTTTTGCCTCATTTAAAAAACTTCAGGTTTGTTCCGCCATCTCACACACACAAAATCAAACAAAAATATTCAACATGTACTGTAAACATGGAAGGGGATGCCAACAACCTATTTTGTTTTTATCTAAAGTGATTCAGGGCACCAAGGAATTATATTTTTGCCGTCTCGTTGATCAGCTGAAGGAGGGTCACTAAATCAGCCCAGAATATTTTATGTCTCTTTTGGGTTTGTAGGAGTGAGGCTAATCCTAAGGCTTGACTATTAAATATCAATATTAAAATAGTTTAAAACATTTAATGTTTATATTAATTATAAATATTTATAATTAAATATTTTAAATAAAATTAAATAAAATTATTTAAAATAGTTTGAAGGGATTGAAGAATAGAAGTGGAGCCAAATAAAAGAGCTCTTGGACTGTGCTATCCCTGAGTAGCAAAAAAAAAGGAGCAGTGAGGTATAGGAGAACTGAAATATGGATTAAGATCTCTTTTTTATCATATGTGGAGAATCAAAGAAGGACTCAATTTGCAACCAGATCTGTAATAGAATTAGCAAGTGTGTGCATGCCCACTCACATGCATATGCATTTATTTACAATGACATTGTTGGTAATGAATGAGTGGTGCGGTGACCTAGAGGTAGAGCTCTCACCTCACAATCAGGATGCTGTGATTGTTGAGGCAGAGGTAGAGGCAGATATTTCTCTCTCTGGGCACGATGAGAATATATCTGCTGAATATAACTCCGCATTGGTGACAGGAAGAGCATCCGGCCAGTTATCACTCAGACTCCACCCCGCAAGGGATTATGGGGTCATTAAAAGATGATGATTGTTGGTAATGAATCTTGATAACCTCTTTCCTTTGTCATTGTAGGTTCTTCATACTCTGATGGGACATCAGATATGGAAAGACTGGATGATGCTGTGCCTCCAGGCCAGTCGTTCAAATATGTGTGGAATATCACTGCAGAAATTGGGCCAAAAGAAGCTGATCCCCCCTGTCTCACTTATGCCTACTACTCACATGTAAACATGGTGCGAGATTTTAATTCTGGTCTCATTGGTGCTTTGCTGATATGTAAAGAAGGTAACAAAATGTGTTAAAGAAGCTGCAGTCTGCTCAAGTGTTAATCATTGCTGGGATTAATCTGTAATATGCTATATTCATTTTTGTATTTCTATCTGTCTAATGTTTATGTTTCACAGGAGTTTTTTTTTTAATAAAGATCGGGACAGAATTATGAAGGCTATTACATAATAGGAAATTCTGCTACTTAGCTTTCAAAAGCTTACGTTGTATCCAAGAAGGTCTCTGTAATTAGAGATGGCAGGAAGAACCATATAAATGCATGGAAACAATGCTGACATGCAGCCTAGTACCTACCACTTTCAGTATTAAGTGTGCAACTCTCTTCACACAACTCATAAGAACTTAAAACACAATAAAGCTATTTAATCTTGAAAATGCTACAAGACTCTGTATCTGCTATCAAAAATGGATAGGGACGATTTCTGTGCTGCTGAAGAGGAGAGAATGGTTCTGACAATATACAGATTGTCTTTTTCAGGCCCCCAAACATGTATTTTTATATTAAATTGTATAAACCTCTTCTCTATTGGCAAACCAATATGTTACTACCAGGGGTGGGTTCTAACTTATCTCGCTGCCGGTTCGCTTCCTCCTGCGCCACGTGGGCGAGCCTCATGGGCAAGCGCAGTGCCGGGAAATTTTTTTTTTAAAAAGCCAAAAACAAGATGGTGATGCATGCGCAGTGCCAGAAATTCGGCTTCTGCGCATGCTCAGAAGAAAAAAACCCTGAAATTTTTTTCAAAATAAATAAATAAAATAAAATAAAATAAAATAAAAAGGCGGCATCCACGGACCAGCACTGTTTATTTGTTTAAAGCACAACACAGTTTGCTGAATTTTTGTCTTGTGGGCTCTGGGACCAGAAATAAGGGGTGAGGGGCTCCATGGTCTGCTAGCCAACGTTGCCCATCCATGTAATAGGTAATATTGTAAATAGGTAATCTTCTAATAGGTAATCTTCCACTTATCCTTAATCTCTGTTGATTCTCAATTCCCTTAAAAGTTAGGTGGCATAGTGAAAGGTTTTGTTGCACTAGAGGCTGACAATTTAAAATAGATTTGCTATTCAAGAAGTTATTGTAGTATTTGATAATTTATTTCATCTTGTCAATGTCCTGTTCTTTTCTTTTTAGGAAGCCTGAATGCAGATGGTACACAGAAACTCTTCAACAGAGAATATGTGCTGATGTTTGCTGTGTTTGATGAAAGCAAGAACCGGCACAAAACGCACTCCCTCCAATACACAATTAATGGGTTTGCTAATGGAACATTGCCTGGTATGGCCTCTTCCATATTATTGATTAGAAAGAAATTATAGTCACTTCTATGACAACTACAGCAGCTGTTTTTTTCTTCCAGATGTTCAGGCTTGTGCTTTCGATCATATTAGTTGGCATTTGATAGGAATGAGTTCCACACCTGAGATCTTCTCTATCCACTTCAATGGACAAACCTTGGAAGAAAACCATTACAAAGTGTCAACCATCAACCTTGTTGGAGGTGCCTCAGTAACAGCCAACATGTCAGTGAGCAGGACAGGAAAATGGCTAATATCTTCTCTGGTTGCAAAGCATCTACAAGGCAAGGTTATCTTTATTAGCAGGCAAGCTGTACAATTACAATTAAAAGTTCATTCTCTTGTATAGAACTCATACAAAATTATCATATCCCAGAGACAGTAGCATGAATGTGAAGTGCCATTTGCAAAATGATTCCAGAACAACAGGAACTATAACATGTTCTATACGACAGCTGCCATACATAAGTCCTACATGCCTAGAATCTGTAACTCCAGCATTTCATAGCCCCCTAAAGCTATGGTTGTGGACAATATTGGTTTATTTTTGCTCTAGGATGATGCTAGGAGAAAAATGAATAAATATAGAAAGACTAATCATATTCACCATACTTACTTTGATTATTTTTTTCATTTAGGCTTGCTTATCTCTTTTTCCTGGCTCCACCCAGTTTTCTGAAACCAGTTTCCAACCTTAAATTGTTAGACCACCTACTTACAAAGAACTGATAAAGAAATAAAGGGAGACTAGTATATATCTATTTCAAGCTATTTAGCTCTCATCAGCTATCCATACCCTTCTAGGACTCGAACCTGGGCTGCTTGCCTTGTTAGGCAGTGCTTGTGTGTGTGTGTGTGTGTGTGTGTGTGTGTGTGTGTGTGTGTGTGTGTGTTTAGAAATGCCTATTTATTATGATTTTGATTATACAAAAGAACATGTTAGAGACACTGTATGATGGCATTTATTTATTTATTTATTTATTTATTTATTTATTTATTTATTTATTTATTTATTTATTTATTCGCGTTTAAGGCTACCCACTGTCCAAAAGACTTATGGTGGCTAATAGAACATGACAGCACAAAATAAAATATCAATAAAACACATAGGAAGCAAATATTTCCCATAGTACGTAACTAAAACAGATTTACAAAACATACTAGCCCAGAGTCTGTTCTTCAGGGTATACCTGGTCATTCAGATCTTGGGGGGACATGTTCCATACAGAGATGTGGTGCCAGAGAAGAAATGCTTGACCTATTGACTATTAACTTATGACCTCCAGTTCAGCAGTGGGTTGCTTCCTTACCAGTGCTGGTGCGCTGCGCACACATCTCCACGTTTCGGGCACGTGTGCACTCGCTATGCGCGTGTGCCCCCTTGCGCGATTTTGCTTCTGCGCATGTGCAGAAGCAAAATCTCGCCAAAATCTCATGCACACGCGCATCCCCTTGCAAGATTTTGGCACGATTTTGCTTCCGCGCATGCGCAAAACCACCCAAAAATTCACAGAAAAAGATGGCGACGCACATGACGGACCGGAAGAGAGGGCTCCGGAGCGGTCGCGCGCAAATTGTGCAATTGGCCGCTCCCTACCAGAGCTGCGTACTGAACAGCTCCGGCAGGAACTCACCTCTGCTCCAGTTGTAGATGAGTTGAGATGAAGGGAGTTAGAGTGCAATACATTAGAAGGAACAGATTAAGAGTGTCTGCAATATCTTCTACTTTTTTCCATATCTCAATAATAAATTATACTTACTGTATACCTATTATAACACTAGGCCTGGTTTATAGGCAATTACTTTTAGCTGGAGGATACTTCTTTTGTGAGCATATTTCAGGTCACTGAAATGGGCTAACACAAAATTAAGCTGTCAAAAGTAGTTTGGAACATAGTTCTGTAGTTCCACGTGTACCAACTTGTTTAAATGTATAAGAATTATGTATCATTCATAGATTTTGTTTTTGTGGACTTAAGAGAAAGAAATTCTTGTTGCTTCATGGAAACATACATTTTTAATATAAAATGGGAAATATTTATTTTTAATCTGAACAGTCTGAAAGGCAACATGAAGACCAAGTAGATATGCGTGTACCATAACTGTTAATATGTTTTATTATCCTTGTCCCATCTATTTATTAATTTAGCTGGGATGTATGGTTATCTAAATATCAAAGACTGTGGAAAGCCAGACACTTTAACAAGAAGGTTATCCTTTAAAGAACTGAGAATGATTAAGAACTGGGACTATTTCATTGCTGCAGAAGAAATCACCTGGGATTATGCTCCAGAAATTCCTAGCAGTGTTGACAGGTAACTTGACTGAATGTGGTTAAATGAATGAAATGATGCCATAAAAATTCATAGGACTTAACACAAACTAAGGCCTTGCAGACCAGGGATCCCCAACCGCAGGTCCGTGGTCTGGCATCAGGTCACGGCATGCCAGAAACTGGGCCATGCAAACAAGCAAAGCCCCATCCACAGGATACAGGCAGCACATGAAACTTCTCCCCATGGAGCCGGATCCTGGTGCCCAAAAAGTTGAGGACTGCTGCTATAGACCATTTCAATTAATTGAAACACATTCTCATCATGTTGAATTATAAAGTATGAACCTCTCCCTTGCTTCTTAATTCCATAAAATAAATGTCTATTGTTATAGTGTATGTAAAGTCATTTCATATTACATCCTATTACATTTTTAGTTAATCTTTCTATTTTCATACAATTATGCAGGGAAAACAAAGTGGAAGAATGAAAGAATGAAAAATTCATAGTACAAGTTCATTCACAATACTGTCATAGTTCCATTCTCTTTCCAATTAATCGTAATCTCGTTCACTTCTTAAGTTTAGGAATTAAAATTTCTGTCACAAAGATTTCCCAAAAGATCTTTGAGTTTTTCAAGATGATATATTGTCACAGAAAGAATCTCTTGCTACTATTTCAGTTTTTAAAATCTTGTACAATGGGAGGGGAGCAATTCTGAAAAAAAAAAGATATCTGAGGAAGATTAAAGCATCCTATTCTTTAGCATCTTTTCATTTTTTGTTCTGAAATTAATTTCCTTGTCCTGGATTGACTATCCAGTGTGTCATTGGAAGGATTCAAATTTTCAAATATAGGAGGTGACTGAATTATTTTTGAGTTTATTGTCATAAGTGTAAAAAATCACATGAAACTGAAGAGGATGTTGATGCAGCCAATTAAAACAATAAAGCTGGAATTCAGTACCCATCAACCCTGTCAGAATGGCCAAGGGTTATTGATAATAAGACAAGTGTCTGACCAGAGTTAAGAATGAAAGCATTATTATCCAATATCATTTAGAGGGTCTAAGCCAGTGCTTCTCAAGTATTTTCTGTTACGCCCCCCATAGGAAGAAGTAAACATTTCACGCGCCCCCAGCTCTCCGCCGGGACGATTGTTTGCAATATGCGGCACGCTTTCGCTGAAAAAACTCAAGCGGCTTATCAGCATGATTGGGGTGTAATGTGTTTAAGTGACGCCTTAATTTATTTGGTTTCATGCTGTCCACTGCCAACATTTTTAGACACAGTAAACATATCGGTCTTTCCTTGTCTCCCACCGTAGTCACAGTGAAGCCAAGCGCTACATACGCTTCATCATATTTCCTCGTCTTAGTTTTCGGGAGACTTACGTTTGTCTCATTATCTCCGTTTCTCTCCTCCTTTCTTTTCATCTCTGTTAAATATTTTTCCATGGTGTCTCTTAAGGGTTTGTTATCTGCACTTCATATCTCCTGCTCTGTGCTGTGTGCTATTGTTCGGTGCAAAAATCCCCTACTCTCTGCAGCAAAAAAAAAGCACGTTCCCCGGGGTCATGCGCCCCCCTGGCATGGCTCCGCGCCCCCCCAGGGGCCCCCGCCCCACTATTTGAGAAGCACTGGTCTAAGCTAAGGTCCATCACCAGATTCTGTACTTATGTGGACATCCATGTATACAACTTTTCGGGGTGGGGGGGAGGGTTACTACATTGTACATATGCTAGTTGTTTATCATGTAGATTTGTAAACACTGACTTGCCAACTCATGCAAGCTTCTGGGTTGTTGTTGTTTTGATGTTTCTATATAAGAAATCTTACTAATGTCCATTTTTTTCTTTTCTCAATTCTAAAGAAGATATAAAGCTCAGTATCTGGATAATTTTTCTAATTTTATTGGCAAGAAATACAAAAAGGCAGTTTTCAGGCAATATAAAGACAGCAGCTTCAGTAAACCGACCTATGCCATTTGGCCCAAAGAACGTGGAATTCTGGGCCCTGTTATCAGAGCTGAAGTCAGAGACACAATAAGTGTAAGTATCGATGAGCAAGTAGAAGGTAAATAGATTACAATCCCATTTTATTTCCTTTGCACACAGCTTTAAATATATTTTGCTTATCCAAAATACATATATAATCCTAACTGATATCAAGACTAAACTCATCACATTAAACTGCCAATGAAAAGTAAAGGAACTTGGATATGAATAAATGTCCATATTGATTTCTATGAAAGTTAGACTTAATTTCTGTAATTTAAACCATGTGTCTCTTGTGGAGTTCTGCATGACAGAATACTTTCTCTGTAACAGCCTTTAGTTTATCTGCATTCATCAGTAGCCCAATATCTATTTATCCTGCATATGTTATTCATCTCTTATTCTTGGTAATAATAAACTCAAGTGAATGAGTTTCAGTATCTTCACCTCAAATGAAGTACAGGTGATCCTTGCTTAGTAACCACTTATTAGTAATTGTTTGAAGTTATGATACTCCTGAATGAGTGGGACTTAGGACCATCCTTATAGTGGTGGCCATTGGAATATCCTCATGGTCATGTGCAGGGGAGGGTTCCAGTTACCTTTGCTACTGGTGCACATTGCGATGTTTCATGCGCGCGTGCGTGCATCCCATTGCACAATTTCACTTCCGTGCATGCTCAGAAGGACATTTTAGCCCGAAACACAGCTGAGGAGCTGCTCAGCTGTGCTTCGGATGAAGAAATAAAGGTCGGTATTAACCCGGGGGCGGGTGGGAGGGCTTTTTTTCAAAGCAGAGGACGAGGAGAAGCCATCCAAACCCGAAAAAATCGCCGAAAATTCCAATAAAAATTACGTCACCAGCGGGCCGCTATTGGTGTGCACGTAGTGGTCCACACCGGTAGGAACCCACCCCTGATCACCTGATTGCAATTCAGGCACTTGGTAGCCAGCTGACAGTTGTGATGAGGAGGTATTCCAGGATCACATGATTTCCATTTGCGACCTCACTGCTGGCTTCCAACATGTAAAGCCAAAGGGCAAGCCAGATGGAAGGAATTTTAAAAACCTATTAATAGAACAAAGCATGATCCTAATATAATTTTTTTCTTGGTACACTCCAGCCACTGGCTTTGAACTGTGACACCATCAGGGTTTTTCTTTGAAACCATGGGTTTCACTGATGTTTAACATGATGCAACTTGACTCTTCTTGGGATATATATTTTTAATTATTCATAGATATTTTTGGTGGTATTTAATAGATCTATATTCATGTCCAAAACAACTTGGAAGAACTTGTGTAAGTGCAGAACCTGTTTATTATTCATTAAAGCAGCAGAACTTTTTAGGAGCTTCAAGAGTCATATTAACTTTTTAAAATTGTGTGTGAAAGTCTGAAAGAAAGTCAGTTTGTTTAATAGATACCAGATAGGTATTACACTCACAAGATAGCCAAAGCATTTTTCCAAAGCATTTTTGAAACCCTGTCCGTGTGTTCTATTTTTGTGCTGCATGCTTTTACTATATTTTATTTATTGATTGTTCTATTAGAAAATGGGATGTATATAAAAAGGATGATAATGCTAGCTAAATTTTGTATAAAAACAAGCAGTATTGTGATACTAAACATATATTGGATTTCTGTTTTAAACAGATTGTATTCAAAAATTTGGCCACTCGACCTTACAGCATTTATGTGCATGGAGTTTCTGTTTCAAAAGATGCAGAAGGAGCTATTTATCCTTCAGATTCCAAAGGTTGGTTAGGAATTATTTCTACCTTTCTTCTCTTCTGTCCTCTGATTACTTGTGTGTCTTCCCAATAGGCTCAGCAAAAGTCTGGTCTTATTGTTGGCTCCATTTTAAATAATAAAAAGAAAATGGAAATCTATTTTAAGAACTTTTCAATTAATTATAAATAATAAACTAAGAATCAGAAAGAGAGGTAGGATCATTCTGGTGAACAGCCCCACCACTGCTCAAAGCAGGAATCCTTGTTCAACTATCTCTCGCAGATAGCTGCCTACAGTCCACATGAATACATCCAATGAAGGAACCTACCATCTCTTTTGTAAGAGCAGTGATGGCGCAGTGGTTAGAATGCAATACTGCCGGCTGCTTCTGTTGACTGCTGGCTGCCTGCAATTTGGCAGTTCAAATCTCATCAGGCTCAAGGTTGACTCAGCCTTCCATCCTTCCGAGGTGGGTAAAATGAAGACCCAGATTGTTGGGGGCAATATGCTGACTCTGTAAACTGCTTAGAGAGGGCTGTAAAACACTGTGAAGTGGTATATAAGTCTAAATGCTATTGCTATTGCAGCTGGTTCTAATTTTGAACTGTTTTTACTGGCATTGTATTGGAATGGAATGAGAACTGAGCCTCCAGTTGTCCTTACTAAGTAGACCAGACAGGAAACTTGATAAGATGAGCTAATTCTATTTTATTGTAAAAGTATATTAAAAGACTCTTGAAAGTATGAAAATACAATTCCCTCCCCATCTCTTTTATAGCCCAAGGAACTAGGAAGGGTGCCTTCTGAGTCTCTTGTCCCACCCATTATCCACTTTAAGCTATGCTCTCTCTTATCTGACTGTTCCTTGAAAACAGCATCTCTGGAGCCAATCACCCAAGGTCTTTCCCATATTCCATTACATCAATAGACAATGCAGCTCATTGGATGACTTTTGGCTAATACTAAACAGAACTCGTACACTACTACGCTAAGCCATAGTTCCCTTAATAATATTTTGGTAAAAACTAATTGATTGGATAAACTTGGTTTGTAAATTGCAATACATACATTTTCTCATCAAAACAAACAAACTAGTTTAGAATGAAATATGAACCAAACCCCTATTCTGTAGTTCAGCCTATTTTCATAATTTTCATTGTGGAAATAAAATGAGGGGTGATCTGTTGTGCACAATATAAATGTTAAAAAAGAAATAACACCCAGAGACATAAAAATATAGAAAACAAAACAATTAAGTAACTAAGTTGTTATGTAATAATCCAAGGGGAGACAATATAATAGCAAGATCCAAATTGTTTCATTCTTTGGTCTGCATGGAGTTTTACTTTACTTGCTTATGGTAAAGAACTATAATTCTCCAGGTGTTGTTGAACTACAACTGAGAACATGCTTCATGACTGACCATTCAGTCTATAGTTTCTCTATAGAAAATTGAGCAGCAACTAAAGATTTTTATGTTCCTTACCCCTGTTTTACATGTTCTTTTTTGCCTTTATGTTTTAGAGAATATAACTCAGGGCAAAGCAGTTGAACCAGGAGACGTCTACACATATAAATGGACTGTGCTTGATACAGATGAACCCACAGCAAAGGATTCTCAGTGCATTACTAAGTTATATCATAGTGCTGTGGATATGACAAGAGATATTGCCTCAGGACTGATTGGGCCACTTCTGGTTTGTAAACGCAAGGCACTCAACAGCAAGGGGGTACAGGTATTGTCAACTGCTTCAATTGAGGGAGAAGAATGATTGACACAACTTACAATATGCTGAACTCTGTAAACCGCTTAGAGAGGGCTGTAAAGCACTATGAAGCGGTATATAAGTCTAAGTGCTATTGCTACTTAGATTCAGGGACAGTATGGCTCTACAGTTATCATTTACTGGGGAACCCCAGGGGCTGGGATTGCTTTGTCTTCCTTTTCAACGTGGGCTTTCAATATGAATTGTCAGGCTCCCCAGACCATGACTTGGTAGTAAATTTTTAAATTTAAAAGATAAAGATAAGAGATGGCAAGTGTAATGGGATATCCCTCTCCCTCACCAAAGCCTGGGTAAAGAGCTAGGTCTTTATGGCCCTTCTAAACAACAGCAGAATAAGGGGCCATCTGGATCTTAGGGGGAACTACATTCCAGGGGGCAGCCACTGCTGAGGAGCTGAAGTGGTGCAGTGGTTAAATGCTGTGACTGCAGGCTGACTGCTAGTTCAGCAGTTCAGCTGTTCAAATCTCACTAGGCTCAAGGTTGACTCAGCCTTCCATCCTTCCGAGGTCGGTAAAATGAGGACCCAGATTATTGGGGGCAATATGCTGAACTCTGTAAACCGCTTAGAGAGGGCTGTAAAGCACTATGAAGCGGTATATAAGTAAAGTGCTATTGCTATAAGTGCTATTACTTCAGAGAAGGTGTGGTTTCCAGATCCTGATAAAATACATTGCTTAATTGTAATCAAAGGACTCTTATCACCAAGAGATAATTGCTAATACAGGTTTTTACATTATTGGTCATGCTCTGAATCTTCCTCCAACAGCACTACAGTGGTCTCTTCTAGTGCTTCATCTCCTAGAGCCGTGGTGGCAAACCTATGGCACGCATGCCACAGGTGGCATGCGGAGCCATAGCGAAGGGCACGCGAGTGTTGCCCACCGGCAAACCGGAAGTGCCGAAAAACGCACTTCTGGTTTGCCGGTGAGCTATTTTTTGCACTCCGGAGGGTTCAGGGAAGCTCCCTGAAGCCCCGGAATGCAAAAAACTACAAAACGGACAAACCGGAAATGTGGAAAAACGCACTTCCTGTTTGCCGGTGAGCTGTTTTTTGCACTCCGGAGGGTTCAGGGAAGCTCCCTGAAGCCCCGGAATGCAAAAAACTACAAAACGGACAAACTGGAAGTGCAGAAAAACGCACTTCCGGTTTGCTGGTGAGCTGTTTTTTGCACTCCGGAGGGTTTAGGGAAGCTCCCTGAAGCCCCGGAATGCAAAAAACGATGAAACGGACAAACCGGAAGTGCATTTTTCCGAACTTCCGGTTTGCCCGTTTCGTCGTTTTTTACCGTCTCAGGCTCCGGTAAGGCCTTTGCGTGGGGGGTGGGGGTGTGTGCACATGCGCAGGGGGCAGCATGGGGGTGTGTTGTGCGCATGCTTGGGGGGGAGGGAATGGGTGTGGGTATGCGAGCGCGCGCTAGCACGCGCACACCTCCTTTTTGGCACGCGAACCTAAAAAGGTTCGCCATCACTGTCCTAGAGCTTCTTATTAAACCAAGGTGCACCCCAGAATCAGCACACCAGAGGGGGCCACACAGGAGTGATATGATCCAAGACTCCAGCCACCTGCCCATTCCATGCAGCCATGTAGGCCTCAGCTGTACCACACACCAGATACTCAGAAAAAGCCCCAAACTTTCTCTGAAACCCCACTGGATCTATAAATCCCCATGGGTGGCTATGACTGGGCCTTGGCTCCCTGCAACTAGGGAGTAATATGTCATGACAATGATGTTGATGTCCTCCATTGCCAGATCAATCTCAACTGCTCTGAGAGAAAAAACAGATCTAACCTGTGGCCTCTAATATGGTTGGGCTATTGATAATTTGGGGCAAGTCCATAGTTGAAATAGAACCCATGAATTCCTGACCTGCCCTTGATTCAGTGTCACTAGATGTCATATTGAAGTTGTCATGCACCAACAGCCTTGGGGGCCCTATTGCCAAACCAGCAATGGAATCCAGTAGCTGATGCAGGAATGCCGTGGGCAATAGGGAAAGCCATACACCCGCAGCCCTCCCAACTGTTCACTTAAACCCAAATCAGGTTTCATATAATCAGTTACTTCAAATACAATCTGAACAATCTGCCTTGGACAAAGAAAGCCTTGCATATAATATGGTTCAGCACAGGGGCAGGTTGCTAAATTACTGATACCGGTGCGCTGCGCGCGCATCTCCACATTTCACATGCGTGCCCCCTCACACGCTTTTGCTTCTCCACATGT
Organism: Diadophis punctatus similis; assembly: GCA_023053685.1. Taxonomy (NCBI): domain Eukaryota; kingdom Metazoa; phylum Chordata; class Lepidosauria; order Squamata; family Dipsadidae; genus Diadophis; species Diadophis punctatus. The sequence goes on along the minus strand of JALIGW010000038.1, from coordinate 2,132,998 downwards.
GCGGAAGCAAAATTGCACCAAAATCTTGCAAGGGGACATGCGCACGCATGAGATTTCAGCAAGATTTTGCTTCCGCGCATGCGCAGAAGCGAAATCTCACCGAAATCTCACGCGCGTGTGCGTCCCCTCACAAGATTTTGGCGCAATTTTGCTTCCGCACATGTGCAGAAGCAAAAAAGCCCAAAAATTCTTTTAAAAAGATGGTGATGCACGCAACAGGCCGGCGAAGATGGCACCTGAGCGGTTGCGCAAATTGCACAATCGGCCGCTCCCTACCGGAGCTACGCACCGGACCGCACCGGTAGGAACCCACCACTGGTTCAGCATTACAAAGACATGGATAATAATACTCCGGCTATCTCTGTATATAAATAATTATTTTATCTGTTTCTAAACAATCCCCTTTTGTTGGTCATTCCGGCTGTATTTCATTTGAATGTTATAAATTAGGTTGCTGTACTGCTGCTTTTTAAAACAAGGAAATGCATGTCAAATGGCGTATTATTCTATTAGTTGAGCTAGATCTATTTTCTGCCTATTGCTGTGCAGAAAAAAGCTGATGTGGAACATCATGCCGTCTTTGCAGTGTTTGATGAAAACAAGAGCTGGTACTTGGAAGACAATATCAAGAAATACTGCAGCAATTCCTCTACTGTTAAGAAAGATGACCCTAAATTTTACAAGTCCAATGTTATGTACAGTGAGTATTAACCTAAGGCACTATTTTGTTTTGTGTTAACTCAACATCATTAAGATTAAATGAATAATGAAAATAGAAATAAATATGGAAAATATGCTAGTTTTACAATAGTAATTTTATGTCTTTAATTCTAAAGATTTTTAACTTGGAACAGCTTCTATTTAACTATTGAGATTCATTTTTTGAGTAGCTATTCTTAAGATTGCACTCCTAATTGTATTTTAAATTTTATTTTAGCACTCAATGGCTATGCGTCGGATAGAACAGATATTTTGGGGTTTCGTCAGTCTGAAATTGTTGAATGGCACCTCACCAGCGTAGGTACAATGGATGAGATTGTTCCAGTACATCTTTCTGGTCACACCTTCTTATCCAAGGGAAAACATCAAGATATTTTAAATCTTTTCCCCATGAGTGGTGAATCAGCTACTGTAACCATGGACAATCTAGGTAAATAACAATAGCTCTGTGTTTAATTCTTTATTTTCGGACTGTATAGATCCGTGGTGGCGAACCTATGGCACGTGTGCCAGAGGTATCACGCGGAGCCATAGAAGCCGGCACGCAAGGGTTCCCACCGGCAAACCGGAAGTGCGAAAAAACGCACTTCCGGTTTGCCGGTGTGCTGTTTTTTGCACTCCGGAGGGTTCAGGGAAGCTCCCTGAAGCTCCGGAATGCAAAAAACTACAAAACGGACAAACCGGAAGTGCACTTTTCCGCACTTCCGGTTTGTCCGTTTTGTAGTTTTTTGCATTCCGGAGCTTCAGGGAGCTTCCCTGAACCCTCCGGAGTGCAAAAAACAGCATACCGGCAAACCGGAAGTGCGTTTTTTCGCACTTCCGGTTTGCCGGTTTCGTCGTTCCAGGCTCCGGTAAGCCTTTGTGCGGGGGGTGGGGGGGGTGCGCATGCGCAGGGGGCAGCATGGGGGGGTGTTGTGCGCATGCGTGGGGGGGAGGGAATGGGTGTGGGCACGCGAGCGCGCGCGAGCAGGCCCCCCCTTTTTTGGCACGCGAGCCGAAAAAGGTTCGCCACCACTGGTATAGATAGTTCTATAATTGAGCTCTCAGAATAGCTTGCCACATTATTAAAAACTTTATAAAATTCATTGTATAGAAAAGCACAAATTCCATCAAATAGCATAAAAACACTGAAGAGAATTAAAATAAAACTAGCATGGATTAAAATAAATAAGCACCATCAAATTATAGGTGAAATCAGCATCAGGAGTCTTTCTGATTATAAGACTGCAAAAATTTATGTAAATGACAGGTTATTCATTTGTTATTATATTCACTCAATTCCCTCTGATTTTATTTTCAAGAATTACAAAAGCAACTCTGCTTTTGCTTTCTTTTTTTAAACTTTGTCTATGCATTTATACAGTGTAAATTCTTCTCAGTTCCATTTTATGAGAGCTTGCAAATATCTATTGACAATAACATTTAGTCTAATTAGTAGAAAAAGCATTTTAAAAACCATGAGCATAACATTTCCAAAGTGCTGAAGGACTTGAGTTTATGATATGTTTCAAGCCTTCTCCTAAACGCTAACAAGGGGAAAGGAGGCAAGGGGGCGACCTCAGAATACCTGATCGATTATGGAGAAGGTAGAATTAGTTATTTATATTAAATATATTTGTGGCACACAAGATGATCAATTGAGATGCAGGAGACAATATGGTAATTTGGGCCTGAGCCTTGTATATGGTACTATAGTAGCAGTCTGAATTATTTATTTATTTTATTTATTTATTTATTTGTCAAACATGTATAGGATAGTAGTAATTTGTATAAACATAAGTAAAAAGTAACGATAAAAGAGGACAATAGGACAGTAGGACAGGGACGGTAGGCACGCTGGTGCGCTTATGCACGCCCCTTACAGACCTCTTAGAAACGAGGAGAGGTTGACTGTAGACAGTCTAAGGTTAAAGTTTTTGGGGTTTGGGGAAGAAACCACAGAGTCAGGTAGTGCATTCCAGGCATTGATCACTCTGTTGCTGAAGTCGTATTTTCTGCAGTCGAGTTTGGAGCATTTTACATTTAGTTTGAATCTATTACGTGCTCGTGTATTGTTGCGGTTGAAGCTGAAGTAGTCATTAACAGGAAGGACATTTTGGTATATGATTTTATGAACTACATTTAGATCAGATCGGAGGCGACGTAGTTGTAAATTGTCTAATCCCAGTATTTCAAGTCTGGTGGAATAAGGTATTTTGTTGTGAGCGGAGGAGTGAAGGACTCTTCTTGTGAAATATTTCTGGACTCTCTCGATTGTATTTATGTCTGATATGCAGTGCGGGTTCCAGACAGGTGAGCTGTATTCCAGAATTGGTCTAACAAATGTTTTGTATGCTCTGGTTAGTAATGTAATGTTGCCAGAGAAGAAGCTACGCAAGATTAGATTAACAACTCTTAGTGCCTTTTTGGCAATGTTGTTACAGTGGGCTCTAGCACTTAGGTCGTTGGATATGAGTACTCCAAGGTCTTTGACAGAGTGAGGGTCATCTACAAGTTCGTTTCCTCCAAGTTTGTATTTTGTATTCTGATTTTTTTTGCCAATGTGTAAGACAGAGCATTTGTTGGTTGAGATTTGAAGTTGCCAGTTGTTTGACCATTCTGCTACATGGTATTGAAAACTTGAAAAACAGTCAGTAGCCAGTGCAAGTGTTTCAATGTGGTGCTTTGTGTCATTTATCTCCTGTATTGCTGAATTCCAGGCCAGTGGAGTTTCCAGACCCCCCCTCCAAATAATTTATTTCATAATCCAATCTTATCAGTTCATGTATTAATGATGCCAAATCATTCTCCATGAATGACATGCCTGGTTTATCAACTGAACCATACAACTTACTACCGTATGTGTACTCTGGTTTTACAACATCACTGTTCATTCAGGAGTAATGTCCAAGTTGTGAATATGAACCTTAAGATTCAGATTCTGAATCTGTCCAGATCACATATGACAGCAAAGTTCCAAAGTCTAGCTCCTGGAATTAACAATCGCTTCATGTTCAATTTTAGTTTTAAGTGTGTTCTTAGTAAATCCTTTATAGCAGAGGTGGGTTTCAGCATGTTCTGACCAGTTCTGGAGAACTGGTAGCAGAAATTTTGAGTAGTTCGGATAACCAGTAGCGGAAATTTTGAGTAGTCCGGAGAACCGGTAAATACCACCTCTGACTGGCCCCGCCCCCATCTATTCTCTGCCTCCCGAGTCCCAGCTGATCGGGAGGAAATGGGAATTTTTTCAGTAACTTTCCCCTGGAGTGGAGAGGGAATGGAGATTTTGCAGTATCCTTCCCCTGGAGTGGGGTGGGAATGGAGATTTTACAGTATCTTTCCCCTGCCACGCTCACAAAGCCATGCCCACAAAGCCACGCCCACAGAACTGGTAGTAAAAAAATTTGAAACCCACCTTTGCTTTATAGCCAAGAGAGCACAGTTCTGAAGACATCCAACTTTGAGCTTTAAGAAAAGGAGAACTAGGTTATTCTGCATAATAATAAGTCGTTCCATACAGATATAATGTCTAACTATAGAGTTTATATCTTTCCTCAAAATAAAACAGTAATAAAGCTTAAAAGGAAAATAAAAATCAGGATTAGATGCAGTTATGAAGCCCCATCTTGCACATTGCTGTCTTTAAGGCGATAATGGGTATCATATGTTTGTGATTGTTGTTGTGTTTATAGCTCTATTTTTGTATCTGTTATATTGCCATGGCATATTAGAAAGCCCTTCCTATCCTAGTATCCTCTAATTATTCTGGACTTCTCTCACAATTCCTAGTCAATTTGGCTTTACCATACTAATTTAGTCTATACTAACATTGGGGTTTTTTTGTTATAAGTTTTTTATTTTATTTTTATATATACATCAACTTCAATACATGAACAGTGTAGCATCTGGGTATCATTCCTTTTGATACAAATAACAGTACTAATATCAATAATATTTGTTACATTGATTAAGCTTATATACTCCTAGTATTAATACTCCTATTTGTATTAAGATATAAACCATTATTTAATTATTCAATATTTCAATGTATCATTCTAATGCCAATTCCAACATTAAGCATGCATAATAATACTATCTTTCAACCTCTAATCTTTCCATTCAATTCTTTAATTTATTCTATTTAATTATGCCATCCTTACTAATCCTAGTATAGTACACATGTTGTACTATAGTACAATCCTAGTATAGTACACATGTTGTACTAAAATCTAATCCCCTTACTCCATCCTGACAACAATCACCATATTATTTAAACATACATATTTTTAAATGTATGGAGCTGAGGTGGTGCAGTGGTTAAAGTGCAGGACTGCAGTTCAGCAGTTCAGCTGTTCAAATCTCACCGGCTCAAGGTTGACTCAGCCTTCCATCCTTCCGAGGTCGGTAAAATGAGGACCCAGATTGTTGGGGGCAATATGCTGAACTCTGTAAACCGCTTAGAGAGGGCTGTAAAGCACTATGAAGCGGTATATAAGTCTAAGTGCTATTGCTATTGCTATTGCTATTAAATCCATCTTTCAACCTCTAATCTTCCATCTATTTGTTACTTTTATAATATGTGTATCTTTATTTCTACTTCTATTCTAACTTTTAATCAGGCTCCCATTATATTAAAGAAAGAAGGGGGGGGGACAAGAAAAAACATTTCCTTTCTATCCATCATCTCTTGTCCGTTTTAATATTTCAATTCTTATTTGTTTTTTGGCATACCTCCAATACTCCTCTCTTGGATCTTTGTCTCTATCTACCTCTGCATTTTTACTGTTTAGTCTATGTTTTCCTCCCATCTCTACCTTCTCATGCTGCCGAGCCTCCAGGGTATCTGCCCAAACCCTATCTCTTTTTCAATGGTATCTTCCCATTCCATTTTAAAATCTCTTAAAATACTTTCCCCCTGATTTGTTTCATTAATCATTATAGTCTTTATTATCTTCTCTTCTTGTTTTGCTTGTTGATTTATCTGTTCTGTCTTTTCCTCCATTCTTTCTGTTGTCTCCTCCCTCTCCTGGGCATCTTGATCTTTATTCATTGTTCCTTGTAGAATATTTTCTATTTTCCTATCTATGCTTTGCATTAAATTGTTTATCTCCCTGAAGTTCTTTATCAGAGTCCTTAATGCTTTTGAACATCAACAATATTTCTTTTGAACTTCCGCTCATTTCCACTCATATGGAGCATCTCGTCTTATTTTAATAAGGTCCACTTTTGCTCAATAGTTCAGCAACCATATGTTCAGGCCTAATGTTGCTCCTCAAAGAATACTTTAGTCACAGTTCTTTTATGTCCCAGGGTTATTCAATCAGACGTTCAAGTAGTCCAGGAAACTCTTCAAATATCTTCTTATGTCCCCTCTATAAGTTTAGTCATATATCTTAACATTCAAAAATTTCTTTCCTTAGATATCTTCCTTGTTCTCACCGTTAGACCTCCCATAGTCATAAGGTAGATAAGTATAGAACAGTAAATATCACCACAGTTCTCCAAATAAATGTTGATTATTTTTCTAATCAAAACTTTTCCCAGGGTTGTAGAATATGGTATATTTTCCTTCATCAGTAGATGGCGCTCTCAGCTTAGGTTTCAGCATTGTCTCAGTTCTAACAGCTATTAAATCCAATTTAAATTTGATTTATAAAAGGAAAGTCAATTATTAAAGTAGATAGATCCAGCATTGTGAAATGCCTTTCCAAAATAACACCTACCCAATGTAGCCATCCAATTTTCTGTACTTTGAAATTTTTAACTTTTCCTCTCTAAGTTCTTTTCTTTCGAGTCCGTAGTTTTTCTCTATGTAATTATTTGCCACTTTAATAAATAGTTAAGGGTCTCTTTTGGATTCCCCCCCCTTTTCTTTTTAAGGTTAGGTTTTGAGTAAAAAAGGAATCTTCTCACCCAGTTCCATTAACTGTTCATTTACACCACTCCTGCACTTTCTTTGTTGCCTCAGCTGTCCCAGCTTCACAGCAGCCATTTTTGGCTGCCTCTTCTCCTCATTGTGAAGGGGAGAGAAAAAACCCTGGGTCAAGCAGGAGAGATTGCAACTCTCCGCGACCTGCAGGGCACCCCTCTTTTCTTCATCACCCCTCCATGGTGGCTTTAGCTTCTTTCGGAGCCCTCTAACGTGGAGAATTCGGTGCGGGAGTGCGGAGACACGCTCCTCACATCTAATATCGCCGCGATGTCAGCCAGACATCTATACTAACATTGTTAATGGATTGCAGAACTAACATCAGTAATCAGGTATAAGCAAACTATGAAACACAAGTGGTCTATCTAATATGAATTATTTTGCATTTGCAGGAACCTGGCTTCTGTCATCATGGGGTTCCCGTGAGATGAGAAATGGCATGAGACTGAGATTTTTGGATGCCAATTATGACGATGAAGACGATGGAGATGAAAAAGAGGAAGAAGATAATGATGATATTGTTGCCAACGTTGTCAGTTTTGGCTCTTCAGAAGTAACAAAAAAGAAAGAAAAGGACCTCAGAAGTGTAGTATCAGACACAGAAACAGATGACATAGCAAAAGAATTGGGATTATTAGATGACGAGGATAATCAAAAAGAGTCAAGCAATGAACAGTTAGAGGACGATGAAGAGCAACTTATGATAGCTTCAATGCTTGGGCTTCGATCATTTAATGGGTCAGTTGGTGAAGAAGAAGAAGAATTGAATCTCACAGCTCTAGCTTTACAAGAAGATGCCTATACTTCTGGTGACGTATCTTTAAACTCTCAGCTAGTGTTGAATAACAGCAGTGATGCTATGGATGGCAATGAAGAATTGGGAACTCAAAATAACATTTATGTAACTGCAACTGAGACAATCGATGCTAATTATACATCTTTGGCAGGAGAAATTTTAATTTCAAATATCACTGCAGTGATTGGCATCTTGCTATCTAAGAAAAGCCAAAACGAAGAGAATATTACTCAGATTTCAGATAGCTACAAGCAAACGCTTGCTGATGAATATTTAAAAACCGATAGAGGACTTCAGAGCAAAGATATAGAAGATTTAATGTCCCTTGAAATAGTCTCTTCCATGAAGGAGCAAGAAGAAAATACATTTGAAAACGATATTTGGGTTAAAAAGAGAGAAAGACAAGTTCTGACAGAGGCAACTTTGCATGCTCTTAAAGAGATGTATGCTCTGCTCTTTCATGTACAACAAAAGAGAAATCTTTCTGCTTTCAACATCACAAGTGAGGACATGAAATTTCTTTCTAGTACAGAGAATGACTCTACCTTAGATAACTCAAAAGCCAATTACTCTTCATATGATTATGATTATGATTATAAAGAAGAAGAGGCAACAGCAGCAGCAAATGTTGAGTTTTCCAAAGTTATAACGAATATAACTTCAGCTGATAAAGAAACAGTGAGAAACAATGGATCTGAGCCAAACCTTGTTTCTGTACCTTCTATAATGCCACAATCTGAAAATTCGACTTCAGGTGCCCCATTAGATAATTTTGCTTCTACAACAATTTCAAAGACTACAAAGACTTGGAAAAGTTCATCTCACCAAAGACAGAAGTGCCTCCCGAAAAACACAGACATGGAATGGAATGTTGTCCATAAGAAAGAAAATTACGATATATTAGCAGATATCACTAATGATGTTGATAATAAATTCCAGAACAGCAGCAGAAATGCCTCATTTTATCAAGAAAATGCCTTGTTCCCTGGCAAAAGAAAAGAGAAAACAGATAACTCTAATGGTCAACTTGAGTTGGACCAACCAGGAATTAATAACAAACATGATGCCCAGAAAGATGAGAACTGCACTATCAACATATTTCAACCTTTTCTAAAAGTCCAACGAAAGAAAAAAAAGTCACATGTTTTAACTCCAAGGACTTCCAAGCCTCTAGAGTTACCTGGAAATCTCAACAATTCCCAACTTTCCAATAAACCCAACCACACAAAGTTGTTAAATGAGGCCAAATTGACGCAAAAACAGGACAAGCCAATTGTTACAATAGGTCTTCCAGTGGAAGATGGTGACTATCAGGAATATGACATAGATAATATAGACAATGATGAGAGTAGCAGTGGTTCATTTGAATATGAGTTGATGTATTATGATGATCCATATACCACAGATTCTCGACTTGACAGTAATACTGTACGTAATCCTGATGACATAGCTGGACGCTACCTACGTACTATCAACAGAGGAAATATAAGGAGGTACTACATTGCAGCAGAAGAAGTTTTGTGGGACTACTCACCATTCAGAAAAAGGTTTGACTGAATTATTTATTTTTAATTATTGCTGAATTTCATATTGCTGGTTTAACAATAACACACTAAGATGTTAAAGAATCTATTAGCCATGAACAAGTGTAATTTGTTATAATGAAATGCTAGATATGAAGAACTGGACTTTTCAGATGTTATCACAGAAATATAACAAATTTAGAACTATGGAATCCAATCTGGATTGATGATTTCCAAGTTCCTTTTCTATCCCATTCATGCCAAAGCCTTTCCAAAATCTTAGGTTTATGATGTCATCTAAATCCAGCACAACCTCATTTTAATTTATAAAAAAAATTGTAATTGAGGTTTATTGTAGATTGAAAATTCTATTTTCTATAAACTCAAAATAGTTTTACCTAAGTATTTGCTTAAAAATTGCTATTGCGGTAGTGCATATGTTTTAACTGAAGTTTTTGGATAGTGTGTTATGAAAATATACCCTTTTTTAGTACTTGAGTTTTGGTATTGCTTTTTTGGAATTTTGAATACGGTACATCATGGTTGAGTTAGAAATTATCTGTTCAGCAGTCAAACACAAATGGCATGGGAACACACTAGAGCTAATTCTGAAGCAGCCCCAAACAAACCCCGATATGTAAGAACCACAACAGTGTTTTATGAATCCAGGCACTACAATTTATAAACTATTGTTGTATGATCCCAGCCAAAAGCTTTTTTGGAAGACAGAAGAATTTGAACTGGAAAGCAGGAAAAGCATCGAAAAAGATAAATATGTTTAAAGTGAAGAAAACATTAAGAAAAAAAAGGTATATTTTCATATACAAGTCTTCTTAGACTTGTTAAAGAAAACAAGAAATTGCAAAGAGGCAGCCACAAGCATTTCTCCCATGGTTTTGTGCTCATACCCAAGTACAGATACAAGCTACATCAAGGAGGGAAAAAAGCATTATAGCAGCAGCATGGCAGTGGCTGTACATGGCAAAGTCAGGAATGGAATGGAATTATCAAATGACCAGGCTCAAATTAGCCTTTAAAATATTACACAAAGTTCTTGGAAGAAGACTCTAATGCTGGGAAAGGTGAAAAAGAAAGTAAAAATGACGACAAGATAGATGGACTCTTATATTGGTGATTGGTGCACTTTTGGAAGAGAAAAAACTATGCGGTCATGAAAGTCAATCAGGTGACCTCCAAATAGGTGTGCAGATCTGATAAGAGATTATGAAACCTCCTATCAGTGAGGTAACATCATGGTCTGGAGCTTTCAGGAAGGAGAAAATTAAGGTTTTCTCCATGAGTGTGGAATATTACATTACATTGAATGCCAGAACTTGCTTTCATTTCCTTCTTCCTGAAGGAAAACTAAGCACTGAGTAAGTTATGGCTTACTCACCTATCAGCTCCTGTTCTTTTGCCAGAGTAGTGGTTGTTTGGACAGGTAGGAATAATTCTGAAGCAAATTTCAGATAAAAATTGGGGAACCTTTCAATTAGTTGTTTAACAATGAATAGGTTGCTTCAAGAGATAAGATTTTTGTTTTGCTTTGGAGTTATTTAAGTTGGTCAAATAAGTTCAAGAGTTCTATTAAGAGTTAAATTAGGCTGGACAACTTTTTGACATGATGTCATACTGACAAGATCCTTGTAAATGGGCAGGACATTGATTTACAGTATATTACCTCCAAAAGCACCTTGGGCTCTAACAGTCTAATATGTTTTCAGATAGCACTAGGTATGAAGATATGGTTGCACACAAGGCACAGTTACAAAGGAATGCACCTATCAAACACAGTGGGACAAAATTTTCATGTAAGCACGGTACGATTGCCCTCTAAATAAAAGTCAGTCAGTTGCGTAAATCTGTTTTTAGTTCATGTTCTGGAAATAGAGGGGTTAGATATTAATCATTTTTGTGTAAGTTTAATAAGTGTTTATTAACTTCAAGGATTAAGAAAAAAACCTAAATATCAATTCAATATTTTATTGATATTCACAATTAAGTGGAACAACAGAGTATTGTCTCTAGCTGGGATTCATGTTTATGTTTATCAAAAAGGAGCCCCCTTTGTTAGTCAAGGAACTAAAATTTGTACAGCTGCTCATCTCACACGAAGTGACTCTGAGTGTCATATAAAACAACAGAAAAACAATATATATAAAAAATAAAAATCCACATTAAAAGATAAATATTATAAAAATGAACATACAAACCGTAGGCAAAGAGAAGATAGGAGTAGTCACTTCAACAATGGAACCATCTGAGCATGTCACTGGTGACAATGGACCTGATTATAATGGTTTGCAATTGGTTGGGTTCATACAACTCACAATAATTCATAATCTGTGATTTATAAATTATAATAGCCGGGTTCAGATAATACATTAAGACAAACTATAATAATATTAATAATAGGAAACCAAAAATAAAAATGCCAAATATAGTCCAAACATCTGACTGATAATGTGATGAACCATAATATTAATAAGAAGTGAACAAAAATGCAAAATTCAGTCTAAACATCTGGCTGACTGTGACCAACTGTAATAATAATAATAATAATAATAATAATAATAATAATAATAATAATAATAATAATAATAATAATAATAATAATAATAATAATAATAACTGTAGCCCATGTGCTCAGCTGCTGCAAGAAAATCGCGCAGACTGATTACAAATTACGGCACAACTCTGTTGCACAAATGATCCACTGGAATTTATGCAAAAATGATAACATCCATACTGCTACAAACTGGTGGGAACACAAGCCTGAAAAAGACACTGAAAATCAGATGGTCAAGATCTTGTGGGATTTTCGTATACAAATGGACAAGATACTGGCACATAATACACCAGACATCACGCTGGTCGAGAAACACAAGGTGACTATCATTGACATTGCAATACCAGATGATAGCAAGGTCGATGAAAAGGAACACGAAAAAATCGCAAAATACCAGGACTTAAAAATCGAAATTCAACGATTATGGCACAAACCAGCAGTGGTAATTCCAGTGGTGATTGGAACACTGGGTGCTATCCCAAAAGCACTGGAATTACATTTAAAACAGCTCAAAATTGACAAAATCACCATCAGTCAAATGCAGAAAGCCGCACTGCTCGGTTCCACACATATACTTCGAAAATACATTACGACGTCCTAGGCCCCTGGGTGGGGCTCGACTAGTAATCAATGCCAAATCCGGCGAAACAACTGGCCGCTGTGATACAATTGTATAATAATAATAATAATATGTCTGCCCATTCCAGACCCTAGGGAAGTATTGATAGGTGGACAAAAATGCCAAGTACTTGATATATAGTATATACAAATTTTTAAAAATTCACAGTTTTTTCCTTCCCCAAATCTTCCATATCCTTAGTACAGTGAGAAGTCGCCCAGCCAGGACCACATTCAAAAAAGCTATTTTCCGAAGTTATCTTGATGATACTTTCCAGACACCTAGCCCTGGAGGGGAATATGAAAAACATCTTGGTGTACTGGGTCCTATCATTAGGGCTGAGGTGGATGATGTAATCCAAGTAAGTCTATCTTCAAAATATTTTAATAAAAGAGTACTTTGGATTTTTAACAACATTAAACATTAAAAATGTTTGAACTGCAATAAATGCAATCAATTTCAGATTTTAAAAAGCCTATTTCAAATTTTTGTGTCTTACAACTATATGTTAAGTAATTAAATTATTTATACAAAGGATGTAACAAACATTTACCATGGACAGTACTGGAATCAGATTAGTGCTTTTCACATTATATGGGATGAGCATCAGCAGAAATAGGGCCAACTAACATACTGGAAACACATCTTGAAATGTAAGAAGCTGGGGATCTTAGTTTCTTTGCTCTTTTTCGTATAACCATTCTGTTACAGGAATTCTGAGCTTTCCTCAGAGACTGCTCTTTCTCTGAAGTGCTTTGAAGTTTGAATGAACCTGTGCTCAAACTCAGACCCATAGAGTGCAACGGACATTTTAGATGTAAAAAGGAAGAACTGCCAGAACAGGCCACTAACTATAAGGGGCCTGCAAAGTTGTACCGGCATATTTTATACAGTCAGGATGTATCTATCTAGCAAAATAGAAAATAATAAATTAGACCTATCCTAATTTATGTTATTCATATGACATTTAGAACAATATTTAAATATTGTTTATTTAAAATATTTAAGATATTGTATTCTCTTTCTCGTTCCCCCCAGGTTATGTCACAAATTTTCAATTTTTTGGGTACTTTTGCAAATCTTGCATTCCTTGACCTAGCTGATCTCTCCCTCTCCCTCTCCCCCTCCCGCCCTCCCTCTCTCAATAATTGGGGCTGGAATTTCCATTGCTAAGAGACTTGGTCATAAAATATGATATCATATGACCAGCGGCGGGTTGCTCTCTTACCTCGCTACCGGTGCGCTATGCGCGCATCGCCATGTTTTGTGCGTGCGCACCCATTGCGCAATTTTGCTTTTGCGCATGCACGGAAGCAAAAAAATCACTGAAATTTCACGCTTGCCCGCGTCCCCTCGCGAGATTTTGCTTTCGCGCATGCGAAGGAAGCAAAAAAAGCCAAACAATTTTGGAAAAAAGATGGCGATGGACCAGTGAAGACGACGGACCGGTGTTGCGTGCAAATTGCGTAATTGGCCGGCCGCTATCAGTGCGGTAGAGTGGACCGCACCGGTAGGAACCCACCACTGCATATGACCCCGCAGCTTAGGGAATGCAGTTCTGGCAGTCCATGGTTGTGTCACAAAGCAAATCCTACACTGTCATTAAGAGCAAGTAGCCACTGCTTGAACCTTGTTCCAGTTTCCCCACTGACTTTGCTTGTTGGAAGCTGGCAGGGAAGGTTGCAAAATGGTGATTACATGCCCATGGGAATCTGCGATGTCATAATTGTCAAACACTTGAATTGTGATCATATGATTGTGGGGATGCTGTGATGGCTCCTACTACAAGGACTACCTTGTAAGTCTGAATACTGGCTGAACGAGTGGTCCTTAAATGAGGACTACCTGTATATAATATTTTTGTATAAATAAAACAGATCCAGTGAAATTAATAACATATTGTATATGCAGTATACGAGGTATATAGCAATAGCATTTAGATTTATATACTGCTTCACAGTGCTTTACAGCCCTCTCTAAGCATATTGCCCCCAACAATCTGGGTCCTCATTTTACTGACCTCAGAAGGATGGAAGGCTGAATCAACCTTGACCCGGTGAGATTCAATCTGCCAAATTTCAGGAAGCCGGCAGGCAGCAGAAGTAGCCTGCAGTACTGCATTCTAACCACTGTGCCACCGGGGCTCCTATAAACTGTTTTGGGATAAGGGTCACACAGATTTAAGTGGCAGGATCCAAAGAAAAAGTCAATTGGATTTAATATACTGGTGTAAGCTTTCCCAATCGGTATCTGTTGGACAGTGTTGTGCTTCAGAGTTTGTGATTGTGGTGTAGACAACAGATTTCCTGATGCTTCGCCAACAACTGTGCCGAAATCTTCAAAGGCAAGGTGTCTATGGTGTAGATCACTGACAATTGAGGAGGAACTTATTGGGCGCCTGCCTTTATAGCCAGGTGTCCTGACTTCTGATGGCTGTTTAGCCGAGCTTGGCTTGGACTGGTGCAGGTTGGTAAGGGTTGGTCTCTGATTGATTATTTATGCCCAATACAAATTGGTTACTTTGATATTATTGGTTCCTGATTATTTATTTATTAGTGAGACTTATATACCGCCTCATAGTGCAAGCACTCTCTAAGCGGTTTACACCATTAAGCAATGTATATTTACATTGCCTCCAACAATCTGGGTCCTCATTTTACCTACCTCGGAAGGATGGAAGGCTGAGTCAACCCTGAGCCGGTGAGATTTGAACAGCTGAACTGCTGATCACAGTCAGCTAAAGTAGCCTGCAGTACTGCACTCTAACTGCTGCGCCACCTCGGCTCTTATTAGATCTTTGTTTATCCTGATTGGTCATTTTGAGCATATACAGATTAAGCACTCTAAAAATAATAAAAGTAAAAAAAAAGAAATGTATTTTGTATAATGACATTTGATAAAATAATTTGGGTGCAACTTCAAGGTATGACATGGTACTTTGAAACACCCTACTACAATCTCTGACAGAAATTCAGGCTATAAAATTGCAAATGGTTGAAACTCTTCTGTGCATCTTTTTTTAAAAAAAACCTCTGTATTAATCATTGACTGTTCAACTCTCTAGGTTCAGTTCAGAAATTTGGCCTCTAGACCATACTCCCTTCATGCTCATGGCCTTCTTTATGAGAAATCTTCTGAAGGCAGAAGCTATGATGACCAGTCTCCTGAATTTTTCAAAAAGGATGATGCAATCATGCCAAACAGCACATACACATATGTCTGGCAAGTCACCAAGCGGTCAGGACCAACAGACAACACGGAAAAATGTAAATCATGGGCCTATTACTCTGGTGTAAATCCGGTAAGATAAATGTCATAGAATATTTTTTAAAAGAAAACTTAATAATCATATAATACATTTTATTTAACCTTAAAGAATAATATATAATAATCTATCTTCTAGCATATGCATTTTGCTTATTAGCTTTATTTTACATTTGCAATTCCTTTCATGAAAAAGAATGATTTCTGTATACAGCACCATATTTTTTTTAGTATTGTTTGTAGGGTCATGAATTGTGATTTTATATTCTTTTCCTTAAATTTTGATCTTTTTTTTGTAGGCCAAATAGTTTTGAAAACTCTAATGAAGGAGAAATCGAATTGAATTTCATCACCATTTAGTAGCTATATTTTCCAAACAGATAATCTCTTTTACTACATATATTGTTTTGTATAGAAACATTGAATATCCATGTTTATTTCTCATTAAGATTAAATATATGTTTGTTTATATTGCCAAATAATTATTTTTCATACTGGGGTTGGCTGATTATTTTTACCTTTAATTATATGCTGTTACTAAATGTTCATTTTAGTAATATTACTAAATATTATTAGTGTTCATTTTTGTGTTTCTTTTTTTAATGTGAAAAATTAAATCACATTAAAATATATTTTGCAGGAAAAAGATATTCACTCTGGCTTGATTGGACCTATTTTGATCTGCCAGAAAGGCATGATTGACAAGTACAACAGGCCAATAGACATAAGGGAATTTGTCCTGCTTTTTATGGTCTTTGATGAGGAGAGAAGCTGGTACTTTGAAAAATCTGACAAAAGGACTCGTGCAGAGAAACTTATAGGAGAACAATCTCGCCACACATTTCCTGGTAGAAATATTTTCATTTCTCTTGTATAAGATTTCCACTTACAATAAATCATTTTCATGCTAATGGCAACATAATACTCATTGTTATCTTTATGTATATAGCAATAGCAATAGCACTTAGATTTACCATATTTTTCGGAGTATAAGACGCACTGGAGTATAAGACGCACCTTAGTTTGGGGGGAGAAAAATAGGGGGGGGGATCTACCTACCAGGTATTCATCTGGCTAGCGTCCTTAGTCTGTTCAGCTTCAGCATATTATTTTATCCTCTGGTTAGGGCTGAAAAGCACCACTTTTTCAGAGGGAGTAGGAATGAAAGCAAGCCTGCAAAGACTTAGGCAGGAAAAACTGCTTCGGAGGGAGTAGGAATAAAAATAAATGCAGCAAGCCAGGAAGATCGTTAGCACCGCGTTAGGGCTGAAAAGCACCGCTTTTTCAGAGGGAGTAGGAATGAAAACAAGCCTGCAAAGACTTAGGGCTGGAAAAAACCTTCTTCAGAGGGAATAGGAAGCCGGGAAGATCGTTAGCACCTCATTGGGGCTGTAAAAAAAAAGCTTTGAAAAAGCTACATTCGAAGTATAAGACGCACCCAAATTTTCAGCATCTTTTAGGGAGGAAAAAGGTGTGTCTTATACTCCCAAAAATATGGTATATACTGCTTCATAGTGCTTTACAGCACCCTCTAAGCGGTTTACAGGGTCAGCATATTACCAGAGGTGGGTTCCTACCGGTTCTATAGAACCGGTAGTAAACCGGTGATGTCACGGAGCCGGTTCTGTCGGTGCCGGTCCGTGGACGCCACCATCTTGTTTTTGGCTTTTTTTTTGCTTTTTTTTGCTGGTTTTTGCTTCTGCGTATGCACAGAAGCCGAGTTTTCAGCACTGTGCATGCACCACCATCTTGTTTTTGGCTTTTGGGGGCTATTTTTTGTTGGTTTTTGCTTCTGCACATGCGCAGAAGCTGAGTTTTTGGCACTACGCATGCGCGCGCAGCCACGTGGCGCGGGAGGAAGCGAACCAGCGGCAAGGTAAGTTAGAACCCACCCCTGCATATTACAGTACCCCCAACAATATGGGTCCTCATTTACTGATCTCAGAAGGATGGAAGGCTAAGTCAATCTTGAACCAGTTAGGATCAAACTCCTAACAGTGGAATGCAGAGTTAGCCTGCAATACTGCATTCTAACCACTGCGTCACCCCAGTTCTTAAGAATATAAGAATTACATTTATATATATATTTTCTATTTTCCTTATCCTAATAATAGCATAGACCTGTATTTATCCATTGTTACAATCAGCTCAATTGTTAACTGATTGCTTGTGTTAATATCAAATCTATTAGATCTTACTTTCTCTTCTAGTCTTTGTATCTAAATAAAACAAATTTATATACATATCTTTTTAAACTACATTACAGTATACAGATAAGATTCTTTCCCACTTCCTAGATTCTATCATTATCCTTGTTCTCTCTTTAAATAAAATTTCAGAGACGCTATTTGACGAGAAACACAAAAATATATCTTTGATTCCTAAAGATGATTTTGGCTCAGTCCTATAAGGTAGATATGGAGGGTGGGAACAGGAGGGATTGCTATGAATGGTACCTTGAACTCCTATAGCATAACACTTGTTAGAAGCACCGAAGCGCTTCTGGGTTGAAAGGATTATCTGGTGATATCCCTGTTGGGGATGCCCAATTGGGGGCTCCCTTCAAGTTCCCAGCAGGAGCTAGAGTGAAAAAAGGGAGCTCAACTTCTCCCCAGAACAACACTTGGTCTCAAATGCAGGCTTGCTAACCTCCTACCCAGTGTCCTAACCACATGAGCCACCATGCTCCATTAACTCCTATATAAAAGGTGGAATCCAACTAATAATGATAAAGTTCCCAAATATTATGCTAAGAGTTCTGTGACTCAAATTTTCAGTGAAACTTTTTTTTTATTAACACAACTATATTAGTATAGCCTTTTTATTTGATAGGTAGTTATATCAAAGCATAGTATAAGATCTATTTTTCTCTGATAACAATCTGTTGAGGTATGCTGGGCTGCCAGAATGACTGGCTCAATGCTTGCAGAGCGGAGTGAGTGGGTGTACTAGAATCTGGGTCTTCCTCCTTTTAATCCAGTATCTTATTGACTGTAGCACAAACAGCTGTGGAGCTATTCAAGTCTAAATTGTTTTGCTCAGTTATTTTCTCTCCCTTTCTATGGCTGCATCACAATTCTAAAATAACAGAGTTGGAAGGGACCTTTGAGGTCTTCTAATCTAACCTGCTCAAGCAGGAAAAAATCATGATTCTCACAACTGATTTTTCAAGAAGCTTTGCATAATTTGCTTTGATAAAATACATTTTTAAACTATAAATCTACTGTACTTCCACTGGAATTTCCAAATTTGGCTATATCATAATCTTCAGAAGCTTAGAAGGTGGTTCCAAATATCTACAAAAAATGCAAGGTGAATTTGTAATTCATCTTTCTGGTATTACAGTGCCTAAATTTATTTAATCTGGCTTATTTTTAATGATTTTTGTTGTATTTTATTAAGACCAATCCATGCGGGACATTTGTGAATGAAGCAGTTAAAAATAAATATTTTTTCCATCTCTTCTTGCACTACTATACTTAAAAGTAGTTGAAAACTTAACAAGAACTAGGAGAAAAAAAACAAGCTTTCCGCAAATCTTCACAATGCTATTGGATTTTTAATCAAGATGTCTGCTATATTAAATTGAACTGCAATGCTTTTTGTTTCATCTGGTCATATTTTTTTATTTTTAGCAATTAATGGGATCCCCTATCAGCTGCAAGGCTTGAAGATGTACAAAGATGAGAATGTCCACTGGCATTTGCTGAACATGGGTGGGCCCAAAGACATCCATGTTGTTCATTTTCATGGTCAGACATTCACTGAAGAGGGAAGAGAAGATAATCAACTTGGGATCCTTCCTCTTCTTCCTGGTAAATATATCCAGATCCACACATCTGTTTCTTGCTGAAATGACTTGAAACATTTCTAACTAGTTGCACTGAATATACAGTAGATATAAAGCACTGATTAAAATATATTAGCCAACAGAGTATTATGAGTATTATGTATAACATCTTGAGTTGAACAAAATAAATATGGGAAATAAATGTAACAACATTGTGGAATTCACAATGCATTTCAAGTTGTAAACAATCTTCAGGGAAATAAGATATTATTTAAATATAATAGCATTAGTTACATCACACTGCTACTCTTCATTTAAGGTATTCTCTTGAAGTAGCATTATACAGCGGCAGTACATTGGAATTTTAATAGAATTAATTAACAGACATTTCATTGTATGAGGTGCAATGACAATAAACTTAAACATTTGAACTTCTGAAATACAGAAATGTGCAAAATAACAGCACCTTACCTTTTGTAAGATACATTTTCTTTATGATGTACATAGTGGCCGTATCTCTACGTATGTATTATTAAAATTGTATGCAATGAAATGTGTTCGTTGTAAATTTACAATGAACTTTGCTTCCAGTAGCTTCACAGATATGCTAAGACACTCAATTCTCCATCTAAATAATTTGAGAGAATTATGGCTAGAAATACAAACTTCTCACATATATGTGAAATAATGATCATAAAACCATTCATAGTATTCATAGAATACTTGAGTTCTGATCAGGTTTGATGGCTGCCTATGGGACAACATATTCATGTGAATAGGAGGGAGACAGACTTGTTCTGTTTGTTTATGCTGTAAAATAAACCTTTATAAATAAGAGAAACTAATAAATTAGGATTTAACACTGTATAGAGCTCCATTTCTCATTCTTACAAGATCTCCTGTCCAATGTTGGAAGACTGAAAATATTAAAGGGACAGGTGCTGAAAAACTCTTACTGTAACATATAGTCAGTGATCGCGAACCTATGGCACACGTGCCACAGGTGGCACGCAGAGCCATATCTGAGGGCACGCAAGGCGTTGCCCTATGTCAGCTCCAGCGCGCATGTGCGCTCTGACCAGCTGATTTTCAGCCTTCCGGAGGGCAGGGGGGGAGTCCGTTTTCACTCTCCCAAGGCTTCAGGAAAGCCTCCGGAGCCTGTGGATAGCGAAAAACAGGCCCAACGGGCCTACCGGAAGTTTGTCCCCCAACTTCTGGTAGGCCCATTGTGCCGTTTTTTTGCCATCCACAGGCTCCGGAGGCTTTTCTGAAACCTGGGGAGGGCAAAAAACAGCCCAATGGGCCTACCGGAAGTCCGGAGGCTTCAGTGAGGTCTGCACGCATTGCATTATGGGTGTGGGCACCCGTGCGCGCCCTTTTGGCACCCGGGAAAAAAAGGGCATATCTTCCTGGATGGATATAGGGCATATCTTCCTGGATGGCTGTTCCCCAAATTCAGTGACTTTCTTCTTGTATCAACCAATAGTTTGTTCCATTAACTTTAATTATAAACCTACATTTGCTATCTGATTTCTGGTTAAGTTTAACATGCTATCCTACTCACCATATTACTATATGATTCAAATTCCTGGAATTTAAACCTATTTTAAAAGTTAACATGTTTCCTCTCTGCTTTCAAGGTACATTCACCACCATCAAAATGAAACCATCCAAAATTGGCACATGGCTTTTAGAAACAGAAGTTGGTGAATATCAGGAAAGAGGAATGAAGGCTCTCTTTACTGTCATTGACAAAGGTAACAGAGTTTAACCATACTAATTTTACAAGGCACATCAGCTTCACTACAAGTTTGTTCTACAGAAAAAAGGGGTGGGGACCAATTCTGAGATCCCAGGTGTTTCATTTTATTTTATGGATAGCATGTAGATGACATCACTGGCACATTCCCTAGTTAGCAGGCATTGGAAATATTTCCAGGATTTGGGGGAAGGCACATGTCCCATTATAATATCATTACTATATAATCTGCTTGTGTCTTTGCCTCTTCCTAGCCGGGCATACTTAAGATAGCTACAACAGCATAGAAACCATACCTTTCTTTCCTGTTGGGTTTAATAAGGAGTACTCTGCTTAATGCCAGAATTTAGGAAAGCTAATAAAATATCTCCATGCTGTCTCTTTCTCCCTCTGCAGATTGTAAATTACCGATGGGGCTGGCAAGTGGGATAATACAAGACTCACAGATCAGTGCTTCAGATCATGTTGGTAGGTTGAATTTTAAAGCTATTACGTCAAAAATCTTGTTATTTGGAAATCCTATATCCAGAAGTTCATCTACTGAATTGTGTGGCTCTAATGAACACCCAGTTCTATAGATTAAATTCCACGTGGGGCATATTTTCATTTTATTTGTATGGTGCTAGAAATAATTGTCTCATAATATCAAGAGGCAGGGGGAAAGGTCATTAATTCTTAGTATATACTGGGCCCTCAATACCTAGCATACAGTATTCAATGTATTTTTGGAACATTTTCAGATTTTTTTTTGTTTCTTGGTTCCAGTTCTTTTATAACAGACACTTGATAATTTTCAATATTTTATCTGTATTTTTGACCTTGGGGCAGTCAAGGTCTTAGTCCAACTCACCTCACAGGGTTATTGTTATTGTGGGGAATATAGGAAAAGGAAGTATTGTTAGGTATGCTGGCTGCCTCAAGTTATTTCTAAAAATAATAAAAGTGGGATACAAATAAATATAAAATAAAAACTAAAAATATTTCCTGTTATGAAAATAATATATATTTTTTTACAATTGTTTTAGTAAAAAAAACGAAAGTCACCATGGAAAGCAGCCGTATCTTGTTGACATTGTTCTGCAAAAATGTCTTTTCCATGTTTCTGTACAGGTTATTGGGAGCCTAAGCTAGCAAGACTGAATAATGCTGGAAAATATAATGCTTGGAGCATCATAAAGAAGGAAAATGAACATCCATGGATCCAGGTACAACAGTTTATTGCAACACCACAATGTGATTTGGTTGTGGAAATCATCTTGGAAAGCACTGCTATTCTTGAGGCATTAAGAATATTAACATTTTAATATTAAAATGTTGCTTTTGTCACCTTAAATTAGGGGAGATTGTGAATTAAATATACAGGATAAGGGATATTTGAAAATTGAGTTCCCACTTGGGAGAGTGGATGAGTTAGAAAGCAAAATTTTGATATGCACTTAATTTCATTACATTCATTACATTCATCTCTAGTCAGAGGTGGGATCCTGCCTCTGATTGCCGGTGCGGTTAATCGCTGAGTTCGGCGCAGAGCTGAAGAAGCTGCTCCCGTTCGCGGAACGGGAGCTTTCCCTGGGCGCTTTCCCCGCCCGCATGGATGCCGCCAATTTCGTTCTTTTGCCCTCTGTGCATGCCCAAAGCGTTCCGCATGCGCAGAGGGCAAAAGAACGCAATCGGCGGCATCCTTGCGGGCGGGGAAAGCGCCCGGGGAAAGCTCCCGTTCCGCGAACGGGAGCAGCTTCTTCGGCTCTGAGCCGAACTCAGCGATTAACCGCACCGGCAATCAGAGGTACACCTCTGTCTCTAGTGTCCTAGAGATGAATCATAACCATAATCAGTCATTTACTTATTTAGTCTATTGGTCTAGTCTACTTCCTTCTTAGCTCTGCAAATATTTATCAAAGCTGTAAAATAATATGAGTGTTATATTTTAATTTGCATAAATAATGAACCATTTATTATTTTGATTTTCTTTGTGAAAGAAAACATGACTGCTACAAAGATATTCAGGTTCTGCATATTATTTTATACATACAATCAATTTTATATGGGGTTCCTACATTGTGTTAAGCTATAGTTTTCTAGGTTCACACATTCTATATATAATTATAAATGAGATTACAAAGGTTTAGCAATTAAAAGAATATAAATTTGACACACAATGGCTTCATGTCATACATGAATCCAGTTTTCACATCACTATATTTCAAATCAAGAGCATTTTGGTTGGCTCTGCTTTTAGTTTGAGAATGATAGTAGTCTTAGAGAACAGATGGTGAAGACTACAAGACAGATTAGTGTAGAACATACTATTTGCCTTGGCTTACATTAGAGAGGATGTTCTACCATCAAAGATAAACCAGATTTCAACCTTCAGTATGTTTTGTGGTTGTAAATTGATAGAGAAGGTGATAAACCTCTGGTCATTTATTGGAGACAGAGTTCTTGAACCAATCCTGTATTTCTATCCAGTATGGTACAGAATATCTTTTAACCGAAGAAATGAAACTGGGATAATACAGATTCATAATTTTTGTTGTTATTGTATAGGTAGACCTACAAAGACAAGTTGTCATCACAGGCGTTCAGACCCAAGGAGCCATGCAACTACTGAAAAAAATGTATACTGTGGAATATTTTGTTACCTACAGCAAAGATGGGCGAAATTGGATTACTTTTAAAGGAAGACATCCCAAAACACAAATGGTTTGCATGTTTCCTCTATCTGAAATCCTCATTCTTCTTTTCTGCTTGCAAATATGTAGAAGTAATGTTAAGAGTTTTTATCCTTTCAAAAGTTAATATATGAAAGAGAATAGTATGAAAATTACATATTCTCTATATATCTCTTAAACGGATAAAAATGTTCTATTTACTATCTTGTCCTTTTTCATTTTGTTTTCTTTTTAAGGAAGTAGTTTTCTAAATCCAGGTTAATTTTTAATGATAAAAAGAGATGCAAAAACTGGAAAATATTTAATTAGTGGGTAGGAAAGAATGTAAATTATGGGCAGGTAATTTCTTCTCTTTCTTCTTTTAACTTGTAAATAATAAAAGAAATTGTTGTAAGGAGAATTATAGCTGGGAACAATACATATGATTTAAAGTAGTTTAATACCGGTATATTTATTAACAAATGTATAAAGAATGCTTGTGATGACATTAGAGGTATGTTCAATGTGGATAAGAATACCTGTGTACTTTTGTTTACAGATGATGTATCATTGCTGTTTTAAACACCAAATTATTTGTGGTGAACATTAGTCAGATTATATGATACAATGAGGAATATGAATCTGAAAATATTATAGAGAGAGAGGGGGGGGAGGGGGGGAGAGGGAGATTGGAATACATTGTATTTGACAGGAAAATGGAGAGAACAATTATAAGCTATAAACAAACACCAAGAAAATAAAACAAGGAAATGTAGCAGAACTCTTGCAATATGAAAGAAACTTTCTGATCTTTAGTTCCCACTGAAATAATTCAGTGCTTGTTTTGATGTGCAATCTCACTGAAGACCAATAATTGCTCAAGACTGAATAGGCTCAAAAGTCACTTTAATTTTCCAGATGCAAATATTTTTAATTTATATTTTAAAAAGTGAGACATAATTTATAGATTTTGGACTTTTTTTTCCTCAGTATTTTGAGGGTAATTCAGATGGTACCAAAGTAAAAGAAAACCACATTGATCCTCCGATTATTGCCAGATATATTAGGCTGCATCCAATCAAGTTCTACAACAGACCTACTTTCCGCATTGAACTGCTGGGTTGTGAAGTTGAAGGTAAGACATGAACAGATATTTGGCATATACCATCAAATGAGGAGAAACAGATGAAATTTCAATTTAATGTTATCAAAAACATTGAAAGTGCAAGAGAAACGAGATTTTATACAAGGGATGAATATTGGGGGGAGGGGGGAGATTAAATTACTTGACCAAACCATCTGTAGAAATATAATTCCAAGCCTGCTGGTATCTTTTCCTGAATATGATAGCGTAAGAAAAATCTAACAAGGATATGTACTTACAACAGGGTGCTCTATGCCATTGGGAATGGAAAGTGGGGCTATCAAGCATTCAGCGATTACAGCCTCTTCTTATAAGACGACTTGGTGGAGTTCATGGGAACCATCCCTTGCACGACTCAATCTGAAAGGGCGATCAAATGCTTGGCAGCCAAAGGTAAAAACAAAACAAAGTTACCTGATTATTTTTGTGGTTGAATTTTTTTTTTAAATTTTACGTTTCCATTAAATTAAATGCTTAAGATAGTTTCCATCTAATAATCGGTGGCATCAAACAATCAAAGGGAAGCGAGAGCAGAGAATACGGCTGATATGATTGGTATATTTTGAATGATGCTGAATTGTTACTTACGTAGGTAATATTTCTTCCCCCACTTTTATTTCTCCTTAGTAAAGGCCACTTCACAAATTATATGGCAGCAGTTTCAGAGTTGTATGTCAATTAATACTGTCTCTCTGATTGGTATTCTTCTATAATATTGGAGTCTTTAAATGATTGCTTATTGTATTCATGAAATCATGGAATCATAGAATCATAAGGCTAGAAGGGACCTTGGAGGTCTTCTAATCTAACCTTCTGCCCAGGGCAGAAGTCCTTATTCTATCCCAGACAAATAGTTCTCCAATCTTTTCTTGATAACCCCCAGAGATTGAGCACCCACAACTCCAGGAGACTATTTGTTCCATTGACAATTATTCAGATTAGAAAAAAGTTATATTGCAAGAATTAATACGAAGAAAATTGTGTTCTGAGCACAAAATGTGTTCTATTTTTACAAGAAAGAAAAGTAAAACAAAGGGAGGAGACAGGAGAGATTCCATTAATTCTACAGTAGTTAGGTCTTACATGATTGGAGATCATCTTTGGGTTTGTGTTGTTTAAATTTAGGGTAGGTAGGCTTCATGTGTTCTCTTGGATTTTTAATAGCATTTAAGTTACATATTAATGAGTTCAGATTTCCTGTGCTCTTCCGTATGACTCAATTAGTTGCAGGTTGTAGATAATTAGGGTTCAATTGCTAAGAGTAGCATGATAAGGTGAACCTTATTCATCCTTTAGGTAAACAACAAAGATCAGTGGCTACAAATTGATCTGCAGCATCTTACAAAAATAACAAGCATAATAACTCAAGGAGCCAAATCAATGTCTACAGAAATGTATGTGAAAACATTTTCCATCCATTATACTGATGACAATTCAACATGGAAGCCTTATTTGGACGTTTGCACTGCCACGGAAAAGGTACCAATTACTTATCTTACTGATGGATTGGATTACCTAAATTATGTCTTCCAACTTTATTATTTTATTACCATATGTAAGTATGGTATTATGTTGGGAACATATAAGGCCGAAAAATCTTCATGTCCCTTTTCATAGGTTTTAATATATCCTTTGGGAATTAGTGACTCTGTACTATCTTGTTTGGTTTTGTTACAGCTCCTACAGTTTGCCATAGTACATTGTTAAATTGTTGAACAGTGATTTGTAATTAGGTGGGCATCAGAGGTCCCTTTATTAATTCAGAGGAAGCAAAGGTTACAGATGGAGCAGTGGTTGATGATAGTGGGACAGGTTAGCAGATCATTTTGCAGACTAGTTCCCTGGAAAAATCACTGCTCAAAAACTCAGACAATCATGGAGTCTTATCACAGATCAATTATAGTTCATGTCTCCTGTGGGTCATAGCGCTAGTATTCTTACTGTAAATGATGGAGTGCTTCATAAACATTCTCAGAATCGGTTTGGTTTCTCTTGCATTCCAGGCATGGCTAAATTCTAATATGAGGTGTTTTTTTTTAACCTCATAGTGTTTTACCAACAAAGGAGAAAATGATAGCAATGTACATCAACCCGGAAATCTAATGAAGCCTTTCCCTTCCCTAGAGGGCCTGGAAAGATTGTCATCACCAAAGTCATGTCCCCTATTTTTCCCTATGGCTGAATTTTTCCTGGAATTCCAACAATATGAGATTTCTCCAATTAAAAGCACTTGGAGTGTGCCATCAGTCAGGACAATACATGCTTCACAATTTGAATGAGTTTGACAAAGCTCATTGGTTGTCAATAATAAGATTTATTTCAAATAATGGAACAATAGTTGAAATCATAAGGCAACTTGATAGGTTTATTTATCTAAATTTTGCAAGCCCACAAATTACGTGTTACTGAGGTGATCTGAGATAGAAAATAATTTTCCTAGTGATATTCTGTGGGAATTTTGAGGATTTATGTTTGAAATGTTCATTCATTTGCGTATGATGCTAATATATTCTTTTGTTTTATATTTAGGTTTTCACAGGAAATATTAACAGTGATGGACATGTCAAACACTTTTTCAAACCACCTTTATTGTCCAGGTTCATTCGTATCATCCCTAAAACATGGAATCAATATATTGCACTCCGGATAGAACTGTTTGGTTGTGATGTTTTTTAAGACTTGGGTAGAAGACTATCAAAAATAGCTCTGAAAATATCAATCAAAATAATACAACTGAAGTGACTTTACAATGAATAATTCTACTGCCACTTTAACCATGAATGTACAACCTAATACAATAAAATCTTATTTTTTTGCTGGTTCCATGTTCCTTGTGTTTTCCTCTTCTCAAATAGAAAACATTGCATTTCAATTTTTTTGTTGCATTTTCTTCTGAGGGCCTATAATGACAATATTACATTAATTAAATTTCAGCAGATAAGAGCCTCTAGTTCAGTGATGGCTAACCTTTTTTCCCTCGGGTGCCAAAAGCGCGCGTGCGCGTGCCCACACCCATAATGTAATGCCCCTCCCATGCGCCACGTCCCCTGCACATGTGCGTGCAACCACCACCCCGCGCATGCCTCAAATCCCAAAACAGCGCTGGGAGGGGGGAAAAAGCCTCCCGTCCTCAAAGGGTGTTGGGAGGGGGGAAAAGCCTCCCGTCCCCAAATGGTGATGGGAGGGGAGAAAAGCCTCCCGTCCCCAAACGGCGCTGGGGGGGGGGGAATCTCCAGAGATCTGGGAAGGCATGGGTGGCAGAAAGTGCGGAGAAAGGTTGCGCCTCCTGACTCCTGCGCGGGCGTTTCCCGCAAGCAGGGCAGACCCGAAAATCAGCTGGCTGGCGGGAGGCACGCAGTGGATCTGAGCTGGGCAACGGCTCACGTGCCCGCAGAGAGGGCTCTCCGTGCCACCTGTGGCACGCATGCCATAGGTTTGCCATCACGGCTCTAGTTCAACTTGGCTGATATAGAAAATTAAACTGGGTTAGCCCTGGTTAGTATATAGATGATCAACTGAAACATCTATGCCAATAAGATAGATTGGGAAATTGAAGAAGGCAATAGCATTTAATGGTCCACTTAATGTTGCTAGGAAAGATATTGATGTAGCTATGTAAAGCATCAGGAATTGAAAGGCAACTTTTAATGAAGACAGACAACATTAAGTGTTAGATCAGAGGCATAAATGCTGATATCAATGGTGCCTTTCAACATAATAATCTTGGGTCTGAAGAATGAATCAAAATGACTAATATAATCAATTAAAATGATTCAGTTAAATTATCTAACATCTACCCAAAATGAACCAATTCCAATGAATCAAGGATAAGCATATCCAAACTCAATATATACCCAACAATTCCTCAACAAACATATATATCCCTGGTTATTTTTGCAAATTTCCACATTTTAACATTTTTCCAGTTTCTGCAGAATTTGATTTTTGAACATTCTCACAATATTTACTACCTTTTTACCATTTTTTCTCGAGCCCTAAATGTTATAGCATAAGCTTCAATTCCAAACTTTCACATTATCACCTCCATTTCAATAGAGATATATTTAGTAGTCCTTTCAGCATTCCTTTAGTTTCTTTCCAAATAATTTCATTATATTTATTGTCATTTCCATTAACATATTTTAGCCCTTTCATTCATGGATACCTGGAAGCTTCTGCTGCTTTCATGAAAATAGTAGTTAGAGCCAGTTTAGCGTAATGGTTAAGGTGCTGGCCTAGAAACCAGGAGACTAAGTTCCAGTCCCACCTGAGGCACGAAAGCTAACCGGATGAAAGCTAACCAGATGACTTTGGGCCTGTCATTCTCTCTCAACCCTACCTACCTCACAGGGTTGTTGTCATGGAGAAAATAAGAGAATTGTGTGTGTTTGCCTCCTTGACTTACTTATAAAGTAATAAAGGTAGGATAAAATTCTCATAAATAAAGTGATGTTATAATGAACATAAAAGGGAGTGAGGCGTGTGTTGTAATGAAGCAGTATTTCATCACTGACCCATTTGACCATACTTGTTACACTGTTGCTTTGTTTATAGTTAAGCCTACACCTTAACTTCCATATATGTATTTATCAACTACATCCTGAAATCAGACCATTTCCATTCAGATCTATTACAATTTTTCTTTTTCCTTTAATTTCAGACACAAACCATATCTATCTATCTATCTATCTATCTATCTATCTATCTATCTATCTATCTATCTATCTATCTATCTATCTATCTATCATCTATCATCTGTCTATCCATTCATTCCTTCATTCCTTGTATGTAAAATTTATTCTTCTTATATTCCAAGTTAAAGTCCTCCATACATTATGGTCGTCAACATAATGGCCCACAATTATTGATTTCACCTACCCATATTTTTGTCAATCAAGATTTTACCAAGTATTTTTAGAGGCAAAAGTAGATTAAGATAGAAAGTTATAATATCAAATGCAGCCTTTCCTGCTACTGGTAAGGACAACATTGGTCAGTTTTGGTAATACTTGATTGATCCACTATAAGAACCCTAAGCACACTTATATTATTCTATGCAAGCTAGGATGCAGGACAATATATTGCTTCTCATAGGCTATCTATCCCATTAACTAGGAAGTACATGCATGTACTGATACATTCAAGATTCTGAAATCCTTATTAAAATTTTATCTGCACCAGGTCTTTTGGTTTAT
Organism: Diadophis punctatus similis; assembly: GCA_023053685.1. Classification (NCBI taxonomy): domain Eukaryota; kingdom Metazoa; phylum Chordata; class Lepidosauria; order Squamata; family Dipsadidae; genus Diadophis; species Diadophis punctatus. Next base: position 2,103,060 of record JALIGW010000038.1, on the reverse strand, counting down.
CCTATCTCTTCTCATCCCCACCAGTGATCCCAGGACTAGGATGATTATTATTATTGCTACTTTTACATGCTTAGTGCTATCATATCTCAAGGTTCTATCATATCTCAAGACTTAAAATGGTTACCTAACATCAAAAACGTCATCAAAAAAGCACAACAAAGAATGTTCTTTCTGCACCAACTCAGGAAGCTCAAACTGCCCAAGGAGCTGCTGATACAGTTCTACAGAGGAATTATTAAGTCTGTCATCTGCACCTCTATAACTGTCTGGTTAGGTTCTGCAACCCAACAAGACAGACACAGACTTCAGAGGATAATCAGAACTGCAGAAAAAACAATTACTGCCAATCTGCCTTCCATTGAGGACCTGTATACTGCACGAGTCAAAAAGAGGGCCGTGAAAATATTTACTGACTCCTCGCATCCTGGACATAAATTGTTTTAACTCCTACCCTCAAAATGACGCTATAGAGCACTGCACACCAAGACTTCAGCAACAGAGTAATCATTGCTTGGAATGCACTACCTGACTCTGTGGTTTCTTCCCCAAGCCCCAAAAACTTTAACCTTAGACTTCTACAGTTGCCCTCATCCCATTCCTAAGAGGTCTGTAAGGGGCATGCATAAGCGCACCATCGTGCTACCGTCCCTGTCCTATTGTCCAAATTTATCTATACCTACTTTGCTTTTGTTTATGTTTATACCATACCTGTTATCTTGTACACGTTTTGACAAATAAAATAAATAAAAAAATAAAACTAGACACAAGAACAGTTTTCCCCCCGAATGCCATCACTCTGCTAAACAAATAATTCCCTCACCACTGTCAAACTATTCACTAAGGCTGCATTACTATTACTATTAGTCTTCTCATCGTTCCTATCACCCATCTCCTCCCACTTTTGATTGTATGACTGTAACTTGTTGCTTGTATCCTTACGATTTATATTAATATTGATTGTTTCCTGATTGCTTATTTGTACCCTATGACAATCATTAAGTGTTGTAGCTCATGATTCTTGACAAATGTATCTTTTCTTTTATGTACACTGAGAGTATATGCACCAAAGACAAATTCCTTGTGTGTCCAATCACACTTGGCCAATAAATTCTATTCTATTATTCTATTCTATTCTATTCTATTCTATTCTATTCTATTCTATTCTATTCTATTCTATTCTATTCTATTCTATTCTATTCAGTTCGCACAAGATCGCTTGGTACTTATCTGTCAGGCACAAACAATCCAAGTGACTCCGAGATTCAGATCCAGAAATTCCTTTACTATCGACTCCACTGCACACAAGAATCTTACAAGAATCTTTTCGCCCGGGAAAGCCAGACAAAGACTTAAACGTTTGATCTCACACCTATGGAGTCCATACTGGCATACTTCAACTGCCCCCACCGTGACTTACTTCCTTTCAGCCGTTGATTCCATCTATCTGCCCAACACCACACCTAAGACTTGTGAGAACAGGAGAAGAATGCACGGCAAAGAACTCAAGACTGCGGAAAGCTAAAAGTTATAATCGCAATAAATCGCTCCTAAAACAGCGGTTGAGCACGTTTTTAAATTCTGGTTCGCTTGCTTGTCCAACTGGTAATACACCCCCCAAAAAACGTGAGATATTCCCTACCCAGGAAACATTCTTCTCTATTAGTTCCACTGATGTCGTAGCCCTAAATGCAATCCTCTTAAAGCAATGGGTCATACAGCCCCACCTGCGAAACTACTCCAGTTTTTCCGCAAAAGGCGCCAGTTAAAACAAGAAAAGGCACGAACAGGGAAACGACGACCTATCAAAATAAAGCCAACGGCGGTGTGGCCTGAATTAAGCAATCCAATTGGCTGCTCTACAATCAACTAGTAACCTCTCCGCCCCGTTGATTTGGACTTCCTCTCTTTCCCTTCCACCCAATCGCAGATGCCAACGAAAGCGAGGAGGCGGGACTGTTTACTGCGCAGGGCCAAGGTGCCTTTAGCCGCGTGGGTTGCCGGTAGGATTTCTGGCCGTCCAGCGACTAGGCGACTGCCGTCCGGAAGCTGCCGCTGAAAGCGGGATTTTGAGTCGCCCCGTTGCGGGGCTCTTCAGATGGAAACGCCGGGTATCTTGGACGGACTCCGGTCCCGGTTATTTCCTGGCCGCGCGAGGCGGCCCCCGCGGCGTTTTGGTTGGGGATTTCCTACGACTGTGTTGTGTGGCTACGGTTTCTTTGCCAACTTACGACCGTCGGAACCTTTTCTCACACCTTACTTGTTGGGAGAGGACAAGAACCTCACCGAGACCCAGGTAAGGTCTCTTCTCTAATTGGCCGAAAAGTGATTCCTCCCCCCACCCCAAAGGCAACTGGACTTCGTTTTTCTTCGAGGACGTTTCGCTTCTCATCCAAGAAGCTTATTCCGCTCTGACTGAATGGTGGAGGCTGGAAGAATGGAGGGCACAGATAAGCCTTCAAGGAGTCTCAACGACTCTCAGAAAGAATGCTTACCAGCAGATGACTGCAAGAAATATAAATTTATTTATTTATTGATGAGATTTATATACCGCCTCATAGTGCAAGCACTCTCTAAGCGGTTTACACCATTAAGCAATGTATATATTTTACATTGCCCCCAACAATCTGGTTCCTCATTTTACCTACCTCGGAAGGATGAAAGGCTGAGTCAACCCTGAGCCCCTGAGATTTGAACAGCTGAACTCAAATGATCACAGTCAGCTAAAGTAGCCTGCAGTACTGCTCTCTAACCGCTGCGCCACCTCGGCTCAAATCAAAGTCAAAAGAAACATTTCTGGTTTCTATTATTTATTAATGTTTAAAATTTTTCTGAATTAATTATACACACACACGTGTGTGTGTGTGTGTGTGTGTGTTTTCGATGTGTCCATCAAACATGATAAAATGTCTCCTTGTTCATATTTGCAACATAAATTTGAAATTCCTTCATACACTTTAGATAAGATTCTGGTCACAAATACCAATGATACAACATTTTATAAAAGTTGTCTTTAAGATATTAATGTGTGAATTTCAGTCCTTTCATCCACTTATTCTACCATTGTACAATTTGTATATTATAACCAACATTTCTACTCTGTTTTATCATCCATTCTTTCACTTGTTTTTTCATTTCAAATTTAATAAAAGTTTATATATGTTAGCAATTATATGTTATATGAATTATATGTTCATTTCTATGTAATTTTGTTTTAAATTTATCTGTACAGTATGTCTGTATATGTGTATGTGTATTTTTCATGTATGTAAATTTCATGTGTGTGTGTGTATATATATATATATATATTTCCATTTTATAAAGATAATATCCCTTTTTTTTGTAGGTCTTCAATGAAATTTATCCAGTATGGACATACTCTTATTTAGTGCTGCTGTTCCCAGTCTTCTTGGCAACTGATTATCTCAGATACAAGCCTGTCATCCTTCTACAAGGACTAAGCCTTATAGTAACATGGTTTATGCTTCTCTACTCCCAAGGAATTCTAGCTACTCAGTTCCTGGAATTCTTTTATGGATTAGTGACTGCAACAGAAATTGCTTACTACTCTTATATTTATAGTGTTGTGGACTTGAACTTGTACCAGAAAGTCACAAGCTACTGTCGAAGTGCTGCTCTTGTGGGCTATACTGTGGGCTCTGTCTGTGGACAAGTCCTAGTGTCTGTTGTAGGCTGGTCCCTGTTCAGTTTGAATGTGGTGTCACTGACTTCTGTATCTGTTGCCTTTGCAATAGCTTGGTCTCTGCCCATGCCACAGAAAAGCTTTTTTTTCCACCATCACTCAATCCTCCAGGTCAGTAAGGAGATGAAAGTTTTAAATTATAAAAACGGAACAATTATCCAACACGATCCTGCCTTAAAGAAGGTTCCTGGGTTGGAAGATGTGGAATTGAAGATTCCATTAAATATCGAAGAGCGTCCTGCAGAGGAGCAAGTAAGTACTAGTCCTTTTGCATTGAGGGGTATGTGGAAAATATAGTCTGCCGTTGAGCACTTGTTTTCAATTGGATTAACTTGCGCTGATCAATAACCTGTTCCCCTTTGATGCTTCCTTTTGATCATTTAAAATTCTGGTGATGAGATTTTAATCAGAATTGTGTTGGTGAGATCCTATTGCTTACCAAAACAAGGACATTTCAGAATATAGACAAACCAAATATGTCAATATGCACAAAAATTTAATTATTTGGGGGAAATGCAATTTTTTCGGGGGGGGGAAGCTAATCCATTTGCCTTGGAAGGCCGGCTCCTAGCTATAACTCTAGCCAACTCTTCCAGGAACAGTTAAGGAGAGCTATGGCTAGTCTTAGCCCAGTGCAATCTAGACATCATTTAATGAAAATCTGACCATAACATTAAGGATTAGTTGGGGTGGAAAAAGGGTCATCTTGCCACTTACATAAGCTTAGCTGGCATGGTTACAACAGAGGTAGAAAGGCTTTTCACTTTCCTGCTTGTCTGATTCAGAACAAATCTCTCTCCCTCCCTCCCTCCCCCCTCTTTTTGTGAAGAAAACTACTTGCACTACAGTGTGACACATTTCTTAGATTTCATAATCACACAATGATCCAGCATTTCTGCTATGAAAATGAAATAATAAAGATTAGGTTACAAAGTGGCAGACTGAGTTTAAGTCCTACCTTAGCCATGAAAGCCAGCTGGGTGACTTTGGGCCACTTATTCTCTTAGTCCAAACTACCTCACAGGGTTGTTGCTATGAGGAAAAGAGAAGGAGGATTGGATAACTTCACCTCCTTGAGTCACTTGTAAAAATAATAAAGTTGGAGTACAAAGAAACAAAATAAATAAAATGATCACTGGAAAATAATGTACAGTATGTCACATAAGTGAGTACACCCCCTCACATTTTGTAAATATTTAAATATTTCATGTGACAACACTGAAGAAATGACACTTGGCTACAATGTAAAGTATACAGCTTGTATAACAGTGTAAATGTGCTGTCTCCTCAAAATAACGCAACACACAGCCATTAATGTCTAAACTGCTGGCAACAAAAGTTAGTACACCCCTAAGTGATAATGTCCAAATGGGGCCCAAAGTGTCAATATTTTGTGTGGCCACCATTATTTTAAAGCACTGCCTTAACCTTCTTGGGCATAGAGTTCACCAGAGCTTCATGGGTTGCCACTGGAGTCCTCTTCCACTCCTCCATGACGACGTCACGGAGCTGGTGGATGTTAGAGACTTTGTGCACCTCCACCTTCCGTTTCAGGATGCCCCACAGATGCTCAATAGGGTTTAGGTCTGGAGACATGCTTAGCCAGTCCATCACCTTTACCCTCAGCTGCTTTAGTAAGGCAGTGGTCTTTTTGGAGGTGTGTTTGGGGTCGTTATCATGTTGGAATACTGCCCTACGGCCCAGTCTCCGAAGAGAGGGGATCATGCTCTGCTTCAGTATGTCACAGTACATGTTGGCATTCATGCTTCCCTCAATGAACTGTAGCTCCCCAGTGCCGGCCGCACTCATGCAGCCCCAGACCATGACATTCCCACCACGCTTGACTGTAGGCAAGACACACTTGTCTTTGTACTCACCTGGTTGCTGCCACACACGCTTGACACCATCTGAACCAAGTAAGTTTATCTTGGTCTCATCGGACCACAGGACATGGTTCCAAAAATCCATGTCCTTAGTCTTCTTGTCTGCAGCAAACCGTTTGTGGACTTTCTTGTGCATCATTTTTAGAAGAGACTTCCTTCTGGGACGACAGCCCTACAGACCAATTTGATGCAGTGTGCAGCATATGGTCTGAGCACTGACAGGCTGACCCCCCCACCCCTTCAACCTCTGCAGCAATGCTGGCAGCACTCATATGTCTATTTCCCAAAGCCAACCTCTGGATATGACGCTGAGTATGGGCACTCGTATTTTTCGGTCGACCATGGCAAGGCTTGTTCTGAGTGGAACCTGTCCTGTTAAACCGCTGTATGGTCTTGGCCACCGTGCTGCAGCTCAGTTTCAGGGTCTTGGCAATCATCTTATAGCTAGGCCATCTTTATGTAGAGCAACAATTTGTTTTTTCAGATCCTCAGAGAGTTCATTGCCATGAGGTGCCATATTGAACTTCCAGTGACCAGTATGAGAGAGTGAGAGCGATAACACCAAATTTAACACACCTGCTCCCCCTTCACACCTGAGACATTGTACCACTAACGAGTCACATGACACCAGGGCGGGAAAACGGCTACTTGGGCCCCATTTGGACATTATCACTTAGGACATTATCACTTAGGGGTGTACTCACTTTTGTTGCCAGCAGTTTAGACATTAATGGCTATGTGTTGCATTATTTTGAGGAGACAGTACAATTACACTGTTATACAAGCTGTATACTCACTACTTTACATTGTAGCCAAGTGTTATTTCTTCAGTGTTGTCACATACTTAACTATTTACAAAATGTGAGGGGGTGTATTCACTTCTGTGACATACTGTATATGCTTTTATATTGCCAAATGCATAAGTTTCTAGTGGTAAGAAGTATAATAACAAAATACCGTACTTTTCAGAATATAAGATGCACTCCCCCCCCTAAAAGTGGGTGAAAACTGCAGTGCTTCTTATACACTGAATGTTGCCGAAGCCCCACCCACCTGCCGACTCCCACCGTTCAGCCTTTTTCGGCCTTCACATGCCCCATTTTAGACCCATTCCAGGCTGCGGGGATCGCCACAGCACATCGCCGCTATTGCGTGTCGCATTTTCGGCCTCCGCATGCTCCATTTTTGGCCTCTCTGCGTTGCATTTTCAGCCGGTTCGGGCTGCCTGGAACCGGCCAAAAATGCGATGTGCGGAGGCCAAAAATGGGGTGCGTGGAGGCCGAAAATGCAATGCGAAGAGGCTGAAAATGCAATGCACGGTAGTGGCGATCGGCAGCGATGTGCTGTGGCGATCCCAGCAGCCTGGAACGGGTCTAAAATGGAGCATGCGGAGGCCAAAAACGTGACACGCAGAAGCAAAAAACACAACACGTGGAGGCAAAAAATGCGACGAGCGGAGGCGGCGATGGGCTCTGGGGATCCCCGCAGCCTGGAACAGCTGATAGGCGGTATTCCAGGAGGCCGAGCCAACCGCCAATCAGCTGTTTGTGCTAAATCAGGCTGCAATAACGTGCTGAAGCTGACCAGGCTGTTTGCTGCAAGGCCGCTAGCCAGATGAATACCGATGGATGCTGGTAGGCAGAGGCAGAATTTTTTTTCTTGTTTTCCTCCCCAAAACTAATGTGTGTCTTATACTCTGGAGTGTCTTATACGCTGAAAAATATGGGTACGTTATATCCAATGCTAATTAGTTTGTGGTTTCTTTGCTTTGTGTTTATTTCGCTTGTATATCTAAACCCATTTGAAGTATAATTGAGAAAACACAATTTTTAGTCTTAGTACTATCTAGTCTTAGTACTATTTAGTCTTCTATCTGATGTATCTTATATATGGGCAATAAATGTGCCTATTTGTCCCATTAACAGGAAGTTTAGGGTTGCTGTTTTAATGTAGAATACTAGAAATATTGTTAATGTTTTGATAATATTCTGAAACCAAATATGAAAGCATATTACTTAACTGTAATATTTGGTCATTTATGGTCTACTGGCTGCTAATTACCTTTTGTAACTCTTTATTCTATAATTATGGAGCAACCATAGACATTTATCATCAGGACTGAAGAAAAGAGAGAAAAGGTGGGTGGTGGGAAAATAACCAGAAGAATGTTGTAGCAAGCCATTGATATATTGTTGCTAACTACATATCTACAAAGTAAGGATTTTGTATGGATAACCTACAGTACATATCTACAAAGTAAGGATTTTGTAATATTTTATGAAAGACTGAGACATCTACTCGTTTATACTTTTATTCTATTTTGAGATAAAGAACATAGCTTTAATATTAATGATAAATAATAATATTAATCTTTTGGCCTAGGCAAGTCAAAAGGTTGGACAGCCATGCACTATATGTTTTTTAAACCCATGTACAAAAATTGATTAATTCTAATCTCAACACTTGCTTGATTCAATTGTGGATGCAAAATTTTGGCTTTTTTGTAGATTTATTGAAATTCATTTGTTGCTTTAATATTATAATTATGTACAAGCAACTAACAGTGATCGCATTCCTATCTGTATGTTCAGAGACTTTACTCAGAATGTACAATAAGTTTGTGCTGTTTATAGTGAGCTCTTTCTATATTACATATAGTCCAGGGGCAGGTTGCTCTCTTCTATATTACATATAGTCCAGGGGCGGGTTGCTACCAGTGCGCTGCGCACTCATCATCACATTTCATGCGCTTGCTACACGCTCGCGCGCTCCCTCACACAATTTTGCTTCCGCGCATGTGCTGAAGCAAAAAAAACCCCCAGAAATTCCCCCCAAAAGCTGGCGGCTCCTAGGGACCGGCAACTGACTGCACCGGGTCGGTAGCCTCCTGGTGACATCACCAGCCCGCCGCTACCAGTGCGATAGAGTGGATCGCACCGGTAGGAACCCACCACTGATAATAGTCATTAGTTAGAATAGCAGTTGGGATCAGAATTTTTATCACTAAACAATGCAGGCATAAAGCATGATGTCATGTGACCATGCTACTAAGCAACTGCAGTTTGAGGACATCACAGGTCATTAAGCAAGGACCTCATGTGATTGTGCATTCCAATTTTTTCTGGCTTCCCCATTGACTGCTTGTGGGAAGCTAGCATGGAAGATCACAAATTGTAATCACATGACTGCAGAATGCTGCAGAAATATGAGCAGGCTGCCTAGTGTCCTGGATTACGATCATATGACTGTAGGGTTGTTGCAATAGCTAGAACTTCAAGGACTGGTCATAAATACAACTTACTCACTTGATCATGGACTGAATGATTGTTAAATGAAGACCACTGTACTACTGGAGGATTTTGTGAAAAATGTTCTACATATCTCTCTTTGGCCTACACAGTACTGAGCGTGAAAAGAACACTTGAACATAAAAGAACATAAAAAACAATTTTTTAATGTTGATTGTAGTCATGGTGATCCTTTGAGAGAGCCTGTGGTTGTTTTTCATTAATGGAAAGTAATTAAGGTACTGAGAAGTACCATTCACCTAGCAACAAGGTCATTAATATAGGAGAGATCAGTGATATGAATACCAAACTTTGTTGTTCAAATGTATCATATTTAGAGTGCCATTAATTTTCTTATCCAACTATATTGTAAATGTTTGCCCACACTGAGCTGAAGCAAAGTATTATTTGCACCTGCTAAGTAGTCCAAGCTAAAATAGATGACCTATTATTTCTGCAACAGTTGGTGATAATTTTCTTGTGAACCATTTCCATTATTATCAAGCATCGCTTAGCCATCACATGTTATTCAGCCTTTTTATGGAATTACTCAACAGATTTATTAAAAACCTGACCATTGCTTGCTTTGTTTTTAAAGTGATAAAAGGAAAGAGCTTTTGCAGAACTACGGAAAATAATGTTTGAACTTGCATCGATTTTTATGAAATGAAGGTAGTTAGTGGTACTATGTGCTTCTGAAAGCCTTGGGAATAATTGGGCGCCTGTCTGGTGCTGATAGAAAAAATATTTATGCATGAACTGAATACCAACTTCAGAACAATTGCTTTAAATATCCTCCCGTGTAATAGCAAATGTTTGCATAAATGTAACTGTACTCATAGTTTAATTTAGTAAAAAGGTCCCAGACAATAGAAAGACATATAGGGTGAGGGAAGCAATGTGTCTGCCCCTTTTACAATTTATTCTGTGCAGGATTATTGATTGGCAGAATACTGTCCCCAGAATTGGCAATACCAAATCTTTCCACATTCATTAGAATACGAAGCTGTATTTAGTGTTACTTTCTAGTATTTCATCTAGTGATAGAAATAAGCACAAAAGAGCAGTTAATAGTGATGGAATTAGAGACAAATCATTCCAGGATGTGGAGATGTCTGACTGCCTTCACGGTGTTTATTGCTTTTTATATACTTTTCCAATCAGCCAAAGGTAGAAAAGCGCAACAGCATTTTCATTGGTGAATTTCCCCCCCACCAATCTCCCCCCACCAATCCTTAAGAGCATCCTGTCGTTACAACCTAGATGAGCTCACGTACCAGCCAGAGACAATGTCTTAAATCATTCTGGCTATGTGAACTGGATGAGCTCATGTAGGCATAGGGGCCCATTTAGGGTAGGCAGTATGCTATACCCACCCTCCACCTGGCCCCCATCTCTACATAATAGCATACTTCAGTAAGCAGAACTATGGTCAGAGGGTGATTTGCTCTGTGGACAAGCATTCACAAATGAAAAGTATCCATGCTTATCACTTAGGAATGATCATTGTCCTCAAGTAGAAATAGAGAACTATACGAAGCTCCAGCACGTTCTCTGTACCTAAGGAGAAATGAGAACTCTGTGATATTTGTTATGAATTCTTCTGAAATATGTGACTAATATTCTCAGAGTTTATCTGGATCAGTACTATTGCAGTTGTACTATGGTAGACATAAAAGACAATTCTGATATATTTTAGTTGAATATTTTTTTAAAAAATTAATCCCTATAGGAGCAAAAGATGAACATTATGAAGGCAATCAAAGAACTCTGGCAGGACATCTTACAGTGTTACTCTTCCTGGCCTCTGGTTTGCTGGTCTGTATGGTGGGCCCTGTCAACATGTGGCTATTTCCAGGTCATCAATTATACTCAAGGCATGTGGGAAATTGTGCTGCCTTCTCAGACTTCCGAGATCTATAATGGTGCTGTGGAAGCAGTTTCCACATTGTTGGGTAAGCTGCTTCTTAACTTGGCTTTCTTCTGATCAACAAAGCATATTGTTGCATTTTGGAATTGTCAAAACTAATATTTACTAATTTATATAAAGACATTTTGTCTTAAGAGCACTCCACTGCATTGCTGTTAAGTGAATTCATGTGATGTTGTTTTTATTAGCAATTTAGTCATAATAGTTTTGAACTATTATATGGAAATGATAGTATTTATAGAGCCTTCTGGAGAAGATACACAAACATATTTATATCTATCTATCTATCTATCTATCTATCTATCTATCTATCTATCTATCTATCTATCTATCTTATCTCTCTCTCTCTCTCTCTCTCTCTCTCTCTATCTATCTATCTATCTCTCTATCATCTATATCTCAAAGCAGTTTGGTCATATTCATGTGTCTACTTTTTCATTGTAATGGCAACTGAAGCAGTATAGTTATGGCAAAACAATCATTACTGTGCAATATTTTGAGTAATGATTTCACCAGCTGGATTAGGAAGTATCCTACATAAACCAACTCCACCTGTATTATTCTCTCTTCTGATGTCCATCATCATAAACTGTTTTGGATTCTGGCTTGTTGTAAGGGACCTGTAATTTGCTTAAGGAAACAAGTAGTTGCATTTCAACTCCACACTGAAATTACATACAGGTAGTCCTTGACATTCAGCATAATGACAGCCACCCTCAAAAGTTACTTACAACCTGGTTTTGAAATTCTGATGTTATCCTCCCCCCACATCCTGTGACAATATTTTGGGTACTCAGCAAATGGCCGTTTGCAGCACCTCATGGTCATGTAATCATGATTTACAATGGTTTAGCTGCAACCCAGCGTTTACTCCCAGTAATGAACAATAGGCTTGTTTAACAACTGATGTATTTACTTAATGACCACCACAAAAATCATAAAATTGGGTCCAAGCGCAATGTATGACCATAATTGCAGGCTTAATTCGGCATAGCCCAAGGACTACCTGTATAATTGAACTGCCCCCAAATCACAAGAAATCCTAGTTTCCTTCTTTCTGCTCATGTGAAAGTTAAGTAGCAAATACTTAGCAAAGCTATTAATGGCTTGTATTTTCTGATTTTGATTCCTGGAAGATTCCCTTGAAAAAGTATTCAAAATATACAGTATACTGGACATAATTATTTTTGCACTCTAACTTGTTTGTATTTTCCATTTATAGGTGCTGTGGCTGTAATTGCTGTGGGACACATAAAAATATCTTTTCTTACTTGGGGTGAAATAGTCTTAGCCATGTTCTCCCTCTTCATTGCTGCAGCTGTGTATATCATGGACACTATTCATAACATTTGGGTGTGCTATGCTTCCTACGTGGCATTTCGAATTGTCTATATGTTACTCATCACAATTGCAACGTAAGTACGCGCTTGCATATTTTATTCTTTTATAAATTTTCTATCTTGCCATTGCTCAGATATCATACGTATATGATGAGATTGCAAATCCCCAAAATTCTAAATACCGTATTTTTCGGAGTATAAGACGCACTTTTTTCCTCATAAAAGAGGGTGAAAATCCGGGTGTGTCTTATACACCGAATGTAGTCCCGCCCAGCCTCTGAAATGGAGCTTTGCAAGGCTAAAACAACCTCTCAAACCGAACTTTGCAAGCCTGAAAAAGCAGCCTCTGAAATGGAGCTTTGCAAGGCTAATATACCTGTTCCAAGCTGTTTGCTAAGGACACTAGCCAGATGGATGCTGGTAGGCAGAATTTTTTTTCTTATTTTCCTCCCCAAAAACTAAGGTGCGTCTTATACTCCGAAAAATATGGTAATTTAATGAGAGTGCTATCCTAGTACATATGGAATGTACTATGTTGAGGAAAGTTATCATATAGCTTTTGGAGTAGATTCACTGTGTTTGTCTGACAGCTTCAGTTCTGTCACAATGAAGCTATAAAATAGCCAAATAGCTAAAATAGTTGTGAACAGTGTTTTCACCACCTGGTGAATTACAATGTAACAAAAAGCAGTGAATTTGTTTAGTTAAAATGAGGCTGGAAGTTGGGAATGTAACGAAATGTATGTGTATCTTATAAATTTGTTGTAAATGTGTTGCTTGTGGAGAACCACATTTCTGGAACCTCTAACCCAGGGGTGTCAAATTCAAGGCCCGCAGGCCCGCGGGGTGCTTAGATCTGGCCTGCAGGACCATCCTGGAAACAGCAAAGGATCGGCCCACAGTGCCTCTGCCAGTGCCTCCCTCCCAAGCTCCATTTTTGCTGGCAGAGGGCTGCAGGAGGCCATCGCAGCTGAAAACGGAGCTGGGGGGGGCGCAAGGCCCTCCCGAGCTCCGTTTTCACTGGCAGAGGGCTGGAGCAGGCCATCGAGTGATGTTAAGTGGCCATGCCCACCCTGGCCATGCCTACCTGGCCTCCTGAGGTCAAACACAACCCTGATGCGGCCCTCAATGAAATCGAGTTTGACATCCCTGCTCTAACAAAGGAGATGTTGGATTGGTACACTAAACTTTTATGGAAGCAGATGAGGAACCCTTTTAAATGTCAAGATAAATATGGGGACTGCTTCATATCTGAAGGCTGAAACTGAATATCAGTTTGTGAAAAAGAAAATATTTGTGGTTATATATAGTATCTTTTGTAATCTAAAAGTTTTTGGTTGATTGTGATAGACACAACTGATCTTCTGATCCTCAAACTTCCAGAGACGACCTTTCTTCTTCCCAGAAAAGCATTTAATACTGTAATGATTGCTGCATTGCTTGATTTTATTCTCATCCATAGCTATTTGGTTCTTTCGAGCGCTGTTCAGGTTTAACTGAACCTTCCTCTTACTCCATTACATATCCTAGCTCTTTTCTTCCATTATCTATAACTTTGATATAATTTTGAAGGCCATTGTCTCCTTTAAGTTTGTGGCTTTTAATATTCCTGTACCTCATCAGTTCTCCCCAAATTGAATTTCTGCTGTAGTTATTTGCTTTATAACTTCTGCCTAGATGGCACTAATTACTGAGAGAAGTTCAGTGGCTTTGAATTTCCCTTTGATATTAGGAAAGGAAATGTTATTTTAGTTTGTGGATTAATGAATTAAGTTTATATATAACAGAACAGGGACAATCCATGCCATTTGTGGGCAACCTATCTTACTTCTCAAACTTGATCCACTTGTCTTAAAAGTGCTCTGTGTAGAAAGAAACAGGAGTGGTTTTCCCCCCCATAAAGCAGAAAAATATGTTCCTTATTTCCCCTTTCATTCCTTCTACCCTTTCACCAAGGGGAAATAGGGTACAGCTTCAGTACAAGGAATGGTGCTTTGAGGTAGGGGGTTATTGGTTTCCTAAACCTTATATCAGCTGAGCCTTCTGGAAATGGAATAGTGATAGGGAGTTCCCCACTCCTGGTCTATGAAAATATGTAAAGACAAATTAAATATAGGTTTTTTTTATAATTGATTCTCATTATTCAGAGATTCTGTTTTTGCAGATATGCCTACGGTACTTTAAAATAAAATTAAAACACACATGAGTTTGAAAACTCTTTTGCCTGTAGGTTACTTTGCCTTTGTCCCTCTTACCTTTTTCCTTTTTCTCAATTTGGGGTTTGATGTCCTTCAGAACTCTTGGGTAGAAAGTTTTTTTTTTTTACAGAGATAAGACAAAAGAGGAAAGAAAACAGCACTCTCCTACCTCATATGTTTTATTTAAGGTTCAGAAAGGTCTGTGTGTGAAATGAATGGAACTCACAATAAAACTTCATATAATCAATATGGTTACATTTTGATGATCACCTGCAGGTGATAAATGAAATATGTTGTTTCTTTAAGTTCATCTTTCTTTTCTTTTTGTGAAGGTTCCAGATTGCTGCAAATCTAAGTGTAGAGCGCTATGCCCTTGTATTTGGTGTTAATACTTTTATTGCACTGGCATTGCAGACAGTACTCACATTGATAGTTGTTGATGCAAAAGGTCTTGGCCTTGACATAATTACACAGGTAAGATTCATTAATTTTGATTTGGTGGGAAGAGAGTGGACAACTTTTCATAACTTGTTATCTTGCAAAGAAATTAGACTTCAGTTCTCATATTCTCCATGCATCAAATATTCTCTAATATCATCATAAAACTATTTCGAAAGGCTACCTTTGAGTATCTTCAAGATGTGAGAAGCCTTATAAGTTGCTTTTGGAGGGTAAAAAGTACGTTGCCCCCTCTATTTTAAGAGACGAATTTTTTTTACATTCTTAATACAGATCAGAATTGTGACAAATTGTGACCCACGTAGCTCATGTCTACATGGGAAGGAATAAACATGTATGCCTTAATCACCTCATGATCCACGTAGTTCCATATGGACGGCTCTTGAAGTTCATCAGAAGCTATAGCTGGTCTAAAATGTATTTGTATCAGCAATAACAGGTTTTAATATATGCCCAGTTGTCATTGCTGCTATATGAGCTGCCATCTAGCTTCCAGATGCAATTCAAAATACTGGTCATCACCTATATAGTCCTTCATAACAGGCGGTCTGGTTATCTACAGGGTTAACTGTCTCCAATAATTTCTGTCCACCTGGAATGGGTGCGCTCCAGATTAAATGTTGCTATCTTGTGGGAGTGAGGAAATGTGCCTTTTCTGTCTCATCCCCTATTCTCTGGAATAGCATTTCTGAAGACATATGTAAGGTTCTCCCTCCCTTAGCCAGTTCACACAGCCAGTTCACACTTATGAACTGGCTGTGTTTCCAGACTCGGGGTTAGCAAAGTTTCTATCGTGGTGTTAATATTTCTCCCCCTCAACTGTTACACTCTGTTATTACATTTTTAATGGTTTTGGGATGTTGTAAGCCACCCAGAGTCTTCTGGAATTGAGCGGCTATAATAAATCTAATAATTAATTATGGTTCTTGAGCTGGCTGGAGAATTCTGGGAGTTGAAGTCCACAAGTCTTAAAATTGCCAAGTTTGGGGACCCCTGGTCTAAAACGTACCTTCCTCCAGTTGTGTTTAAAAAATCCACAGCAAATTAAGTTATTTTTAACCTGTCTCATGATTGTACCTGCTATGAGAGAAGTTAGTGAACATTAACTTCTCCATTTACTAAATCTTCTTTTGTTTTTTTGTAGTTCATGATCTATGCTGGCTATTTTGCTGTCATAGCAGTATTATTCCTGATAAGTGGCACATACAGTATTATCAAGAATTTCTGGAGAAAGGAAAGGAGAAGAAATGATGCTGTTGCAGATGATGCTTAAAATACAAAGTATGAACTAATTTGATATCTGGTGGGGCAAACCTATTTTTAAATGATGGTTCATATTTATGCAACTATTGTTACTTTAAAACCACTATCTGTATTGTATTTGACTCTATTTGTACTATATTAGTAGCATATATTAGTAGAATACATTCATCTTATATAAGTAAGAATGCTGTATTTAAAAACATAACGTTAACGTGCCTTTTGTAGACAAAGTCTACACAGGGAGAAATTTTTTGCTTTTGTTTTCTTTAGCCAGACCATAAAACTGTAAATGGAAAGTGATGGTTTTTTAAAAAGCATAGCCTAGCTATGCTTTCAGTGTTCATGTTGACTTTTAGAAGCCTAAAACTGTGTGGCACAGTGATACAACTGCAATCAGCAGCATCCTTTGAAATAAATTGGCCATGGCAGGATACTGCTCAGGTTTGGTAATTGCACATTCTGAATAACAGTTAGACCTTTTTGTATATGCAATCAAAATATTTTTCACTCTGTAGAGTGATCTTGATAAATTTAGAGATTTTAGTTCTCTTTTGTTGCCACTCCTGAAGTGTCAACTGTATATCCTAATTCATTGATATTAAAAGGCAATGATTAACAGAAGCAGAAAACCTCCTGGGATTCAAATATAGGTTGTCATTTGGATAATTTCTATTGGTCATATTCGGCTTTTCAGCTTCTCCAAAGAAACTCTTAAATTTCTGTATTCATGCTGTTTTTAGTAGACTTTCACAATGTCTGAGTAAAAGAAATGGCAGCTGTATCATTCTGTATTATCTGTCCAAGTAATAGAAATTGTCTTGCTTGCTGTTTCTGCCAATGATGATTGTATTTTTGAATTGTGGAACAAA
This sequence comes from Diadophis punctatus similis, assembly GCA_023053685.1. Lineage (NCBI taxonomy): Eukaryota > Metazoa > Chordata > Lepidosauria > Squamata > Dipsadidae > Diadophis > Diadophis punctatus. The sequence continues at coordinate 2,086,131 of JALIGW010000038.1, read as the reverse complement.
TGCATACAACAATACCAAATAGGACATCATTACTTTGATTATTTTGGTGTTTCTGTTTTGGTGTTAATTTGGATTTATTAAAATCATCTGGGGTGATTTCTGGAACCTCCTGGGGTTACCTAAGTAGACTATAGATATTTCATAATAAGTAAAAAAAGTGCAGAAGAACACAGGCAGTTCTATTTATCCTTTAAATTTAGAGAAGGAAGAGTTCATGTGTACTTTTTGGCTTTGCCGGAGGGGGAAGGAAAAAAAGTTGAGTTGTTTTTTATTCTCTTTCTGCCCAGTTACATTGGCTATATTGTCATAAAATCGAATAAATCCATAAACAGCAGGATTTGCTTTAGGGTGCTGGAGTAGTTGCTAAAAATACCAGCCCTGGCCATATGATGAAAAAGTTACATGTGAAAAGTTACATCTTGTTCATTGGTGGTGGTGGATACCTACCACAGGAAATTATTCAGCAACTCTTTGAAGTTACAATGTGTTCTGACTCAGCTCTCCAAGCATGACAAACCCTCTGAAGTTAACGCAAAGATTCCTTTATTAGGAGCGCCAGCAGCCCTGGTAAAAAGTTTCTCTCTCAAAGCAGGCTAATAAGTCCGTCCGGTCGGAAGATGAATAATTGTCTGTCACATCTATTCATCTCTGCCCCCTGCCTTTTATCCCCAGAGCTAGGGTGGGGCTTCATTAGCAGTGGTGGCTCCTCCTTCCTAAGGATTTCCACTGCTCTCCTGTTCTCTGCCTTCTGATTATCTGCGCATCAGGCACTGGACCCAGCTCGTCCTCCTCTTCCTCATCAGTCACCTCCAGACCTGGGGGCTGTTGACTCTCCATCTGAGGGCTGATGGACAGCCCAGGCTCCGCCTCTGTCTCTCTCTCTCTCTGCCAGCTCCATTCCCTCTTCCCCCTCGGAGCTCTCAGGTTGCCTTGATGCTGACCCTGACCCCCACACCGCCTCCTCTGATTCAGCTGCTGGAGGGGCCAGCGCCTGACAGGCCACAACACAATGGCCTGAGCGAGTGGTGTTTATGACAGGTCCTTGAAGTTCTGGCCACCCCAGCACCCCATGATCATGTGATTATGATCTCGCTGCTTGGCAACTGGCTTGCGCTTACAGTAGTTGTAGCATCTCACATTCATGTGATCACCATTTGCAGATTTCCTTGACACATTCCCACAAGCAAAGTTAATGGGGGAAGCAGGGAAGATGCTTCTATAAATTGCTCACTGTAGCCTTTTTTCCTGGAGGAACCTGAGCATGCTCTTCTGATAACAGTCACTCACAGCCCCACCACTGTTGCACACTGCCTACCAGCCATCCCTGGTCCCACCATGTTCATGCAGCATCCGCTTATCTCCCCGCTGGCTTGCTTGTGAACTGCCTGGGACTTGCAGTTTCCTGCTGGCTTCTCTAAGGATTTTGCTTATTGGAAGCTGGTAGGAAATCATGAGGAAATCTTTGCTTAATGATCCACGATCCTCAGTTAATTGCAGCAACAGGGAACATTGGGGTTACTGTTGCCAAGTGATGTGGTCATATAATGTTGCACTTAATGACTGCCTTGCTTAGCAAGGGAAATTCTGGTCCCAATTAACATCATTAAGCAAGGACTACCTGTATTTATATGTAGTTGTATCTCATGTGAATGATTTTCAGTGAGTTTTCCTAACAAAAAAAATTAATATGTGTGAGGTTCATATTTATAAAACTGTATAGAGTGGGACTGTTCAGGTGGCAGCAACTAATTGACCTTAACTGATCTTGAAAAAGCTGGTCCAGTATTGGACAGGAGATACTGAAAAGTCCCCAACTGTAGCCTAGGGTGGGAAGCTGAAAATATCCCAAAAGGCAGCAGGAAGGTACTGTATTTCTACATTATTGCCAAAAATTTCGTGGACTTGTCTATGGAGTCAGAAGTTGAGCTCAATTCAATGGAGTCTTTATCATTTTTTTCTGCCAAGCTTGTAATATTTTCTCGTCTAGTGCTGTTTTTACCTTATCAGATTTTATTGTAATACTTGGAGTATTATGGTTCCCAAAGTCTGAGTATAAAAACTAGCAAACAACTGAAAAATTCAGAAAAACACTAATTACCCATTTTTGGTTAAAGCCATAATATTCATTGTTATGACACTGCATTGTACTTTTTTGTGACAAATTCTACTTCAGAAGTTAATCTCATGAAAGCATCCAACAAACTTTAAGTGGTAACTTGGTGTAGTAAGTTTTGTTGGCATCCAGAGAGCATCTTGATTCATAAAGGTCAGTCTTCCCTTCAACTATTCATATAACCAACATACATAATTTTAATTTAAATTTAAAATATAACTAAAATTATATGTACTTCAGCCCTTCGTGTTTCTTCTCTTGATAACCGTGGAGGTTGATATAGTAACTATAAAACCTCATTTGTGTAAAGGGTATTGTTAATGGATGAATTAAGACACTTTTCTTGTTTAAGAATTGCTCTGTGAACGCACAAACACACAGACACAGAGTTATGCCAATAGTCCATTCTTTTTGAGGATATATGTTTTTTGCATTAATATAATTACATTAGGGTACAGTGTTTTAAAGAGAAGTTTCCTTCTCAAAGGAAAAATAGGAAAGCTAAATAAAAATTTCTTGATAGGAAAAACTATTTTACTCAAACTGTAAAACTATTTTAAACAAATAAACATGTGATAATTTTAAAGTTTGTTTTTCATCATTTTTGCAACAATAATTCTAATATACTGTATATCATTTAAAAATCATCCACATCCTCTTATGCTCATTTAGAATTGTGCAGTGTTTTCCAAAATTTGTACCTGATTCTTTATCATCATGCATTACTGTACTACCGACCAGATTTCATATGCAATTATAACAGAGATTACATTAATATATACTTTTAGCATTTTACTTCATAGCATAATCAGTTCCACTCCAGAAGATCAGAACAATTTTATTTACATCTCTCTGCCATGGTCAAGTGAGGCTTTGATACAACGTGTTAAAGTAAGACAGGAGGTTGGACCAGGTTACCAGTCTCAGCTACAAAGCCACAAATTGCTGCCATCCCCACTAGAACTAAGGATTATAACGATCGATCGGTTTTGGAATATTTTGGCCAGTATCGCACAAGTGGAACCAAACATCTTCATGCTATTATATGCAAACCAGGATCTCTAACAAGACCTTGCAAGCCAATATTTATTTATTTATTTATTATTTATTTATTAAGAGTTCTTATAGGCCGCCCAATCCCTTGGGACTCAGGGCGGCTTACAGCAGAGATTAGAACTACAGATTAAAAAAGGCATTTAAAAACATATTACAATATAAAAAACCATTCATCCTTGGGGGAATCATCTCTTCACCCCGCCTGCCGGAAGAGCCATGTTTTTACTGCCTTGCGGAAGGCCAGTAGGGTGGGGATAGTCCGGATCTCTGGCGGGAGTTGGTTCCAGAGAGATGGGGCTCCCACAGAGAAGGCCCTCCCCCGTGGGCCCGCCAGCCGGCATTGTTTGGCAGACGGGACCTGGAGGAGGCCCTCTCTGTGGGACCTCACTGGTCGTAGGGAGGAATGTGGCAGGATGCGGTCCCGAAGGTAACCTGGCCCTGAGCCATGTAGGGCTTTAAAGGTCAAAACCAACACCTTGAATTGCGACCGGAGACCAATGGGTAGCCAATGCAGCTGGCAGAGGATAGGTGTTACGTGGGTGTATCTCGGTACACCCACCATAGCTCGCGCAGCTGCATTCTGTACCAATTGTAGTCTCCGGATGCTCTTCGAGGGTAGCCCCATGTAGAGCCCGTTACAGTAGTCAAGCCGTGAGGTGACAAGGGCATGAGTGACTGTGAGCAAAGCCTCCCTCTCCAAGTAGGGTCGCAATTGGTGCACAAGACGTACCTGTGCAAAGGTCCCCCTAGCCACAGCTGAAAGATGTTGCTCCAATTTAAGCTGTGGATCTAGGAGGACACCCAAATTGCGGACCCGTTCTGAGGGAGTCAATTTTTCTCCCCCAAGAACCAAGGAGGGACAGTCGACATAATCCTTGGGAGGCAATATCCAAAGCCACTCAGTCTTGTCTGGGTTGAGCCTGAGTCTATTCACTCCCATCCAGACCCTTACATCGTCCAGGCAGCGGCACATTACATTAACTGCTTCACTGAACTGACACGGAGTGGAGATGTACAACTGGGTATCGTCAGCATACTGCTGATACCTCACCCCGTGTCGTCGGATGATCTCACCCAACGGTTTCATGTAAATGTTGAACAGGATGGGCGAGAGGACCGAGCCCTGTGGCACCCCGCAAAGCAGGGGCCTAGGGGCTGACCTCTGCCCTCCTGTCAACACCGACTGCGTCCTGTCGGAGAGAAAGGAGGAGAACCACCGAAGAACGGTGCCCCCCACTCCCATCTCCCCGAGACGACGCAGAAGGATACCAGTATATACAGTATACGCAGAAGGATACCAATATACAGTACCATTGCCTGTAACCCACCAACTAAAAGATGTATGGTGTATATTAATACACAGTCTGACATGCACACTCGAGAGCAACATGCACTCAGGATTCAGACAAATAGAATAGAATGAATGAGCTGGAAGGGACCTTGGAGGTTTTCTAGTCCAGCCCCCTGCTCAAGCAGGAGAACCTATACCAGTGATGGCGAACCTTTTTTTCTTCGGAAAAAAAGTGCATGTGTGCGGGTTATTGCACATGTGCGAGTGTCCACACCCATAATCCACTGCCTGGGGAGGAAAAAAACGGCCTCCCCCGCCCCCTGGAGGCCCTCTGGAGGCCGGAAATGGCCAGTTTCCCAACTTCTGGTGGGCCCGGTAGGCCCATTTTTCGCCCTCCCCAGGCTCTAGAGGCTTCCCTGGAGCTTGGGGAGGGCAAAAATGCCCTCTCTGTCCCCCCCCGGAGGCCCTCCGGAAGCCAAAAACGCACTCCCAGAGTCTCCGTGCGAGTCAAAAATCAGCTGGCCAGCGTGCACATGCGTGCTGGAGCTGAGCTAGGCAACGGCTCGCGGGCCGGCAGATATGGCTCCGCGTGCCACCTGTGGCACGCGTGCCATAGGTTCGCCATCACTGACCTATACCATTTCAGATAAGTGACTGTCTAGAATCTTCTTAAAAACCTCCAGTGATGGAGCGCCCACGATTTCTGGAAGGAAGCTGTTCCACTGGTTAATTGTCCTCGCTGTTGGGTTGCTTCTCTCCTGGATTAGTTTCCAACCATTGTTTCTTATCCTGCCTCTGGTGCTTTGTAGAATAGAATAGAATAGAATAGAATAGAATAGAATAGAATAGAATAGAATAGAATAGAATAGAATAGAATAGAATTCTTTATTGGCCAAGTGTGATTGGACACACAAGGAATTTGTCTTTGGTGCATATGCTCTCAGTAGAATAATTTGACCCCCTCTTCTTTGTGGCAGCCCCTCAAATACTGGAATACTGCTATCATGTCACCCTAATTCTTTTCTTTAGACTAGCTAGCCAAATGTTATTTTCTCAAGTTGCAATCTAATCTGTACCACTTCCATTAGTTTGTTAGTCGTTACTCCGCATAAGTGCATATTTAAACTAAACTATGCCCAATAACACATTTCACAGACATTTCGCCACCATCGCAAATACATTTCCCGCCTACGCGTCACTTCAACTATTTTTCCTTAGCGGCACGAGGGCTCCGTTCTATCGAGAGGTCACCTTGCCCCCCCCCCGGTTTCTATGGAGACGGGAAGCGTGGTGTGCGGCAAAAGTGCTGCGTTTGATCCTTTACAGCCGCCGTCCTTTGCTTGGTGAGTGGTGGGGGAAACCTCGGGAGACATGGCAGGACGCCGGTGGGTGCAGCAGTTACCATGACGACGCCCTGGCGGCCGGGTCGCTGCTCAGCGCAGTCCACAGGTGGAGATGAGAGGGAAAGTGCGGCAGGGTTTAGAGAGCCGGCGCTTTAGAGAGTGAAAAGGCCTGGGGTTATGACGGGCGACGCGCGGCACCCCGCCAGGCTCTTACCTGGGAAGGAAAACCCGACGAAACTTGCTTCGTTGGGAAGCGAAGGCTGAAAAGTTACTGACTCGATTGAAGTCGGCGTAGCCTTCCCTGACCAGAAAAGAGAATGGGATTTATTTAGTTACTTAATTAACTTGTCTGAATAGAAGTTTTCGTTCGGAGGGCGTCAATTCTGCGGTTAGTGTTAAAGAGCAGGCAGGCAGGCAGGCGTCCCAGATAGGCGCGCAGTGTCTGTGTCTGTGTCTGTGTCTGTCTGTCTGTCTCGTAGTTCGGGCAGCTTGAGCGTCGTCTCGGGGGTCCGAGTCGGACCTTATTTCGGCGAGGACCAAAACGGAGGTGGCGATTGCCATGGCGACAGGTTTAAAGACTTGGCTTACTGCTTAGTTCCCCCCGCCTCAGACGCTTAGCGAGCCTAGATAGCATCAATCTGCCTTAATCTGCAAGTTATCCTTACTCGCGCATGTCGTTCAATTTTGGGCTATGTGGCTGGAATCCAGAATTCGTTCGGTCTGTAAGGAAAGCTTTATTATGTTCTGCCTCAGCGAACTTGGCAAATCATACTAGTGGGAAAAGGTCAACCTCTTCTCCAAAGCATCTGAAGGCAGGACAAAAAGTGACGGATGGAAATTTATCAAGGAGAGATTCAACCTAGAACTGAGGAAAAATTTCCTGACAGAACAATTAACCGGTCCCACCCTTTGCCTTAATAAAAGACAGGTTGCAGATCTATCATATTAACACAAAAGTCAGTTTTATATGCGGCTACTACATGCAAGGACATCTTTTAATTGTTAATTAAGTTATCCATATTAGTGATTAGTTATATCTCCCACCTTTCCTTAACAAGTGCTGTGTGTGTGTGTGTGTAGCATTTTTTGCTGTATGTATACACACACAGTATGTGTGTGTATATATGTGTGTATAAGATACACATTTCTAAAGAGTATACTCAAAGCATTTGACTAAGTGGACTACACGTGGAAATTAATGTGATAAAATCTTTCTTAGTATTTAAGGAGCAGAAGACTTTCATTTTTAGGACTGATCAAAATACTTAGATATAAAGTGAGAAAAGTGGAAGAAAAAGTGGGTAGTGAGGAGAAGAAATTACTAGAATGTTCTCAGAAGAGCTGTAAAGTATAACTAAAGGAGAATCGAGTATTTGTCCATATAGTCAACAAGACTAGAATTTGACTTGATGCCTATCTAATTTGTGTATAGGGGGCCCTTATTTAGTGATTAGCAACTGTTTGTAGTTATGACAGTGATGAAAGAGTAACTTTATGACCAATCCTTAGATTTATGACCTTTGCAGGTCTGTAAAGCAAAGGAAAGCTGAAGTAAGATCATAAGCATGGCTGTGGTTTCACTTAACAACCTAGTTGTTGGTCCTAATTGTGGTTGCTAAATGAGAAGTACTCTAAAATGGCCCATGTGAGCTTAATGCCTTTTCTAAAATTTTATTTAGAGAAAAAGAAAAGCAGGATTAAAATATATAGGATCTATCAGCTCCGTCTTCCAATGTTATTGTTCCTTTCTTTCAATTGATCAGAATGATGGCTATCTCATTTCATTATACTATCTTAAAGAGTTTTGTGAAATCTAAATATAATAAAAATAGGTCTGTACTTTTTGAAGATTACAATCCTGCATATACAGATAGTCCTCAACTTATAGCGACAGTTTGAAGTTACAACAGGCCTGAAAAAGTGACTTATGACTGTTTTTCACACTTATGACTATTGTAGCATCCCCATGCTCACATGATCAAAATTCAGATGCTTGACAACTGACTTATATTTATAATGAGTGTCCTAGGGCTATCTGATCACCTTTTGCTACATTCTGACAAGCAAAGTCAATGGGAAAGCCAGATTCACTTAAGAACCATGTTACTAACTTAAGTGAACTTGATTCACGTAATGATGGCAAAAGAGTTCGTAAAATGGTGCAAAACTCATTTAACAACTGTTTCGCTTAGCAACAGAAATTTTGGGCTCAATTGCAGTCATAAGTCGAGGACTACCTATACTTACTTTGGAATTGCTGTTGAACTTCTGAATAGATATGCAACTTTAACACTGGCCAAAGAGATTTTCTCCAAATAATTACTTGGGAATGTAGGGTGTGGAACAAAAGAATGAGCAAAAGCTTCAGCTATAAAAGGTTCAAATGACTGTACATAAGTCTGCTGGAAAGTGTAGATAGCCTTGATGTCTTTTTTTTTGTAATAAGTTTTTATTTTATAACATACAAAAATTCCAATTTCAATTGTGTTGTATGGGAACAGATCATTTTAGGAAATAATAATCAAAGTGTTTACAACAATATTCATTGCATTAGTATCAATTATAATAATTTTAATAATAATAACCATATTTGTTTAATCAATTTAACATACCTTCCTTATATCACTGATCCTTCTATATATTTCCCTGTTTCTAACTCCTGTTTTTGTCAGCTCACCTTTGATAAAATAAGTCCTAAGTCGAAAAATATTCAATTTCTTTCTTTTCCTTAATTATAAGTGTTAGCTTATCCATTTCTGTACATTCTAATATTTTTTAAATCACATTTTCATTTGTTGGGATCTCTTCACTTTTCCATTGTTGTGCAAATACTATTCTAGCTGCAGTCAATACATGTAAAATCAAGTACACATTTCCTTCATTGTACTTGTCTGGTAAAATGCCCAACAAAAATGTCTGTGGTTTCAAATCAATATGGTGCTTTATAATTTTTTCCAACCATGTATGTATTTTTGTCCAATACTTTTTTGCTTTTTGATATGTCCACCAAATACCCTTGATGGTATGGAAATAGAATGGAAATATTGATTAGGAGAATTGTTTGCCTGATAAATGTAAATCTTTTTGTAGGATCTAAACATGATTTCTTGTCTTTCCTTCCCTCTTCAGTTGAAGTATGGCTTCCAGCAAATGTTTATTCACACAGACATATATGTGTGACTTACATTTATTAGAAGCAAATTTGAGTTAGATTGCTTTCAGTAGGAATTAGTTTCCAAAGTTGACATGGGAGAAAATTGAGTATTGCACAAGATTTTTATTTGTTTCTATATAATATCTGCCTATTCTCCTTTGGAAGGAATGTATAGCACTCAGGATTGTTTTCATTTCAAGTAAATAGTACTTTTCCTTGGTGGAACTGAGCAAATATTTAGATGCCGTGCTATATTATATTGCTAAACAATTCTCTCACCATGGTCTTCTGTAAATGTACTTGTAAAACTTGTTATAATTTAATTGATTCTATTCTATTCTATTCTATTCTATTCTATTCTATTCTATTCTATTCTATTCTATTCTATTCTATTCTATTCTTAATTTTCTGTTGCCTTAACATAAACTTGTATAATAATATGTTAGTGTTTTGAGATAATTAGGACAGGTATTTTGCTGAGTTACATTTATTGCCATTACTTTTTGAGTTACAATATAAATTGGTATGTTCTATTTGTAATTTTATGTTTTCCACTTTTATAGTTTTATTTTAAGAAACATCCACAATGAGTGACAAAAAAGAAACCAGTGAATCTACAGACACGGGAGATACCACAGAAGGTGGTGACTATGAGGATGATTTTGAGAAAGATCTTGAGTGGCTAATTAATGAAGAAGAAAAAGAAATTTCTGATGATATACAGGTATTGAAAGAATATAATCTTATACTAGTATACATAGAACAAAGATATGTAATATAGATTGATTAGAAGAGTTGCTGAACGCAGGATGAAATTTAAATGGCTTATGATTAAATGCCAAATGCCAGTCAGTTCTATTCTGTGGCTTGATTCACCATCATGTTAATTAATAAGGTGTTTGCTTACTTTTGGGTCACTGTGTTTTATGAGTCTAACCACTGCAATTTGTATACTATTATAATTTAGTTCAGTGGTACACAATCTGAAGCCCCAAGGATTTGTGAAGTCCCTCCAAAGCTTTTGTGAGTCCACCAAAAATTGTTACTAAATTATGTAATGTTTAATATGATAAAGAGGGAATTATTAAATGCATAACTGGAAAAGTTTATGTTAACTATATTTGATTTCAATTAAATATAAATGAAATAAATTTAGGAATTTGATGCGTAGACTATGGTGTGAAACCTTAGAGCAGTCCTCAGATCAGAAAATTATGTATTCCCAGCTTAGCACAGTTTAAGAATCAATTGTCATCCAATAAAATCATGGTCAAACAAATTGTGCTTTAAATAGTACATGAACCATGTCTGTATATATTGCCTCCTACATTTTGTATAAATATTATATTTTTTCATAGAATCATGATGACAATGAAGAGGATTTCAAAACTAACACTGACAAAGACTTAGAAGAAAGAAAAAATCCTTCACAAGATTCTCTTGAGCCTGAAGAAATACTGAAGGATGAGGAACGAAATTCTTCACAAGAACCTCCTGAGCCTGAGGAAGCTCTAAATGATGCATCACAAAATGAAATACATTCTGTATTTGAATTAGATCCTAAGGCATTGGAACCAGCATCTGATACAGATAGCGAAAGTTCTGGTCAGGAATCAAGGCTAGAAGACAAGGAGGAAGATGATGAAGAAGATATAAAGCGTTATATCTTAGAAAAAATTGAAGAAGCTAACAAACTTCTGTTGGGTCAGGACCCTTTAGATGAAACAAAAGAAAGAAAACTAAAATTCAACGATAATATAGTAGAACTAGAAGTACCATCTCTGACAAATACAGAAGTGGATAAAAATGATCCTTACAGGGAACAAAACATTGCAGGTAGGCTGTCTCAGTTGCGCATTTCTAATGAAACAGGACAGGAAGATATAGCTCTGTCCATTAATGGTGGTATGGATGATGAGCACAAGGATGGCAAGATCCTAGTAGAAAGAGATGGGAAATTTGAACTCTTGAGTATTCGCGACATTGAAAGTCAAGGCTTATTTCCTCCTCTGAGTATTTCTTTCAGTGACATTGAAACGCAACATGTTTCTTCTAAAAGTTCATATGCTAGTGCTTTTTGTGCAAAAGACGAGTCCTTCCTGCAAGCACCTATAACATCTTGTTCTCCTTCCAAAGAACGATATTTTTTTTTCCCTCAACCACCACCTATTCGACCAAGCTCTGCCATCAATATTACGAGGAATATAGAACGGGGAAGAAGCCCTCGCAGGGTCCAGTCAGCAAAAGTGATCATTGGTGTAAGAAGTTCTACATTCTGCTTATCACCCAGGCAAAAAGAGCTACAAAAACAAATGGAGCAAAGAAGAGAGAAAATAAGAAGAGAGGTGAGAATATTAATGATGTGATTACTTTTACAAATCTACAATTAGGATATGGAAGCAAAGAATATCCTTCATATTTGTTCCTCTTGCAAATAATGTTAAGAATACAAATTGTATATATGGGGACTGTTTAGCTGTCGTCTTCTTTTATGCAGTCATTTGTGCTTGAAAACTCCTTTTTAAAAACTTCTCATAGGAGTGACTTGAGAATAAACTTTAAAATAAATCCTGCTGGTCCATATCTTAAACTTAGTATGTTCTGTTTCATCTTTTAAAACATTGCTAATACTATTCCCTTTTAAGGCTGTGTTCAGAGGTCAGTTTCCCTTGCTGGCTTTGTTCTTGTTATGCAATGGTAGTTTACTTAGTGTACCTCAATTTCCTGGGCTTGCACAATATACTGAACCATAAATTAACAACATAAACTCGATTCATAAAACCACATACCGTATTTTTCGGAGTATAAGACGCACCTTTTTACCCTCAGAAAGAGGGTGAAAATTTGGGTGTGTCTTATACACCGAATGTAGCCCCACCCAGCCACATCCACCCTTTGGTCTCTGCATGCCAGCAATTTACCTCTTTGCAGCAAACAGGAAAAAGCCTGATTAGCAGAAGAAGATATTATCTGCCTCCCGACCTACAGCTGACTGAGGCTTGGAAGCCACATGGTAAAATGAAACTAACTACGGTGGCTGTAATGAGACAAATTGCTGGGTGATAAACTGCTGGCAATGTTAGACTGCTGAAATTGCAAGAAGGTAAGCTATAGCTGCTGTGGCCTAGAGGTAGAGCTCTTGCCTCACAATCAGGAGGTTGTGAGTTCTATCCTAGGTAGAGGCAGATTCTGTTAATATGTTATTTTGTTAAATGTTTGTAGTGTTCAAATTATTAGACTTATTTTTTAAAGACAGCTTTATTATTGTTCTAGACAACTTAACAAAATGAAGAAGCTTTTAAAAATAAATTCTTGCTCTGAAGAGGCCCAGTGCTATTGTATCTTCTTTTAAATAGCAGAGAATGCTTCCAGAAAGCCACATCAATTTTAAAGATCTGTAAAAATATAATCTGAAATGTCCTGTTTTAGTATTAAGTATTACTATTAAGTATTAGTATTAAAATAAGGCAGCTGAGTTATACCCTGACTTAGTCATGTTTGGAGTAGATCTATTTAAATAATTGGGAGGAGTTAGTGTGATTACATTTAAGAAAACTTTCTGGGATTAATATACTGCCATAATGTACATTTCTCCAATTCTTTGCTATTTCTATGGGTCAGGCACACATGCACAGAAATACATAGTAAACAGTGTATATCATCTGTACTGTTTGCTGTTTGGCAAATTGCTGGGAGGCAGAGGCTCTTTTTCCTTGTTTTCCTCCCCCAAAACTAAGGTGCGTCTTATACTGCGGTGCGTCTTATATAAGGTGACCAGACGTCCCGCTTTTGGCGGGACAGACCCGATTTTAAACCAATTGTCCCGCGTCCCGCATCGTTTCAAAAAAGTCCCGCTTTTTTGAAACAACGCCTTCTGACCGGATGTCTCCCACACAGAAATCTGCGGCCGGTGTAAAAAAAAAATCAGAGCCGGGATGTTTCTTCACATCAATGCCGCTTCCGAGCGAAAGGAAAGGAAGCGCCTCATCCACATTCCCGCCCGCACCTTTTTTTTCTCTCTTCCTCTCCCCAGGGTGATTTCCGGCGACGTCCAGGGACTCTTTCAGCAGCCGAGCCAGGCCCCGCCCAGCTTCCTCCCCGCCTCCCGCATGTCATTCACTCTTTGAATCTCGGGCCCTCCCCCCCCGGCAGAGAGCAGAGACAGGCTGGCCTGGCTCCGGCTCCTTTCCTCCCCAGGAATCCTTTCCCGGGTCTGCCACACGGGGGGAAGGAGCGGAGGCGTGGGGCACCTGCCGGATGCTGCCCCGGAGAGAAGACCCGGCCCGGCTGGCAAGGGCCAGGAAGGATTTTTCCCGCACCGTCAGCCAGCTTGTCCTCCAGGCCAGACGCAGCAGAGACTGCAGCTTTGTGCACCACCACCCCTTCATCGCAGCCTTTACCAATGCCATGGCCGGGGCTCGTCTCTGCTGCGTCTGACCCGGAGGACAAGCTGGCTGGCGGCGCGGGAAAAATCCTTCCTGGCCCTTGCCAGCCGGGCCGGGTCTTCTCTCCGGGGTGGCATCCGGTGGGTGCCCCACGCCTCCGCTCCTTCCCCCCGTGTGGCAGACCCGGGAAAGGATTCCTGGGGAGGAAAGGAGCCGGAGCCAGGCCAGCCTGTCTCTGCTCTCTGCTGGGGGGGGGGGAGGAGCCGCTTCTTGGGAGCGATCTTGCGTCGCTTGCCAGCCAGCCAGCCCAAGCCACTGCCGGCTCACGAAGGGGAGGCGGGAGGCGAGGAAAGGCCTCCCGCCTCCCCCCCACCCACCTGGACGCCGACATTAGCATCTTTTGCCTTCTGCGCATGCGCAGAGGGCAAAACTCAAATGACAGCGGCCAGGCGGCCCCGCCCCCCGCCAATGTCCCGCTTAAAAAAAAATCTGGTCACTTTAGTCTTATACTCCGAAAAATATGGTATGCTAACTTTGGTTTGTGATTCAGGGTATTGTATGAACACATATTGTATGGACTATGTTGCAGTTCTAAAGCAGAAATGGTTCGAGGGAGGAGAGAAGCCATTTGCAATGAATCATCAAGTAACATGAGGCTTCACTGCAATTGAGAATTTTACTAATTTTGAAATTCTACCATTATTATAGTATCTTTTGATAAAAACAAATTTTTTGATTACCTCTAATTTCAATTTCTTTGGCTTCTGAACCTGTAGAAAATCTCAGAATGAGAGATCACGTGATTTTGGGCAGTTCCTGCTCCTGCTTACAATCTTTGGGCTAGTTTTCCTTTATTTTCAGTGTTTCCCAAGCTTTCAGAGGACATTGAGATAGGGGATATCTTGTGGAAAAACAGCTGAAAAACACATCCGTTTTGCCTACTCTGTATCAAAATCAAAATATGAAGCTCTGTGATGGAAAACTACTTCTAACCTATTTACAATTTCCATTCTGGAAGTTCATAATTCTTTGTATTTTGAATGGGTTTTTTCTAAAATTGTCATTATTTGTTAATGTTTTAATGCAAGGAAGAAAACCAAAAAAAGATGCTGGAAGATGAAAAAAAGAGAGAAAATGACCGAGTCTTCCAGGCTTGGCTACAAAAGAAAAAAAACCAAATGCTGCAGGAGAAAAGAGTTCAGCGTGCGAAAGAAATGGAGAATTTAAACAGCAGGGTAAGATGAAGTTTCCATTATTCTTCTGTGGGTTGGTTCAGTTTTAAAAGTTTAAAGCAAGTTTTCTTTTTTTTTTTAATTCAAAAAGTTTTATTAATACAAAGTACAAACATTTTTCTCTTTTCTCCCCCCTTCCCCCCCAATCCCTCCCCACCCGCCTTACCCTCCCCCCCTCACCTAAAGCAAGTTTTCTTGATGAGGATGGATAGAATTCAGCCTTTTATTTCCAGATGCAACTATTTGTATGTCAAGGACAAATCTAGGATCACTTACTTACAGATTGTATAATGATCAGCTATTTAGAAGCCAAATTGGCATGGTATTAAACAGTACTGAATTTTTTGTTGTTGCAATATGTTGTTTGTATGGTTATCTCCCCAACCTCAAATATATCCCAAACAACAATTGAAAAATTTCAGTTTCTAGATGCGTATTCCTTCCTTACATCGGAAAATGTCTAGAGTACCACTTATAAAAAGAATGGAATGTTAATGTTGTAAATTAATAAAATGCTTTATGCTAATATTTTGAAAATAAAAATGGGTTATGTAAATTGAGTTATGTAAAGTATTTAAAAGTTTATGAACCATTCTGATTTTTCATTTTTTCTGCGTAAATATGTGATGAAATGTGCACATGGACAATCAGTGGGTAAGAGTTATGGCAACATAGAGCTATCCTAAGAAGGAGGCAGTAAGTCTCATCAGGGAGAGAGGCCCAGATTAAGAGACTCTGCAGTTCCCAGCTGGATCGAGGAAGAAAGGTTCAGGGTAGTTATAGCCTACAATCTCTCAAGATGTATCTAGTAAATTAGAAGGTTATAGTTTTAGTTAGATAAGATTCTGATGGTTGAGTGTAAGCAGATAAGGGACTGGACTCAATTGGATTTCACTGTTACTCTTTGGGTTTGGTCCTGACAAATTAGACCTAAAATGAGATCTGTTCTCCACACAAGTGCTGAAACTAGACGAAGAGAATCCAATTAAATGAATGAGTCAAAAACATACTTGTTTATTGATTTCTTGAAGAAAATAATCAAAAACTAGATATATGTTTGTGTGGCTGCACTATACAAATCTTTAGGATTCATTTGAAAGGAAAATTAGAGCCAAGTGTTTCAATCAATGGGATGATAATCAGGTATAAATGTGGAAGGCCCTGTCTTATTAAAGAACAGAATGATGGGTATTCCCTATCAAAGTCTGATCTTCACAACATAGGTATGTGGAAATATGTCATGGCTTGAACAAATGTGATTTCTTAAGACTTCCCAAAAACAGTTGTTGATGCTGACCAAGCTGGAAAAAGTTAGAGTTTGGACTCCAACAGTCCACTTCCAGGCAGATTGTGTACAGATGGAGTCAATTCAACACTTTTGTTACTATCCTCAGGAATAGTTGACCAATCATGATCACACCAAGAACAAGGACTGTAATAGTCCAGGACAGGGGTGGGTTCCACTTACCTTCCCCACCGGTTCACATTGTGACATTTTGCGTGCATGCATGCGCGTCCCCTCCGCTCGTGCGCATGCGCGTCCCCTCGTGCAATTAGGCTTCTGCGCATGCTTAGGAGCTGGAATCAGGCAGAAACTCAGCTGAGGAGCTCATCAGCTGTGCTTCGGGCAAAGAAATACAGTGTTTCCCCGAAAATAAGACCCTGTCTTATATTTTTTTGAACCCTGAAATAAGCGCTTGGCCTTATTGCCATGGACTCAAAATCCCGATTGGGCTTATTATCCGGGGAAGTCTTATTTTGGGGGAAACAGGGTAAAGGTCAGTATTAACCTGTGGGTGGGTGGGAGGGCCCTTTTTTGAGTTGCTGAACGAAAAAAGATGGCGGCGTGCACGGATCGGCACTGGCCGATCCAGTAATGTGACATCACCAGCGGATCGCTAACGGTTCGGGTGATCCGGTCCGAACCGGGAGGAACCCACCCCTGGTCTAGGAGGTATCAAAGAACCTGAGGTAATAGCTAAACTAAAGGCTCCCTTGCATTGACAAATGTCACTGTTCATGAGACCATCATCAGGAGAACATTGAACAATGCTTTACATCAGTGCTCCCCAACCTTTTGTCACCCTCGGCACACCATAGCCTCTCCCAAAATTCCACGGCACACCACATACAAAAATTGGATAAAAAACAAATATAATCTTCAAAATATCGTTTTGAAGAGTATAATAGTATAGGAATGTCAAACTGGGCATAACAGAATTACTTGATTTATTATTTTATTTGATAATTGGTAGGTGACCAACCTTAATGATACCATGCGCCAATTGGCCCAGGCGTCCCGGGTGGGCGGGCCCGCCTGGATGCTGCCATTTGAGTTTTCCCCTCTGCGCATGCTTCCCCCACCTGCTTCTTCGGCTTGAGTTTTAAAAGAAAGCAAAACGTGGGCGGGAGAGGCAGGTCTTGCTCATTAAGCCTCACTGCAGCGGCCAGCGAGGCTTAATGAGCAAGACCTGCCTCTCCCGCCCGCGTTTTGCTGTCTTTTATAACTCAAGCCGCCCAAGGCAGCCCAGAGCAGGCGAGTCAATCCAGCAAGTGAGGAAGCGTCGGCAAGAGGCGGAGCTTGGTGACAAGGAAATTTGCTGGCTTAAGAAGCAGACATCCCTGTCACCCTCCCTTTCGGTTCCGCCTCTTGCCGACGCCTTCCTCACTCGCGCCCTGCCAAGCCCCAAATCAAGCCAGCCCTAACGCGAGACGCGTGAGACTGCTTTCCAGGCTGTATGTGGAAGCTGAAGAGCCTTACCTGTAGTTTGGGAGAAAGAAAGTTTTTTGCTGCTTCTGCTTTTGAGTGCACTGAAGGAAAGCAGCAAAAAACTTCCTTTCTTTCTCCCAAACTACCGGTAAGGCTCTTCGGCTTCCACAAACAGAAGCGGCAGGGAGGAGGACTCGCGCCCCGCCCCGCCCCCCTGCCAAGCCTCAAATCAAGCCAGCCCGCGACTGGAGCTACCGGGAAAAGTCCCAGGTAGGACGCGCGCCCCGTCCCGCCTGTCCTGTCCCGCCCGCCCTGCCAACCCCCAGCGTGAGACGCGTGTCCTACCTGGGACTTTTCCCGGTAGCTCCAGTCGCGTTCCTTGCTACCGTAATAGCGTCCAGAGCAGAGCAGCCCCTTCCAAAAGATAACGTCTCGCGAGACATTATCTTTTGGAAGGGGCTGCTCTGCTCTGGACGCTATTAGCAAGGAACGCGACTGGAGCTACCGGGAAAAGTCCCAGGTAGGACGCGCGCCCCGTCCCACCCTCCAGTCCTGCCCCACCCGTCCTGCCAACCCCCAGCGCGAGACGCATGTCCTACCTGGGATATTCCCCGGTACCTCCTCCTCGCGTTCCTCGCTGTTGTGTCCAGGGCAGCAGGTCTGCTCATTAAGCCTCGCTGCAGCGGCCAGCAGGCTTAATGACCAGACCTGCCTCTCCCGCCCGCGTCTTGCTGTCTTTTAAAACTCAAGCCGAGGCGGCTTGAGTTTTAAAAGACAGCAAGTCACGCGGGCAGGAGAGGCGTCAGCCATTGGATGATTGCAATGCACCACTTGCAATCATCCAATGTGCCACATTTGGTGCATGCGCCACGGTTTGGCCACCCCTGAATGACGCGAGCTTTTGCCGCGGCACACTTGGCATGGCCTCACGGCACACCAGTTGTGGAGCACTGCTTTATATGGCAGAGTTGCAAGAAGAAAGCCACTACTGTCCAAAAAGAACATTGCTGCCTGTCCAGAGTTTGTGAAAAACCATGTTAGGGTTTATCCAATCTGTGAAACATGGTGATGACAGTATCATGATTGGGCCTGCTTTGCTGCCTTTGGATCAGGACAGTTGATAGAACTATGAATTCTGAGTTGTACCAGCAAATTCTATAGGAAATTGTGAGGGTATTTATGAACTGAAGCTCAAGAGAAATGAGTCATGCAGCAAGGCAGTGAACTAAAACACAAGTTGTACAACTCAAGAATTAAAACCAGAGCCAGTTTGGTCTAGTGCAGTGATTTCCAACGTGGGGCCCACGCCCCACAGGGGAGCAATTTGATTTTTAATGGCAATTCGAACCTTGTTTAAACCAAGTTAATGGCTTTTTAGGCTTCCTCCGTGTGAGTAGGAGTTCACTTTTTGAATAATAATTATATGTCACAAGGGGGGCGGGCATCAGGATTTTAGAGATGCTTAGGTGGGGCATGGCCAAAAAAAGGTTGGGAACCATTGGTCTAGTGGTTAAGGCATCAGGCTAGAAAGTGGGAGATGTTGAGTTCTAGTCCTACTTTAGGCATGAAAACTAACTGGGTGACCTTGGGCCAGTCATTCTCTCTCTGAGAAAAACCCACTTCACAGAGTTGTTGTTGTGAGGAAAATAGCAGAGAATGTTATGGATGTACTTCACCTTTAGTTATTTATTTGTATCCTACCTTTATTATTTTTAGAAACAATTCAAGGCCACTAACATATGCAACATACCTTCCTCCTACCTATGTTCCCTTCAACAACCCTTTGAGGTGAGTTGGGCTGAGAAAGTGACAGGCCCAAGGTCACCCAGCCAGGAACTGTTTCCCGCTTTCTAGCCTGGTCTCTTAACCACGAGACCAAACCACCCATTATTCATAAAAATAATAAAATAAAAATAAAAAATACAAATTACAAGAATTAAGATGCACCGGAACACATGCAGATGATGGCTTTTGTATCCAGTGTATCACTCATACTAAATAAGGAATAATGATTAAGATGGGATTGTTAATGTGAATTATTTTCAGGTTGTGTTTATGATGTAATCTCTTCCCTTTTCTGATATTATTCTGGAAGGCAGGTATACATCTACAAATCATAACCAGATCATGAATACCTTCTCTTTTGATTTTAATAGATTAGTGTGTCTCGTACCTTCAGCTTAGGACATACGGCTATCAAATTATTTTCATGATTCTAAGAATCAGTATACATTTTCTGAATTTTAAATATACACATATTTTTAATTTTTCAATAGGAGAATAGAAATCCAGAAGAAGCTTTCAAGTTGTGGCTTAAAAGAAAGCAGCAAGACCAGATTAAAGAAAAACAGATGCAAACCCTGAAGGAGCAAGAAGAGGGCATGTTCTTCCTTCCAAGAACAACTGAAAATGACAAAGCTTATAAACAGTAAGTATTTTTGTTTTTCATTTTAGGAACCAATGTAATATTATTTTAATAAAATCTGGATGTTTTTACTGCAGGAAGTGGATGAATTTTGGTCCCTATTGTCTTCTCTCGTTTTCTCCTGTAAATGTGTATTTTTCTCACTGCATTTTGGATCAAGCAAGAGAAGAATATATCCACATTACATGAAATAATACTGCAGTTTGAAAACCATGTTTTTAATACAGTATACTATTATATGTTATAATGTTATGTAACTGTAGATTAGTCATTTTTTTCTTTTTGTCTTACAATACTAAATGTTCAAATTATCTGCTTTAAACTGAAGGTAGTGATTAAATGAGCAGTTTGATTCAACTCCAAATAACCTTAGATCATGGCCTGTAACAATAGAAATGAAATCTGGTTATTGCTTGATGAAAATAGTTTCAGATTCAACATTTACTCTTTTACCAAAACGCTTGTGCTTATATTTCTCTGTAAACTAGAGCATGATAATATATTATGTTAATGAATAATAATGTGCCGAAGACCTTCAACGACTCATGGACTGTTTTAGCAAGGCCTGCCAAGATTTTGGATTAACAATCAGCCTGAAAAGACGCAAGTCATGGGACAGGATGTGGATTTACCTCTCCATATTACAATCCTTGCACAAGAATTGGAGGTTGTCCATGACTTTGTGTATCTTGGCTCAACCATCACCGACACTCTCTCCCTAGATACTGAGTTGAATAAACGTATTGGTAAAGCGGCCACTACATTCTCTAGACTCACAAAGAGAGTATGGCTTAATAAGAAGCTGACAGACCATACAAAGATCCAGGTTTCTAGAGCCTGTGTCCTGAGCACACTCTTGTATTGCAGTGAGTCTTGGACCCTTTACGCACGGCAAGAGAGAAAGTTGAATACTTTTCATATGCGTTGTCTCCGAAGTATCCTTGGCATCACCTGGCAGGTCAAAGTTCCAAATAGCGCAGTCTTGGAACGTGCTGGAATTTCTAGCATGTATACACTACTGAAACAGCGACGACTTCGCTGGCTTGGGCATGTTGTGAGAATGGATGATGGGCGGATTCCGAAAGATCTCCTGTATGGTGAACTAGTGCAGGGAAAGCGCCCTAGAGGGAGACCACAGCTGCGATATAAGGATATCTGTAAGAGGGATTTAAAGGCCTTGGGAATGGACATTAACAGCTGGGAAACCTTGACCTCTGATCGTTCCGCTTGGAGGCTAAAGACGCAGTATGGCCTTCTCCAGTTCGAGGAGACACTTGTTCGGCAGGCCGAGGCAGTGAGGCAGTCCCGGAACCAGAGAAATCTGGGGGCCAGGCAGGGGACGGAATGGATCTGCCCTCAGTGTGGAAGGGATTGCCAATCTCGGATTGGCCTTTTTAGCCATACTAGATGCTGTTCTAGGAACTCTTTCTAGAAACTCTTTCCAGAGCACGATACCATAGTCTCTCGAGACTGAAGGTTGCCAAGAAGAATAAGTTTACTGTCATCAAAAGATTCGAAACACTTACTGGTCTCAATATTATGAACTATCGTCCAAATCACAGGTAATTGTCTAATAAGACAATTATCTATAATTCTATCCCAGAATATATCTTTTTAGGGATAGGTTATCTGCTTGTACTACATAAACAGCAAAAATGAAGTGTCGGTTCATATTCAGTTTTTAACATGATTTCATTTCTCTCTAGATGGCTAAGGAGGAAGAGACGTGAGAGGCGAGAAGAGCAACAAGTTGCTAGAGAACGATCAAAACAGTTTAGGCAAGAAGCCAGAAGAGCAAAGCAAATAGAAAATATTCTGCATTCAATTTCTGAACCAAAGTCCCTTCGCTTTACAGATCAATACTGATGAGATTTAAAAGCCCTGGATGCCCAGTGTTCCAGAATATCTTGCATAGCTTGAGATTGCCTGTTGGAAGTGGTTTCTCTTCTGGAATGTTTTGAAGTCCTTCAATAATGGCTTAATTTTCTCTATCTTAGTAATTTTTCCCTATCTTAAACTTGGAATAATTATCTATTTGTGAAAAGATCGGGATTGCCTTCTCAGTTCTATAAAACTTACATAAAATAAATACTCCTCCTGTAAATATGGTGTATTTTTTTTAAGAATTAGTTTATCTCCTGACTTACCATTTTCACACCAGGCATTTGGTTAGAAACGCTACACCACCAATCACAGCTGTATCAAACAAAAAAAATGGCTGAATAATACTATGTCATAGCATTATCTGGAAGTCCCATTGTAAATAATCCAGGGTATTTGGTGTGTTATTGAGAAATTGCAAATTATACCACCAACCCCACCCCAACTGTGAAGAAATAGAGATATACAAAGGAAGTGTTTTTTTAAAGTGATGACAGTATATTTTTGCCTGTTTACAAATTAGAGAAAAGAGATACAAGAATAGTCCAACCATATTTAATAGCACCATTAAAACCTTTTCACACAATCCCTCAGGGATAGTCATTCCAACTTCGTTTAAAAAAAAACCTTCTGTAGAAAAGGTGAACTCAGAGGCACATCTCCAGTAGTTTGCACATAAATGCTGTTTCTATTTGACATAAATGTTGTGCATTAGATTTAATCTCACCAAATCAACTCCATCACTTAAGATCTTTAAAGTACTGTTTATAGCTAAAGAAGCATTTTCAGTTTTCATTAAAATATGCATTTTAACCTGCCCATGTAACAGTTCTCTAATACTGGAAATCAACTGTAGAAAATATTTAAACACCCACCCTAATTCTAAAATAAAATAATTCACATATAGAAATAAGCTGCATCTTTTCAAGGAAGAAAAAAGTTGAGGTTCATGGGATATTTCTAATATTCTCAAGTGTTCCCTTAAAGAAGAAACATTGGTACGCAAATTCTATAGTTCTTTGTACAGTATGGAATATTTTTCTAATACATTCTTGGTTGGCATTGAACAATTGACATTGCATTCCAAATTCAATCTGCCACAAAGAAGAATTTGACAGCAGAACATTACAGTCCTGAAAGCTTTATGAAAGACATAATTCCAGCACAAAATCCAATCCTCATTAGATAAAAGTACAGAAAATAAAAGTGCACAAAGATCGTATGCTTTATCAGAATCCGAAACCATTGCTACCAAATAGATTTTTTTAAAGAACAATTAATTCTCCCTTGCAGTGATCACAACAGTTGAAAGTTATGTTCTCATATCTAGTGTAGGGATGAAACCGTCCAATATTTTTCTTTGGGGAAAGAAAAGATGCTGCTGAAGGCTCAGAAAAAGAAAGTTCTGATACTTCTGTACATTTGCCAGAATCCAGCATTCTTAATACCTGGAAAATAGTAACAGCAATAAATCACAGTGGTCTCTTTTGGTAAAAATATTTAAACCATATTTAAAACAATCTGAAATATCTAGATAAAGGGGTATCTCACTTTTTAAAGTTAGAAAGTTCAATTCCCATGCAAGAGAAAGACCCCTCTAGTATTTACAATTTACTTTTTAGAGATAGAGTGGCATCTCTAGAAGATTATTTTATTCTCTACAGAATAAAGTTTGCTTCTTAAAGTGGTTTATTATTTTAAACATTAAAACCAGCAACTTGAATTGTGACCAGAACCCAACATATTATCTTAGTTTCACATATCAGTATCACCTAGCTGCCACAATTTACACCAATTGAACTTTGCACAAATTCTTCAAGGGTGGTCTGTATTAACTGAACAATAATGCAGGAGATGCAAAGTTTATTATAATTGAGATACAATTAGTTTGGAAATGATTGCATCTGACATAAAAGGCACAAATGCCTTTCGCTACTGGCATCTGGAGAACAAGTAGGAATGCGGACTTGTCTGCCCAGCACAAGCCAAACAATAATTCTCAGTTCAGGTTTTCTATTACCCTCAGCTACTGCAATTTAAGATACAATCATAATTTAGATTATGGTTCAAGGCAAAACTTCCTCAGCTCTTTCCATCAGCAATCTACTGTAGAAGTGGGCCATGACAGAGGTGTAGCTCTAGGAATCAACTCCCACCTTGCTCTAACCATCTCCAAGTTTGTATCTTGTCTTGCAAATTAATAGTAGAAAACTATACTGCCATGCAGTACAGTAGAATACTAATACTGTATAGTAGAATGCAGAGGCTTGTTAAGTCATAGCATTTGTTATTATGCAATAAAAAGGTACCGCTTCATGTTTCTAGAAAGTAAACTTTAAATTTTTTAATGCACAACAGAATAGGATGCAATTATTATGTAAAATAGTTTTTACCATTTCAGCCATTTTCTCAGCAGGGGTAGTGCAGAGTTCTGTGGATGAAGAGCCATTTTTGGGACTGTTAGCAATACTAGAGTTTCCAAGTAGATGTGAAGTTACTGCTCTAGCAAGCTTATGATTTACAGCAGCTAATTCCACCGTACTATGAGGATGTGCACTAGGGTAGTATGTCTGCTGCCTTCCCCACTGTAGAGAAACCAGGAGCTCCTCTAATAATCTGCAATGGAAATAAATCAGTTTCAATTACAAATGTTATAGACCATTTGGTGGACTACAGAAACCACAGGATAAACAGTCAAGGAGAAGGAGGGATTCAAAAAAAGATTATTAAATTATCCAAGAGCAAAAATTGCTATCTATAGTTTTGCTAGTGATGCAAAGAAACAGACTACGTAGCTTCTGGTTAAGATTTTGGATGGAAAAATTAATGTAAAGTTGAATTATGGCTCTTGCGTAACAGGGGAGACCCCAACTGGAAGGGCAGAAAACTATGGACCAATTATGGATTATTTTCAAAAGAGGTAAAAATCATTGGGGGGGGGGGAGATTTCCCCTTGCATAGCCCTGCAGCCCACATCAGGCATATGGGACAGAAATTTCACCCAGACCTATTATCCATTTTCAAATTTTGTTAGAATGAAGTTTCTTAGTTGTGGATAATTCGGAGAACAAAATGTAAGATAAACAGACTATAGAACAAAAATGCAAGTTATACAAGCACCTAATAACTAGGGATGGTAGATCTCTATTGTCACAGAGAATGGGTTTTGCTCTAATACTCTATAGTCTGTGCTACTAAGTACATTTTAGGGCAAGGACACTGCTTTTAATTCTTTCTGTATACATCTGTCATTCTCTATATACAGTATAATGCACATATACAAACAATATGCACCCACCTATATATGCTACTAAAACTCTTGTGTCTGTTTTTCTATTTGTACCTTCAATTGGGCAAAACAATGTATCTTACCACAACAGTTTTTGATTCAAGGTAATTCAAATGGCCTAACTACAAAATCCGGAACCCATTATTCTAGTGGGATTGAAATTTGGAAGAGTTGTGACTGTTTCAGTGCCGCTGCACTGCCACACCACTGTCCTGTTGTACCAATCACAGTCCCGTGACTGTCATTTCCAATGTTTCCTGTCAGCTTCCCACAAGCAAAATCAGTGAGGAAGCTCTCAGAAAGATGCAAGGCCAAGGCCAGCAGGCAGGCAGGTAAGAAGAGTGGCAATGGCTGGGAGGGTGCATAAAAGGCACAGCAGGTCAGGGTGTGTGTGTGTGAGGGGGCACAGAGGTGTGCAGTTTGCTGGCATGGCGTGAGCACAAAGGGACTGTGGTAGGGTGCACAGGTGAGGGAGACTTGCCTCAGCACTTTGCAATGTTCCCTGCTGGCTTCCCCATTGACTTTCTCTCTGCAAGCTCCGCAAAAACAAAGTTAGTGGGAAAGACAGCAGGAAGTTGGAAATCATTCTTGCTCCCAAAAATAATGACACAACTGAAACAATGACACAACTGAAAACGATGACACGTCTAGAACAATGACTCAACTGAAACAATGACTAAATGGGTCACAGATGGTTTAGTGTGTATATGTAAATTTTGTCAACCGAGAACAGCTTTACATACATATGATCATACAATGATTTTCTAATTGCATGTTATTGTTTTCACTAAAGTGTTTTAGACACTAATATTTGCCTGTATTTTACTCATAGAAATTTGATTATATAGAATTTTAGTTCAGTCTATGGAATTAGAAATAGATCTTTAAATAAAGGAGATTATAATTAAGACTTATGCAACAATAAATATATAGGTGTTAAGACTCTATTATTTCTAAATATCAATAATCCAGAGCTGCTACATAAAATGGCTAAACT
Organism: Diadophis punctatus similis; assembly: GCA_023053685.1. Classification (NCBI taxonomy): domain Eukaryota; kingdom Metazoa; phylum Chordata; class Lepidosauria; order Squamata; family Dipsadidae; genus Diadophis; species Diadophis punctatus. The sequence continues at coordinate 2,060,255 of JALIGW010000038.1, read as the reverse complement.
GGGATTTAAAGCAATGTCTTTCAGAGATTAAAAAACACATATATTCATACTTTTGTGCAGCAATCATTTCTTGGCGAAACTGATCACGTTCATTTAACAGATCCTGAATTGCACTGTGTGCATCTCTGGCCTGACGCTGGAGAACTGCTCTGGAGTTAGTCAACTCATCAGACATGACTCTGTAGAACAAATTTCAGATATAACCTAGTTAAAGTTGATTCAACTAATTAATACTGTGTTCCTATTGTACATTAGCAGTTAATTCAATGGTTGCATTTTCATGCTGCAACCTAAACAGATTATGTACATAGTTTGGAATAAAGGGATAATACACCTTAAACAAATAAATGTGATATGAGGTACAACTTTCTTATGAATGTCATCCCACTTTTCCCCAGGAGTACTATTATAATATTACAATGGAAATAAACCTGTAAAATATATTACGCTGAAGGATGGCATTCTAGGACCATGGCGTGAGCTTGTTTGCTAAATTGAGATTTCAATCCTTACTTTAGACCAGTTCAGACATGGTATCATAGTAACTTTCCCAATTCACAATCATATTAATATCAAGTGCCTTTTCTTTTGCAATAATTTAGGAATGTATAAAGCATCAATTAAGTGAATAGACAATATTTGTCAGACAAGCTTCTAAAAGCCTAAGTAGATTTATAAAGGTTTTTTTTTTTAAAAAAAGCATATACTATGAAATTTTCATTTGGTATGTTTTGGTTGGCATACAAATATTCATCATTATCAAAATTAACACTTTGTTAAAAATCTCTAAACATTATTACAAACTATTAGAGGTTTAAGAAAAGGAAATATTTTAAGCCTCAGGCAAAGTGTTTCAGTTTACACTCGCCATGAATTAGTTGCTCTAAAACCTATTAGTGGAGTAAGCTGCATAAATGCCCCGTTAAAAATATTAGAATATGGATATTTAAGAGTAATTTGGCTGGAAGACCTACCCAGTTTTGTATATTACAGTGAGTACCTTGAATTTGAATCAGAAAATTAAGTTTGCACAATTGCTTTACAAAAGGCGTGTTGTGACATCTCCTAGAAGCACCAATCATGTTGCTTCAGTCTGGGCCAATTGTCATTGTTTTCAAGAGGCACTCCATAAATAGCAATGTGTAGTAGTAATCCAGCCTCAGGGTTACCAAACCATACATTACCAATGTCAGTTCTCTCTCCTCTAGGAATATCCAACTGGTTTATCCGGCAAGGCTGATGAAAGTTTAGCCTGCTGCTGATGTGTATCTTTGATTAAAAGCAGTCGCAAGCCGGAAACTTGATCTTTAAGGGAAGCATGACCCCATTCAGAGCAATCATGTCTGTTAAACCTTAAAGCTTGGTATCCTCAATCAACAACAACTCTGATACAGAAGCGGTACTTATGTGTCTATGGTTACTTTTTAGGTAGATGTACATTTATTTACCAAGACATCCTTTAAAAGGCAGCATTATTAACAGTACCTGCTTGCTAGGAATTTGCTTCGCCAAACATCACATTGTATAGACATCCGTTCTAACTGCTCAGACAGCTGAGACACATTCCGCCCGAGGGCTTCATTTTCAAGAATCAGTTGATTTTTTTCACGTGCCATACGCTCAAAATGATATTGCAAGTCATCTCCAACAGAAGCAACAAGTAACTTTTTCAACTCCCGATTGACCTAAGATAGGGAAATGAGTTCAACATGCATTGAGTGGATTAACCTACCGCAGTTGAAGAACTGGGTTGTTTTGTGTTGCTAGATAGTTAATTGTGTTGTAGTAGTTAATTACAGCATATATTAAAAGTTGACTGCTGTGCATTTCAAAATATGATGGACATCAAACAAAGCTTGTTACTGTTTGTATTGCTGTAGAGTGGCTGCATAAACACCACATTTACTTATGTCTTAATAAGGAAAAAGAAAAAGACAGGATTTTATACACGGCTAAAAATAAGTTTACGTGCTCTTAGCTTTCATAATCTAAGTCCAGTAACTTATTATCCCATAGTAGCTTTCAAGAAGCTCCTCCAAAACTCTAAATTGTAATTTTGCTCAGATGAATGTTGGCTTTTTCCAAGGGATAGGGAGCTTACAGTCTTATGGAATAATGGCATATTCAAACACAGCAGCTACCCACTTTATCAATTTTCAGGTGGAAAGTATAGTTCTCTGTTTATTTATACAATTATGGTTTATATAGATATTTAGAGACTGCCCTTCTCCTTTACAGGGAGACTCTATGAACCACTTTATACTGAATACTTTTATAGTCATTGCTCAGAATAATCCAATGATGCAGACTACAATCCTTAAAGGCCTTATTATGAAATAATCATTGAGTGCAATTTAATTTAATTCTGAATGAAAATGAATAGGAAATAGCCAAAACTAGGGGAAAAACTCTGAGTATAAACTATTATATGGGGTTGAAGCTGCATTGATATCCCTGAATAATTATTTCTATACACTGCAGTTATTTCTTCCAAACAAATGGTATAAAGTAGTCTTTAAACGTAATTCAATCAAGTCTATTTTCCTACCTCTGTTTGCACACGGATTTGATTGGAAAGGCCTTCCTTATCCTGTAAGAGTCTTTTTTCTGAATTTTTAAGCTTCCCTATTTCACTTCTTAGCTCCAGCAGTTGTTTCTTAGTATCTGATGAAATCCCATCGGACAGACTGAGGGGCTCTTTTTGAGGACCTGAGGATTTAGATCCTTTAGCATTTTTAACAGGCACCACATGGTTTATAGAAGCTTTAGGAACCACTATTCGTACAGCTTCAATTTCCACAGCCGTGTCACCATATACTTTCCCCAGCTGAAGAACTCCAGGACTCAGTGATGGAAGAAGTTTCTTGTGTGGGCTTCGATAGGCATGGCTAGTTGTGTTGGGGATTACTTCAACAGATTTTGAAGGCTGCTCTGTTTCCATGCCATCACCAGGTCCACGAATGGGTGAGGTAATGCATTCACCTTCAGGTTGAGGCAGAAAATAGCATACAATATGTTTAAATCAGAAAAACATGATTAATATAATCTAATATTATTGGTGTAGTGCAGTGATGGCGAACCTTTTTTGGCTTGGGTGCCAAAAGGGTGTGCACGCGTGCGATAGCGTGCGTGTGCGTGCCCACACCCATAATGCAATGCCCTCCCCCCACGCATGCACACAATCCCCACTGCCCCTCGCGCATGCGCACAACCCCCCGCGCATGCGCACAGGCCTCACTGAAGCCTCCGGACTTCTGGTAGGCCCGTTGGGCCGTTTTTCACAGTCCCCAGGGTTCAGGAGGCTTTCCTGAAGCCTGGGGAGAGCAAAAACGGCCAAAAAGAAGGCCGAAAATCAGCTGACTAGCGCGCTGGAGCTGACATAGGGCAACGCCTCGCGTGCCCTCAGATATGGCTCCGCGTGCCACCTGTGGCACCTGTGCCATAGGTTCGCCATCACTGGTGTAGTGGGTGAAGGCATCAGGCTAGAAACTGGGAGACCATGAATTCTAGTCCCACATTAGGCACAAAACCTGCTAAGTCAGGGGTAGGCAAAGTTGGCTCTTCTATGACTCGTGGACTTCAACTCCCAGAATTCCTGAGCTAGCATGACTGGCTCAGAAAGTCTGGGAGTTGAAGTCCATGAGTCATAGAAGAGCCAACTTTGCCTACCCCTGAGCTAAGTGATCTTGGACTAGTCACTTTCTGTCAAGCTTAAGAAGAGGGCAATGGCACTTCTGAAAAATCTTGCCAAGAAAACTGTAGCGACTTAGTCTCAGAGAATCGGACATGACTGAATGGCAGAAAAAAAAATTACAGATAGTTCTTGAGTTACCACTGGTTGTTTAACAACTGTATGAAGTTATGACGGCCTTGGAAAGGGTACTCTATAGCCTGTAAAGCACTTCTGGTCATCATAAAATGTTGCACTGCTCCCACAGTCATATGATCATGATCTGGGTGTTTGGCAGCCTGTTCACATTTATGACCAGTTTCCATATGTCCCACAATCACTGTTGTGGCCCGCCAGCAGCCCATGCAGCTAATAGAGGATCCCGTTCGGGACGAGACCGACTTGGGGTTACGCCAGCGGCCTGTGCAGCTGGCACCCGAGTCGGACAGTGAGGAGGCTGGCGAGGACTCGGTGCCAGAGGCAGAGGTTCAGCCAGGGCCTTCGGAACCTCCAGCACCTCTTGGCAGTGATGAGGAAGAAGGGGCTTCTCCTCTTCTTGATGCAAGAGCACGCAGGGCTGCCAAGAGGCAGGAATGGTTACTCCGGAGGAGGTCTCCTCGGGAGTAAGACTTGGGGCTAATTGGCCACTCCCCTAGTCTACTTAAGAACAGTAGAGGCAGCTGGAAAGCTGCAGGAAACAATAGTTCAGACTCGGGTATCTGTCGTGCATTGTCTTGTGAATTCCTGTTTCTATGCTTCAGATTTCTTATCAAGAAAGACTCCTGGGCATTTTGCCAAGCCTTTGGACATTACATGAGATAACCAGAACTAATTGCATTGTTTTGAGTTAAGACTAACTGAACTTACGACAGCTGCTAATGAAGACTAATTAGCAGCTGACTTTCTGCAAGAAAGGATTGCTTCTTTTGATTTGTGTGTGTGTCCACTGCTAAGCCAGTTATTAGCAGTGGTTCATTAATTAAACTAAGTTCGTTCAAACAGTGTGGTTTTGATACGTTCGTAACTGGGGACAGAACAATCACATGATCGCCATTTGCAATATGGTGGCAGAGAAGGTTGCAACCTGGTACTGCCTGCCATACAGTTGAGTTTCCCTCCCCAGCAGGCAGCTCTTTAAGAGTGAGAAGGCTGCCTGCCAAGGGGGAGGGAGCTCCTCCAGTGGACTGCAGAAACTGAGCTCTGTTCTGAATGTATACTTTCACTTTTGATATGCATCTGTTATTTTTTCTACACATCAACGCTACAGTTCTGGTCTGCTCTGACGTTAGAGATGCAAAAGCGGAAAAGAAAACGTTTGTGATTTTGAATCAAAAAGCTGACTATGAATGCAATTCTTTTCTCACGTAGACAACTACTCCAATGGAACTTGGAATAATCAAGATATGCTTCTGCAGCCCTTCAAAAGAGTTCTCTTCCATGCATGGAGAGTGGAACTTCTCTAAAGGGCTATAGAAATGAAGGTCAGATCTCAAAGATCTGAGCTCCATTTCTGCAGCCCTTCAAATAAATCCTGCTCCATGCACAGGGAGGAGACAAATTCTTCTGGCAACCGCAGGTATGGAGCTGTGATATTCAAGATGTGAGCTCCATTTCTCCACCCTGTGGAGTTCATCTTCCCTCCGTGTGTGGAAAAAGAATGGCTCTGGAGGGGAACTGAACTTGGCAGGCAGCTCTTTTGATCTGTTCATTTAATAATCTGGGAGACCACTTAACAATCCTAACTGGAAGTGCCAGGATGGCATTTGTTGAATGAAGCAGTCATGCTTAACAACTGCTTAACTCAACAACTGAGATTCTGGTCCAAATTCTGGCCCTAAATCAAGGACTACCCATAGTAGATTACATCCAAAGCTTGCCATTTCCCATAGCATGGAATGTTTGACAGCACTGTGTCAAAAAACTCCTCACTACATAACTTGGGAAGGCTCAGTCTCACATTCCATTTGAAACTCTTCTAGGCAAATTAAGGAATTTAAGCTAAGGTAGTCTTTGGGTTACAATAGTACCTGGAATTTTCATTGCTAAGTGATAAAGCAAAACGTGAAACCATATTGCTTCGTGAAAGTAATCCTGGCAGTTGGGCTGTCCTCACTCTAGGATCACATAGGTCATTAGTGGGAAGAGGTTGGCATCCCAGGCAAGCAGGTCATGGGGAGGTGCTGTGGGACCCACTGATTTTGCTTATGGGAAGCCAGCAGGTAATGTCCTTGGAGTTCCAGTCATAACAGTGGCTTTGTGATCACAATCTGGGCATTTGGTGCCTGATTCGCGATTATGTCCTTGCAGCGAGCTACAGTCACATGACCACAATTTCTGACATTACCAAGGACCACTCATAAACCCCTCTCGGTGAGTACGTTTGTAACTTTGAATGGTTGCTGAATGAATGGCCGTAACTGAGGGCTACCCGTAAAAGAAAGCTAACTGCAGATTTAGATGTAATACTAATTTAAATGTCTATGGAGATTCTCAGTCATCTAGGTCATGGTTGTCCCAAAGGTGCTTTTTAAAGAGGCAACTGGACTTTCTGGTTTTTCTTTGAAGACGTTTCGCTTCTCATCCAAGAAGCTTCTTCAGCTCGGAGCTGAAGTTTCTTGGATGAGCTCAGAGCTTTTCATAGTACTATGAAAAAGCATGGAAGAGTTTCTGGTTTGCTAAATAACTGATATTCAGTTTCTTCCACGAAAGCTCTTATCTATTTTTAAAATTCGACATGCATTAAAAACCTTTGATTTGTAAATATCTGCAGAATATATCTCCAAAATCAATATTTCATTCCTAAAAAAAGATGAATACTTACTATTTTCTGCATTATTTAGAGCTGCCATTTTATTGACAGGATTGCATACAAGAAAAAACCGTTAAAGTCTAAAAGAAACAAACAAACAACAAAAGTGTTATGGCTGTCAGTTCCGTTAAACAAGAATATAGAATCATTAGTACAGAACATATTGCAACATACTAATTCAACTTCATAATGCAGTTTCTCACAAAAATAGTAGAAAATGTTCAAGCCCCCATGTATTTGTAAGTGCCTGGATGGATATGCATCCTATATGGGATGGTTGATCATTATTTAAAGTATTGTAAAAATATTTTCATGGTGCTTTATTTTATTTTTTATAAAAGCTGCAGATCTTAGTCTAATAAAAACAGTTAATACATTAAAATTCTGAAAGACAAAAAGAGGTACTATTTCGTTTCAGCAAATGCTGAAAAAAATGTCTATGATTTTGAAACAGGAAGTTGACTAAGAATGCTTTTCTTTTCTCATGTAGATAATATTGGAACTTGGTGCCTGAATAACCAAGATATGTTTAAGATATCTTGACCCTCAGAATATAATCAATCACTCATACAATTTAAGACCTATCTCAAGCATAAGGCAAAATGAAGTGATTACTGCAGATAGCAGTTTTGGGGATTTGTGAATAGATAGAAAATCAAGTCTTATTTACTTTACAAACTGGAAACAGAGAGATGCTAGTGAGATTTGGATGTGGACACATCAATCAATCAATTGATTGAATTGATTGATTGATGTGGACACATCAGGCAGCAAATCTCTTTGCTCAGCTGTAACAGATTCAAACAGGGCTCCACTCTTAAAAAACTGAGGCTTGAAAATGATTCTCTGGTCTGTATTTTAAAATCATCATTAATACTTAACAAATTCCACACCATCATGGAACAAGTATGTGCACCAAAATGACAGAAATAAAAATACAGTATACACCACACAAATCAAGAGGCAAAATTACCTTTCTGACTTATTGAAAGAGCTTATCCTACACATTGATTTATCATATGACATGTGAACTTTGGTTCAGCATGTGCAACCCCCAGTATTTTGGATTGTAAACTAGTTTGCATAAATCCAGAAGGGAAAATTGAAGAGGAAAATAAATTGTAAAATTCAAAGTGTCTAGCAACGTGAAATTGTTGAAAAGAAGGAAATTGTAAAAATTTCTGTGTTTGTTTGTAACTTAAAAAATGTTCAATAAAAATTATTTTTAAAAAAATCCAAATTAGGGTACTAGGGCTACACAAATTCAGACAACTCCTGAAGGGTAAGAAAAGAGATAAAAAATTTCGTAGTTCCTTATAGCTATGGGATTCCCAGGAGCTGCCATTTTGGCATAGGCCTCAGGTGGAGGGGGGTCTGGAGGCCAGAGGAGGGCAGGGGGTGCTGCAAACAGGTGCCTGCGATGGAGTGCAAGCAGGCAGGGGTGCTGCTGCTGCTTGTGACTTACTGGGACAATCTGCAACCTTCCCTACTGGCTTCCCCATTAACTTTGCTTGTGTGAAGGTGCCAGAGAAAGTCACAGATGGCAATCATGTAACACAGTTTGTGCAATGTTGTAATTGTGAGCCAGGCCCCTGAGCACCTGGATCATAATCACAGGGACATTAGGACAGCTGGAACTTGGAAGACTGGTTGTTTAAGTCCATTTTTTTTCAGCGCCTCAGTAACTCTGAATGACTACTGAACCAATGGATATGAGCCACGTCTACCCGTAGCTTGCCTTGCCTAAAGCTACCACATATAGACAGCAAAACTCACATTCACTATGCATTGATGATGTTACCTAGTTGGGTACTGAAACATCTGCAAGCAAACCACCAAGCTCAGACAATATCAAGAATCCCACACTTCAACCCTGAACTATAGAAAAATCATATTTTTTCACTCTCCAATATGCTTATACAATGTGTTATAGTACCGAGGCTGAGATATGCTTCCCCTAAAAGCTAGACTGGCCCTCCGAAGATGCTGGTTGAAACTGAGTTCTTCCAGATGTTTTGGGGGGTAGTTTGATCGGTAGTTATTTTCCCCTTTCTTTTGCAGTTTCTGTGGTGGAGTAATTGCTCTGTGTTCTTATAATCTTATCGTGGGCAAGTAAAAAGAACAAACCCATACAACTTTATGGGATTTTTTTGCTGTAAACTGCCGTGACATCTGGCAGCACACAACACTCACAAACCATACAAATAAATCAATAAACCCTGTCGTGGCAGAGATTTGATTTTCATTAACTACCTGGAAAACCTTTCTTCCCAAGTCTGCTCGCCTATTTAATTTAATGAGCCCTTCAACTTCACATCAACTCAAAGCTGACGGGTCTCCGGCACGGCTGGTTACATTGTGTCCGGGTCTGATGCCAACACATCTCACTTCTCCCTAACAATGATTTACAGAAATACAGGCAGTCCTCAATTTACAACAGCTCACTTAGTGACTGTTCAAAGTCACGGCACTGAAAAAAGTGATTTATGACCATTTTTCACATTTACGACAGTTGTAGCATGCCCATGGTCATGTGAAGAGAATTCAGATGCTTGGCAGCTGATTCATATTTATGATGGTGACAGTTTCCCGGGGGTCAAGCAAAGTCAATGTGGAAACCAGATTCATTTAAACAACCGAGTTACTAAATGTCTATGGAGGGTCTCAGTCATTCAGGTCATGGTTGTCCCAAAGGTGCTTTTTTTCCAGAGGCAACTGGACTTTCTGGTTTTTTCTTTAAAGACGTTTTGCTTCAGCTCAGAGCTGAAGAAGCTTCTTGGATGAGAAGCGAAACGTCTTTAAAGAAAAAACAAAGTCCAGTTGCCTCTTGAAAAAAGCACCTTTTGGACAACCGAGTTACTGAATTAACAACTGGCAATGATTCGCTTAACAAATGTGACAAGAAAAGTCATAAAACGGGGCAAAACTGACTTAATCTGCACCTCTATAACTGTCTGGTTCGGTTCTGCAACCCAACAAGACAGACAAAGACTTCAGAGGATAATCAGAACTGCAGAAAAAACAATTACTGCCAACCTGCCTTCCATTGAGGACCTGTATACTGCACAAGTCAAAAAGAGGGCCGTGAAAATATTTACTGACCCATCACATCCTGGCCATAAATTGTTTCAGCTTCTACCCTCAAAACGACGCTATAGAGCACTGCACACCAAGACAACTAGACACAAGAAGAGTTTTCCCCCAAACGCCATCACTCTGCTAAACAAATAATTCCCTCACCACTGTCAAACTATTCACTAAGGCTGCATTACTATTACTATTAGTCTTCTCATAGTTTCTATCGCCCATCTCCTCCCAATTTTGACTGTATGACTGTAACTTGTTGCTTGTATCCTTACCATTTAAATTAATATTGATTGTTTCCTGATTGCTTATTTGTACCCTATGACAATCATTAAGTGTTGTAGCTCATGATTCTTGACGAATGTATCTTGTCTTTTTATGTACACTGGGAGCCTATGCACCAAAGACAAATTCCTTGTGTGTCCAATCACACTTGGCCAATAAAGAATTCTATTTTAACAGCTATTTTTTTTAAAACACATTTCTCACTCAGCAACCTAAATTTTGGGCTCAGCTGTCGTCGTAATTTGAGGACTACCTGTACAGCTGAATAACTCGCTTCAAGGCAATCCCCCGACGGCTTCATTCCCCCGCCACACGCCAACCCGATCGTTATTTGGACGATTAGGCGCGGTCGTTTTACAGAACAGTGTTCTGTAAAACAGTAAACACTGTAAAAACAGTATTCGTTTTACAGAATGTGTAAGTTCGTTTAAAGTGAAAAACTAACCAGCTGTGGGATTTCCTCCTCCACTCCTCCCAGCTGCTTCTCATTGCTGGTTCTTTCTTTCTCCTTTTTGGGAAGGAGTAACTTCCGATGGACTTCCTTCCCGTCTATAGAGGTAGAATTGTAGATTCGCTCAAACCGCACAACTTCTGACCTCAATTTCAACTTTTTTTCCCCCAAGCCTTAGTTGAGAGACTAACCAATCAAATCACCGGCAATGTTGCAGACTAGAAAAATCATACGACTCCTTCGTTTTTCTGTTTGCACAGCAGTGTTTCCTCACCCTTAGTACTGTAACTTTAAAGAGTACAACGGGAGTGCAACCAGCTTCTTTTTTTCATCTCCATTTTAGAAAACAGTCCAGGATTAATAAATAAATAAATAATTAATAAAGTCTATTAGCGGTTAGTGCCTGCGGCGGAACTAAGAAAAAAAAGCACCACTTTTGACTTGAAAGTTAATCAATGATGTCAATTCTATATTCCTATCTCTACGTTCTTGTACTGAAAAGTAATAATGACGTGCCCTTACCCACACTCATCCTTGCGCAGGCCCGCGGGAATTTCATGATTTCCGGTCTCTTTTTCCAGTGACAAAACTCCAGGCCCTTTTACTCTACACAGGACTACCGTCACGAGAGTGAACGAGACTACTCCCAACCAATAGGAATACAAGGCGGCTTGGTGGTGTTTTTTTTTTTTTAAACCGGACGTTTAAGCGGCAGAATAAGAGAAGGCGTGGCCTCGGTTGCTAAGAAGCGGCTTGGGGAGATCGCGTGTCGCTAGTCGCTCCCCCCCCCCCCTGCTTTGAGAGCGCTCCAACGGTGAGGTGGCGATCGCGGTCGGGAAGGCGGCGGTGGCTGGACCATGGTGAGTGGAAGTTGGCTGTGCACGCTGGGGAAGGAGATCTCCGGCGGGGAAGACACTCCCGTGATGTCAGAGCATAAAAAATCGCTTAGGGGAGGGAGACAACGACCCCTACGAAGCATCCCCATGAAACGAAATGTTGGCACTTGAGCTAATAGCATGTCCTGTACCAATTTAAAATAATATTTGTAGCTCAGGGTTCAAATGAGAGTTTTTTGGTGCTTGCTTGTTTTCTTGCATACGTTTCATTACCCAAACTAGGTAACATCATCAGTGCTCAGTATGTCCTGTGTAGCTCAAAGACATGATGTTTATTAAGATTTTGTTGATAGTGCAGCGACCATGTTTTCTTGGGAAAAAAATAAAGGGCAAATCTAAAATGGGGCAAATCTGAGATAAGGAGAAAAAAAATGTTATAACTTTGCTTTACAAAGGAAAATTCAAAAGCAAAATAAATCCAAAGAACAACTTTCTGAAATATTGCAAAGAATGGTCTTTTGTAACAAAGAACGTATTGGGAAAAATGAACAATTATTTATATAATGAGACTGCAGTTGTAATCCATCTTTCTTCAAAGAAGCCATATGTAGCATCTATAGTTTTACATATTTTATTTTTACTGTAACCTTGAGAGGGAGGCTGGGCTCAGAAAGTAGTAGGCTACAACCATTCAGTGTTATTTATAATTAAATGATGTTTCAAGTTAACTCATTCTGCTCTTAATTTGATATCTTTTCCATCCTTTTCACTATATCAACTCTTGCCAGCATGCCCAGTAATCAAGGAAGACCAGAGTTTCTTAGATAAATGTGTGAAAAAACTTGGGATGACTTGTTATAGTTACTAAACTGTTACAGGTTATCTTCATGGTATCCTAATGAGCTGAGGTTTTATTTAGATTTAGGAAAATGATGCCTACCAGCTTGGAGAAATAGGAAGTCCCCTCCATGCAGGAAGGGAAAGGCAAAGATGGGGAAAAAAAGCAGTAAAGAATTAAGAATTCAGGCTGGCGTTGGCTGGAACTTATGCTCTAGTTTACACAGCGTGTTAAGCCGTTATGTGGTTTGTATAGTTTGGGCATAATGTGTTGGACAAACCCAGTGTTGGAGTGATTTATCTCAGTGAGTAAAATTCAGGTTGTTTGGCCTGTTCCTGTACTTTGTGGATTTGCTAGACATTGTGGTATTTTTATATGAAGACCAGGGGTGATATTCACTTACCTTCCCTACCGGTTCCCAAATGTGAGCGCATGCGCTCTCCCTTCGCTCGCACGCACTCGTCCGTGCATGTGCAAAGCCTTCCAATATGGAAAAACAAACATTTTATCTCATGCTAAATATGATCTTTAAAGTTTTATAGAAATGCTGAATTCCTGAACTTCTTATGGAATTTGAATCTAGTCAGAAGCTGAGAAGAATACCTAAACACACAGTATTCTGCTTCTAATCCCATAATATCCATCCTTGCAGTTTTATGCCTAGTGTAAACTGTAGTTATGGATGGGATAGTTTACTATATGTATCGGTGGGATTAATTTTTTTTTACTACTGGTTCTGTGGGTGTGGCTTGGTGGGCATGGCTTGGTGGGCATGGCAGGGGAATGATACTGTAAAATCTCCATTCCCTCCCCACTCCAGCAGAAGGATACTGTAAAATCGCCATTCCCTCCCCACTCCAGGGGAAGGTTACTGCAAAATCCCCATTTCCTCCCGATTAGGGACTTGGAGGCAGAGAATAGATGGGGGCAGGGCCAGTCAGAGGTGGTATTTACCGGTTATTCTCAAAATTTCCACTACCGGTTCTCCAGAACTGATCAGAACCTGCTGAATACCACCTCTGATATGTATGCCGAAAACCTAGGCATGTAATGCTATATTGTACTCGAATGTTACTGTACATACAAAATCGTCCTTTTTTGCTACGTTGTGGAATCTTTTCCTCCACTAGAGATGAAGTTAGCCTCCTTACTCAGTTTTTGAATCATATTTAATGATGTTAGATGATTGTTTTATATAACACTGTTTTATGGGATTCCATATGTATACCAGAGTCACTTTCCATAAGATGGACAGCCATATACACTTGATTGATCAATAAATCTGAATGCATCTGTAAAAATGTAGGAACCTAAGAATGCAAAGAGGGCAACAAATAAAGGATTAGGAGATAAATGTATATTCCTAGCTTCTTAACAAACAATTCTTGAGTTCTTATGTTTGAACTGAATATACAAGCATAGCTTTATGCATTGTTTCCAATTCCCGTACTACCAGTGATCATAACAGGTCCCATGTTTCTTCTGTGTAGTGAAGGTTATATGCATTATTGTTGCCTGTATATGTGTGTGTTTTTGAGCTGTGATCAGGGCAGATTCTTATCATGTATTTGTATTTGACTTACTGAGAAGGGAAGATATGTATTTTCTCTGTGTAAGTTGGTCCCATGACAGTTGCTTTCAGTTAAGGAAATTGGTTTGCAAGAATCACATACTTTAAATTGATTTAAGGAACATGCTTAGGTTACAGCATCTTAAAAACTGGGTATGTCACAGGTGTCAAACTCAATTACATCACGTAATGTATCGTGACGTATTGCAACGTTTTTTGCCTTTGTGGAGCCGGTGTGGGCATGGCCTGTTTTTGACAGGCCTGCTTTTAGGTCTTCAACTTTCAGTAAATGCAGGTTCTCTTTGTTTCTTCTGATCCTTTTTTTAACTGCGTCTTGATGCAAAGGAGAAGTTGCTACCTGTTTGTCTGATCCAGATGTATACAGATATGCTGATCACTATTTTGCAAACTACCATTCCTCATTTCAGCAAATTGCAATATACAGTATTTCTGCTCTCCCTCGGTGTGCATCTGTACATTTTTATCTATTGTATGCATAGGGTAGCACAGGGTAGCTGCATCATGGTACAGGTTTTAGAGTAGGGGTGTCAGTAATATTTCATGCTGCTACTCAGCTGCCTTGCCATTAGGATGTATTGAGGGATTTCCCTTCCTTCCTTCCTGTTGGAAGGAATAAAAGCTAAGGAAACCATGTAGCATGGAATTCTTTGCAATCCTTTAAAGGTAGCTCTGCTTTGGACAACATAATGGGGAAGTAAAGGCGCTTGCAATGAAGAAGTTGACAATGGTGTGAACTAGTGACCATCTGCAAAAATAAAATTATTTATTTTACTGACTTCAATGTTGGAAAGTGTGGTTCAGTTTGCAAACAATTACCTTGATAGTGAAACTGATGAATAGAGTCCTGCATCACTTTTTCCAACATTCCATTGAGTTGATTTTTTAAAAAACAATGAGATTATTTATTTACTCAATTTAGGCACCACCCAACTCCAGTGTGTCTAGGTGGCAATAAAACCAAACAGGTAGAAAGTATAGGAAATAAATGAAAAAGGAAAGGAAATAAAGACCAAGATGTCAGGATCAGCTAACAAAACCGACACTGGTAAACGTGTTCAACAGGGACTCCTGCAAACCTACCACATGGCCTGGGAGAACAGCCATTTCTTTAAGGATTTCTGGAATGAACCAGAATGGAGGCCAAATGGTTCTCTGGTGGTATCGCTTTCTAGAAGGCTGGCATGCTTCCAGTGTCTGATACTTGACACTGTTCAATTGAAGGGACCAGGCTGAACCAACCCTTATTGGCTTTTGCCTGCTGGGCAGACACTACAGAAGATAGACGGTCCCTCAGATAATATGGGCCTATGCCATGTAGGCTTTATAGCTCATAATCAGCACCTTGAATTGCACTCAGCAGCATACTGCTAACCAGCGCAGCTTATCAGGGATGCCCATTATTGCCTATGCTGCTGCATTTTGAACCATTTGAAGTTTTCAGGTGGTCTTCGAAGTCAACTCTAGATAGAGCATGTTGCAACTGTTAAGCTATGAGATGAATAGGGCATTAATGATTGAAGGGCCTCCCAGATTAGGAAAGGGCACAACTAGTGCACCAATAGGGTTGCTAGGCCTTCTTTACATAGCTGCCACTGCTCATTGAACAGGAATTAAGAGTCTAGGACCGTGGTGGCGAACCTATGGCACGCATGCCAGAGGTGGCACGCGGAGCCATAGAAGCCGGCACGCGAGGGTTCCCACCGGCAAACCGGAAGTGCGAAAAAATGCACTTCCGGTTTGCCGGTGTGCTGTTTTTTGCACTCCGGAGGGTTCAGGGAAGCTCCCTGAAGCTCCGGAATGCAAAAAACTACGAAACAGACAAACCAGAAGTGCACTTTTCCGCACTTCCGGTTTGTCCATTTTGTAGTTTTTTGCATTCCGGAGCTTCAGGGAGCTTTCCTGAACCCGCCGGAGTGCAAAAAACAGCATACCGGCAAACCGGAAGTGCGTTTTTTCGCACTTCCGGTTTGCCGGTTTCGTCGTTCCAGGCTCTGGTAAGCCTTTGTGCGGGGGGGTGCGCATGCGCAGGGGGCAGCATGGGGGGGGTGTTGTGCGCATGCATGGGGGGGGAGGAAATGGGTGTGGGCACGCGCGTGCGAGCGCGCCCCCCCCTTTTTGGCACGCGAGCCGAAAAAGGTTCGCCACCACTGGTCTAGGAGGATTGGTTTAAAATTAGGTAAGAAAGCTTTCAGTTGTCTTTTTCTGGCAGTGTCTGAGAATAGGGATGGGGAGAATAATATGAGAACCCAACAGAAGTATATCATTTATTTATTTACATTCTGCCTTTATTGTTTTTTTAAAAAAAGGCAAATTCAAGGCAATGAATATATTCAGCACACCTTCCTCCTGTTTTCCCTATAGCAACAACCCTGTGAGGTAAGTTAGGCAGAGAGAGTGACTGGCCCAAGGTCACCCAGCTGGCTGAGGCAAGACTAGAGCTCACGGTCTCCTGGTTTCTAGGCTGGTGCCTTAACCACTACTAGACCAAGCTGGCTCTAATAGTACTAAAATGTACTAAAATTTATACAACAGGCAAATGGTGCTTTGCTTTTATCTCCCCCAAGTCAGTAGTCACAGATCATGAAATTGGAGTCCAACAACATTTGGAGGCAAGGGGGCTGCACTGATTCTGCCTGAATGTGGGTAGGCCTCACTTTCCAGGGCTCCCTACACTGAGAAATTTGACTGCTGCTATTGTAAAAATGAAGCTTCCAACCTTGTCCATACCACATTACATTGCCCTGGAGGCCTATATGGAGCAGCTATTTGGTTATTCTAGGGTGGTTGTTGGCAACCTGTGGCTCTGGAGCCACATGCGGCTCTTTGGGCCCTCTGTCCCATCATTGGCTGGCCACACCCCTCGCCCTCCCCTCCCTTGCCTGGCCTGAGAAGGTAAGGGTGAGTGTGGGGGATGGAGAAGCAGCCAGGGCTGATTCTCCAGTGCCTCACTCTTGCTGGAGCTTCTTCCGGCCCTTGTAGGTGCTGGGCATGCCTCGGTCGCTTGGGGAGATGCGCAACCTGCTTTCCGCCCCGAGACACTGGGCCGACCCAGCTGCAACTGATGCCGGCCTCGTTAACATGAGGGCTGGCGGGGTGGGAATGGGGATGTCGGAAAGGGGAATGGGCCTGCAGTGCCCAGCTGTGGCTTTAAGAGATTCAGGGCAGCAGGAAAAGGGAGCTGGTCCCACCAAACCTCACCCACCCACCCTGGGGGTCAGGCTTGGAGAAAGCCCTTGCCAAAGACGCTCGCCCGTCAGCCAGTCTCCTCCCTCTCTCTATGTCTCTTTCTCTCTGTATATCTTTCTCGTGCTTTCTTTCTGTCTCTGTGCCACTTCTCTCTCTCAGAAAGCCATGGCTGGGCCAAGCTAGCAAGCTCTCCTTGGGGCTCTTTGCTATTCCTTTTATTTCTTCTTTTTGGAAATCCGAGCTGGCTGAGGAATGATCGCCAGCCACGGCAAAGGCTTCCCTTTGGGTGACCCTCCTTCTCCTCCTCCCCCTCCTTCTCCTCTTGCAACCCCCTGGCTGGCTGTGGTGGGGCCGGGAGGGTGCACATATGCAGGGAGACACTCCTTAAGCGAGCAGCCGCCCGGCCCGCACGTGCCTTTGCTGCGCTTTGGCGCTCGCTTGAGGGTCTCCCCACATGTGTTCACCCTCCCGGCCCTGCCACAGCCGGCCAGGGGGTCACGAGAGGAGGAGGAGGGTCTCCGGAGCCTTAGTGCAGGAGCGAAGTGGCCCTGTACCTGCCTTCGCGCCACATTTGCGCGTAAGGCATCCTTTGCCTCCTGCTGCTTCGGGCTGGAGCTTGCACCCTCTGCGCTTGGCTGAAAAGCTGTGGGGGAGGGGGGACACACGGCAAGGTGATGGTCGGAGCCTTAGTGCAGGAGTGAAGTGGCCCTATACCTGCCTTCGTACCACATTTGCACGTAAGGCAGTATTTGCTTCCTGCCGCTTCAGGCTGGAGTTCTCGCCCTCCGTGCTTGGCCGAAGAGCTGCTGGGGGGGGGGGGAACAACACCACAGCAAGGTGATGGCTGGAGCCTTAGTCCAGGAGAGAAGCCTGTTCTGTTGCGTACTGTTAAGACCCTCCTTAAGCGAACAGCCCCCCGCCCTGTGTGCACCTTTGCTGCACTTTGGTGCTCGCTTGAGGAGGGTCTCCCCGCACATGCGTACCCTCCCAGCCCTGCCACAGCCGACCAGGGGGTCACGAGAGGAGAAGGAGGGGGAAGGTCTCTCGAAGGGAAGTCTCCACCGTGGCTGGCGCTCGTTCCTCAGCCAGCCTGGATTTCCAAAAAGAAGAAATAAAAGGAGTAGCGAAGAGCCCCAAGCAGAGCTTGCTGGCTTGGCCCATCCACGGCTTTCTGAGACACACACACACACACACACACACACACACACACACACACACACACACAGAGAGAGAGAGAGAGAGAGAGAGAGAGAGAGAGAGAGAGAGAGAGAGAGAGAGAGAGAGAGAGAGAGAGAGACTCACAAACACAGAAAAAGAGATGGGGGGGAGAGAGACATAGAGAGACACAGAGAGAGGGGGAGAGAGAGGGAAAGATAGATGGAGAGAGAGCTACAGAGAGATACAGAGGGAGGGAAGGAGATGGCAGGGAGAGGGGAAGATAGGGAGAGGGACAGAGATATATATAGAGAGATACAGAAGGGGGAGAGGGGGAGAGAGATACAGAGGGGGGAGGGGGACAGAGAGAGAGAGAAGGGTTTTGTGGCTGGGTAGGCGTGGCTATGGGAGTCATGTGACTGGGTGGGAGTGAGTGACATTGAGTTGGCCATGCCCACCCAGGTTTTGTGGCTCCTGGTGGGTTTTTTTTTTCCTGTGGGAAACAGGTCCAAATGGCTCTTTTGAGTGTTTAAGGTTGCAGACCTCTGTTCTAGGCTTTAACTGCCAACTCTTCTTTGCAAGATTAATGGAATGGTAGTGCAGTGGGAATGGGAAGAGCCATCCCTCGAGGCAGGAGAAATTGGACTCCTAGGAATTCTCAGTTAGCATCTGTGGGAGTGGGTATGTAGGTCTTTTGGATTGGAAGTGCTGTGCATGAGAGGAATGTCACAAGGTGGCAAGGTTGCTCTTTCTGTGGAAAAATCAGGGAGCCCACACTTGAACAGCCGCACTCCCATAACTTCAATGAAAAACTGGCGACCAAACAACAACCAGTGCTTTTCTCTAGCTAGCAATCTTATAACTCCACTGCTTTGCTTTGGTGTCCTTTTGCTCAAATGGCTCCTCAGACCTTTTCCTTAAATGGCTCTGCATCCCCAAGTTTGCTTGTGCCACTTGAGCATGCCTCTCTCTCTGTTCTTTATGTGGCAGGCTCCTGAGCTAGCCGCCTACAGATCACTTACCAGACAGTGCTCATTTTCTGCCTGGATGAGCAAAGATAATGGCAGCCCTGTCAGAGTGCAGTGTGCAGTCTATCAGTTTTATTCACACAGATTCATTATATTAGTGGGTCACAGCCCTTCAGCATTTGAAATAACCTGTTATAAACTATTGCTTGCTGACTACCTTAAAGCTAGTCTCTTATTTCATTTTGGTTTTTGTGAGCTTTGTTTAAACTCAAATCAGGCATAAAATAAACAATTATATGAAAGTGGTAATGAACATTCTTCCAATTTCCTTTTTTTCTTGAAAGGTATTTTTAAGTACAGTTTTTTAATTGTAAACTTCTTTACATCTCTAGTTAAATTTCGATGATGTAAACGGCAGTGGTCCATAATTCCCCAAGAACAGAGTTATGTTTAACCGCAAAGGAATAATTTATAAAAAGAAGAGTAAGAGTAATCAATAAAAGGGCACCATCAATGAAAAAAGCAATTGATAATGTTGGTATTCTCTGCAGTTAAAAATAGATTGGATTCTCCTTCAGTATTTTCAGAGCAAGTTTGTAGAAAAACTTAGAAACATTCAACTAAATAATTATTTTTTAAAAATTTCCCTTTATCACTCAATTCTTTAAATAAGCCAGTAGGTCTGAAAATATATGGCCAAGAGATTAACATGTCTAAAAATTGTGGGCTCAAATTTTAGGCTGAAATGCTCTTCACAGCATACCAGTTAGCCCACTGAATGAAGTGGGATTTGTTTCCAAGTAAGGGGCTAAGCAGACTGTAAGTACAGTAATCACATTCTCTAATTGCATTAGGATTAAATATAAAATCAGTTCTTTTTGGAACACTAGATGGAGCTATTTATTTGCCAAAGATATTTTCTACTGGTTTCTGTACTCTTTTTAAAGTGCATAAATTGCCAGCATTTAATTAGGATTTCTTTCGACAAGAATATTAACTTGAATCATTTGTAAATACCTCTTCCTCTAGAGATTTTGAAACTGTTGTAAAAAATAATTATGTTGAATCATAGGGCAGCCGACATACTATGAAAATATAATTTCAGTGATTTAACAGATTTTCCCTAAGTGTGCTATAATATTATTGTTGTAATGTAGCATCATATATAATAATACAATTATTATTATTATTATTATTGAACTTTCAACCATATTTAATCAGTATTTTAAGCCAAGTTAGATGCACTACCCTCTGTAATGCCCATATTGTATGATGACTTTATTTTACTGTATTGTATTTATGCTTATTTTTTGTATTAATAAGTATATGTTTATGTATTTTTATTATAGTGTTCTCTGTCCAAAAGGCCATATTGAATTTTTACTTTGCTTTGATAACATGTATTTTACCTATGCAGGTAGTCCTTGATTTATTATTACAATGGACCTTTCTTGCCACAGTTGTTAAGTTAATCACTGCAGTTAAGATAGTCACATGGTTTTTAGGTGAATCTGGCTTTCCCATTGTCTTTGCTTGTAGAAGGTCACAAAAGGTGATAACTTGAGCCCAAGACTCCGCAACCCTCATAAATATGAGCCAGTTGCCAAGCATCTGAATTTTGATCACATGAGCCTGAGGATGCTACAACGGTTGTAACTCTAAAAAAATAGTCATAAGTCGCTTTTTTCAGTGCTGTTGTAATTTTGAACGGTCACTAAATGAACTGTTGTAAGTCGAGGTCTACAGTACCTGTAGATGTTTTTAGGTTCAGTCTCAGACATCTGCAGTTAAAAGAATTAGGTAAGCTCAAGATGAGTAAGACTGCTGTGACTCACAAACCTGCGACCCACCGTAGGCTAGAATTGAAAACAGAATGTGTGATGCCTGCGAACATCGCTATATCCAGCATTATTCCTCATGGTGTCTGCTAGACTTCCTTTAGAACCCGATTTTAATTTTATGTATTTTTGTGCTTTTTTTAATAGTTCATACTTTCTTCTAAGAATTCTTCTTTGCCTTAACAGCAGGTTTTTACAGCAATTCTTAGGAGAAAGAAATGGGAGGGCTGCAGCCCAGGGCTTTGTTTGAAAATAAACTCTTCTTCCAGGGGGGGGAAAAAGGGAAAGATAAACTGTGATGGAAGAGACATGGCAAAAAGACAAGGTAGGAACTAGAGCAGTGGTTTCCAACCTTTTTGTGATCGAGTACCACTTGGAGGTCCCGTATAGTCGCCGCGTACCACCTGGTTCCAGAGAAACTAAATTCGATCAGATATCACTTTATTTCCATAATTGTACCGTTCCTTTTTTGGCCCCGCGCATCCAGCAACTGGATTCTCAGGCCGCTGGGACCAGGTGGGTGGCGTGTGGCAACAGTTGCAAATCGTTGCCAGATTATCTTGTGTTAGGCAGTAAACATTTTTGTGAAGTAAAAACTAACTAACTAAAAATCGTTCATGACCCCGAAAGTGTTCGCGTACCACCTGGAAGGCCCTCGCGTACCACTAGTGGTACACATACCACAGGTTGGGAACCACTGAACTAGAGGATATGGCAGAAAATAGTCTCATCAGTTTGCTTTCTAGAAAGTTTTTTTTTAAAGTCCATGTCTGCAATGTAGCCATTTTGTTATATCATTTTCAAGTGAAACTATTATACACTCATAAAATTTCAGTTGTGTCCTTTGACCCCAAAAGACTGCCAACACCTGCAATTCAAGATTGTTTGCTATGGTTTCACTGTGTCTCTGACACTGGATTTTAAACAGAACAAATTGGAGAACTGGATCTTCTGTTTACACCAGTGCTTCTCAATTATTTTCTGTTAACCCCCCCCCCCCCCGGAAGAAGTAAACATTTCATGCTCCCCCAACTCTCTGATCTGGGCCCCAATGGAATTTTAGTGTTAATATTTATTATTTTACTTATTATAAGCTGCAAGCAAACTATTGACTGGGGAAGGCTGCTCTACCCACTTACCAGGGAATAAGTCACACTGAACTCAGTGGAGCCTGTTTTCGGTTAGGCAGGCATAGGCTACCATGGTTAGGGTCCTCTTTTGACACGGGGCCAGGCCAGCTTAATCAAGCCGATGTTTTGGGGTCACCGGCCTGGCCCATAAGCGCCTCCTCTGCCGGGCACTCACAGCAAATGGTGTGGAAGGAGGCTTTAGGGTGCCGTTTGAAGCTTTCTCCCAGCTGCAGAGGATGCTTCTCCTTGTCCAGCAGCAGGTTCGCCACGCCGTTCATGGCTACCGCAGCGCCTGCTGAGAACAACAAGAACCCACGCAGCTGCCCCGCCCCGCCTGGCTGCCTTCTCTTCCAGGCTCGGAGCAGCATGCAACTGAAGTGCAACTGAAGAGCTGAAGTGGTGCAGTGGTTAAATGCTGCGACTGCAGGCTGACTGCTAGTTCAGCAGTTCAGCAGTTCAAATCTCACCAGGCTCAAGGTTGACTCAGCCTTCCATCCTTCTGAGGTCGGTAAAATGAGGACCCAGATTGTTGGGGGCAATATGCTGAACTCTGTAAACCGCTTAGAGAGTGCTGTAAAGCACTATGAAGCGGTATATAAGTAAAGTGCTATTGCTATTGCTATAACTGGGAAAACACTCCCCGTCTGGGGAAATCGATCGAGAGGGACCACGCATGTTCCCCGGGGTCACACGTGCCCCCCTGGCATTGCTCCATGCCCCTCCAGGGGGGGCACGCCCCACTATTTGAGAAGGACTGGTTTACACTAATTCCCTGTTTAGGCAGCTACCTTACACTTGCAGTTCTAAAAATGTGCTTTAGTGTTCTATGATCCTATGGTCGCAGTAGTTAAAATGTTCATAGGTAGCATTATACATAGCACATTATATATCAATGTGCTATTGAAAAGAAATAGACATTGCTTCATCCTTTGGCCATCTGAATTGGATTGTGATTCAGCTTAAGCTTTAGTAGAAGGGTAATAACGCTGTACAATGGGATTATTTGCATCAGTAATTTGATTAGTCAATCTGAATTTAAAAGATTTACAATGCTAATCTTTGCAAGTATATTCAATGTAAACCGCATTTAGTTCATTGGAATTTGCTCCCGTCAAGGAATATGCAACTAGAACCCTAACTACACTATTGTAGGTACACATTGTACTTGGTTCCAGAACTAGCTTATGAATTCCGGTTGAAATCCTCTTTGTTCTTGCCTGCCCTCCCATTTTTCCTTTTCTTTTTTGTTACATAATTCTTTACTAAAGATATTAGATAAGTTAGAAAAACCAACACACCCCTGTTCCAATATTAACCTGATATGTGTCTTTATGATAATAGTTTTACGGGCATGCCATCAAACATTGTGGCAACTGAAATCTGGCGTTCAGCTGAATTGCCCAAGAGTTAATATTTTACGCAATCCAAGGTAAAAAGAAGCATTTAATTTTAATGACAGACCGATCAGGAGCCTGTTTGGTTAAACTGTAGTACACAATGAATGCTGGCTCAGAATGTTCCCAGTAGTGAATAAGAAGGGGATTGGCTGAACTCTTTTTCCTTCTTTGTAGCAAGGCAATAAATTTTTAATAGGCCATGATATTCTCAGAATGTTCAAGGTAAGTGCAAAATGTGTGCTCTTTGGAACCGCCTTTCAAATTCTTCGGCACTAACACACGCTGGTATCAGCTGGCTGAAGGTCACTTTTCACCCTTATTGCAGTTCCAGAGAACCCAACTCTAGTACTTTTCTTATGTTTAGAAAAGTATTAGACGTAGAAAATGATTGTGGCATAGTTGGTCGAGTGTCAATTGGGAACTCGGACACTGAGTTCAAGGCTCATTTGTGCATTTTATATATGCTACATTGACTTCATTCAGATCTTAACTGTTTCTAACCAGACCTTGCAGGCCTTGTTTTGTTCATAATGGCTTTTAATTAATTACACTGGGCTTGATTTTTATCCATCATTGGTTATTTTTTTTCTCATTTTTGTGCTGTTTCTGTTTTTCCCAACTTGATTTTTCTTTAACCGTTCCTGAAAATATGGGAACTATGGACAATACAGTACTTGGAACGGAAGGGGATGGGATATAAATAGTAAAATCAATGCTGTAGTCCTCAACTTACGATGATAAGTGGGACCAGAATTTTCACTGCTAAGCAAGGTTGTTAATGAGTGAGTCTCATGTCTGATTTTGCAATCTTTTTTTGCCATAGTTGTTGGTTTATTTATTTATTTAAATTAATTTGCTGCCCAATTCATTTTGAAAGGAATTTGGACGGCTCACAACATAAAACCATTAAAACCGACAGAGCAGTGGTGGCCAAACTATGGTTCTTTGAGGACCTGTGGACTTCAACTCCCAGAATTCCTGAGCCAGCCATGCATGCATGGCTAGCTCAGGAATTCTGGGAGTTGAAGTCCACAGGTCCTCAAAGAACCATAGTTTGGCCACCCCTGCGACAGAGATAAATATTCCTAACACAATAAAATGAAAGTAATTATCAAATAAAATCATAGTTTCAAGATGGGGAAGGAGGGAACTGGATGGGAGGGAGATGGATTGGTTCTTAATTAATCAACCATCTACAGTGTGATACTTTCCTGTTGGGGCCCCAAGCCATCTGGCAGAGTTAGGTCTTAAGGCTATTGGGGGAAGGTCAGAAGGGTGGGAGCTGATCTCACCTCAGGGGGTAAGATACAGGTACTACTTGACTTACAACAGTTCATTTAGTGACTGTTCAAAGTTACATCGGCTCTGAAAAAAGTGACTTATGACCATTTTTCACAATTATGATTGTTTGCTGCATCCCCATGGTCATGTGAACAGAATTCAAATCCTTGGCAACCGGTTCATATTTACGATGGTTGCAGTGTCCCATGTAGTAATCATGGACACGGAGACATGATTTTCTGAGCAAAGCTGTTCCGAGCTAGGAAGAAATCTCTCTGGGTTGAGAAGAAGCCTCTGTGTTCCGAAGCCTTCTCCTCTCGGTCAGCTTGTATTATAGCAAACTTCTTGTGTGCACAATTACAAAGATTGATTTACCCCAAAGATAGCTTTGTAGTAGAAACAAGTAACAAGTAGTAACAAGTAACAACAACTAGTAACAAGTTAATATCTAAAGAAACCTCTGAATCATACAGACAGACATGTCAAACATATAGGTGAGTGCCTGATTGCTAGTTTAATCTTTAAACAGAACAGAGGGCTGAGTAAATAATCTTTACATTAAACAGGACAGAGAGCTGAGTAAATAATCTTTACATTAAGCAGGATGTTTAGTCAATATTAACCAAGACAGGCATTCCACATCGTTGGCAATGATTGATAACAACCTACAGTCCCAGGGTCATGGGATCAACTTTTGCGTCCTTCTGACAAGCAGAGACAATGGGGAAGCCAGATTCACTTAACAACCGAGTTACTAACTTTACTGCAATGATTCACTTAACAATGGTAACAAGAAAAGTTGTAAAATGGGGCAAAAGTCACTTAACAAATGTCTCATTTAGCAACATAAATGTTGGGCTCCATTGTGCTTGTAAGTCAAGGATAGCCGTATTCCAAAAGGCAGCCACAGCAGAGAGAGCTCTTCTTCTGGATCTCGCAGCTGAAATTCCTTAACTGCAATATGCTTCTCTGATGGCACAAGTGGGGTAGGTCAGTATCATCAAGTTGAGATGGTTCCTCAACTAACCTGGATCCTTGCCTTGCAGAGGTTTAAAGGTAATAACCAACACCTTGAATTGCACCTGGAAGCAAACCAGCAACATGTGCAGCTGGCGGAGCAGTGTAACATGGGCCGCTCTGGCAGCCCTAATAATTGCCTGCACTGCTACACTCTATACCAGCTGTAGCTTCTGAATGCTCTTCAAGGATAGTCCCACGTAGAGTGCATTGCAGTAGTCCAAACGTGAGATGACTAGAGCTTGAATGACTGAGCACAGGGTTGTTAAATGAATAGCTAAGTTGTTAAATGAATCGTGGTTATTAAGCAAATCCGGATTCCCCCATTGACTTTGTTTGCCAGAAGCTGTATGGAAAGATTGCAAATGGTGATCATGTGACCATGATCTGAGCTGAAGTGGTGCAGTGGTTAAATGCAGCCATTGCAGGCTGACTGCTAGTTCAACAGTTCAGCTGTTCAAATCTCACTAGGCTCAAGGTTGACTCAGCCTTCCATCCTTCCGAGGTCGGTAAAATGAGGACCCAGATTGTTGGGGGCAATATGCTGAACTCTGTAAACCGCTTAGAGAGTGCTGTAAAGCACTATGAAGCGGTATATAAGAAAAGTGCTATTGCTATATGTGACAATGGAAATACAACCTATGCAACCATAGGAAATACATACTAATTGCCAAGTGCCCAAATTTTGATTGACTGTGGAGATGCTGCAATGGTCATAAGTGCAAGGACTGGTCATAATTCAATTTTTTCAGTTCCTTTGTAAATTTGACTAGTCACTAAATGAATGGTTTTAAGCTAAGGACTACTTGTAATTAATTAAAGTGAGTAATTAATTAAAGCTTTTAACGTAACAACTTCCAATTTGTTTTTAATTGGAGTTCAAGAATATGTATTCAATTTATAAGGCTATGTGGCATAGTTGCCTTGATCTGGGAATTTAAAAAATATATTCTGATTGTAAATTACTTTGAATGTAATTTTATTGTGAAAAAATGGATGTAAATTAAGCAAGATATTATTAAGTACATTAGGCCCTTACAAATGAATGATTTAATTTCAAGGAAGTTCTTGCTTTCAAACCGAATCAAGTTTTATTTATTTATTTATTTATTTATTTTGTTATTCTTATATGCCGCCCAATTCCCGAAGGACTCAGGGCGGCGTACAACAGGGAAAAATACAAGAATAACCAAAATACATATAGTTAAAAAAAAACGAGTACAAATTTTTAAAAACAGTATTAAAACAACAACATCCATTCAACATCATACATACTTGGGGGGTGATCTCGGGTGGATTAAGCTGTCCCCCCCACCTGCAGGAAAAGCCATGTTTTAACGGCTTTTCGGAAGGCCAGCAGAGTGGGGATGGTCCGGGTCTCTGGGGGTAGTTGGTTCCAGAGCACGGGGCCGGCCACAGAGAAGGCTCTCCCCCTAGAACAGTGATGGCGAACCTTTTTTCCCTCGGGTGCCGAAAGCAGGTGTGCGCGTGCTATCACGCACATGCGAGTGCCCATACCCATAATTCAATGCCCGGGGAGGGCAAAAATGGCCTCCCCCGCCCCCGCAGAGGTCCTCTGGAGGCCGGAAATGGCCCGTTTCCCAACTTCCGGTGGGCCCAGTAGGGCCGTTTTTTGCCCTTCCCAGGCTCCAGAGGCTTCCCTGGAGCCTGGGGAGGGCAAAAATGCCCCCCTGACCCCCAGAGGCCCTCCGGAGGCCCTCCGGAAGCCTAAAATGCCCTCCCAGAGCCTCCACATGAGCCAAAAATCAGCTGGCCAGCGCGCACATGCACGCTGGAGCTGAGCTAGGGTAACAGCTCATGTGCCGGCAGATATGGCTCCGCGTGCCACCTATGGCACACGTGCCATAGGTTCGCCATCACTGCCCTAGAAGTTCCTTCAGATTGCTTCAAACTCAATTATATTTGATAGATTTTCTGGCTTTGCAAAGTCTTAAACATTTTTCTTTGATATAGTGTGCTTGCTATTCACCTATGAAGCATATATTGCAAATTATTTTTCATAGAATTTTCTCTTTTACACAATTGTGATAACATACCTGGTTTTTTAAATTGTTCCCCAATTTTAAACCCCCACTCTCTCTCCCTCTCCTGCTCTCTTCCCAGCAGGTAGGCGCACGCGGGAGGGACCGCGGAGCAGAGGCGCCCGGCGGCTTAAGGCAAGAGGCAGGCGGGAGACACGGGTAGGAGCCTGCTGCCGC